>JAPDER010000006.1:0-600000 GCA_027569225.1 Aspergillus panamensis
CCCCCCCCCCCCCCCCCCCCCCCCCCCCCCCCCCCCCCCCCCCCCCCCCCCCCCCCCCCCCCCCCCCCCCCCCCCCCCCCCCCCCCCCCCCCCCCCCCCCCCCCCCCCCCCCCCCCCCCCCCCCAATGGAGTACAGAAGAAGGAAAAACGGTGAGGTGAGCTGATGACGAGCGCCGAGGATATCCGTCGGTTCTTGGATAGAATAATAAGATTTTATATAGTAATATTTGGTCATGGTTTATTGTAGAGAGAGGAATTATGAGTAAGGCTCTACTCTACCTAAGTCACAGTATGTAGTAGATAACTCCAAGTTAGTGATCTGCCTAGATATCTTGACATGGACATGTCAAGCCTTCGTTGTATGTAGGATAGAAGAACAGGGGACTACTCTTGCTTGCAACCTAGACGACTATCACATCACTTTTCGACTCTGGCTGCAACAATAATATACTACGAAGTAGCACATAGGTAATAGATGCACCACTCACAATTCTTACTAACTTATCCCTTGAATCAAACAAAGTATAGTATAGATCCTGACTCGGGTCCGATAGTCACTATCTATACCGACTTAGGTACGTACGTACCTATGCAGATTTCAATTGCCATATTATTACATCCTGTACACCACCAATCCCACCAGGTCCTGGAAGATCTACAGAGTTATCAACAAACATATCTTGTACTTATGTGTGATGTTGCTTTGCACTCTAGGAATAGGATACCTAGAATCTAGTATTAAGATTTTCAGCTCGGTAGTAGTAATCTTAATGTGAATACCAATGCATTTATTTTCTTTTGTGCTATGAATACTGTGCTCTGGTGTCTAGTTTAGGTATGTGATACGCAATTACAAAAAAGTGGGAAATGGAGATATAGATATCTGTAGAACGGCAAGTTTGTATGAATAATCCCTGGTTTTTCCCAATATACCTCATCTCATCTCATCTCATGTAAAGTGTGCGTAGTATGTACGTACATAGGTAAACTGTAGGAACCCCAATTCGCGCATTAGTGTCTCGTCTTTCTCAGCCAAGACAAGTAATCGGTGTACGGGCTGGGGGATTTACTTCGGCTACCGCTCGAGTACACCAACCACGGCACCTACCATAACTGCCGCTTCTCGTTCCCAGTTCCCCTGCGTCTCGCTCCCCGAGCGCTTTTCGATTCCCACTGTGGATGTCGGGAGCTGCGATCCGTGTAACACGCACTCCCGGATTTCCTTTTTGAGTCGGTCTCGGTTAGACCGGAGGGTGCGCGCTGAGACGCCGCCGCGGTGGATGATCTCGAGGACTCGCATGGAGAGAGAAGAGGCGAGGGACCGCCAGAAGTACGAGGGGAGGGAGGCTGTGTCGAGGGCGTTGAGGACCGGTTGGAGGAGGTTGGTCTTGGTGATTCCGCGGGGTTGAGCCTGGGAGTCGTCTGCGGCTGTGGTAGTAGTGATGGCGGTGGTGGGAAGGGATGGGTGGGAGGGGGGTCGAATGTTGCTGAGGATTGCTTCGAGCGCGAAGATGTCCTGGCATCGGGCAGATACGTCGGAGAGGGCCCGGTCCAGCGTTGGGAGCATGGACAGCGCACGGGCAAGGTTGTTTGACGACGAGACGATGGCCGTCTGCATGTAACCTTGCAGTGTCGAGAGAAGGAGCTCCGGTTGGAAGTCGGCCGCCGCGCTTTTGGGGACCGGAGAGAGTAGATACAGAACGTTGACCCCTGATACGAGTCGGGCTCTTGCTTCCCGCGCTTGCTTGTAACCCGATTGCGCTGACACAGTGCCGCCCGTCGTTGTCGAGGCGGTGGACATGGAGAAGCGGTTGATGGACTGCTGCGCTCTGGCCTTGACCATATTCTCTGCCGGAATCACAAGCTCTGACTTCAGGGTCCGGATGACTTTGACCCGATCCAGGCCATAGCCTTCTTCGCCCGCCCCCGTGTCGGAGAGCAACCGCCGCAGACTGACGATCGAGGACGCCGCCCGCTCGATCGCGCGAACGTCGTCCCGGCTGGGTGATGCCGCATTTGTGTTGTCACTCGCAGCAACGACGCCGCCACGGCCGGTGACTTCCGCGAGTTGACCCTCGAGCTGCCGACCCAGGGCAAGACAGCGCCCGACGGCCCGAGCGAGGCGCACGGTGGCCAGAGACTTTTCCGCGGCGAGTCTGGCCTCATCAGCTGCCTCCCACTTGCGCAGGACTTCCCGCTCCAGACGCTCATACCCCTGCGACACGGAGGCGATTTGGTCCTCTGCCTCCTTGAGGATTCTGCTGGCGGCGGCAGTTTGGTCCCGCGTGTGCGTCAGCAAGGGGAGGGCTGATTTGGTGGTCAGCGAGTGAATATGTGTGTCGATCTCCTGGAGGTCGAAGAGGACCCGCGAAAGCGGGGTCGACAGATCCAGCGGTGTGTCTGTCGCATTGTTGGTGGCCACAACTAACGCATTGGCAAATGAGGCCGGGGAAAAATCCGGGTCCAGAAAGGCCTCATAATCTATGTAGGATGGCTCGCTTGCGGCCGCCATGGCTCGATGCAGATTAATGACCGGATTGACAAGGGGCGTGTTGGTTGTGTTCCCGGGGGGTGGATGGATTTACTCCCACATCCACTCAATATAACAAGGTTTGGAGGATTGGGGGGTGAGAGGTTAAATTTTGCCCGGGGAATAAATGTTATGGAGCTTGGGTTTCACCGTCTCAAGCAGAGGAATATCCAGCAAAGCTTCCCTTAATGCCGCGTCCACTTGATGACCGCCTTGTCCAGGACGGAAACTTAATTCAGGACGCAATCCCATGTGACAGATCCAATGGATGTGCAAGCAACACTCCCAACCATTGTCGGTCCGACAATTGCTCGTGAAGGGGCTGGGATGGCGAGGAGATGGTTCAGCGCAAAGGGCAAAGGGAGTTAAGTTAGTTGATGATCTGCGTTGATTTGATGCCATGTGTCGAGGCATCGCTCGATGCTTAGTCAGCGTATACTTGGGCACTTCCCCGTCAAACACAGCCATCCCCAATCGAAGACATATAGTCAAAGGTATCATAGATCGGTAGGTATTTGATTCATTGATACATGTGCCCATCTACAACGTCTTGAGTACTTATTCGATTAGCGTGTGTGGGTTTGAGTCTCTTCCCAGTCTCAGTAATAATAGGTAGGTGGTTATATATTTCGGGTGATGTGACTAGCCCTGCCGAAAACGGTAGCCGCGCCTTCCATAACAACTAAAGGTTAACCCGGGTACCAGATGTTCGATCCCATCCATCGGTCCAGTGCTATATCGAACCCTAAGTACTCTGTATTCTTGGCTTTCATTATCAACAAGCCTACCTCTGAGCTATATAGTAGTTTAGAAAGCGCTCTTCCATCAACATCCGATGTGGTGTAATGGTCAACATCGCTGTCTCTCACACAGCAGCTCGGGGTTCGATTCCCCGCATCGGAGTTTCTTTTGCCGTTTCTTTTTGCGACCTTTCTTCTCATCATCTTAACTCCCAAGTTCACGGGTGTTGGCTTTTTGTGCACCTTTTCTGTGGTTGTGATTGGTGGGTCACTCACCGCTTGCGGGTACTGTTTTCCTGCCGCTTACTAACCGACCTGCGACCCAGGACGAGCCGACAAACTACCTGTACTACTAGGTACGAACTGATAACTACCACGGTGGGGAAATAGGCCTTACAGAAGGCTAGACTACCATAAAGTGCTATCTCATATCTCATATCTTTCAACCATGATACCTTTGCTAGCTCTACTGCAAAACCCGCCCATTGCTCTCCTCGACAATCAAGTCAAATTCGGGCTGGAATTCAGTGTAGAAGTTATGCTGCATACCAAGCCAAGTCAGTAAGTAAACCCCCCCAACAACAAGAATAATAAAAGGAAGAGAAAAAAAGAGGATCAAACTAGTCACGTACCGGATTCTGAACGGCATCAGCGGTATACTTCGCCACCTCATGAGAAATAATCTTCTTGGATAGGCCACCGGCCGCAGCAGCATCGGCCAGTAATTGCGAGTGGCAGGCATTATCTAAACTGGAGAAGAGGAAGGCGGCTTCATCGACTGTTCGGCCGACGGTTAATAGGCTAGGGTATGTTAGTAGAGGTAGCAAAAGCGGAGGAGGGGGGAAAGGGGGAGAAGGCAGGGGATACCCGTGATTCTGGAGAATACAAGCGATATTGTCCTTCCCTAAGGCCTGAGCGATCTGTCGACCTTCATCTTGGGCTAGGGCAACACCGCCATGGTCATCGTAGACGCTTAATTTTCCATAAAAGTTGCAGGCATCTTTTTTCTCGTTAGGATAGGGATTCATCACTCAGAGACAGAAAGGAGCGAGGGAGGAAGGAAGGAAGGAAGGAAGGAAGGAAGGAAGGAAGGGAAAGGGAGACAAACCCTGAGAAATCATCTCAATCGGCCGTCCAAAGGTACTCCAAGTCTTCCCATAGACACCATGGGTATGAGCCGCAGCAACAACATCCGGTCTCGCCTTGTGAATCTCGGAATGAATCATGAATCCGGCCTCATTGATAGCAGCTTGGTTGCCCCCCTCCGCAACATACCCATCCTCGTCAACCAGGACCAAATCGGAAGCCTTCATAGCAGAGAAGTGTTTGGCGTAAGGGTTCATCCAGAAATGGGTTTTCAAGACGGGATCTGGAAGAGATATTTTTAGCATTTGGCTTTTCTTTTTCTACATCTATCGGTGCCAGAGTTAAGGGGGGATGGATTAGGTAGGTTATCACCTCTCATCGAGATATGTCCTGAGATTCCCTCATTATAGCCTTGCTTTCCGAAGTAACGGAATGCAGCAGCCATATGTTCCTTCATCCACTTGCGCTGCTCGTATGGGTCAGTGAAGGTCGGGATTCCCTTTAACTTCAGGTTGCCATTGCGGTCACCTCGGGCTGTCGCCTGGAAGGTTGCATCTTCCTGAGCGGTGGTGAGAGGCTTGGTCTCGTCGGCTGTGACGATGACTTGGGTGGTGGTTTGGGTGATGGTGGTGGTGGTGGACATATTGGGTATATGGGGGTGGATCTTCAATTTCCAAGGAGAGAAAAATCTAAGAAAGGGGATGAGTGGGAATTGAAGGAGTAACCTTTAACAGACATATGGGAATAGACAGTTGTCTATTTAACGGTTCAATTTCTTATCGCGAACGGCCCGCTTTCTCCAGCATCCCCTCCAATTCGATGGTGTGAGCTTGTAGTTAGAAGGCGCATGTCGACCATCTTTCCCCATCTCTTCGCCAGTGGATAAATGGAGCTTGTGCGACTAGATGCAAATACTGCGCATTTTATTGGTTACAAGTGAAATAATCCAACGAGCGCCTACCCAAGGCTATGCATGATGGTAGGTACTGTTCTGCCCGGCTTCGTTAGAAATACACATGCGCCCCCACATCCTCCACATCAAAGAGCAATCAAAAAAACTTGGTCTGGGTTATGGAGATCTATTTCCAAGAAAATGACGGATGACGCCCAAATCCGAGAACGCCATCTATACAAGTGCCCATGCTAGCTAGGGTATAAATCAAATAGAACAAGAGAAAACGAAAAAAAAAAAAGCGGGGAATATGAGATCCTCCAGAAAATGACATATGCATATTAACAGTGACATAGAAGAAGAAGAAGAAGAAGAAGAAAAAGATAAATGAATGTGGGGTGATGAAGGGAACCAACTATACCGCCTGATCGCCCTTCATCTCAATCATTTCATACTCATTAATAGTTTCGGAGTTGCGCCCTCGTCCCCGGCCCCGAGAAGAAGAAAACACCGAACTACCCTCGTCGGCCTGCGGCGGGCCTGAACCTTGCGTGGTGCTGCTACCCACCCCGATGCCACCGAAGCTAATAGGTCGGAGTTCCCGCCACTGACAGGCCCAGATACCCAGGAAGGTCATGAGGGCAGCGCTGGCGCATTGCAAACCCCACCAGAGCCAATTGGAAGGGATCGAGCGAGAGTAGAGGGAGGTTGTGATGAGGTGGAGGAGGTGAATCGTGAGCGCGAAGTCGGGGATTAGCTTGGAGCGCGAGACGAGGAGAAGGAGGAAGATGACACTACAGGCGACTTGTTAGCTTCGAGCTCATGATACATCGCCCCACGGGCAAAACAAAACCAGGTGGACTTACCCCAAGAAACTATTGAGCATCCATACCAACCCCAGCATCCATCCGATCGTTGTGTCTCCTCTCAAGGCATCCCAGCTAAACACGAGGTCTAGCGAGAAGGCGGTGCCGTAGACAAGGGTGGTGAACAGAATCAAGGCCGTCGCGGAGACATAGTAGGCGACCTGGAGGAGAAGAATCTTCCTGACGATTTTCAGCGGCGGGAGTTCTGTTCGGGCCCCCGCAGGAGGAGGTCTTCGGCGCGGGGGCATGAACTATAGAGTTCCACCCAGGATGGAAGCGAAACTAGGTGTAGCTGGCCGGTTTCTCCTACTTGGTGTGAGGGACCGGAGGACAGGGTCTCAGGCGGGTTTGATTCGGAGGGAGGGCATACGCTCAAGCTGGCGAAGAATGTTGATTACTGGAGGGGGTGAGGATTTCAGAAGGAATGCGCTGTTTCCGATAAGACCACGCATGTATTTACCCCTATCAGCGACGGAATGAGAAGCTAGAGGTGTGTGTGATGGGAGAAGCTGTTGATGAAGATTGATGGTGGTTTGACCTGACTGTGTTGGCTTAGCGCCACATGACCGGAAGTCATGCGGAGCGAATCTCAGTCCGGCCAGCAGCAAAGCTCTAGGCTTTTGATGAACTCGCGCTTTTCTTGCGATTTAACCACCCCACCTTTTGTGCATTTTTTTTCTTGAAGTGCCTTCTATATTTGAACCCCTAATTAATCATTATTTTCATATGACAAAATGGGCTGGCTCCCTTGGTCCTCTGATCCAAAGCAATCTTCCGACGGTGGCCGCATCGCACCCGACCGGACCTCTCGACAGCGATGCTGGGAAGGTCGCGATATTTTCTTTTCCTGTTTAGACGACAATAACATCGTTGACTCACTTAAAAATGACAAGGAAGCTCGGAAGAAGTGTGCAAAGGAGATTGCTGAGTTTGAGACTGCCTGTTCGAGTACTTGGGTATGCACTATCCAGTTACCCTTGGGTTTTCCAATATTGGCCGAGAAATAGAGACACGTACTGACTGCAACTTGGCAGGTCAAATACTTTAAGGAAAAGCGAGTAATGGAGTATAACCGAGACAAGACAATTGAGCGCATCAAGAAGGAAGATGCGGCCAAGGTTCAGGACTTGAAGGCCCAAGGGTGGACACCCAAGTGAGACACGGGCATTGGTTTGCGTGGGTAATAGAGGAATTTGGAAGGAGCAACAAAGGAATCGATTATACAATGAACTGGATGGTTCACTACACTTGTATCATATCACGGCTGATGACACATGTACCAAAATGGAGAAAAAAGAAATCTCATATCTACTTTACAAGACGAGACACTCTCCATTAAGTACATTTCACATATTTCGCATTATGGTTATGGCTCTAAGAGAAATCGCTGTAGCTAAACACAATACATCGTGTTGTATCACAAGCTGTTCAAGAAATAGATTCCCACATGAATAGCTCTGTCTTATAGGGAATTAAAGTGTCGTTTTCTGGGCAGAATGAAGGGAAAAAAAAGGTATTACCAATGGCAAAAATCGCTTCCTTTTCACATCTCCATCGATTAACGATCAATACCGGACTCCTTGAAATTACCTAAAACCCATATGCTGTGTGGAAGAACGGGTGAACTTAAATAAGGGGAAAATAAAGGTCATGAATCATTGCCTCCATTTACCCAATTGACTCATGATGTTCTGGACGTGAGGGGGGATGGCGGCTTGGCTTTGCGGCTGCTGGGCCCCTAAGCCTTTAGCTAAGAGGGATATGAGATTGGGATCGGAAACCACTGGAGCGTTCTGTGCCTGGAGTTGAAAAGGTTGTGGCGGAAAAGACTGTTGCGGAAGGGATGGTAAGGGCTGTCGGCTGGCGGAGCTCAGAAGACTGGCAAGATCTGCAGCACCATGGGGTGTAGTAGTTGCTGGAAATGGTTGTTGTACAGTGGGAACAACAGGTTGTCGTTGTTGGAGGGCGGCCAGTAGGGATTGCAAGGATGACGCATCGAGTGTTGAGATGAGATTTGCAAGATTAGGTGGGTTTGAAAGAGTTGGAACTGGGGCCTGTGGTATCGGAGCTGCTGGGAGCGCCCCGAAGGATGTGGAAGGGAAGGACGCGTGAGAGCCACCACGTTGTAGTGAATGCGCGTGGACGACAATCTCAGCGGCAATATGAGGCTCCAGGTCGGGATACTCTATTGTGGCGTTAATAAGTCGGTGTTTCGACTCGCAATATAGCGGAGAGAACTTCAAGTGCTTACCATTTGATCGAACATTATCACTCCCTCCACTCCGATCGAATACCTGTAAAGGAATCCTTCGGGAGAACTGGCTTGGACGTGAAAGCCTCACTACTGCGAGAACGCACTCAGAGACTTGGCGTTGGACTGCAGCGTCGAGAGGGATCCGAGGCCCTAACGTCAGCACATCGACTCGCAGCCCTCGGTTACGGAAGCTGCTCTCTACGTGGTAGATAAAATTTCTGAGGGCTTAGGTTAGCAGAAGACACACCAAAGAAAAACACATACACTATTGCTTACCGATCAAGCTCTTCCAAGACAAGTATTTGCACGTCTGGTACATCCCTCGCAGCTCGCCTGGGAACGGGTATATCCATATCACTTTCATATGGACCACGGCCTCGGGGGCTTGGGCTTCGGTAACGTCTATCTCTTGCGTACGGAGAGCGAGAACGTCGTCTCTCGCGTCGATCAAACCGTTCGGGAGTCCTATCCCGGGAACGATAGCCATCCCGAGCCCGGAAACCACGGGGCGAAGGTGATCGTGGGGGAGGGCGATAGTCGTCACGCCTACGATGGGTAGGTTCGTCCCTATAGTCGCTGAATGGCACTCTTCCGGGCTCATATGGTCGATCATGGCGATCTCCAGGCGCTCTTGAGGTGCGGTTACCCGAGGGACCGGCTCTATTATACTCGGGAGACCTTGAGCGTCGAGGCGGCGCAGCGCGTGCTGGCTCTGTGGCTGGGGCTCCTGGCCGGACGGTATTTCTTTGCGGTTTTGAAATTTCAAGATCTAGACATGGCCGTTAGCTGCATGCCCAACCCTCTCTGTTTTGACCGGACCGAATACTTACGAACTTTCCGGCCTCTCACTATAGCTCCTTGTTCAGCATCCAGCGATTGCTTACAGGCGGAGGCATCAAGAAACTGAATAAATCCATAGGCCTGTTTGATTGATATTTGTGCCAACTTCCCGTACTGGTGAAAGATATGGAAAAGATCTCGTTTGGTCACTCGCTCAGTGGGCAAGTTTCCTGTAGTTCCCCAAGGGCCACATGTCAGAGAAAGAATCACGTTTTCGCCTTTTCAGGATTAGAGGCAAGAGATGCTCACCGACAAACAACCTCGACCCATATGGAAAGCGATCCCACAGGCCTTCTGTAACATATACTCTCTCATCGTGTAAAAATTCATCGTATTTCTTCTGCACATCTGGACCCCAAGGAATGTCCTCGTCACCGGGTTTAATTATGCGGACTATGGGTTTATTCTCGCGGTCGTCTTTAATAGAAACTGGGGTTGGGTGGATTTGGACTTCCGTGGAAACGGACACAGCTTGTTGGAAGCTAGCAATAGGGGGAGGAGGCAAGGCACTGGCACCTGAAGCAGTACCTGGAGCACCAGCGGCCGCCAATGGGGGCAACGCTGAGTTAGTTTGGTAACTACTTTGCTGGGCTGGATAGGTATTTGGAGTGCTAGAGGTATGGGGAGGGAGCTGATGATATAAACGGATATCATCGCTGGGGTTGTAGTTGGGATGGATGGAAGGCCTCTCCTGGGGAGGGGGACGAGGGGGGAGACCCAGAGAGGACTGGTGTGCTTCATCAGTAGCTGCTTGAGGGGCTGCATGAATGCCTTCCGCTGATAAAGCAGGGGTTTGTGTAATCGCAGGGTCGGACGGGACGGTCGAGGAAGGTGGTAGATTATCAAGGAGATTTTGAAAATCAACACCACTCTCGCCACTATTATCCTCGGGTCTGTCTTGAGATTCTAATCGTTGCAACAGTACCGAGTGAGCCGTCCAGTTGGCGGCGGAATGGTCTACCTCGCTCGCGTAGGGAATGTTATGAGCGGCATGGGAGGAAGAGGAAGGGACACCGGGGACAGGGTGGGCTAGAAGGGAAGCGGGATCTGATGGAGGAGAAGTGGTTAGATAAGAGTCTGCTGCTGCTTTTCGGACAGTCAAGGGCTCTGGGACCATCTGTAGGGGCGTATATTGGCTGGAGAAGGAGGACGACGGGGTGGCTGTCGGCGCAGTGGATGGGCCAGTGATATTCTCCATCCATCCACCGTGAATTGGAAGAGACTTGGAGTGGAAGCTACCTTGGATTTGCGGGTGATATTGCGACTGTGGCGACTGCGGACCTTGCACAGAGGCCATTCTTGTCCTCACCTCGTCTGACCCTGCATACTGGCTATGGGAGGACAGCAGGCCATTATTGTGTACGTGATAGTTATAATCATCACTGGTTGTGGGTTTCTCATAAGTTGAGGTGTCGTTGAAAACGGGGTCCATTTGATTTTGAAGCACAGGGATATTGGCTGGCTCCGCGACGTGTAGCGGACGAGGGCTCTCGGGAGTCAGGGTCTTGCCTCGAAAGTGGAGAGCTTCATCGGGAGAGCTGGGCGTCATGTAGACCAAAGGAGAGAAATTTGATTCATCTACAAAACACAGCTGTAGTTATTGCCGCGAAGATTTGGGGAGGATTTTCACAGTTGACGAAGCTAAGGTGGGGCTATCTTGCAAAAAAAAAGTCCTAGTCCGTACCAGGGCCGGAGGGCGGTCTGGGTGGAGAGCAGGAGGGGAGGAAGATGAAAAAGGAAGAAAAGAGAACGAAGAAGGATGGGGGGAGTAGGGGAAAGAAGCCCAAGGAAGGAAGTGAGCTAAGGTTGGAAAGCAGAATTGATAAGAGAGAGAAAAGTAGGAGGGCGAGCGAGAACGTGGAAGGGGAATCGATCCAGTGCGATGATGGGATTATTTCATCAGCGGAACAACCTGGAAGAGGTCTTGTCCAAGCCCAGTTTTAATAGTCGCTCGTCCTTTGCAGGGCCACCGGCAAATGATGATGATAACAACAATAATAATCGAAGAGAGGAGCCGGTGATAATAATATTAGGATTATTATTAATTGGAAGGAGCTGTGGCTAAGAAGGATGATGTTAGTCGCGGTAATCACGGAGAGAGTCCGGAGACCAAAGCTGGAGAATATCGGTATTGGTGGTGTCTAGGGGAGGGAGAGAAGTCATCTAGAAGCTGTTTCAGGGTGGAGAGGAGACTCAGGAGAGGGAGAGTAGTATTTTGGAGGTACTAAGTACTGGAGGGGTGGTACCAGGCCAGGTACAGAGAGGAGGATGAAGGGAGACGAAGGGCAAAGAAGCTGTGGCACTTTTGGCAGCAGAAACTGAACTGAACTGTAAAGTTACGGAAAAGGTCAGAGTTTGTTAGGTCAGTTGCCCCTCTTACTAGAGACCCGAATCCTGCATAGTGGGTCAACGCGCGTCTGGATTGTTCTGCTTCTCTATTTTTCGCAGAGGTTAGGGAACCTAGGAGCTTGAGTAAAGAACGCTAATGCTCTTAAACTCCCCTCCTTCAGGCCCAGAGCGATCCGCTACTCCAAAACGGTTTTCTGTCCGTCCATGTGACCAACCCGGGGAGAGACTGTGGTGGCTTCTTATGCTCAAAAAGGTAGGTGTTGAAGAATGAGATAGTCTATCTTCGAGAAACAGCTTGTCAGAGAAATCGAAAATATGAGTTGAGGCCCAGAGCAGCGGGACTAACTTGAGACTAGGGGAACTTTACTCGAGGTATTTTTTTCCTCTGGAGATCTTGGCCTTGCGCTTGTTTACACGCACATCCTTAATTTGATGTCGTGCTTTAATGCTGGAAACAACAATACTCACAATTTACCTTACTCCTCGTACTTCTTACCACGGCCTGAATACCTAGGTAGGGTACATGCAACCTATCTGTTACTGCATGCTTTAGGGGTAAAATAAAGTAATTAAAAGAAGCGGGGAAAATATACAGGAAAGAACCGGATAACATGGCTTCCTTTCGACGCAGTGCTCATGTCGTATACCGTTCGCCCCTGGTATTCTTCTCTCAATGTCCCACCGTCACAGCAAGGAGAGCCTTTGCATCCAGACGATCAGCTGCTAGTAAGGATACACAAGATCCAAGTGATGATTTAGCCGCTGCTCGAGAATGGCTCACCAACTTCGACTTTAACACTATCCCCCGCCAGGTTGGTGAAATTTCCTTCAGTCGCTCGAGTGGCCCTGGTGGCCAGAACGTGAACAAGTCCGTCCCCGTATTCGACCCATTTAGTGGACAGTAGTAGGGCACTGGGTACTAATACGTGGACTACGAACAGAGTAAATTCAAAGGCCACATTAAAGGTTCCTCTTGACTCCTTGTTGCCTTTTCTTCCCCGGGCTCTACATTCTCCACTCCAGTCGTCCCGATACTTTGCAGCCCGAACACAGAGCTTGGTGATACAATCGGAAGAGTCGCGCAAGCAGGCCGCCAACATTGAAGCGTGTTACGAAAAGCTCCACCAGCTTCTGAAAACTACTGCTGAAGATGCTATCCCGGGGGAGACCTCGCCGGAGCAGAGAGACCGCGTGCGTAAACTGTAAGATCATTCGCTTCCACGATATGAATTATCTACCACGGCCCCAAAATTGACGTTAATACGTACAGGAAAACTGCGGAGAATGAGGCTAGAATTAGGGCCAAAAAACTGCACAGCAGGAAGAAAAGCAGTCGGAGGGGTAATAACAACGACTAATTGAATGATGAACTTTTCCATAATCCCCCAAGAACAAAACCGGCGGTTCCCTCCAGTTAACGGAAAGGAGTTCCTTATGATGATTCCCAACAACGCCCTCAAATGAATTAAAGCAGCAAAAAGTCCTACGCCTCTTGAAGAACACGTTCCGCATTCTGGATCGTGGCGGCAATTGCCTTGCGTAGGGATGGATTCAAATCTTCCTTCTTCTCCAGTGGCTGTAGCCAGCTAATAGCCTCTTTCGCAACAGTGGGTTTCTGTCGGTGTTCTTGCAAGCGAGCGAACGACGCGCCCAGTGCTCGGGGAAAGTTGGGAGACGTGGATTGGACTCCAGCCGTTGGGAATTTGATGTAGCAGATTAATGTATGGGGGCTGGCTGGCTTGGACTCTTGCAGCACGTCGATGACATGCGACAAAATCTTCTGCAAGCAGGGCACGTCTTCGAATTCGAAGGCCATCTCAAAGAACTCGTGCCCAAACCGGTCGTCGTAGTTGAAATTCTTCATCGCAGTGTCGAAAATAGCAAGAGGAATGGCGCCGCTAAGTGCAGGGGTCGAGTTGAGATTTTGGAGAGCTGCTTTGTTCACACCATTTTCGTCGCTCGCACTAGGGTTGATATCCTCTCCGGTAATTTGCGGCAGAGCAATCATGTCGGCGTCATAGTCATCCATAGAGGGACTCTCGGGCTGCTTTGGCTCGATTGGTTTGTCGAGCCCCAGTATCCGCTGTCGAGCGACGAGCTTGGTAACGTAGATCAGCTCCAGCTTGGCATACTGAATCCACAGCTTCTTGGAGCTTTTGCAGAATCTCAATCCTCGTTGCATATAAGTCCTAGCCTGTGCCATATCCGCGTGGTCATCGACAGAATATTGTGCGGCGTATATCCACAAGTCTGCATTGGTCGGGTGTAGCCGCAAAGCATCCATCAAGATTGTCGAGAGTTTCTTGAAGGCTTTTTGCTGTCGTGCATACTCAATGTATTGAATCCATAACCCGATATCTCCATGAAACTTGCGGGTCGCTCGATCGAGGACGAAGAAAATCCGCCGCTGTCCACTGAACCCTGCACCTTTGATCCCCATCCGCTTGACCCTCTTGCGCCGCAAGGTGTCCAAGTTCATCTCATACTCCGCATAGCGCACGAAGTCGATAGGCTGCGCGCCACGAGCGTTGATTTTGTGTTCGAAATCGGACCGTTTCTTGACAATCGACGAGATCTCATCCTGTGAAGGAGCTTGTGTGAATGGTGGTGTCCCATCAGAATGGCCTCGGGGTTTGAGGATCAGTTACCTTGGTGAATATCTTTTTCCTTTCGTATTCTTTCAATTCCGGAACCTGTTTTTCCAGGTAGAACCGCGTCTTATCTGTGGCAGAGGACATGGCTAATTTGGCAGCAGTGAAGTGCTATTCAATCTCTCTGGAGATAATTTAAGCAAGCGGCATAAAAACAAGCCATAAAAAAAAAGTTGTCGGCATCCCGCATTTTTTGAACCCAAAAGGCTGGAGTTCCTGGCCGCTTACCGCACCGGGACTAGCGCTATTTCCGCATGTGTCCGCCAGTTGCCGAACCTCATATTCTATCTTGTCTTGCTGGCCTCAGGGGTTATTTTCCACCTTACTCTCTGTCGCCTGAATCTTTTTCTTTCCTTTCCTTTTTCTTGTTTTTTTTTTTTCAATATTCTCGACTCTCTCTTATACCCTTTTTATTTCTTTTTCTTTTTTTCATTATTTTTTACTCCCGTATTTGACGGGAGTCTCATCCCTGCGCAGCCATGGCACCCAAATTTAAAGATGGCGATGCCGTTGCAGCGGTTAGTGTTTATCTTGTCAATTAAATGGGGTTACTTCGCATGTGCTGAATCAATGGCAGATCAATGGAAAATGGGTGTCTTGGACGCATACGGCAGTGGCGTACACTGCCTTTTTCAGCGCTTTGGTCGTCGGCATGAGTTTACATTTCCGAAAAATCGTTCAGAATGAACACTATGGCTATCCCGACGAATGGTTCCCCTCTGTCTCGGCTACAATTGGCGATCGATACCCAGAACGCTCGTTTTTCCAAGTCTTCATCGCTATCACCTCCGGACCTCGATTCGCCCTCGTATTCCTCTGGTACCTTCTCACGGCGCGTCCCAACTCGGCCCTTCCCAAGTTCGTGGCTGGTGTCGGGCTGTTCCGTACGTTCACATGTGGAGGATGGACATATGTTACTTCGACGGATGACCATGACTGGCACGATATCTTTATGATCTCGTATCTAGTTGCAACCCTGCCATGGACTATTGGCTGCCTGGCCCTTAGCCCGAACAACCGCCGAGCTGTGAAGTATCGGAAGATCTTTGCAGGTTTGTTCTTCGGAACCCTCGTGCCATTAATCTACTACTTCATCCAGCACAAGGTGCACAAAGTCGCCGGAGGTAAGCATAATCACCCCAACCTAATATTACGTACTCAATAGTAACGATTTTGGTTCCTCGTTTAGCGTACACCAAGTATGCGTTTTTTGAATGGTCGCTTATCCTGTTTGATGTCGGATTCGATGCTGTTACCGCTCTTGACTTCGAGGCGTTTGAAATTGTGGTGAGGGATGTCAAGGGTGTCAGCCGAGGGTATGTACAGTGGCTTCCAAAGTAAACCTGAGACACGAAATGTACAGTTGCCAAAGCTTGGTCATCGGTATTTGGAAAAAAAAAGTGTTCTAAGATTCAAATCTACAGGCAGTCTAAGACAACTGCGGATGCTGTTCTTGAAAAAGAGTGTGTATAATTTTTCCTGCTCAAAACCGAATCCTGGGAGTTAACTCGTGCGTAGGAAGGGCAAACCCGTCGGAAACACCTTTGGCCAGGGTTTTTTCTGGACCGAGGTCATTGATGCTGCAGCAGATGCATACAATGGGGTAATTTTCAAAAAAGAATACCATGCTGTTGCGATTGCTAACAAAGCGTAGTTCGTCTACTGGTCGATGTGGACTTCCCTTGGTCTCTTAGTGTGGTATTTCCCTCTCTGGCACATGGGTATCTCTGGCTATGAGGTCGCTATCATCAGTTTTGTTTCCCCATTGCTTCTCGGTGTTCCTGGGTTGAAATCCTTGGCTCTCAACAATCCTCATGTCTTCCACTTCCTTTCGCTCTCCGGACTTCTCGCATATAAGGTGCAAGACCCCGCCAACCGTCTCTTTCTCACTATGTTCGCTGTGTCCACCAGCTGTATCGCATTTACTGGCACTTTGTACGCAAACAGGGCGCAGACGGCTCGACTGGAATCCCGCATTTTCGGCTGGGGTATTGGCTTAATCATGTCGAGTGTTGCTAAATTTGCTTGCCAAACCAACAACCCTATCTGGCCTATCATGCGTGCAAATAATGGCGGATGGAACAAGTTGGGACTGCTTCTGGCTGTCCTAGCTGGTATCCGAACTTTCAGACAGCCAGCAACTAGTGGAGGTGACTACTTCCCACCTAGAGGCAAGAAAGGCTCCTGGCTGCTTGCAGGACTTGGTGTTGGCGGCTTGATTTTCGCCATGCACTCCCTCCTTTCTGATTCCAGCACGATGATTTCTTGGGTCTGGGAGGGTTACCCAGTCCGCGGGCCTATTGCCGCACCCCATGGTGTTCTCACGCTCTTTGCGATGGGTGCAGGACTAGTGTTTGGACTTTTCTATCCTAAAATTGCGGGAAGCTGGACTGCCTTCGGAATCGGCTCCCTTGGTGCAGCTTTCCTTACATGCTACAGCCACTGGGCTGGATTCTATGGTGGCCTTACTCTCGCATTCTACATCTTGGCCGTTACTCCTGTTTTGCTCTCTTCTGCGGTCCGCCACTCCCCGGCCGCGACTTTTGGATTAGGCTTCTTTGTCTACATTTTCATGCTCCTCTTCCACGTCTGGGTTGTTGCCTATGCCTTCGTTCCTGGTGGACCGCTTGTTAGGGAGCACACCGACTGGATCATGATTACCACTATGCTGTGCATTGGCGCCGGTGTGTTCTCGGCGGCAGTCTCGAACTCGGGCAACCCTAAGACCACCACCAGCATCAGCCCGAGCGGTAAGAGACAGCGCTCGTACTACATTTACGTCCTTGCAGCCTTGCAGCTTCTCTCTGTTTCAATTGCGTTCCTGCGTTTCCCCACAAATGACTACACTCCGTATCACAAAGAAGACAAGGTTGCCACCGTCGGTATCTGGACGGTGCATTTCGGTCTTGATAATGATATGTGGGCATCTGAGCGCCGCATGCGTGATGTGATCAAGGAGCTTGAGATCGACGTAATTGGCCTGCTCGAGTCAGATAACCAGCGTATCATCATGGGTAACCGCGATGTTACTCAGTTCCTGGCAGAGGACTTGGGCATGTACGCAGACTATGGCCCAGGCCCTAATAAGCACACCTGGGGTTCTGCTTTGCTTTCCAAGTTCCCCATTATCAACTCTACCCACCACCTTCTCCCTTCTCCTGTTGGTGAGCTTGCTCCTGCTATCCACGCTACTTTGGATATGTACGGTGAGTTGGTTGATGTCGTTGTCTTCCACTCCGGACAGGAGGAAGACCCGGAGGATCGTCGTCTGCAAACCGAGTACTTGTCCAAACTGATGGGCTCTTCCCCTCGTCCGCTGATTCTGCTGAGTTACCTGGTCACCAAGCCGCTTGAAGGAAACTACAACACCTATGTCAGTGACCTGAGCGGTATGAAGGACATCGATCCAACAGACTGGGACCGTTGGTGCGAGTACATTCTATATAAGAAGTTGAAGAGAACTGGCTATGCTCGAATCAGTCGAGACTCCATTACCGACACAGAGATCCAGGTAAGTGTTTACGTAACCTCCCTCCGTAAGGTGCCTTGCTAACCAGACTACCCGATTAGGTCGGCAAATTCGTGATCGGACAACCTACACCTGAGAGCGAAATGCGTGTTCCCGAGGAAGTTGTCCCACAAGGCCTCCAGTTCCCGGCGATGTTCCGTGGCCAGGGAGTTCGTGGCCATAAATATCATGTGTTTAACGAGCCCAGGTACTGGCAATAAGCGCCCATCGTTTTTGTCTATAGGGCCAGCCATTTCTTTATGTTGTAGGAAATTAATTTTGTCTCCATATCATGTCATTCTATCAGCAAAGCATACTCGCCTCTCTCCGGTTGAGGTTTATTGCTATGACGTTCTATCCCGGTAATCACATTCGAAACAGTTCGCGATAATCCTTTCTCTGCTGTACTTACTATATTCAATGACTTGTACTAGGTAGTTATATTTTATGCCCTAATTTGGCGATTGTTTGCCAGCACTGTCATTCATAGGCATAGAGAAAGCCCGCGTTAACCTCAGGTGACAAACCACTCCTTTCAGGACCTGGCCTTGTATCTCATCCGTAGGTTTCTTTTAGTTCCCTTCCATCTCCCCAGGACTAAATTTCATCATTATGCCAAGCTGCGGAATGTTGAAACCAGGCCACAGTCCTGAGCTGACAAAAGTCAAAATTATTGACGTGTGAAATGGCTTTCTCTTTTTCTTGCCTCGTCAACCCACTGACCCCCTTCTGGATCCCCAGTAACCTCTGTGCCCTCCCCAGCATTCCCCTAATTTACTATAATTGGCGCGAGAAGCAGTCGTAAAATTCGTCATATCTCGCTCGAAATAGAAGTGGCTTTTTTTTTTCCAAACAATGATGACGGTTTCACCTCCCTCCCAGAAACCCACGATGAAAGAGAAAGAGAAAGTTTTCTTTGACCTGCGAGTTGGCTGGCTGATTCGACTCATTTTAGAACCAGCAAATCGTCTATTCCACAGACTCAGAGTGGTTCCTGCATTCCAGCCTCTTCGAAGGAGGTTAAAGAACCCAGACTTTGGTTGTTGTTTCTCGGAAACCTTTCGCCGAGATGAAAGGAGTCCGCTGAGGAATGCGCCCATACTTTCTTTGTTGATCATCATCTCGAACCAGAAAGCCTTGTGGAAACTCCCACAGTTCTCGAGAAGGCGCAGAATAGCTTCGGTGCGACATAACAAAAATATGATGAATAATATGGATGAATCAAGTTTGAAGTTATAGGGCATATCTTCTCGCTGTTGACGGTCAACTTCGGGGTTTGGTATCTCTTGGATATCAAGGGCTTCATTCCATTTCTGTCCGTTCTAGAACAACGGAAATAGAAGTGGTATACTCTAATCGAGTCAAAGAAATTCGATAGATCTACTATTCCTCTTTTGCGGATCAAGATTACTTCTTTCTTTGACTGTCTGGTTGATCTCTCTACCGTGTCACCCATTTTAGTGTGAGTTGCTACCTACCGTTTCATTGGACTATACGCAATATTTTCTGAGTGTGATGCTAAATTTGGATTTAAATTCAGCATTTGCGAAAGAAAAGTTTGTCTTTCAGGACCGTGGCTGTTAAACTGGTACTTTGATCATGTCTTTGTATGGCATGAAGAGAAGCCTCGATAAAGATATCTAATCGAGGACCAAGCCGCGGAAAATCGGAGTGTCACTTCTCTAAGACTTTCCTTTCATCTGAAAGAGAAACATCGAGCTAGTCCATTGTTGCATGCAATTGCGATTCACTGCTTGACTTGGCAACAAAGAAGCAAGTATCTTAATAGCGGCAAGCGGTATGTTCTTGATATGAAATGACTCTTGAAGACTACCGTGCTGATATATCCTTAGGACGTGGATCGAAAAGCTAATAAAAGCCTGACACAAGGACACCTTGGTTGTTGCGAGACCACTTTTACCTGCATACTGAAGTTCGACACCACATACTGGAAGACCATTTGCTGTCTAGTACACCGGTAAGTCCTCGTTCCTTTGCGATTGAACCTTCTCGCACAAGCTAATGGGAGAAGCCAGCATATCGCCGAGAATTGAGGCTACAAAACTAAGCCTTTACCATGTCGTGGCGAGAACCGAAGCGATTCGAGGCTGATACTCCAGCTTCGCAGCATGTTGAAATCGCGATGCCTAGTAACAGCCAGATTTCTCAGAGTGCTGGGAAAAAGAAGCAAATGCCCAGGAAGACAGGGACAAATCGCTTGACTTATAGTACTGAGAATGGGCCAAATATCGGTTGGGGGGACCATGCAAGCGCACCACGATGGCTGATCAGACCTCCGAATTCGCCAAACCTCCAGGAGGCACAAGCAGCCCAGAATGGCATGGGAATCCTAGAATGGGTATTTGATGCTGGTTCGGCCACTCCGTACCAAGGTTGGGGCACAGATCGACTGTACGAGTATGCGTACATCCACCTCCAGCAGGCCCTCGCTCAATCATCGTTTCGGGATCTTGCAAGAGATCACATTCACGAAGGGCCATACGCTGAATCGGTATCTAACGTTGAAGACCCGCTGCCTATACTACCGTCTGCGCCACAGCCCAGATATTATCGCACTCCTCGGTTGCTAACATCATCTGCCATGGAGGGTGGCAGATTTCTGTATAAGGACTACGATCGACCAACAATAGCACTACAAACAGGTAAATTTCGAATGCCACCTGATTCCTATTATCGAATATTCTAACCTGAGACTCTTTTAAATTTAGTCAACACTACGAGGCCTAAGCTTGTGCCTACCGATCTTCAGACGGTCAACGCTGGATCAACCCCCTTCAAACACGCCAGAGAGTCGAGTGAAGATGATGTGAACCACATCGGATATCCCAATAACTTAGATGGGGAATCGATGGAAGACTCAAGCCTACCCAGAACAGACTCATATGTGGAAGGGCCTCCAAGCGAATCCGAGAAACAAGGGTCGCAGGACCCAGAGGAGGATGACCCAAGCTATGACGAGCAGAGCTCTTCGAGTGGTGAGTACAAATGGATCTGGTTCATAGTCGTGTTTTTGATCCTTGGCATGTTCCTTTGTCTCTTCCTGTACGCGTTTAACATTATCTGATGATGTAATGAGAAATCTGTCATCCCTCCTGCTTTATTCGAAGACCCTGTTACGGTGCGACCCGGCCCGTTTCAAGCTCAAGAATGGAAGAAATAGGAGGTCTTGCGGTTCATTCTTCGTCCACCCCCTTACCTCCCACATTCCTCGCCAGAAAGCTGAAACTTTCGGGAGAACATAAGCTAATTTGCTAATTTATAGAGGAAGAAATGGAATCCGCCTTATCAGTAGTAACCGAATCCGACGGAGAACCCTCATCACCCGAAGTCCCAAAACAAAAACGTACAGGTAAGACGCCTAGTTTCTCAGCTAGAACATTGATGAGTGTTGCTAGGAACTAATTGGTGGGTTTTATTGGTTACAGACAGATCTGCTGCGCCCAGGGGGAAAAAGATTTCCAAGAAGTCTACCATGGCGAAGCGGTAGGAGGGATGGAGTGATAAAATCTCTCCCTTTCTGGGCATGGATGCTCGATCCTGAATAGTCTGTGGACTCAGATAGATCAAGTATCCAATAGCTAGAGATTGGCCATCGAGGACCCTGCTACACGAGATGAACAACGTGAGAGCCCCCATAGAAGCATCATCTCTGAAGGTTTTGTGTACATGCTGCTAAGCATCCATCCGCGTGAGACTGTTTGAACCTCCCCCCTAACCCAACTGGCCATTGTTTTTCTGTTCATACACTGAGTGTCTGGAATTACTGTACATGGTGTGACTTTCTCCATTGTGGATATTGTTTTTTGGTATTTAGTTGATGGCTCTATTGGGGTAGATTTATTTGTTCTTGATCTTAATATATATATATATATATATATATTTCTCGTGTGCGTTGAAAACATTGGATTGCTCCTTCAGTGTCATCTGTAGCTTACTTACTATCAAATCCCGAAGAGTCTACAACGATCTCTCTCATTAAACACTCCAATTCAATTAAGTAAAAGTAAAAAAAAAAAATAAGTTGTTGTGGTTGTGACGATTATATAGATCTGTCTGGTGGAATAAATGCAAACAAGACAAACAAATGATGTTCACAAATGATGATTTCCCCGACAATCGTCCATTTATTTTCGCCCAAGTCTCCGCATCCAACTTGCCCATCACTCCCCCGTCTTCATTGTTGCATTGAACGGGTGTAATTGATTGCGCACAATGTGGTAGCTGGAACAAATTACCTATTCTTTCCAATTCCCGCCCTGAGATCGATGACTTTTGACCAGGACTCTCCGTGTCGTTGAAGCTCTCTTGCGTTGACGGTTGAACAAACGCGCGCATGCAACCATGTTTACATTCACCCCACTTCTCGGTGCCCAATCCTCCTCATCGAAGGCCTCGCAGTCAATCCTAGAGCTTGATGGTGGGATCAAGATCCTGGTTGATGTTGGTTGGGATGATACCTTTGACCCCCTCGACCTCGCGGAAATAGAGAAGTAAGTACCCAACTTCGCGACTGGGGTTTTGGAGCTAATGATCTCTCTTGGTAGACATGTTCCTACCTTATCCTTGATTCTCCTAACCCACGCGACTCCTTCGCACATCGGAGCCTTTGCGCACTGTTGCAAGTCCTTCCCTCTTTTCACCCAGATACCCGTCTACGCTACAGGCCCGGTTATTGCACTCGGACGCACTCTTCTTCAGGATCTATATGTATCGTCCCCTCTCGCGGCGACATTTCTACCCAAAGCCTCGGTCTCCGAACCTGGAGCATCTACATCAGCCCCATCCACAGCAGAGGCTAACGGAGGCGCGGAGTCAAATCACTCGAGACGGATCCTGCTCCAACCACCATCAACGGAGGAAATTGCTAGATACTTCTCGCTCATTCATCCACTAAAATACTCGCAACCTCACCAGCCCCTTCCTTCCCCCTTCTCTCCGCCGCTGAATGGCCTCACGCTTACTGCCTACAATGCCGGACATACCGTGGGTGGAACAATATGGCACATACAGCATGGCATGGAGTCGGTTGTTTATGCCGTTGACTGGAACCAAGCCCGAGAAAGTGTTGTGGCAGGTGCTGCATGGTTCGGGGGATCCGGCGCAAGTGGTACAGAGGTCATCGAACAGTTGCGTAAGCCGACTGCGTTGGTGTGTAGCACCCGCGGCGGTGATAAATTTGCTCTGTCTGGGGGTAGAAAAAAGCGAGATGACATGCTTTTGGACATGATTAGGAGTACAGTTGCCAAGGGTGGCACCGTTTTGATTCCTACTGATACTAGCGCTCGAGTGCTAGAATTAGCATATACGCTGGAACATGCGTGGCGCGGTGCCACCCAAGACACCCAGGACGAGATCGGGATTAAGAAACCTGGGCTGTACTTGGCAGGCAGGAAAGCTGTCACAACTATGAGGCTGGCGAGGAGTATGTTGGAATGGATGGATGAGAATATTGTTCGAGAATTTGAGGCAGCTGAGGGTGTGGATGCAACAACCGGTCAGTCTCAGTCTAACAATGATGGACAACGATCTGGTAGCCAAAGCCAGGGCAAGGCGGATGGTAAAGGGGTCGGTCCGTTCACATTCAAGCACCTTAGGATTGTTGAACGGAGAAAGAGATTGGAAAAGCTCCTAACAGATCCAACACCAAAGGTTATCCTTGCTTCTGACTCCTCACTGGACTGGGGATTTGCAAAGGAATCCCTTCGTCAAATCGCTGAGGGTCCGAACAATCTCCTCCTACTTACTGAGCCTTTGTACACCGAAAGGCCGCAGCAGGAACAAGACGAGACTCGTCGGAAAACTTTGGGTGATATGATTTGGCAGTGGTATGAAGAACGGAAGGATGGGGTCGCTTTGGAGAAAGGATCTGACGGAGAGATGATTGAACAGGTCCATAGCGGCGGAAGACAGTTATCATGGACAGATGTACAACGGGCGCCACTTGCACCAGCAGAGCAACTACTTTACCAGCAATACCTTGCGACAAAACGACAACTTCAAGACACTGCACAAGCCAGGGGCCAGGAGAACCTGGACACCACAGCCGACGCACTCGATGATCGATCCAGTTCCTCGTCCGAAGACTCCGAGACGGAGCAGCAAGGAAGGGTCTTGAATTTCTCCACCTCGATAGCACACTCAAATCGAAACAAACTTGGATTAAGTGACGAGGATCTAGGAGTCAATATTTTGCTACGAAGGAAGGGCGTGTATGATTACGATGTTCGAGGTAAAAAGGGTCGGGAGCGAATGTTCCCCTATGTGGCACCAAGAAAGAGAGGCGATGAGTATGGGGAGTTCATTCGACCTGAAGAGTACCTGCGTGCAGAAGAACGCGAGGAAATCGACATGCAGCAGCGTAGATCCGAATCACAGACAAAGCTTGGCCAGAAACGGAAATGGGACGAGGCCAGTCCAAACGGACGTCCAACCCCTGGGGCTGGCACCAAACGACCGCAGTTCCTGGATGGTGTGGACAAGAAAGATGTTAGTGCGGTGGATGACCTAGGTGCTACGGAGGATGGTGCCGATGCCGACGCCGCAGACTCATCGGCGGACGATATGGATGATCAGGCCTTTGAAGGGCCCGCGAAAGCCATCTACGGGAAGGCTACCCTTACCATCAATGCCCGTCTGGCGTTTGTGGATTTCACCGGCTTACACGATAAGCGCAGCTTAGAGATGTTGATCCCCCTCATCCAGCCCCGGAAACTGATCCTGGTCGGTGGCATGAAGGAGGAAACCACCGCCCTGGCTTCTGAATGCAAGAAGCTACTAGCTGCCAAGACAGGTGTTGATGTCTCTGCAGCTACGTCCGCTGTTATCTTTACTCCTGTCAACGGTGAAGTAATCGACGCCAGCGTCGACACAAATGCCTGGATGGTAAAACTGAGCAATGACCTCGTCGGACGCCTGAAATGGCAGCACGTCCGCACTCTCGGCGTCGTCACATTAACCGGCCAACTCAAAGGGCCAGACCACGCACTCCCTCTAAACGAGGACGCAACAACAGATTCCCCGAGTAAGAAACAAAAACTTTCCTCTGACGATACCACTGCCAAGGCCGACAGCACAACGCCCAAGCCGCCACCAACAGTAGAGAGCAAAGCGGACATCTTCCCCGTCCTCGATGTTCTCCCCGCTAACATGGCCTCCGGGACAAGATCAATCACCCGTCCCCTCCACGTCGGCGACCTCCGACTGGCCGACCTGCGCAAGATCATGCAGGCGGCCGGCCACAAGGCCGAGTTCCGCGGCGAGGGTACCCTCCTTATTGACGGAATGGTCGCAGTGCGCAAATCCGCCACCGGTCAAATAGAAATTGAGGCCTCTGCGCATTCGGCGGCGTCGAATTCGGCTTTGGGTACGGGGGTCGGGAGCTTCCTTGCCGTGAAGAGGAAGATTTATGAAGGTTTAGCGGTTGTTGCAGGGAATTAGAGTTGCCACTACTACCACACCACCACCACTATTTGTTATCGTACCTAGAACGGGGTTTGCATCTACGGTGAC
Source organism: Aspergillus panamensis (assembly GCA_027569225.1). NCBI lineage: Eukaryota > Fungi > Ascomycota > Eurotiomycetes > Eurotiales > Aspergillaceae > Aspergillus > Aspergillus panamensis. The sequence goes on from JAPDER010000006.1 coordinate 25,247, forward strand.
CTGGCTGATTTGATGTATTATATAAATGTTCACTAGCTTCTATGTCAAGAACAGGGGATGGGATGAGAAACTTTAAATTATTCATGATTATCAAAGCAGTTTGTCACTCTTAACTATAAAAATATGTGATATTGTATGCATTCTATTTCTCGTTAATTAATCCTCTATCTAATCGGAACCAAATACCAAGACCAAAACCAAGTAAGATAGCTCAGACAACAAACAACCAAACAATCTGCTGCAAACCAAGGGGTCTATATGATAGGATATCGGACGGAACGGGACGTCTCTAGATAGACCTTGTCTATTCAATCGTGCCATAGTCCTCATTGAAATCTTCCGTAGGAATCTCCTGTAGATGTTCATTTGTCCGCGGACCGGTATACTTCCTAGAACAAATGAAACATTAGTTTCTGCATCCCATTCCCAAGAATAGACAAAAAGGGTGGGTTATTGAAGGACATACCCTCTCGCATCAACCCACCACCAAACCAAGGCGAAGATAGCGATAAATGCACCAACGCAGAGAGCGTAGTTCCTGGAGTCTCATCAGTCAGCAATCTGTTTGATATCAGTTTTGTGGGAAGAAGGGAAGTTACATATTTGACGGCGTGACAGGGACTTGCGGTGGGAAAAAGAGGACGGTGCTGATGAAGATGACCCAGGATATGGAGATCCAGTTAATGTACGAGCCGTACTTGCCGAGGGTGAATGGGCCCTCGACGAACTTGACTTGGTGTTTGTAGAGCTGGTGGGCGAGGATGACGGAGACGTAGGAGAGATCGAGGGCGGGGGCTGTGATGCTGAAGATTGCGGTGGCGGTTTCGGTAGAGCCGATTGCGATGCAGTTGAGGCAGATGCTGAAGAAGACGACGAACCAGACGGCGTTGACGGGGGTTTGGGTGAAGGGGTTTATCTTTGAGAGGGAACTGAGCGTGAGTCAGTATCTGGGTAAGGTTTATTTTATTTGAAGGGTTGGTTGGAAGGAGACGTACGAGGAGAATGGAAGGGCTTCGTCTCGAGCAAATGCGTAGGCCATTCTGGTATCTGCTAGCATTGCCGAGCAACCCGTGAAGAGCTGGACGAGGACTGCGAATCCCCACATAACCATGCCTCCTGTTTTGCCGCCTGCGTTGAGGAAGATCTGAGCGGCGGGGAGACCAGTGGGTGTGTTCAAAATGTCTTCAAAGTCGGTCAAGCAGAAGCACATTGAGACGGTCAGAAGCCAGCCCAAGGCGCCTGAGACGACGACAGCGGTTTGGATGGCTAGCGGACCCAGCGTGGCGGCATCGTGGGTCTCCTCGGACATGCTATGGGATGGTAAGTTAAAAATCGGTGTGTAAGACGGAGGTGAGGGATGTAGGAATGCGCGCACTGAGTGGTTCCGTCGTAGTCCGTCATTGTCCAGGCTACGGAGATGAACCCAAGAAGGAAAGAGAAGAGCTTCGATCCCCACCCTGAGCCGTCGGTGACATGGGTGAACACCCAGCTAGCTGGTTGCTTGTCGGGGGTGTTGTATAAAAGTACAAAACAAATACAAAGGGTTGCGGTGACTATCCACGGTGAGACACATCCCTCTCATTTTTGGGCCCTGCAATGACATACTATTGATCGGGGCAAACCAGATGACGATGCGGTGCAATGACTTGGTCGTCATGGAACAGATGATGCCAAAGAGAATCAAGAGAAAAATGGATAAGGCTACTGTATCCCATGCGGTTCTGCCCAAAGTTAGTAGGGGGATCCTCGAGAGGTCTACAAGCCAAGACGTACGGAGAATACGAGTAGCTGCCATCCACAAGCTTCGAATTCATACTGGCACCGGCAAGGAGCATCTGACTGACTGTAAAAGCAACGCTCGAGACACCTGCTGTCTGGCCAAGCAGGTTACACCAGCCTTGGATCCAGGCGAAAATCGGGACCTGGTCCTCCGGGACAACGAACTTGGTGACAAAGTACATCCCCCCAGCAGTGGGATACGCCGAAACTAGCTCTGACACGGAGCTACCGATGCACAGGGCCATGATGGAGCCGATAAACCAGCACCAGACGGCGGTGGCAGGTCCTCCTGCGGCTAAGGGAGCCCCAAATGTTGCGGGAACCGAACCCAAAACACCCAGGATAGAAATGGCGTAGGAGACTGTTGACCATTGTGAAAATTCTCTTTTCAATTCCTGACAGAAGAGGGTTTAGAGCCGATTGTATGATTTGAGAATCGACGAAATTAATGATCTCCCACCTGTTTATAGCCGATCCGAGCCAGAAGAAGCTCATCATCGTCATGGATCGTAGCCATCTACTCGTCTTTCATCCAGTTTTTATTTCTTTTTTCGAATTTTCCGGATTGAAAATATCTTTACTGGCGAGGGGTGCCAATAATGATGAATCAAAGAAACGATGATACCTCCCAGGATAAGAGAGGGGTGTGGAGCAAGGAGTGTAAACAAGAGCGTGTAGTTTGAGCCTACGGTGGAGCTGAGGAGGTTCCACAGCGCCACAGTAAGATCCCCTCGATATAATGAGGTTGGAAGATTGAACAAGACATGCTGAAGAAATTAAGAGAAGAAAAGAGAGAGGAGACGAGACGAGACGAGGTTGATCCATGTCGGTTTAGTTGCATTGGTTTGGGTGATTGGAGGCAGGTGGCCGGAGCAAAGTAAATCCGGCAGTTGGTGTTGTTGAGGTGGTCAATTCATCCATCATGCTTAGGATTGCGGGTTTATACTTGTACTTGCAGATAGGCAGGTCCACGTTGACCCTTTTCCAGTTCCTGCACGTCTCCCCTCCATTCCTGACTCTTTCCCCCGTGATGGCCCCGTATTAACAAAGTCTGTGCCCCGTGGTGATTGATTTCCTCCTTCCTCTTTCCTTTTCTTCCCCCCCCAACGAATATTATGAGGCAGTATGGCAGACCCGAATCTTTACGGATTGCCCGCCCAGGGAACCGTTCCTGGTGAAGACCCCAATCGAATGGTCCCTCAAATACCTCATCCCGCTCACCCTGCTGCCGGTTTCCCTCCCGGCGCCTCTGCTCCTCAGCCCGGAGCTTTTTACGGAGCTCCCGCCCCAAACAACCAGTGGCCCGCTGCCGCCTACGGTTCTCCCCCCGCACCGCACCAGCCCTTACAGCCCCCTCAGCCGCAGCATTTGGCTTCTAGTCCGCAGTTTGCCTACGATGCCGGCCCGCAGGCTCCCCTGGGGCCCCCGGCAGATCCCATGATGGCTGGATTGACTTCGCAGATGAGTGGCTTGGGCATAATGGGTGGAGATGGAGGGGCCCGGTCTTCGAAGAAGAAGCACCGTCATGCGCACCATGAGATCGCTGGAGCTACTGCAGCTCCTCCCCAGCAGCTGCCCGGTGCACCTTTAGATCCCATGCAACAGCCATCGTCGCACTTCCTGAATACTGGGCTGAATCAGGCCCCTCGTCCGATTTCCCCTGCTGCGGGGATGGTTCCGCAGCCAGCTATCCCCGGTGCTGCAGTAGAGACAGGTGCCGGCGCAGTCCCTACACAAGGGAGAATTGACCCAGAGCAGATCCCAAGTATCCCCCGGTCTCGCGATGTTCCCGCACAGTACTACTTCAACCATGTCTACCCCACGATGGAGCGTCATCTGCCTCCACCAGCGGCCGTCCCGTTTGTGGCGCACGATCAAGGCAATTCGTCTCCGAAATATGCCCGTCTGACCCTCAACAATATCCCTTCCAGCTCTGATTTCCTCACCTCAACTGGGTTGCCCTTGGGAATGATTCTGCAACCATTGGCACCCCTTGACCCTGGTGAACAGCCCATCCCTGTGCTGGATTTCGGAGACCTAGGCCCTCCCCGCTGCCGCCGCTGTCGAACCTACATCAATCCTTTCATGACGTTCCGGTCCGGTGGGAGTAAGTTTGTTTGCAACATGTGTACTTTCCCCAACGATGTCCCGGCCGAGTATTTCTCTCCCATTGACCCGTCCGGGTCACGTATCGATCGTATGCAGCGTCCCGAACTGATGATGGGAACTGTCGAATTTTTGGTCCCGAAGGAATACTGGAATAAGGAGCCCGTCGGTCTGCGATGGTTGTTCCTAATCGATGTCAGTCAGGAATCTGTCAATCGGGGTTTCTTGAAGGGAGTGTGCAAGGGCATTCACAAGGCTCTTTACGAAGACCATCCGGTCGAAAGCTCTGAGGATGATGCCACATCAACACGACGGATACCGGAGGGGTCGAAGATCGGTATTGTCACCTATGGTCGGGAGATCCAGTTCTACAACCTCAGCGTAAGCTTGCTCCTGTGTTTCCCGCAGTTTTGTCAATAAAGAAAGTCGCTAATCGGCCACTAGGCACAACTTGAACGGGCACAGATGATGGTGATGACTGATCTGCAAGAGCCTTTCGTTCCTCTTAGTGATGGACTTTTTGTTGATCCCTACGAGTCGAAGTATGCAACCCCTTTCCCCACCTCAAGAAGTTTATAGGGACATATTTTACTGACCTGCCACTTCCGCAGAGATGTGATCACGTCGCTCTTGGGCTCAATTCCTACTATATTTTCGCGCGTCAAAGTGCCTGAGCCCGCATTGCTTCCTGCTTTGAAGGCTGCTCTCTCTGCGCTGCAACCTACTGGTGGTAAAATCATCGGTGCTATCTCTAGCCTGCCGACTTGGGGTCCTGGAGGACTGACCCTCCGTGACGACCCCAAGGCCCACGGAACGGATGCGGAGAAGAAGTTCTTTACTGCTGAAAATACCGCGTGGAGAGAAACGGCTGGAAAATTGGCCGAAGCTGGTGTTGGAGTGGATATGTTTGTCGCCGCCCCAAGTGGCACGTACATGGATGTGGCTACCGTTGGTATGTCTTGCCCACTCTGTTTTCATCTGCTGTCGGGTTGGCCTAAATGCCTTTCCTGGCTTTTCTAACATTTAATCAGGCCATATCGCCGAAGTCACTGGAGGCGAGACGTTCTTCTACCCCAATTTCCACGCTCCTCGGGACATTCGAAAGCTGTCCGAGGAGCTGGCATACACAGTTACCCGGGATACGGGCTACCAAGCTCTGATGAAAGTCCGTTGCTCCAATGGACTCCAAGTGTCTGCATACCATGGAAATTTCGTACAACACGCGCTTGGGGCTGATCTGGAGATTGGGTCGATCGATGCCGACAAAGCCCTGGGCGTTCTCTTTAGCTACGATGGCAAGCTTGATACTAAATTAGATGCACACTTCCAAGCTGCATTGTTGTATACGTCAGCGAATGGGCAGCGTCGGGTGCGATGCATCAACACGGTAGCAGCGGTGAACGATGGAGGGTTGGAGACCATGAAGTTTATCGACCAAGACGCTGTTGTGGCAATAATTGCCAAGGAAGGTACGTTAACTCTCGATAAGGTTCTTCTTGTTTTTTTTTTCGTCAGGCGAGAAGCATGCTAATCTATTTACGACCAGCGGCTGCCAAAACACTGGATAAAAACCTTAAGGACATTCGGAATAACATCACAGAGAAGACAGTGGACATCTTTAGTGGATACCGCAAGATCTTCTCGGGGTCGCACCCTCCTGGCCAACTTGTGCTCCCAGAGAACCTCAAGGAATTCTCTATGTTCATGCTGGGTCTGATTAAATCTCGGGCATTCAAAGGTATGCAAATTGTATCACCCCCTTCCATATGAGCTGCAATTAATGCATGTGCTGTGCTAGGAGGCCAAGAATCGTCAGACCGACGGATCCACGATATCCGCATGCTTCGGTCGATTGGTTGCACGGAGTTATCGCTCTACCTATACCCCCGGATCCTTCCCATTCACAATATGCAACCAGAAGACGGGTTCCCCAACGAACAAGGGCAGTTGCAAGTCCCACCTACCCTGCGGGCCAGCTTCTCCAAGATTGAAGAAGGTGGGGCGTACTTGGTGGACAACGGACAACAATGTCTCTTGTGGATACACTCTCAAGTATCCCCCAACTTATTAGAAGATCTGTTTGGCCCTGAACAGACATCACTCCAGGGGCTGAACCCCCAGCTTTCGGCGATCCCTGTTCTGGAGACACATCTGAACGCGCAGGTGCGCAATCTACTGCAGTATCTGTCAACCGTACGAGGGTCGAAGGCGGTGACCATCCAACTGGCTCGACAAGGACTGGATGGTGCGGAATACGAATTCGCACGGGAGCTGGTGGAAGATCGCAATAACGAGGCGCAGAGTTATGTGGACTGGCTGGTGCATGTCCATCGGCAAATCAACATGGAGCTAGCGGGACGTCGCAAACGAGAGGATGGATCTACGGAGGGATCAATAGCGAGTTTGTCTGGACTGCGGCCACCCTACTGGTAAAAAAGGCGGCGGCCCTGTTTTGCTCTATATTTTTTTACTTTTGCGTCTTAATTTTCTTTGCTTCCTCTGTATTTTGGATCTCATTACCGAGAGGATACTCAATATACCACCGAGTTTCACGTGTTTGTTTGTCTTTGAGCTTTCTTCCAACTACCCACTTGGCAGGTAAAAAAGGGCCAACAGACAAGGGTCCAGCCTGAACTCAGGTCAAAGCGAAAGGAAGCCATTCGGTCTAGACCCCAGGATGGGGCCAACAGCATTGAATAGAGTACACACTAACGCTGGGGGATCGTCGTTCCTGGCGCCTCCCTTCCGCCACTAAGAGACAGTGGGCCAGCTCTTTTTTTCACCAGATATCTAGGGCTAGGGCGACAGCCACGACTCCCATGCGTGCCCACGAGGAGCAGAGTTTGAATTTGCCTTTAGAGTTCGCTGCCACATGTGCAAAATCTTTCTGTGAACCTTCTGGAAAGAGAGATCTTGCAAAAGTTTTCTCATTCTAGGGGTTGGGCAGGTTCTCAGTGGATGCCGCCGGACAAAGGGAAATCCGACTCCACGGTTCGAAAAATCCATCGATCGGTAGAGGTTCGGCAGAGCGAATTCCACATTTTTTTTTTTGCCTTCTTCATTGTCGGCGTTCTGTGGGTGAAGCCAACCGTGGTTCATCCAAGCATTTCGTCTTGGTCGGAACCACATTCGGGAGTCTGGTCCTTCGGAAGAAAATTCGGATTGCCACGCACTCGGCAACGGTTGTGGCAATTACTTCCACGCGAGTCCAGGTACACCTGGCATGCTGCCACACAGATCTGGTGCTGACACGGCCGATTGTCTTTGGCCTGCCGACAATCCGCGGAGGCGCTCCGGTAGGCAGCCAGAGAAAAAAAGAACAATGGATCTGGGATGGCCAAAGGAGCCTCAGTGAGTGAGGAAGGTGGATATCAGAGAATGCCCATGTGCCAAATTTGGAGTTCACATTACAGACCCCCTTCTAGGGCTTGGATTTCTCGTAGGTATGGTCTTTACATGTTGATTCGACATGCGCAGCAATGGGAGACGACGTGGTAATATGCTACTGTTAAGCCTCTCGCTAACGCCCTCACCAGGATTTAGAGCTCTCCGTTTGCCCAATGCCAGATGGATATCCCCTGGCAGGGCTGCGGGCTGGCTGCGTGGCGCCCGCTGTCAGGCACCCTCACTCCAGATGTCTTGGTTCCGCCAGGGGTTTTGCTCAACCCACGTTTGCCTTTTTACTGGTTTCTGGATATCCTGTGGAGTCGTCTTCCTGAATTGGTTTTTTCTTTTCAGTGGACCCTTTTTGCCATCACTGCCCCCTCTCAGTTGTCAGTCACTCATCCCTCACCCGATGGTGTGCCGGGTAGGGGGGATCTCAACTATAAATACCCCCTCGACCCCTGTCCATCCTCACCTTCTTTCCCATCCATCAACATTCACTTGAACAACACTCTTTTAGTCGTTCTTTTGACTACACACTCTCTTTCAGTCTACGGACTAGTCTTTCTTTTACTTGATCAACTTTTTCTTAAGACTTCAATCTTTACGAGTCTTTTCTTGCTGTGATCTTTGTATCTCAACTGCAATCACTTTAGTTCATTCAATCTTTTAAACCCTTTTCCAAATCAGTCAAAATGATGTTCTCCAAGGCCCTCGTTGCTGCTACCCTGGCCGCTCTCGCTTCGGCCCTCCCTCATTCCGCTCAGGTCGTCCGTCGTGACAACTCCGGCAGCGTCACCATCGTCAACAACTTGGATATCCCCGTCTACGCGTGGTCTGTCTCTGATAGAGTCAGTGACATGCAGACCCTTTCTGCGGGCGGCGGCTCCTACACCGAGTCCTGGCAAAACAACCCCAATGGCGGCGGCATCTCCATCAAGCTGTCCACCAACACCGACCAGACCGATGTCCTCCAGTTCGAGTACACCGAATCCGGGGAAACCATCTACTGGGACATGTCCTGCATCGATATGGACCGTGCCACCTCCAAGTTCACCACTTCTGGTTTCTCGGTTACCCCCTCCCAGAGCGGCGGCAACTGCCCCACCGTGTCCTGCGCTGCTGGTGACTCCTCCTGCGCTGAAGCTTACCTCCAGCCCAAGGATGATCATGCTACCCACGGTTGCCCCATTGATACCTCTTTCCAGCTCAAGATTGGCAACTAGTGACCATCTTCAATTTTGCTTTTTTTTCTTCCCTAAAGGAAAAAGCATTTTCTGGGTGGTTTTTTGCTTTCTTTTTTTTTTTACTTTAACGCGCAACGGTTACCCCATTTGTCACGACGATTTCTCTCTACGACTTTGAATTTTTTTTTTCTTTTCATTTTATTCCCATGGAATCAGGAGTTACGCCGATGGATGAACATCTCTGATTTCTTGCTTGATGCAAGAACAAAAATTTCTTTTTTTGACGAATCATGGATAGGATTTTGGATTGGATTGACATGACTCCTGGTTGAGTTCTCATATCACATACCCACATTCATTTTAACACTGAAAATAAAAGAGACATTCTTCATGTACCTAGACAACTCTTCTTTCATAAAGTGATTTGAAATCACAGATGAAAATTAAGCCTGTTGATAGACTATAGACTTTCTTCCTTTCCTCTTTACGCTACTTCTCTACTTCTTCTTTCCTTTTCATCACGGTCCTTCCTTTTTCTCGCCGAGTAAAATCTACCCTTCATCATCATCGAAATTCCTCCTCTCATTCTTCCCATCCTGCCTAGGTAGGTAGGTATCTAGGTAGGTTTTACCCCACGTCTATCCGACTCAATTTGGAATTTGGACTTGACTCCGTCCAGATTTGGATCTGGCCACGATCATCATCACCGGTATTACCTAGGCAAATGCGGCATTTTCGCACATCTGCCTACCTTTGCCTAAGGCCTGCCTCCCACTCACAAACAGAAATGAAGAACACAACAAGCACACCCCATCCATCCATCCATCCTTACTAAACCAACTCTCATCCCCATTAACTACCTAGAACAGCATCCGAAGAGCCACAGTGGACACCCTTACCCCCCAATGATCATCCATCCGGTTACCGGAATCCATAAGATCGTTGAGAATCTAGAATCCATAATAATCCACAACTTGGAAGTTCCAAGTTGGAAGGAAGTCTTTTTGGGGGGGAGAAGAGGTGCGGGAGGCCAGGATTTCTTAGCATCCCCACTTTTGTGTAACCAATGGTGTTAGGTACTCGCCACGTAGGGTCCAATCCATGTAAGGTACCACGATCGAGGATGTGATTGGTTGAGGGTGATTGAATCGGAAGGTATTGTAGTGCGATTGGTTGGGATGGATTATTAATCTCTCTTCCTCTCTCTTTTTGTTCGAAATTCGAGTCTTTGTCGGTCTACGTCGGGTTCACCTTACTAGGCCTAGTAAGGGAAGTCGTCTTACCACTACAGAGTACAGTACATCTTAAATCCAGGCTGGCCACTGCAGACTGGGATTGAGGGCTGACGTGGTGGAAAACGGCCAGGGTTTGTTTTCTTTGAACTTCCCCCTCCCTGCCGAGCCCCTCCGAGGTTTCTCTCTCTCTCTCTTGGTTCGCTGCTGGGCCACCGGGGTCTAGAGTCTAGACTCTAGATTTCCCAAGTTGGTCTTCCGGGATACCCAGTAGTGGCAAGGCAAGAGTATAATTCAATGGACAAATACTCCACTATGCGCTGTTGCATAATTGGTTCACCAGTGACATATTTTTCGAGTCCTTTTTTTTCTGTTTGGGATGTCGTCATTGGGTCCTCTCCCTCTCAGGGCCCTCCCTATCCGGCCCTCCCTATCCGGCCCTCCCTCTCTGATCGGTCCGTCCTCCATCCTGGTAAGTCTTAAAGCAAACACACTCTCTTTCACCCAGTCATTTTATCTCGTCTCGTCTCGTCTCGTCCATGTAGACGCCAGATGTGGTTGCTCGGAGGAAATACTCAATCGGGGAATTTTGGCGCCCATCTGACTATGCAGGAAGTTCGGCAGAGGCTTGGCTAGGCCTGTGTGTCTGCATTGGTCTGCATTTGACATTCCTAATTTGACAGGTTGGGTGAATGGTTTGGTTCACTGCACTCGCTAGTAAGGGGGTTCACGGGGCGGATCACCGCGGATGTACATATATCTTCCCCTAGCGCTTGAAGGTAGCAAGCTGTATTCGAATTATACTTCTACTGCAGGGGAAGCTCTATGGGTGGGGTTTCTTAGGTAGGAATAAGGCGGCGGAGGGAAGGGGAGGCTACCATCGTCACCCTGTCTATCAAAATCACAGTCAGTAAGAGAGTAAGCACCCAGTAGAAACGAATGAACCTCGCCACATAGAAAGGTAAAGAAGGTACACTAGAAGACACCAAATGCCTGAAAGAAGAGATAATAGCATGAAGCAGAGCCTGAGAATAATGAACCAAGACAAACAAACACGATCACCCGTAAGCATCCGACTTACCTCCAGAACCTACTCTGATTGATTATGGGATTCCTGACTCAGATTGCTCTCCCTTCCTTTACCTCTGTCTTGGTTCTAGTTAACCCGTTTTCTCTAATATTACTCACTCCACAGCGGTCCTCCGATATTTGGACTTGGGTCCGAGTCCGTGGGTGTGCTCGGTCATGCCTTTGCATTCACTTCACCACTCAAGAATTGAATCGTTACTCCCAGGAAGAACACAGCTTAGCTAGGCTTGTTGGGTTTTTAGCGGTGATGATTGGACGATTTCCTTGTTGGCGATATCGGAGGTTCTTAGATACCTACCTAGGTACTGATAGCGAACCGCCAGGAAGGTGTCTGGGATATCGCCTTGTTCTCGTAGGATGACTGTCTTATATACCGCCGTATTGCGTATCAAGTCGTGGAGGAAGAATATAAAAGGATAAAGGGTTTCGCGTGTCCGCTCGTTTGCGTAGAGGAATACACAAAGAAGCAGGAGTGTAGTCTCGAATCTGTTGAGATATCGGCTCGCCATTTTGGACCTAAGAGGGCAAGCTGAGGTTAGCCTAGCTGTAGGTATTCGGTTGAACGAAGGAGGAATCTTGTCCTAGGAAGAGCGAGATGATGTTATATAGGATGCGAGCTTACCGTCCCGGCTGTCTCGTATGATGGAGCCTAAAGGACGTCCGTATTTCTGGCCTTCGGTTTCTAGAGAATCTCACGAGATATCCCTTTTTTAATCAGGAACCGATTTGCAGAGATGGTCTTCCTCAAGAAGAGCAAAGCTAGTCTGACGGTTGATGTGAGTGTTAGCTGACAGAGATTCTCAGATGTGCCCAAGTGTGGAGTCGCGGATCAGGTGAAGGTTCTTAAGAGGGGCCTTCACGTGAGGTTAATGCATTCAGATAACTGAAGAAAGACTTCGATCCAGAAGATTTGATTTTGAGTGAGGCAGGAGGGAGATTCGGAAGATTTGTTGAGGCAAGTCAACTCTGCAGTTACAACGCATTATTGATCGAAGATTGGACGAAAATACCTACTAAGAGCTCGATTTAGAAAAACACACATAATATTGACTTAGAAAGAAACTAATAGATACATATGTAGGTAAATGTATTTACAATAAATAAGCTGCTTTCGTATAAGTACGGGATATCAAACCCGACGTAGATATCTCATCACCAAATCGTCGACACGTACACTCCATCAATATAAATACAAACCAGTAAAATAAAGAGAATAAATATTTGAAAGAAAACAGCCAGCCAATCCCCTTTTTTGTGTGTGATATGGAGGATGAGACTGTACCCCCTTGTCATGCCACTTGACGCCAGTTCCCCCCTCCCATGATAGAGATAAACAGTTGGTCCCCTCCATTTTTGGTGGGTGTAAGAGAACCCCCCGATACACCCCAGAAAACCAACCGGAAAAATGCAATACAAATATCGCCAGAAAAGAAAACACTTATGCATGCATTTGAAATACTCAAACGCCAGGGATTCACCCCTTAGGGTGGTGGTGGACTGCCGGGGAGTGGTCAGGAAAACCACAGCCCAGCAGTAAACGAGTAAATAATATTAGAAAGAAAGAAGGCGAAGTAGAAGGGGGGAACCCATGCAAATAATGCAACGGAAAATGAGTTCAGGTGATGAGAAAATCCATGTTCATCTCCTTGATAATTCGCTCCCAGTCCCAGCTATCCTCTGTCCTCGTGTCCATGACTTCCCACACCCGTGTCACGACCTTGAAAGCCGGCTCAATATTGCGAAGGTTGGAGTAGGCTTTGAGCGCTTCAAAGCCCTTTTTGATTCTCTCCCGTTGCCGGGGTAGGAATGCTGAGCAACCTAAAAGGAACAGAGGCATCAGTACGATGCTAAACGCACCAGCATCCTGTGGAAGCTGGTCCAGAAACTCTAGCCCATCATCCACAACTTGAGCAATCTTCTCACTAGGTCGTGAGGGCCGAATAGTGCGATACAGATATACCCAGGTCGACTGTCTGTACAACTGCGCCAGGAACCAATTTGGCGTGTTGGGTTGGTGCGACGTTTCCCATGTTCGAATGGCGGAATCGATCGAGACGGCTTCGCTCAGAATTTGATAGTCAACTGCAGGCTCGTACCCTTCATTAAAGCGCTGCCTGATTCGGTCCCTCAACCGTGTTACCTCCGAGATATAGTTGAATAGCCCATCGAAAACGCCGAGGAACATGCCGGCCTGCGCATGGGGCACGAAATCGGGAAGTCGGAGGTCGCCCTGAAGATGTGCTGGACGCCGGTCGAGGGAGGTGATCGAATTCGAGACATCGTGGTACTGGAAGAATTCGACTATGAATTGGCGGAACTTTTCGTTACGCGGCTGTTGTGTCACCAATAGATACCTTGCCGCATCCATATGTGGACGATACTCGCCGTTAGTTTCTCCTTCACAGATGGTATTCAAGCTTAGGGCGATGGTAGAAGCGATGATAGGATCCTCCACCAATAATTCAGGTTCTTCTCCCGAATTGCTCGACGAAGCAGTAATATTATCTTTTAGATCCCGGATCGCACGATGAAAGTGATAGAATTTGCGCTCTTTCACCTTCGGTTCTGGGTCCAAGCCTGACAAGTGTGATCCGGAGAGACACATGAGGGAGTGCATCAGACCTCGGTGTTGGGTGGCCATGGGGAGGAGGATTTCTTTGAAGGGGTTCGAGTCATCGTTAATCAAGGTCAAAACGCGACTGAAGCCGTATACGAAATGGTCTAGGAATCGTCGGTCGATATCGGTTTCGATGCCATCGATCAATATAGGGAGGGAGCGAGTTACGAGCGATTGGCTTCTGGCGGCTTCAAGGCAAACAGAATGTCAGATCAAACCCAGTCAAGCAGCATTGAAATGTCTCAGAGCCTCGCAGGGGTATGCTAATAAAAGCGTGTGCGCAACTCACCATCCTCAAGTTTCTGCTTCCCACTCTTCCAAATTTCCTTGGGAGGGTATCCTTCGCACACAACCGCGTTTTTCTGGCAATTCAGGCATCTAAAACCCTCGGCAATCAGTTCCCGCTGCGACCGTAAAAGCCAACACCTGAAGTAGATAGATCAGAAAAAAGTTTTTCATGACTTACGAAGGCTTGGTCTCATCGCATTTCTTCTTTCGTCGCCTACAGGTAATACAGCCAGTTTTGGATCGGCCTTTGGTGACTTTTACCTGTCCACTGGGTACAGGTAAAGGGTGTTTGCGTGGTCGCCCACGTTTCCGTGGGACATTGGCGGGAGCTGCCGCGGATGTCGCTTGATCCACGGATGTCTCCACTCCTAAAGCTTTGATACTTTGTAAGTCATCCGCATCGTCCAGCTCTTCTACTTTGGGCGCAACTTCGTCCACTGACGAATCGGGCTCCGGCGACATCATCACGTTGAATGTGAAAGTTTTTAATGGGCGCAGGCCATTAGTCGCGAAAGAGTGGGAAGCGTCGTGGATCCTTACTCCCACTTCGCCCGGCGGGGAGCTATCAGAGGGTCCTTCACCATCCCAAGACTCGGGCGAATCGTTGGACGCATCGTCAGCACTAACACTGTCGCGATGGGAGAGAGTGTCGTCCATCAATGGACAGTCTGCGAAGGCGGCATGGTCGGCTAAATTCGAGCGGGCGGAGGCTCGACACTCCGAGGGTTGGGTCGGCGACAGGAAACCGTGCGAGGAATTACCATCGAGGTCAGAAGACGGACTGAGAATAAACGCGGACGATTTTTGCATGGACAACATTGACCATACAAGACCCTCCGGGGTCACGACCAGACAACAGGAGCGCAGAAAATTGTCGCGATTTAGTCAGTACGGAGACGTCGATGGCAGAGAGGGGGGGGCCAAGGCCTTCCACACTTCGACGAGGACACTCAAGGAGGGTTTGGTGGTGTAGTTAGTTTGTGAAGTGGTTGATATGGAGGGGAAGGAGAGTCGGGAGGAAGAGGAGGTTCGAGGTTGTGGTGTTGGTCGAAATCGATAGGTTATCCCCGAGAGAAGTGGGGGCGAGGAAGACTTGCAGCGAGTTAGTCGTTAGTGTTGGTTGGAGAGGGAAGACGGTCCAAGAAAAGGAAAGCGAAGAAGCAGAAGGCTAGTAAAGAACGGGGGGGAAAGCGACGGCGGAGGGGGTGGGAGAGGAAGAGGTTTAATATGAATAGGGAAAAGAACTTTGGCTGAATTATATTAACGAACACAAGAGTAAGAAGAGTAATATCGAGTAGTCATAGGAATGAATAATAAGTAATAATGAGCGTCGGTACAGCCCGAACGTACGAGCGTACCTAAGTAACCTAACAGTTTGGCCTGTACGCACGGAGGGTTGGAGGGTTTGAGACCTGGAGTGTCAAGTGAGTGAAGCTAGGAAAGTGGGAATTATTATTGGGGAGGGGGTAACGTGTGTACACTGTACAGCGGTCGTATGGTACGAGGCAGGTATGAATGGATGTATCCCATGAGAGGGCGACTGCTACCTTTCGGACAAGATTTAGTTTTTCTCTAAAACTCTTTCTGGAGAAAGAGGAGATTCAGTTCCCCAGTCTACTAGTAGTAGTAGTAGTAGTCTTGTTGGCAGTCAGGTATTATTGGGCAAGACAGTCTGTATGGAGAGAGGATCAGTGGACCCAAGAGGGCATCCAAACTAGGCAAACTTTCTGATGGAACAATAATAATAAGAAGAAGAAGAGTCAAATAATTATATGATAATAACCAGAATAATAATTAGGGAGGATCCGCACATGAAAAAAGATTCAAATAATAATAATATTTCCCATTATTAAGCCTCAACCATGTCCCATCGCCCATCATTCGACCCCCGAATATAAACTCGGTTTAGTTGGCCCTTCCCTGTAGTATAGTCGCAACCCTTTCCCTAATACTAGGTATATGACCACCCTCTCCCAATTAATCCACGACCTAGGTACTCCTTTGTGTTCTTAATAATAATATTGCTGTGTCCAGCAGGTTTGAAACTCGAGGTAACATGCGGGGGTCAATGAATGCCAAGCCGCTTCCAGGGCCAGTGCTGATTGATTGATTGATTTGATTGACTACCTAGGTAGGTACTAGCCAATGGGAAAAACCGACGACAGACATAGCAAAGAAACTTCACTAGGAACCTCTGTGTCCAGATTTGCTTTTTCTGCCTTTAACATTCTTTAAACTCTCTTGTTGCCTACGTTCTCCCCGCCGACTCCGGGAGCGCAAAAGCAAATAACGAATTAGAAAAATTAAAAAATATATCGCTCCGGAGCGAGAAAAGAGAAGAATGAAGGGAAAGGGTTAAAATAAGACCTTAAAGAACGAAAAAAATCAGAAATCCCAATCCTCCCAGCCCAACTTTCCATAAATGCGTGGTGACGGCGGCGGATGATCCTCGTTGCTCGCTTGGGCCTCCTCGGTCGCCTTCCGTAAGACAATTCCCCAGACCCGTCCAGAATGAAATTGATGAGATCTCCCAAGGGGCGCGGCTTATTTTCCAGATGCGACGACAAGTACGGAGTACTTCGACTCGAGCAGGAATGTGTGGGTGGACCGATGTATCCACCTCGCAAGCAAGTCCGAAGTAGTAACTACCGGTATCTCATCAAGTGCTTGCCCCGTGGGTAGTACGGAACACATACTTTCTTGCTCCAGGTAGTAGTAAGTAGTAGGTAAGGTATTATTATTGGAGGTCTGAACGGGGCGTCACTCCAAGTCGCTCTGGAGAGCTCTTTCCCCTTTATTACGAACTGCAGGAGTGAATTGGAATAAGATTCGCAGGCCGAGGAAAACCTTCCCACTACCGTGGAGACCTAGTGACCTTGATCTTGGGTGAATCATGGGGAGATTCGTAACACTATCAAGTTAGCTGCTGCCCTAAATGTCAGTTATAGGGATCGTTTCGTGTAATGTGTACTATTTGGGATTATTACACATCAAATTTGGTGCTTGCGATCTAAACTTCTTAATTTGGCTCTCCAGGCTCTGGTTGACCCTAAGTCTAAAATTCTACGACTTCATGTTCAACTTGTACGCATAGAGTAGAGAATAACAGGGGAAATTTTCCTCCCTCGATTTTCTCTGCTACAACGGACTTGAATGGACGAGATGACGAAGATGGAGGTGTTTCTACCCCGTCTTATGTATTACTTGCATATTAGGATGACACAGCTCGGGCTCAGCTGGACGCTACACCCCCACGCTACTCCCACATTGAACTGTCTTTCCGAGGATTCCCTCGCCTTCCATGGACCGTCGCCCATCGTTCGACAATGCGGAGATGGCCAGATGCTCAGGCAGTGACACCGCAGACCACCTTCCCACCGAGGTATGGAGCTGGCCCTGCATTTGGTGCGATAGGTTGTGATCAGTCAGTTCTTCTGGCTAACCAGATCTGATTGACGTTATGATTTTATTATTGCATCTGATCGACTCCACTAACGAGGGCCCTTGTCTATAATAACAATGCATTTTGATTTTATTATTACTCCTACTATCCTTTATATACACACATATATTTTTGCTACCGCTTTCCAAGAAATTAAAAATAAATAGCCCTTTCCCCTCCTTAAAAAAATCAATGGAGTGGCACACTGCCAATAAAGATCCATAAAAAGAAAAAAGAAATCTCTCTCTGACAACCTGGGGAAGTGGGCCAGATCTTCATCATGCCCAGCACGGACATTTCAAAGTCTCATCAAAGTTCAAACCTCGTCTCGTTCCTTGGAAATTACTCAATACCCTGAAATCTCCCTGCTGATCAGATGATGGAGGGAAGAAAGTTCAACCTAGACCCCTCTTTTGTTTATTCCCGGGCAATTTCACGTCATCTGGAGCTGATATACCGACTGAAGGGTCGGACACTCTTCATTCATAGTTTAAAGTCTGGGATACTCGATGAATATGTGTAGCAAACACGGTAGTAAGAACGCACGAGCAAGGAGTTCTCAGTCTCTCTGGCTTCATGACCTCTTCTTTCTATTTTCGCTTACCGAACCCCTTCTCGTTTTCATCTACCCGCGATTGGATCGTCTTATTTCCGAGTGCTTGGGCCTCGTCTTGCTGTTCTGGTTGGGGTGAGAGAGTCCACTTCAACTTGGGATCATCTGCTAGATGACAAACTAGGAAAGTATGGGGTCCAGAATAAAAGCGAGGCTCAAGGCACTCTCTGTTTATTTAATTTGAACTAGATTAACTACCCTCAACTTGCTTTTCTTCCACCCTGCTTTATTTCTTTTGTCGGGACGGTAACCTGTTTCCTTCCTTTTTTTTTAACCCCTAGGCTACCTCTAAACAAATTAAGCTCGGTGATCATGGGGCTTGGACGATGTAAGGTGAAGTACAACAAGGGTATGAAACGAGTCATGACAGTACCTTGACAGACATGGGGGAATCGTAACATTATTGGCCGTGCTGGTCGACAACTAGGAGCGGCTTACCTAGTGGGGAAAGCCGCTATACGCGCAGACTAAATCCAACCGAAGCGAAAAGACGGGAGTAATCATTAATATCATACCTAGTCAGTCACTAACCCGCATGAGTTCAACCTTGACGAAGTCGGTGTTAAATTTTTAACAGGTTTCAGTGGTGCTCAGCAGAGAGGCCGGCCGACCGCCCCTCGCAGCCATGGCTTGGGGAACAGCTAGGTCTGGACTTGGGGCAGGTTCAGGGGGACCCTAAATTTTTTACTTAGTGACTGTTTCAAGTTTCAAGCCGACTTTCTAGCATTCTGTTGCTTTGGTAGCGTCTGAAACCAACGTAGGTACACACAGCTGCAAGTACCCAATTTGACACGGGTGATCTTGAGAATAAGCATCAACATGTTCATCTCTGGCTAGTGAAACATGCCCCACAGAAGGTTATGTCATGGATCTCAATTCTATTTTCTTTATCTGATGGGGTTGTATATGCGCTCCAGACATGGCTCGTAGTCTCCAGCGCCCAGATATGCGTTGCTCATCTTTATCCTCCAGGCTGCGAGCACCGAAGCAATAAGGAGGATTGAAGAACATGAGGTCAAAAACAACTATGGAAATGACATGTGGATCCAACGGAAGGGTATTCCCGTGGGACGGTATCCTCAGTGGAGTGACCCCCCGTTCCCTTCAACTCCTTTCCAAGGTACAGTTTTACGACTTTAAAAAAAACCTCGACGGGAAGAAGTCAATACTCTTCAACTACAGCCACTCCGCGCAAGCCTGCAGCAACCTACAGGGTATGGACCACCTCCCTCATACTTTTCTCCAAACCTTTTATTTTCTGGGCAATTATTATTTTTGCCTGTTCTATGGTCTCAATTTGCTTTTTTTTTTTCAAGTTGCAATAATCCGCCGTAAATTTACTCACAGCCCTTGTGTCGAGTGAGAAAATGCGGAGGTGACGTGACAGGGGCAACTTAGTAGCGATTACGTACTTTCTTTTCTTTTTTTCCCACCCATGCCACCATACATAACATTCCATTATTCCAGTCTCTTTTGCATTATTATGAATACTCTTCTGAAAAGCGGATTCTATTTCCCTCTCGTCTCACATTCAATCGATGCTCAAAATCCCGTTCAAACTCACTCCAAAGTCCGAATTGACCCGATCCCCAAATAATTCACCTGAGCTTTTCAGTGACGCCTCCTCGTCACATAGACTTTGGCCCAACACTGCTCATTTTCCTACTATAGGCTTCGGTATATGGTGAGGAAAACTCATCCGCGCAGCTTGTGAGAAGTCCCCCGGGGGGGTTAATGAGTGGGGTACACCAGCCGGGCTTTTGGAAGCCACTGCATGACAGGAAAAAGAAAAAACAAAACGAGGGGGGAACGGAAAACCATCTTCTGTATAGAACAGGTATGATACATAGTGTACGAGGTACTAGTAGTACATTAAAAAGTCGAAGTTCGGTTCACGGACCCGACATCATACCTCAAGCAGCCAAAAGAAAAAGACCACCTGACCTCGTGTCGACGGCAATGGGGCAGGTTGGCCGAGAGTGGAAATACCTTACCTTGCCTACATTTTAGCCTCCTGCCTATTACAAGTGGATATGATGGTATGATCATTGCAGCGGGTAACTAACATAAAACTAACTTAAGTTGCTTAATCACTAACTTGCTTGCCTACATACTTAACCAACTTAACTAACGGACTCTTGACTCTGGGGAAACAATGAGCCTGAAAGCGAAATGGGTCAAGGCGGAAAAAAAAAAAAAGAAAATTCCAAGTTACCTTAAATACCACCTTTAGCGGGGGATCTGGACTAAGAGAGGGGGAGCGAGAGCCTAGAGAGGTACAGACCTTCCAAAGGTTAGGTAGGTGTCCTGTCCTGTGAGTAAATCCACCCATCTCACAGGTTGTTTCACGAGAGCAATCTGATTTGTCTACCTGAGATAATGGCTGAATTTTCCAGTTCTTCCTTCGACCCCTTCTGTAGGTTTTGATTTCTTTTTTTTTTTTTTTTTTGGTTTCCCCCCCCAAAAGTGTCACTCCACCAGGGGATTGGGTGCATTCAGGAGGGGTACCAAAGACTAGGCTGGGATATGTACTCTAATACTCCAGTACCAGACATGGATATTCCGTATACGGGCATTGATGGGCTGACTGCGAAGCGATGACTGGGGACTACGTACTCAACATCCAGACAGGCGTCTTGCCCTGAATTAAGACCTGCAAGGACGACGATGACAACGAAGTCGGCGGTAGGAGGAAAAGGAGGCATTTTACCTAGGATGATGATGACGGCGATAGTCTTTCCTAGTCAGTTAATTTTTCTGCTGTCAAACCTTCTGGCAGGTCTTTTTTTTACTAGATGAAAGAATATTTTTGGATTTGTGATTGATGACCAACCTTTATTTTCTTATATGGACTGATCATGTTGGTTTGATGCCACATTCATTTAATTTATTTAACTTTTTTCTTTTCTAGACGAAGATGCGAGGAAAATCGCTAACGATAACTTAGGCTGGACTCGCTCCTCCCAATGCTCTGGGTGGAGGTGCAAACCCATCATAATTATCCTTATTGTCCTAGTAGTAACACCCATAAAATACAACCATACTGCAGGCGGACATGTGAGCATCGTATGTTGTATCTTACGAGGGACCTTACTTAGGTATTGTAGCACAAGACATCCTGATGCGGTCTCTCGCTTCCCGGATTTCTTCAGATCCCCTCAAAAAGCCCGCCCCCGGACTCCACCTCTTCATTAAACACCCAGTTCTCGTGGCTCTGTGCGCCTGTAATCGACAGGCTAAGGTCGCAAGAATGCGGGGTTTGTTTAACCAATTTCATTTACATAGAGTTCTCGGGCTCCTCAGATCACTGCCTTTTGTCCAGTCTTATTATTATTCAACGCCTGTATCCAATCGACCGCCTCCTGTGATGTCCTTCGTCCAGCCGCTCATCTAGGTAGTTTCTATGAGGTAACGGTTTGATTATAGTGCAAGACCCACTCGCGGCGAGTTAACCAGTCTCCGCCTGCCGTCGCTGATTCTCGTCTGTGGCTTCTAGGTCTGACCTGATCTCCTGGGCCCCCTTCCTTCTCCAGAGCTCCATTTACCCTTGAACCGTACATATGTCCGATGCACTTCTCCCCAGTCGAATCCCGTCTTACCAAATGGGGGGTTCCTATTAGCCGGATCAGATGAAGACATCGCTGCCTCGGGCAACGTGCTAACTACCCAGATAACTTCAAACGTGCATCGCCTCCTCAGGAAGGTAACTGGCGGCATGCTGGAGGTGACTCACATGTACGGTGTACAGGGGAAGATAATTATTTGGACATCATTGCGCGGCCTGGAAACGGTGAGCTACCTGTGTAGGAAACTAATCGCAGGACGCCCGATGAACTCTCCGTGTGATCTTATGCTTCGAGATTCTGGGCCCCAATCAAGCAAATCGCACGAGTCTTAGGCAGCAAGGATGCCATGAAACATAATACTACACCGCAAGCACACGGTATCGCGAGAGACCTGGTTGTTGAATTCTCAACTGGGGCCAGTTTAATACGAAGTCTGTGTGTCCGTGTGTATGATTGCACGCTGCCAATGAAAAGGTTCTCGTCAGCCTTCTTGGTGAAATATACTATCTGATCGTAGACGGAGCTCTCTCATCTTCCTTGAGAAAACCTATTGTTGCCACTTGAGCAGCATCATTTTCATTGCTTGACCCAAACGGAATAAACCTCGCCTTACACAGGCAACGTTCGACGTCTGACCAGGCAGTGTGGAACATATTTGAAATGCT
Organism: Aspergillus panamensis; assembly: GCA_027569225.1. Taxonomy (NCBI): domain Eukaryota; kingdom Fungi; phylum Ascomycota; class Eurotiomycetes; order Eurotiales; family Aspergillaceae; genus Aspergillus; species Aspergillus panamensis. The sequence continues at coordinate 47,215 of JAPDER010000006.1, forward strand.
TTCAGATCCGTAACAATTTGCATGAGTCAGGATCGTCAAAATCGCGCAGCATGGAGTTTTGACCTTGACAAAAACCGGGGAGCTCTATTGCGACCTGTACATTGCTTGGCATGGAGGACCCAGTTGTGATGTATGCAAGGCTCTTCGCAGCAGCCCCAGACTCGAAGAAAAGGTACGAATAATCGGGTGAGCGATGAGAGATTTTCTTTGACCAGCATATCATTCGAGACTCTTCGGTCATCAAAGCGCCTGAGCTGCAGTCCGTTGGCTGTTTGTGGAAGGAGCCAGGCCAGCCGGGCGTTGAAGGGGCTTCCTTCTTTGACAGGAAATTGACCGAGTCCGACGTCTCCTGAGAGCCTGGCCTCTCATCCCCTAACACAGGCGATGACCCGGTTTTCAAATTCCGAGTGTGAATGACATGGCCAAGGCTGATCAGATCAGGCCATTGCACGTCGATTGGGGAGCTGTATTGTTGAACGGCGACCACATTGAGTTTGGAAACATCACCGCTACTTTCCTTCAATCGTATTTTGGCCAAAGCGTGAGAGTCAAGGCATCCGGGCCTTCTCTCCTTCGCTATCATTTTTATGTGCACCGTGTGTATTTTTCAGATGTCTGACCTTCTTAGTGTTTCAATTTGAGGATATTTTTGTCCGATGAAGGCCCCATAATTCCTCAGCCAATATCTGCCTCGGATTCGGTCAGCGTGTGCGGTCTCAAAGTTGAGCTCTTCGCTAGCAAAGACAAATGATGGAGAAGACCCTTCGCCTCAATTCCCCATTATTGGATTGGAATCTCGCGCCCATCCCGAGGAGATGGTTGTAACGGGCTCAGCCCCTTTCGTCGGCTGGTGCATCCGATGAATGCAATTTTTATTGGAGCTAGCAGGGGACACAGAAGAGGTTCCCTCTTCGAGCCGTCTTGCCCATTGGAACCCGAAATGGTGGAATGGGCGTCTCAAAGTGGATGTCTTTCACACCTGGAAGAATTCAAGGCTCATGATTCATTAGAGCTATCCCAATATTGACTTGCCCCCATTCTGCTATTAATCTGTTGTAGATAGGGAGTGTCCCGGGTGCTGACTGCTCAATGAAACGGGTATCAAAAGCCACCAGTGCATTGGAGGTCACTGTGGATAATCTCTCTAGGTCCAGAAACAGCGTTACGCTGCCATCAAACCAGCACTTGTCAGTTATCGACTGAGCATCGACGAGCGATCGCTGCGCTGGAAACCAAAGGACGACAGCTACTGTGATATATCTACGACGTACTACAAGCTAGGCACACCATGGTATTCCCTAATCCTTATCATCTAGAGAAATTAATAAATTGATCAAACTAGATAAGGATTGAGTTGGAATGAGCAACCTGGATGCCTTCACACCGAATTTAGATTTCCGCGGAAACCACCATTTGGAACCCCACGCCGTCGGGCACCAAGACGAAAAGCCGGACCCCTGAGCTCCCAAGATAGTGGGCAGCACGAAGTGCCCTGGTTCTCGAAGGTGTTGGCCAAGAATTGTCGAACGTAAGATCGATCTGTACGTCGATGATTCAGGTAATAATAAGCTGATAATGCAAAACCACCCGTCAGATCTCAATCAATAGCTCGAGGCGCGAAGTCAGAACTACTGTTTATCTGTCGATGGTGCCATCCCTTGAACAATTCCAAATGACAAACACGACCGTTCAATATGAGCAACTGAAGTGCTCCGTAAACGCACCATATGCTGATGGTACACACTTTAATTTTACTCTAATAATGGTGATCCACTCGTTGGCTTTCGTTCGGGTGGCCAAGGGAAATAAATATGAAGGTGCGTGAATTGTCTCATAATTGCAGCCTCGGCCGGGAAACTGGTGGAACCCGTTGATCGCCACTTTAGGCCATTTTCAGAGGCCCACCAGGGAACTGTGTAATTGATGGTGTATACATGGTGTACGGCATTAGTTGATGACTTCTAACTCCCACCAACCACCTTTCGAGGACGACGAGTACCTGAAGCAGGCACTTTCAGCAAATAAATTCCCCTTTCTATCTAAATTCTCCCTCGGTCCAACGGAGGCCCTCCGAGATGCACGGAGGAGTTTGCTCCGGTTCTGATAAGCATTTTTTGGCTTCTGTGCCTTCACCGATAGTGCAGGGAATCGAGATTCGTGATTCTCACATGATTTGACGTGAGCCTATATGAGATTAGATCATCAGTGTCTTATCGATAACACAATAGGCTCCACCAAATGCAAGAGAACAAAGAATGGAAGCCAAGGTGTATCGAGTCCAGTAGAGAACAAATAGGAAGAGAGCAGAGTGTGCAAAGCAATCAAGCCGGCTATCTTGACCATTTTTTGATTGAGTTTTGTTCACCTCCAAAGCCTGATCACGCCGTCATCGCTTTGGATCTCAACATGGGTCTCCTGTTGGATCATCTATCGACCTGCTCCTATCAGGTACAACCCCAATTTTCGCCTCCTTTCCGCGAAAGTATAGATAACCTAGAAAAGCTAACCTCTGTTGGAGCTGCCTTGGTTGCAATGTTTTTACCTCCCTCTCCGTGTAGCGCTCTTCCAAGGCCCACTCGAAATGAGCGACACGGATGTAGAAAGTGGAAAGAAGACATGCTCGAGAGCATTATCTATCTGCCTAGTTCAATAACGCCCTTCCTGCAGCTCCGGAGCGTACGGCCCTATCAACCTGGCGGTAATGCCACTGACTTGGTTATCAACCAAGTCCACTACAACCGCACGGTACTAAGCAATTACGATTTCGCACTTTACGCCAATAGCACCCTCTCTAACGGCTTCGACTACTATCTAGTCTTTCGAGACTTTAAGCCTGACATTCTCTAGGAGAACGGGACGTTCGTCAATGACACCTCTTGTTTCGCACCCATCCATCCCATAAGTTCCCACGCCGCAGCCGGCCTGGCCTTTGCTGCGCTGTTCGTGGTCTCTATCAACTGCTCCTTACTCAATCTGCGCAAACATGGACGGCAGTATTTGCCGTATGGTCGACGCTCGAGACCTCTCGGCCGCGGCATGGAATGGTACTGGCTACTATTCGCTGCAGCCTGTGGCGCTATCAGCTACTTTATGAATGTCGACGTCGACCGAGGATACCTCCAGGGCATCCCACTGATCCTACAAAGTATCTTCTACGCTCTACTGACCACAGGGATTATGGCAGCTGTATGGGAAGTTGCTCGAAACTGGTTGGTCCTAAACATCTTTCAACATAATTACATCTTCTTCCAGGCTAGCGACACGATCAACACAAACAGGGGCTCCAAGCAAGAGCGCATAATCTTCGACAGCGACCCCTACGCCTTAATAAACCCCAGCTCCCGCAAGAACCAAGAATTTGCCCTTCTCATCCTCTCCTAACTTTGTGCAATAGCCAACTTCGTACTTATGCTCCGCTTTTGGTTCCCAATCGAACACTAACGCAGCCTCAAGCAAAATACCTCGAAGCTCGCCCCTCAGAAACCGATCAACGCTGGCCCTCCGCCGACTTCATCGCCCTCACCGGTGCTAGTCACCTGCTACAGCCTTGAGCATCTACCAGTACCGATTCTGCCTTCACACTTAATACAGCTAACTCCTCTTCTACCTCGCGACAGCTCCTTCCCAATTACTACGCCATCGCCCCTTTCGACTAGAGTATCTTACCGTTCAACGCAGACGTGGACCCTGGTTGTCTCTACGGTCTAGGCTATACGCTGACCCTCCTCATCCTCGTCCTCTTTAATATCTGCGGCTACTGCGATCTCAAGGAACATAAAGTCATGATGAGCATCCGGGACATATTGCACTACAAAATATATATCTTCAAGTACGTATCAAAACCCCAAACCTCTATAATCTAGTTAAAAATAAATCACAGCCAAAGTATATCTTTCAATTCAATTCAGGTATTTACCCTGAAAGATACCCTTGCACATCCCTAGCTAATATCGCCTACATATGTAAGACATGTTAAAATAACGAAAAGGAAAAAAAAAGGGACAAGGGACCAAAAATTTAGACCAGGTCAAAAAATCAAAACATAGACCCCACCCATGCAATGTAGCAAATGCACCTCTTTGTACAACGCCAGATCCTATCCAAGGAAGTCACACAAATAGGAAAAATAGTTAAAACAAGAGAAACAATGAATGGAAGGGGGGGGGGGAAACAAAAATGATGGCAAAAAAAAGTCGTAGGAGCATGAGCAATCCATTTTGGGGCCGTGTGAGAACAAAACCGCAATTTGCAGGTTTGAATAGAAATGAAAAGAAAAATCCATGAGGTGCATAGGTAGTTTAAACGGTTCAAAGAGTACAACAAACCCGCCAGACTTGGTGATTTCTTGTTATACGCCCAAAATTCCGAGATGATAAACTTATTTCCGGCATCCCTATGCGGTAAATACCCGATCTAATTGACGAAGAGCCCGCATATCTTCCCCTCCAAACCCGATCTTGTCGCTGGGAATGTCCCGTGGTCCCTCAGCTCGGCTTCCACCTGATCCAGCAGGTGCAGTGATCGAGGGTAGAGATCCGGATGAATTGCCGTTCATAAGCGAGTTAATGCTGGGAACGGTTCCGCTGGAGCCATTGGTCTCAGGTGAGGGTTTGGCACCCACTCCTGGTGGTGGAATGTTTAGTGAGCTTGGAGGAGGAGCCTGGCTGAGAGTACGAGGACTTCGCATGACGGAGCTGATGCCGTTGGGGTGTGGGCTTGGATGTGGTTGTGTGCGCGGCGACGCCCGGCGGAGATCTGCAACTGTTGGGCCGTACTCCGGGGGACTTCGTTGGTGTAGTTCTGGTGCTGCGACTGCACGAGGTGAACGGGTTGGCATGAGAGGGAGAGGAGGCTGTTGGAGGGCGGATACGGGGTGAGAGGGATGAGGAATCGAGCCCTCGATGGGATGTATCGCGCGGTCATACGCCGGAGGCAAGCCGGGTGGTTGGGGAGGCGGTGGTAAGGCGTGATGCGGTTGTTGGTGCAGAGGATAAGGGACTTGGCCATTGAGAGGGACAGGAGAGATATAGGGCGGGTAATGAGCTGAAACGGTGGGAGGGGTTCCCAGAGGCGTGGGGGGCCAGGGATATGAGGTCGCGTACGATTGTGGATGGGTGGCACCGGAGCGGGCGTACGGCGCCATGTGAGGAGGCCCAGGAGGGACAGCATATGGCGCGCCAGCCATGGGACCCCGTGTCACGACGGGAAGATTTTGCTGGTCATTAACGGTAGATTCTGGGTAGAGACCTTTCTGGGGTCGCACATGGCGTAGGGCGGGATCGGTGGACGGTTGCTGGAGGTTGGCGGCGGAGGGATGAGATCGGGAGTAGTAGCTGATCAAGTGAAGATGTTGACCGGTGGAAGTGGTGATGCTGAAAGACTGCTTCATGAGACCATCTGGTTTATATCGATACCCATCCGGACCCTCATCTGGCCCATCCGGACGGTCGTCATCACTCCCTCTGCTGTCTGGGGTTTTCCCGGCCCTCATGTTGGATTGAGGTACACTGGTGCCTCCCCGCTTACCTTCCATTTCACGATACGTGAGAAAGCTACCAGAAACGCGGCTAGCACTCCAGGACTTGCCATCGGTCCACCGTCGCATGCCCGCCTCCCTTTCATCCCAGACGAAGACGGAACCGGATTGGATCAGCTGGCGTTCTTTCTCGGACAGGCGTCTCTGCACGCGAGGCAGGAGACCGATACGGCATGCTTCGAAGAGGATGATAGCGTCCGCAGGGGTGCGGACGTGGCCGTGATACGTCTCCATCCACCTCCGGTGATCTTGATAGGACCCCGTAATGACTGACGGTTTGAGAGCCACGACAGGCGATTGGGTGAGGACGAAAATCTTGGGAGAGAATAAAGGGTGAAGGAGTTTAGGATGACGCAAGAAACTAGAGCTGTTTCTTTTTTTTTTCTTTTCAAATCACACCAACACGAATAAACTTGACTGAATCCTTGAGACGATGGAACAACAGATGCGAAAAGAATCCTGGGAGCTGCGCCCACGGCCTTAAATATTACCCAAAAAGGGAAGTCAGAATGGGTCCGAAAAAGCAAAAGCGAAGTTCAACCAAGGCGATATGGCAAAAGGGTGGTGGTGGGATCTAACGAAAGGCGGTTAATGTTAGAGTTTTAGGATCAGAGCAAGAGGGGGAGAGGGGGAGGGGACGAGCAGAGGGTGGGATCGATCGATCGCAGCAAGGGAAGGGGTTGAAGAAGTAGGGGGAACGGAGGCAAAGATGGATAGGAGAATTAAGAATGAGGAAGCAAGAACTGCAACTTACGGAGATAAGGATTGATGGATCTTTGGTGCTTGATAGATAGGGAGAGAGATCTGAATAGTGTGGGGGAAGAAGAAGGAGGAGAGAGGAGATGTTTCAAAACTCAAGGTATGATGAAAGGAGGAGAGAAGAAAGAGAGAGAGAGAGAGAGAGAGAGAGAGAGAGAGAAGAAAGAAAGAAGAAAGAGCCAAGATAGAATTGATGGAAGAGCAGATAACTAGCGGAAGTGACTGAGTTAGGAAGTTAGTTAGAGACAGACTGGGGACAAGAAGAGTGCAAGTGACTTGACTGATGGAGTGGGGAACCCATTAGCAGAAGTCTATTTATTATTATTATGAGTATATTTTTATTTTTATTTTTTTTTGCAATTATAATGCGATTTTCTTACAGCGGAAGTAAGATGATTTATTTTTATTATTAGTTGTTGATTCGGGTCTTGGGCTAGGTAGAAGCATAAACATAAATAGGAATAGTAGTATTAAGTAGTCAAAAGAAAAAGTAAAATACCAAATACAGTATTATTATTATTATTATTATTATTATGATTAGTATTATGATAAATGGAGGGGAGGGTCCGAGAAAACCGACCCAAGAATGCCTGGATTCTTAACAAAGAGAACCTTGTTTTTAACCTTTTCTTTTTTGCCTGAGATGCAACCACGGCTCCGGGGATCCTCATCCACAGGTTGACTGAAGAATTAATAGAAAACAAAAAAAAAAAAAAAAAAAAAAAAGAAAGAAATTGAATCATGAAGTGGGGAATTCCTTTCACATCCGAAACTCCGAAATCAAGGAAAAGAAGAAATTCTTGGGTTACTTACATTGCACATCCTCCCTGGCTGCAGCATCGACATCCCCTCGAAAGGATCAGGAGAAGCTAATATCAGGGATTAGGTTAATACTACCTGCCTTGTTGAACGAACAGGGCTGGAGTGGAGGTTCCTCAGAATAATATAGTAATAAGTAAGATTTCCCCAAACGATGACCGGGCATAAAAGTTACGGGGGGGCAGAAGTTAGAACGGTAAGATATGGATAACCATGTAATGCTGATACGGCGACTCAAAACACAGCGTGGCGCTCTGATCGCTTGGATGCCAACCGGAAACTGATTAGGGCGTCACTTTCTGAAGCTTAAGCTTAATCCAACACGAGGAACCTTAAGCTCGCTTAGAGAGAAGAGACTCAAGAGAGAGATAAAAAAGAAATTACAAGGCCGACCCGGATTTCTTGCTTCCCACCCACACCCACACCCACACCCCTCCTTCTTTTCATTGCTTTATTGGCGATGAGAACCACTGGTTCCATGGGTATGTTCAAAGCTGTCGGAAGATAATTTTTCTTATGCTCTAGAATGATATGTGTCCGGAACTATGTACATGATCTTTGTATTGTGATGCATTATTTTATGCCCCTGCCTTTTTACGAACCTTCGTATAGCATATCAGCCGACTAAAAAGTAGGTAGGTACCTCAAGCAAGAGCACGACACCAACCAAACAATAAACAAATGCACGAACTATTTTAATTATTTGGTGGCTATACTAGCGATACTAGCGATCTGTGTCTTCAAGGCTGAATCGGTTGACTCGGTTCTTATGTATAGATTTTAATAGACTTGACAAGCCTCAAAAGCTCCCCCCCCCCTTCTTCTCGCTCGATTCATGCGAGTTTGATGGCCGCTGGAGCAGAAAGGCCAGATGACAACAGCCACTGTGGCGATTTGCCCTCGTATTCTTAAGCCACCTGATGCCCTCTTCCTTTACGAGCAAAAATAAACGAGCGTCCTCCAAACAAAATCGCCAAGACATTATTAATCTATTTAACTACTCCGTATTCACATGGGACTCCAGCTTTTCTGGATCTCGCAAGATATGATTCTGACTCGACCATCCTTCCGAAACATGTATGATTGATCTGATAGGCAACAGCGTCGAGCCGAAATTCCAGCTGAATCGACATCCTCTCTTGCGATGATGGGAAAGCTTGACCAATCTTATCCCGAATGACTCGCAGGGGAAAAATTACCATCCTTGGCCAGCGGTTCTAACCGTCGAGCATTCATGGATTTTTTATTTATTTTTCTTATACAGAGTCCAGGTATTTTGATTTTGATTTTTCAAACAAAAGGAAAAATATAAAATAAATTAAATATTTTAAAGTATTATTCCTGTTCACCCCAAAGGATTCTGGGATCGGTCATATGTAAACCAATCCAACTAACCGCCACGTAAGACTTAACTCAAGTCGACTTATCACTACCACCTCCGCGCGCCTTTTTCATTATTTATTATTATAGGTATATATATATATATTTCATTTTACCTCTTTGCTAACTTCAAAGATGCAGACTTTGAGGTCAAAACTTCTCCCGTCAAAAGAGCAATCCGCAGGCGGAATTTTATCATCCAGTCAGGTTCTGCCGATAAAGTTGGAGGGATCGAGCTTTGGCCTGGTGTTTCCATGATTCTTGTCTTTGGTCTTGTTGGGTTGCTTTTTAGAGTGGGGAGTCAAAGCAGAATTACCAACCGTGGCTGATTTATTAGTTAATTATTACTTAAATTTTATTCGATTATTAGGCTTGTTCATTTGACATTTAATATTTATGGTTAGAGTTTTTTAAACACTGTAAGTATACCGAGTACTACGTACTACTAGTACTAAGTACTACTCTCTATTGGTTTTGTAAGTTAAGGTAGGTATCAGATTCACAGCCTCATCCGTTGGGAAAACCACTGTATCTGATTGATGATTATATTGAGACCGTCTTGAAACCAGAGTCACACTAAATCAATAATCCATACTGTAACCAATATTTCATACTGTAATCCATAATCCATCTTTATGGGCATTTTTCATTATTATTATTGCTCACTCCGGAGCCTGGCTGGAGCCCCTGTTCGCCACTGGGATTACTGATTTAGTGTGATTTTCACGGATAAGGTATCATCGTGCGACGCCAGGAGAACCCAGGATAAGCGTATCGCCAACAAAGTCGTGGAATCCAGGCCGGTTCCTCTTGGCTCTTTCTTGGCCATTTCTTGGGGACGTGGGTGGGGATTTTTTTTAGTTGTTCTATTCTAACTGTATCCAGTATGTCATTAGCGGAGACCATTTATTATTTATTTATGGTTTTTTTCGGCGTCAGCGGTCGGAGTGTTGGAGCTGATGTCTCACATGGAAGCGGAAATAACGACGACTATTACCCCAAGAAGCAAAAATGATGAGGAATACATGTACTTAAAAAATAAAAAAATAAAAATGAAATAAAATAAAAGGAGCTTACAGTAAGGTATCTTGCATTTTGATATGGTCAAGCTACTCATCTAGATTGCACTTGCATAGTAGGTTACACCACAACAAGAGACTCGATACCAGAGTCACTTGTTCACCTGCTATCTTGTTGGTTGTATACTTTCGGCTGTAACTATCACTCAGGAGTCAGGACAGATCGCCTGGTTATTGTCATCGGCAGATGCTGTGGTACAGTGCAGCCCATCCGAAATCACTGTCGCCCTTAGAGATCCTTTGGTTCTGATTTTCTTACTTGCAATCGAGTGCCTAACCATTTGGTTTTCCTTTTGGTAGGTAGTATGGTACCCTTTCGTGCAACCAAAAGGTAAACCTTGGGCTCGAGGAGTAACATACTTATTTATCCCTGCAAGCTTTATATTTAGTTTGTTCCACCGACCAACACCAACAAGCTTTAATTCTACCGTCTGATTTGAGTGTTTTTTTACGGAATAGGGATAAGTCTAGGCTAATTTTACTCACTGAGGATTTATCGCATGCTTTCTCTCTACATTTATCTACACTTCTCGAGATAAAAAGGTAGTATACTTCGGACTCGGCTTTGGAGTTAATTAAATGGATGACGCGGGAAAAACCCAACCAACCCGCCTGACCCAGGTGCCGAAATCCCGAAAGTCTGGATGTAACCTCTGTACGGAGCATGAATACTCTCGCAATCTTGATCATGGCCTTCTTTATTGTATTATTGAAAATAGAAAATCACAAGCAAATCCTCCAATTCTTAATGTCATCATCATCTTCCCCCATCGGGGTTTTTTTTGGATTTCCTTGCTTTCTGGGCCTGGTACGAGGGCAGGGGATTTTTCTTCTTCAAGTTGGGTGGAGGAATCCAGTATGCTATGATGCAACCTTTCTGATGATTACTCGGCCAGAAATGAAGGGCGAGGAAAGAGGGTAGGTAGATAATACAAAAAGTAAAAAAAGGTTGGGCCAAGTCCTGGACTCCAGGGGCCTTTGTGGAACGTTTCACAGGCTTATCTCCACTAGCATAATCAGTTTAAGGTATCTAGCCTGAAGAGAGTTTTTTTTTTCCCTCCTTAACACACCCCCTTCCATCGTTATTGTGAACGGATGAGGAATATTATTTATTTCTGACGACGATTTCAAAAATTATTGGGATTCCATCTGCATGATCTCCGATATCTTGATTGTACAGATTGAAAGTATTCAGGAAAATAAAAATGAAATTAAAAAAATAAAACCCTGGCCAAGGTCTGATGGAACATCATCGCAGATCACCTACCCTTCATAGGTATTGTACAGAGATCAACCCCTCCATGGCCCCTCTGATCGATGATAGTCCGCGACGGTGCGTTTAGGTTAAGGTACAGATAGTTACACTCAAAACCTCTAGTAATTTCAACGTCATCCATCGCCGATTTACTACTATGGCGATAGAAATTGCCTTTCCTCCTTCTCCTCCCCAAGCAACAACATCTTGGCTTGGATAGTCGGATGTCGTGAAAAAATAATGTAGGAACCCAATAAGGATGCATATCCCTGAGCCAACCCCCAAATGTCAAAGCGCTGCAGAGCCAAGCCCATCATACCTCCGACTAGTCACCTTGCTAGAACCTTACTAACCTCCTAGTCCAGTAGTTAGAAGGAGACTACTTCCGGCGCTTCCACTTTCCAAGGCCGCTAGGTAACACGAGGTATTCCGACCAGATCCCTCGATAGGCTGATAGGCCGATAGCCAAGGCTTAGCTTTGGGTCTTGGTCTCCATTTTTTTTTATATTTTTCTTTTATATTTTACTTTATTTATTTATTTTTTCTTTTTACCTAATGAGTGAGGTTTTGGGGATTGCTTTGCCATAATCCCCCTCTCTGGATGCTTTTTGTACGGGATGGTACGTTCGTATTCAGATCCTGCAAGAAATGCCAATAGTCATCCTACTCGGAGGGCGATATTATGATTTTTACAATATTGAGGCATAGGTCAAGGCCAGGGTATCCTGGGTATCTCGGAGAATTAGAAGCTGAAGAATAGTGTTCATAGTTCATCTAATTGGCACAAAGTGTGTACAATATAAAAAACCAGGTACGTTATCCTTTGAAACTTGATCGACTGCGCCACAAGGCTTGGGTAATAATAAGCGGTATAAAGCGGTTTCACGCGGCCGTGGTCGCTGATAAATTTAATATAATTGAAATTACTCGGGGCCCCAGGCTGACTCTGATTAGTAAATGTTGTTTCTTACCTCCATTCTGGCTTTTGTCGTGACTCGCCAGAGTTCGCCGGGAATCCCGTCCCACGGATCAGACGGACGAATCGAGTAACTATGAGCGATTACGGAGTATTTCACCACCACCGCCAACTCCTTCCAGGCTTTTGAGATTGGAAATTGAATAGATAGCAGGACAAAAGAATAAAGATACAATCACGACTCTCTAGACTCAACCGTGTTTATTTTTTATTTTTTATTTTTTTTTCAGGATCTTTCCAGGAGCGAAATAATGCGACAACCCGGGAAATGGCCAAGATTAATATGCTTAACACCAGTAAGGTTGGCAACTTGGCATTTCCCCCGCGTGGGATCCTCCACACTTGTCTTCTGCCCTAGGATTTGTCAATTTCCGCCTCGTTGGCTTTCCCTTTTCTCTGGGCCTGTCTTGGGTTTTCTTGAGGGGCAAACGGTCAGTCTGACAGTAAGAAGTCGTTAAAAGTCGCTGAAAAGCTAACCTAAGTTACCTAACTGACGAGCTATTCTCTCCTCTTCTCGCTGACTGGGTTAGTCGTGATAATCTCGTATTACCTACCTAGGTAGGTACCAACCTCGCCCAGCGAAAATCCGCGCCCTGTCAGAAGGTAAGACAGGTATTTTAAACGAGGTGGTGGATCATCACCAGTCCAATTGGATGAGCCCGGCCCCTCGCGAGGCTCCGCCGAGACGAAGAGATTAAGGTAACCCCAACCAGGTCTTGTTCCTGCCTTTTTTTTTTTTTTTATCTTGTCGATTTATTTGGTTATCATTTTATTCTTTTCTTTAGCCTGGGAAAAAAAGACTTCCGCACATGGTTCAATTATATTAATTGATTAATTAATTAATAATAATGTCATCAATTTACTGGAGCCTGAACTCAGGATGGATCCCCGAACCCAGTGAACTCAGCTGTCACCCTGAACTAGGACGTGCCTGCCCAGTCGAGTCCAAAGTGCCAAGTCGGGCTGCACTGCGCACGAGGAGACAACCACAGTGTTTAATTCGCTTCTGTTGCCGAGACCTCAAGGAATAATAATTGAGCCTTCTTTTTGGCCCCGTCTTTCGACGTACCCATAAAAAGGAATAATCAGAATAATAATAGTCGGAAAAAAAAAAAAGAAAAGACCAGCAAGAAGAGTATCAATGACAAAAGATCCGCCGAAAAGGTGTAGGCAACGGCAGAATCCTACCGCCAAGCTTGCCGCTCTCTGCCGGACTATGCCTAAGGCAACGTCGGTTTCCTCATTGGGACCCCGATGCGTTCAATATCCCGCCATTCAATGAGATGTTGTTTTGACCCACTCTCCTCTATTATCTCGTATATCTTTTGGCTACCTATACATCTTCATGACTCACTATGATTAACAATGAGTCCCTCTGGCATCGATGCAACACTGGGGCCGAACCCCCTTATCTGTAGATAAGAACCACGCCAGAATGGCTTCATATAATGCAATCGTCTTGGATGAGGCATCCATCTATATAATATCTGTATCTGCTCGGAAACAGATCTAAGCCATAGCCACGGCAGCGTCAATCCAAGTCCCAAAGATGTCGCTTGCCGCATCGATCCTAGCATCTGAGAGGATCTTCCCCCTCTCGAAGCCAAACTCGGAGCGCACTATCTCTCTCTCCCTGCTAGATTCGATCACTGTTGATTTTTCACCAGCCTGCGCTACCTGGTTGTTTCGAGCTCCGTCAAAGCAGGTGGATTGGCCTGGACATCTCCGACACTGCCTACGCATCGCCCTGGAGGCGTATCCCCACTGGAGCGGCCACCTGGGGCTGTTCACCAATATATTGGAGGATATAGTGTCTGAATCAGACGCCATTCTGCCCAATGACCAACGGTACGGCCGTGTCTACGCCCGCTATGGCACCCCAGATGATCCAGGCGTCGAGTTCACCACTGCCTCCAGCACTGCCACTCTCGATGCTATCTATCCAACGTCTCGAATTCAAACCCAACCGCTCTGGGACCATGAGACCTTCTCTCTAGCTAAGCTGGTCCCTTCAACGCCACTGTCTAATCCAATGAGCCCTAAGTTCGGCTCTCCCTTACCCGTGATGAACGTCCAGCTCACGCAATTTGCCTGCTCTGGATTCGCCTTAGCAGTGCGATGCGCCCACCCCCTCGCAGACGCGCAGGCACTGATTCACTTCGTCAAAAACTGGGCAAGCATCAGCCAATCGGTCCTGAGTGGCTCCCCCCCAGCCCTCCCCTTCGCCCCAATCTTCGACCCTGCCCAGCTCGACGCCATGGCAGCCGGCGACATCAACGCCTCCAAACCCAACCCAGCCATCATCGAACAGACGCATCAGCTCCCCTTCCACAGATACGACTGGTGGATTCCATCCACCGACGGATCGAACTTTCCCGCGCGGGTCCCCCCAGAGTACGCCAACCGCCCAATATCCCCCGTTGGTCTCCCCATCCCCTGGGGAGAATGGGACAGGGCCTCCCCAGTCTCCCACTACACCATCCACTTCACCCACAGCCAGGCCGAAGCCCTCTACCGACATGCAAACACCCCGATCGCAAACTCAACCCCAGACGCAAAAAATCCCAAAATCACCCGCCACGACGCCATCCTCGCCCACGTCTGGAACCGCATCATCCACGCCCGAAACCAGCAATCCGACCCCTCCCCCATCCACTGCGACCTAACCCTCGGCGCCAGAGCCCCGCTCAATCTCCCCGCAACCCTCCTCGGTTCCTTCGTCATGATGGCAAACATCGAGGTCATCCCCGCATCCAAAATCACTTCGTCCTCAACATTAACATCAACATCAACACCGACACAAACGGCTATTCTCGCCCACAAAATCCGACACACAATCGCCCAGTCTACCCGTCCCGACCTCCTCCCCGCCTTCCTCCACCGTCTCGCCTTCGAGGACTCCCCCCAGCGTATCTGGCAGGGTTTCCTCGGCTCAAGACATCTGATGGTGACGTCGTGGGCACGCGCGGGCCTCTACGAGGTGGATTTCGGGGCTGGATGGCCATGTTATGCGGAGGGAGACATGGCACATTTGGATGGGCTGGTTGTTATCCAGGATGGTCCGAGGGCCGAGTCGACATCCTCTTCCGAGGGGTTGGCTTCGGGGTGGACGAGAGACGGGGTAGATGTGTCGGTTCGGTTGAGGACAGTGGATATGGAGAGGTTGTTGAGGGATGAGGAGTTGTTTGGGGGGTTGTAGCTTCCTACCTACCTACCTAGGTAGCATCCAAAGATCTGTAATGGGAAAAGTTTTGTATGAAGTAGAGGGAAGGAAGAAAGTATCATATCTATCCATTTCTAGACTATATCCTACATACTTCTTTTAACTACACTATTATACAACACACATACAGAAACTAGGACTAATCTAGCAATCCGCCCTACCGAAATACCTCGGAAAAGCAACTACATCCCTCACACTCGACACGCCCGTCAAATACCCTAGGAAACGATCGAACCCTAATCCGAACCCACCGTGCGGGGCCGTCCCCCACCGGCGGAGATCCGCATACCATTGGAGATGGGAGAGGTCTTCACCCGGGAGAAGATACGGGTAGGAGACGGTGACGGATTGTGCTCCCTCGGTGTTCGCAGCGGCGGCGTCGGGACAGGTCTTGATTAAGCCGTGGGAGCGCATGTTCTCGATGATGTTGGGGAGGCGGTGTTCTCTGAGAGAGCCGCCAGCGACTTCGCTGACTTCAGGGAGGAGGAGGTCGAAGCAGGCGACTGTTTCTTCTCCCTCTGGGGGAGCGGAAGAAGAAGAGGAGGAGGAGGAGAAGGAGGAGGAGGAGAAGGAGGAGGAGGAGAAGGAGGAGGAGGAGAAGGAGGAGGAGGAGAGGGATGGGGCCATGTAGAATGGTTTAATGGACTTGGGGTAGTCGGTTACGAAGATGGGTTGGCCGTTATTGATTGCGTCGACGATGTATCGCTCGTGTTCGAGCTGTAGGCCGCCGGACCAGGTTGGGGCGTACTCGAAGGAGGCTGCACCGGCGGAGACTGCTTGTTGGAGGAGCGTGATGGCCTCTGTGTAGGTGATGCGACGCCATTTGGGGCCGTCCATGAGATCGAGCCAGCGTTGGCGAAGGTCGACGGGTGGTGCTGCTGCCTGTGACGGGTCGGATTCTGGGTTGGAGTCGCGCTTCATGGAGAGGATTTCCTGGGCCGGGGCCGTGTCGTAGAGACGGCGGGCGAGGTCGCGGAGGAGGTACTCGACGAGGTCGGTGAGGCTGTCGAGGTCGGAGAGGAAGTTGGCTTCGGCCTCAAGCATGTAGAACTCACTGAGATGGCGCGGGGTGTCGCTTTTCTCGGCGCGGAACATTGGCGAAAGGGTCCAGACATTGCCGAGTTCGGCGGCGTAGGCTTCTAGATGGAGCTGCGAGGATACGGTGAGGTATTTCGGGGCCTTGAAGAAGTGCTCTCCGCCTGTTGGTGCTGTGGGGAGAGATCCGCATGATAGGGTCTCTCGTGGGACAACAGTGAAGGTTTCCCCCGCGCCTTCGCAGTCAGAGGATGTGATGAGCGGGGGTTGCACCTGGACGAAGCCGCCGTTGGGCGCAGATCGAAATACATTGCCGAGCTGGTATAGACATTCGGAGCGGAAGCGGGAGAGGAGGGAGTTGAGGGGGGTTCGCAGGCGGAGGTGTGGGATCTGACGGAGGAAGTCGGGGCTGTGGTATTTCTTTTGAATGGGGTATGTCTGGAGAATTGAGTAACAGCTGTCAGAGCATTATCTCTTTGTTCTACATGGTGTACGTCCTGACCTCAGGGTCTGTTGTGCCCACGATCTTCACATCCGTCGCCTGCAGCTCGTGGGATTGTTCCTTGCCCTGAGGACAAGCTTTCCATATGCCTGAAATTTCGACCGCGGTTCCCGTAGATAACCTAGACGAAGATAAAATTTATCTGTTAGACAAGTCGCAAATCTAAATGTCAACCGACGTACTCCGCAGCTTGTGGCGGGCTCAAGATAGCCTGCACAGCTTCCACGGTTGAACCATCTGAAATCTCCGCAAACGCAAAGCGCTTCTGCTTCCGAACAGATCGAATCAAGCCGTTCAATTTTATCTCCTGGCCCTGAAGGCTGCAGGGCTTCTGTTCGCTATTCTGGAGAACCTGGGCGCATCGGAGAAGGGTTGGAGAGCTCGTTGCTCCTGTGGGCCTATGATTCAGCCTGGCAAGAGACGTGGCGAAATTCCGCCGCCATGTTTGCATTTCTTGGGTCGAGAAGGAGAGGCGAACGACCTCGTGGGGATGTTATTGTGTGTATTTGTCGTGAAGGAGATGATTTGGCTTTCGAATTAAGTATTTTAGTTGATCGCGACTCCCAAAGGTTGATCGTGATCGGCCCGACGATTCAGCGGAGGTTCGCAACTGAGCGGGTAAGGGACAGCCTAACAAATTTCTAAGGACGCAAATGACAAATTTGAAAATTATCAAGCTAAATTTCGCATAGAACAGCTGCAGAGTACATAATTCATAAACCAGAGTAGGAGAGTGTGTCAATCTCAATCGTAACCCAACTCGAAACATAATACAAACTGAATCATAGATCGGGATAAAACCGAATAGATGGTAAAATGAAGGTAGGGGAGGAAGATCAGAGAGGCATAACGAAATACTAATGTAACAATAATCCACCAAGCTCATGATCTACGTTGCTCGTAAGCCTTACGTTCCTCCTCAATCATCTCGATCGCATCCGCTACTTCTCCATCCGCTGCGGCTGCATATACTGCGATTCGCTGATGTCCCCCCTCTTGTTCGCTTCCGTAGCCCAAGCTGATCAGCCTAGCCACACATTCGGCGATGGCTCGCTGCCTTTCCGGAGACTGCTCGGGTATCTCATTCCTAGTTGGAGGTGGGCTAGGACGTAGAGGAGAAACTGGGTGCGGGGGATGATAGAATGACGATCTATGGCGGGGGAAGTGGGGCGCCATGGGTGGATTGTTTCGAAGAGA
The DNA here is from genome assembly GCA_027569225.1 of Aspergillus panamensis. Lineage (NCBI taxonomy): Eukaryota > Fungi > Ascomycota > Eurotiomycetes > Eurotiales > Aspergillaceae > Aspergillus > Aspergillus panamensis. Next base: position 64,976 of record JAPDER010000006.1, read on the forward strand.
ATGTCGCTCAGTGTTCCGCCGTCTCAGAGGATGAGGTGGCCCACCACCTGGGCCCATATGTACGGAGCCAAATGGGTTGGGAGGCCCTCGGAGTGGATGAGCTAACCGCGTACTTGCGGCTCTGCGACCGTGGAAATGAAGATTAGGCACGGAAGGTGGACTCGGCGGGAATTGACGCAGTATAGCAGGCTCTAGCCTGGACTCGTCGTGAGAATCTTGAGGGAACGAGCCAGGGAGAGACTGCGGTGAGGGATCGCTATTCAAAGGACGGCGCTCGGGGCTCTTCTCTGGCTGGACCGCCGGCGGAGAGGTAGTAGTCCTAGGGACTGACTCGGGTTCTCGAGGTTGCCCAGCAATAATATGCGCATCGTGCTGAGACACAGGCGGGAAGCGGGCCTCTGCTTGAGCGAGGTCTGGGAAAAGTTGGGACAAGGAGGGGTTTCTTGCAGGTTGCGGATCTGCCTGAGGTAAGAGGGAGGGGTAAAGTGTGTTCAGCATCTCAGCATCAGTTGATGGGGTTTCCATTTCACTGCTGGGTGAGGAGACTTGGGGGGCCACTTCCGGATAGTTGTAAGGAGTCTCATCAGCGCTAGCCCTCTGTTCAGGCCCTGTGTGGGAGGCCGCTTGTGAACGTGCATCGCCCTGGGACACCGTCATGACAGGGGTGTGATCGATAGACTCCAGATTGATCGAATGGCCGTCTATAACTAAGCCTTGTAGCGCTTCCAAGGCAGCAGTTGCCGCTTCGACTGAAGGGAAATGGAGGTAGCCAAATCCTGCATGCCTCCTAGTTCCTGAGTCAAGGGGCAGATTGACCTCAACAAGAAGACCCTTGGAAGCAAAAACGTCACGGATCATTCTTTCATTGACGTTGAACCCGACATTGCCGATGAATAGGGTGGTTCTGGAGGCGGGTGAATCATGCCCATGTCTTCCGCGGCGCAAGTATGGATCATAGCGGGACCGTGCCCAAAAGTTGGGAGAGCGAGGATTGAAGACGGAGGTTTCAAAATAAATCGGCTGAATAGGCGCGATAAAACCAGGAGGTACAATGGGAGGAGGGCGATGGTGATGGTTTGGAACGGGGAACCACGAGTGGTGAGGGTGTGGCCGACGGTGGAAAGGTGGGATATGAGGGAAAGGGGGAGGAGCTGGGAAGCTGTGCGGGGGAAATTGCCCAGGTGCAAATGAATTTGCCGGGAGGAAAGTATTGCCTGGTGTCTCTGGGTTGTAACCGTGATATCGAAAAGTCGCCGGATGTTCGGTACTCGGTGGTACAGAGACATTTGCTTGCCGTTCAGGGATGCTATCGGAGTACAAGGATAGCGTTCTGCTGCTAGGGGTAGGACTCGGGGCGTGTGGAGGATTCATTGTCCCTGTTTGCCCTGTGTTTTCGCGGACGGTTTCGCCAGAGAACGCCTGATTCTGGTTTCGAGACGCATTTCCACGAAGCTCCGATTCGAATGCCTCGAAGAGCGTTTGGCCCATGTTACCGAGCTCCGAGGCCATCGTACGCAGTCCCTCCACAGTGCTCGCGGCGGTGGGCAGCTGGCCGTGAAAAAGGCTCTCAGCTCCCTGAGCTCCCGCCGATGATGCATTGTTGAGAGCGTTGGTGATGTTTCTCACCTGACTTTCCAACGCTGTGAAGGCTGTTTGAACGGAGGTTCCTACGTTTTCAGGGAGAGCTCTTTGAGCGTTACGTAGATGTCTCTCGAACTCGGGTATTCTTGATCTCACCCCCGAACTAATAAGTTCTGCTCCTTCAATCAAGCTCTGCATAGCAAAAGCAAAAGCGTCGGCGGGATTTTGAGGTATGTCTGATCTCGAATCGGCCTGTGTAGCGGCAAAAGAGGGAGTAGCTCTGGGTGCGTTGTGCTCGTTCTCACTTGACCAAAGAATCTTGGCCATTTCAGCTTCGAACGCCGCTAGTAGAGGCTGGGAAGCCTCATTGCTAGCCACCTGTGTCTGTTCAAGTTCAGGGTTCGGCTCCTCCTGTGTGCTTTTTTGAGAGTCGTCCGTCGTTGTACTCTGGACCATGGGGGTATTATCAAAATCTTGTATTTCATGGTACTCGAACTTCTTCCAGAGTTCGGTGACGGAGTTTGATCGTCGGATGTCGAATATGTGCATTCGTTGAGGAACGTTCGATGGGGTTGAGGGAAGAGCGGGCTCATCGAGGCGCTGAGAAAGTTCAAAAGAAGAACCGACCTGTCATCGACCGTTAGCATCAATAGACATATCCAGTTGATAATGGGTAGAGGTATCTACCGTGATGACATCCCCATCATCGTCATCCACATATGTCAGCCTCGCCCTGGGATGGCTCAGGGCGAGCTCGTTGTAATCCGATGAAGCTAACTGTATGATTCCATGCCGACGTGGAGGGAAGTGGTCTGCGGTCCGGATGGAATGAGGGGGAAACAGTTCATAAGGATCGTCGGAGTCTCCAGTGTGGAGATCCCTTATCTGAAATGGTTTCAACATGGTGGAAGGCGATAAATCGACCAGTCCCCCTAGACTACCACAGGAATAAAGGTGAGCTAGACGGATGAAGAATACAAGGATGGTGCACAAGGTAAGACAGATATTATGAAACGGATGGAATGAAAGAAGGACGAAGGAGGGGAAAGGATAGAGAAGTTTGAACAGAGTTGGCCGAGAATGGAGGAGGTGGTGGCGTAGATGAGGGCGCTGCTATTGCTGCTGCCTGCCCTATAGGAGACTGTGCAGAGGACTCGTATCTCACTTGTAACTTGTTTCCAATACTCTCACTCAGACAGCAGGAAAAGGCAAATTACAATAGTCATTCATAGTCACACAGGATCCGACTGTAGTGGAACAGGAGACCAAACGAGGTGCCAGGGGAGAAAGCCAGGCAACAGGATAAGAGCGTCACCCATAAGCTCCCCGGTCATGCAGCAGAACTGGACCAGAGCCACTTGGGAACCAGAACCAGAACCAGAACTGAAGAGCTTAAGTTCTGAAGCTTCACCCCGCGCTTGTCGTTGGTTGAGTTGCAACAGAAGTGGATCAACCGATTTATTATCGATAATGAATTAGAAAAAGTACATTACCTACGCTAGCTTGCATGGACCTTGGAGCTCCTATTTTTTCAAGATGGGTCCAAAAAATGGTCGGGGAACGATGGTTCTTTGTGCTTTATTTTTGATAATACTGATATAGGGTGTACTCGTATTGCTTTCTTTTTATCTCTATGTTTTTTTTCTTGCTCTGAGATTATTAGATCATTATTATTCTGACAATTCCTCAAACCCAGCAATGGCGCTGGAAATGCACGTGATGGCGGGTTAAAGCGGTGTTCACCACTTTCAATTGAGATTCCATATAAACACAATGCGAACAAGGGAGAATAACATCTAGGCCATTTCTTATCATGAGCCTCCAATTGCATGAAGAATAAGTTCAAGGGGGATATATCACCGTTCGTATTTAATCCACCTGCATCTTATTCGTAGGTATTCTAGACGTGTCTCTATCGCCCATGGCCGACAATCTCCGGCCCCGAATTTCAACTTCACCGGGGGGACGATCGTGAATCTGCAGATCTCCGGATACTCCATCAATTTATAACTAGAAGACAAACTCCCCCCTAAGTTCTCCTACGTCTTCGCTGCCACCACGCAAATGACGACCAACGGCCCCCCTCCTCACCCTCCGTCCCCCGTCGATCGCAACGTGAAACACGTCGTACTCGGCAACCTCCTCTTCCAGACCTGGTACCAATCCATTTACCCAGAAGACCTGGTGAGCAAGGACACAGACCGCCTCTACGTGTGTCGCTGGTGTTTCCGCTACTCGTGCGACGTAGACGCCCACGCAAAGCACACAAAGCTTTGCCCACACCGAACAACACCCCCCGGGACAAAAGTCTACGGCCACGGCGGTTACTCCGTGTGGGAAGTCGACGGCGCAGACCACAAACTATTCGGCCAGAACCTCTCTCTCTTCGCGAAGCTCTTCCTCGACCATAAATCCGTCTTCTTCGATGTCGTCTCCTTCCGCTACTACCTACTCACCTTCACTGACCCCAATGAACCGGATAGCTACTATATCCTAGGCTTCTTCTCGAAGGAGAAGCTTTCCTGGGACGCGAACAATCTGGCCTGCATTCTCATCTTCCCGCCGTACCAGCATAAGCAGCTTGGAAAGCTGTTGATGGGCGTGAGCTATAAGCTGAGTGGCTGGGAGTGTGATGGCGGGTTCATCGGTGGGCCGGAGCGGCCGTTGAGTGAAATGGGCCGGAGAAGCTACGGCCGCTTTTGGGAGGAGCGCATCGCTCGATATCTCGTGCATGTCGCGGAAGCGGACGAAAATCAGCAGTCTTCCAAGTCTGCGAATAAGGTCGCGTCTCGGAAGAAACATTCACATGAACTCATGACGGTGCAAGAGATCGGGACAGCGACAGGCATGCTCACCGAAGATGTGGTGACAGCTCTGAGAGGATTGGGGGTCGTTGAACCCACAACGCCATCGAAGACTCGGAAGGGAAGCCAATCGTCTGCTTCGGGGGAGGGTGAGACGGTTGTCATACGGCAGTCGAAGGTTCTAGAATGGGCGAAAACCCAGAAGGTCAATTTACGAGATCCTGTGAGGGGGGACGGATTCCTCGTTCAGTGGACGGCCGACGATGTCCAGGAGGAGAGCCATCCAGGCAGCGAGGATGATGATTGACTGGGTCTTTTCTCCTGCTAGGCTGTACAATTCTTTGGCTTGTTCCTCGGGAGTTTATATACCGCTTTTTATATGATTAGACGACTGATTAATGAATACCACCTATATGTCTTGCCACTGCTGATCAGGGTCCCTTCTGCCTGGCTTCTCGGATGGCCTCAACCACATAGTTTTTCAATAGATCCGATATATTCCGCCTTTCGTATTATTGAGCTAGCTAGGCAGCAGTGGAATACCAGGATGAATGAAAACAAAATTTAAGCTAATTAAAATTTATTAGCATGGCATTGTCGAATTTATTTTGGTAAATTTTAGACATGAAATGTTCTCTAGTCCTGAAATCCGAATATAAACACCACCGATCCGAATACCCGGAATGTTTTAAGCACCCTCGCGTTGTATATGTAATAATTGCATTACTCATCCATGCCACCAGGTCCACCTTGTCTGCCCATCTGCCTGGCCTTGAGGAGTTCGTCACATAGAAGTAGATTAGAGGCGATACCGGTGCTAGAGGCAATGCAGTTACGCAAGACACGGTATGAGTCGAACACGCCGGCCTGTACGGGGTCCATGGGTTCTCCAGTGGTCAGGTCCAATCCAACCACATTGCCCTCCTTGCGCTCATCTTGAAGGGTAGCCAGGGAGTCCTGGATATCGTGTCCAGAGTTAGCCGCAAGCGTCTTAGGAATGATCAAGAGAGCCTCTGCAAAGGCTGCAACACCATATTGGGGCTTTCCTTTGACGGTCTTTTTGAAGCTCTCGGACACAAGGTGGCCGTGGCAGGCGACCTGGAACGCGCCAGCACCGGGGATGACGCAGCCGTCGACAATAGTATTGTATACGGATCGCAAACCGTCCCGAACCGCATCCTTCACTTGAGCGATAGTGTGCTGGTTGGGTCCTTTGATAAGAATAGTAACGGACTTAGGGTCCTTGACCTCCTCCACGAATGTGTATTTCTCCTCACCGAGTTGGTGCTCATAGACGAGACCAGCCCACCCGAGGACATCAGGTGTGAGATCCTCAACACTGTTCTGTGCAATACCTCCGCACACCAGCTGTAGACGCTCCATATTCCTCCGCTTGGCTCTTCGGAGGGCGAAAATTCCGTTCTTCACAAGAACGTCTAAGCTTAGAGGGTCGATACCCTTCTGGTTAATGACAACAAAGCCCTTCTTCGGATCATTGCCGCAGACCTGCTTCTTGAGCTCCACAATCTTCTGCAACTTGGCATCCACGAATTTGCGTTCGCTTTCGACGAGTTTATCTCTTTGCTCCGCTGAAGAATAGTAAAACCCTGAGTTGATCTCCGACTTCTCATACTCTAGACTGACGTTAAGAGTCAGAATAAAGGCGTTCTCAACCCGCTTCGGCATATCGGGATGTCTAGCACCATGGTCCAGGGCGAGACCCCGAATAAGCTGTGTATCGGAAGACGTGCGGTGTTGCATAGTCATTATTTCCACCATGTGCAGATCGGGCTTCTCAGGAGCTCTGTGAATAGCAAGAACAGCGTCAACAATATCCGGAGTCAGCTTCTCTGCAAGGGCATTGTTAAGTTTCGTGCTCAGGGATGTGCGGGCAACGGAGAGGAGGAGTTCGCGGTCGATGGTCCGTTCAATCTTGAATTGATCGAGAAACTGAGAGCCAGTCTAATTAGTATTGAAGCAATTCTATCTCTTGAATGAATATACCAACCTTTAATGCTTCAGTCTTTGCAATCTCGTAGCCATCAGTAATGACCCTAGGGTGCAATCCCTCGGTGATGTGACGATCTGCCTGCTTCAGGAGTTCTCCCACCAGAAGGACAACGGACGTCGTTCCATCGCCAGTGATATCGTCTTGTGCTGTAGCGGCCCGGGCAATCATAACCTTATCTTATATTAATATCGGGACAAAGTCTTCGAGAGAGGTCGAAATGTAGCTTACAGCGGTGGGGTTTTGAATTTGCTAGTCTCGTCAGCTAACTGCTCAATAGTTTCCCTCCTTCTTCAAGGCGGAAACTCACCATCTCACGCAACAAAACATTTCCATCCTTTGTCAGCTTGATCTATTGGCAATTTTGTTAGGGGTCGATTTTCGCACTGTAGGGGGGGGGGGGGGGGGGTTAGGTTCTGTACACCACCTGCACCATCCACCAGCCTAATTCGACGTAAATTAGCACCTGCTTGGGCATTATTTGGATATGAGTATAGAGGCATACATCTTCAGGGTCCCAGATGGACCCAGGTTCGACTTCAAAACATCTTGCAGACCCTCACCAGCGCTGATGTTCACCTTCAAGGCCTCCGCTCTCCGCTATGCACAAATTAGTCTCTGCAGGCTCATTGAGGGGCACATCTGCTTTCATACCCTCGACTCCGCCTTGGGGTTGAGTAGCTGCGTTGCAGACATATCTGCAGCACTAAGGAATGACGAGGAGTAAAATTAAACAAAATGATACAAGAAAGAAAAGAAAGAAAAGAGATATCACCTTGCTGTTGGGGGGAGCCCAGGTGAAGCCGCAAACCTGGTGGTGTTTGCCGTCGAATGCGGTGAGCTCAGGTAGTTTTGGCAAAAAGCCCACATTCGGGGTTCTCACACTAGCGCCGGCTGCGAAAAAAAAAGAGCTCTGGCGGTTCGACTCTGCAAAAAACTACTCGAGGCAATTTTTTTCAATCCCTCCGACGGCCTACACCGAGTCTACAACCCCAGACTTGTGAGAAATCCGGCACGTGAAGTAGGTTACTTGCACTCGAAAGTCCATTATTTAGGCCTTGGGGCAATTTTTCTCGTTCGCAATGGCCGACTTTCTTCTGTTCGAGGGCCCTATGGGCTACTCAATTTTCAAGGTCGCCCACCAGGGAGACAGTGTGGGAAACAGCTTGAAAGAGGTCCAGGAGGGGGTCAATGATCTCGCTAGATTTGGAAAGATGGTTCAGCTCGCTAGTTTCCTGCCTTTTGAGTATGATCCCTCGCGGCTTCCGTGAATGCGATCGAGTGCTGACTAGACCCAGGAATAACAAGCAGGCTCTGAGTGAAATCAACGATGTTTCCGAGGGTGTCGCTTCGGAGACGCTCATCTCTTTCCTTGAAATGAACCTCCCCAAGCCCAATAAGAAGAAGAAGGTTGTGTTGGGCCTTGCAGACAAGACTCTGGCTGCGAGCATCAAATCTTCCTTCGACTTCATTGACTGCGAAACCGGTGATACCAGCGAGGTCGTTCAGGATATGCTCCGTGGAATCAGGCTGCATGCTACCAAATTGTTGAAGCAGCTTCGGGAAGGCGATATGGATACCGCCCAGCTTGGTCTTGGTCACGCTTACTCCCGAGCCAAGGTCAAGTTCTCCGTTCAGCGCGACGACAACCATATCATCCAGGCCATTGCCATCCTCGACCAGCTCGACAAGGCCATCAACACTTTCTCCATGCGAGTTAGGGAGTGGTACTCCTGGCATTTCCCCGAACTTATCAAGATCGTTTCGGATAACCAGCGTTATGCTCAGCTTGCCCTGTTTGTAAAGGACAAGAAAACTCTCACCGATGAGAGCCTCCATGATATCGCAGCCCTTGTCGAGGATGATGAGGGCGTTGCCCAGACTATTATCGATGCTGCCAAGCACAGTATGGGTCAGGAGATTTCCGAGTCCGACATGGAGAACGTAATTTCCTTCGCTCAACGAGTGGTCAGCCTGTCTAAGTACCGAAAGTCGCTCCATTCCTACCTGGTTGCCAAGATGAGCGTTGTTGCACCCAACCTTGCAGCTCTGATCGGAGAGATTGTCGCTGCCCGTCTGATTTCGCACGCTGGTAGCTTGACCAACCTGTCCAAGTACCCTGCTTCTACCGTTCAGATTCTGGGTGCTGAGAAGGCTCTCTTCAGAGCCCTGAAGACCAAGGGAAATACTCCCAAGTACGGACTTCTGTACCACTCCTCTTTCATTGGCAGGGCGGGCCCTAAGAACAAGGGCCGTATCTCGCGATTCCTGGCCAACAAGTGCTCAATTGCGTCCAGAATTGACAACTTCTCCGAGGAGCCAACAACCAAGTTCGGTGATGCTCTCAAGAAGCAGGTTGAGGAGCGTCTGGAGTTCTATGCCTCTGGTGCTGCCCCTACTAAGAATGAAGTAGCAATGGTATGGCGATTTCTCCTTTCCTTATTTTCTTCCGTCGCTCGTTCATCTTACTGTGTTACTAACTTGCTACTAGAAAAACGCTATGGATGCTGTCCTCGCCGATATTGATATCGATGCCGATGAGAGTGACGAAGAGATGAAGGACGTTGATGTTGAGAAGAAGGAGAAGAAGGAGAAGAAGGACAAGAAGGAGAAGAAGAAGGAAAAGAAGGAGAAGGGCGACAAGGAAGACAAGAAGAAGACGCGCAAGTCCGATGCTGGCGAGTCGGAAAAGAAGAAGCGAAAGCACGACAATGATGCTGAGCCGTCCAAAAAGAAGAAGAAGGTTTAAATGACAAGTTCCTGGGACAAGAGGGCGTCATTGTCGCGGCGTTGTAGGATTTGATTTTTTTTTGCTATTTTTTTTATTTCCTTTTTCTTACTGCCATCTCTTCAGTTTGCTCCTTCACGATTTGATGGACTGGATATTTGTAGATTATTCGATCGAGGCCTGCACCCCTTAAAACTTGGGTAGTAGTTTGTCAAAAAAATATCATCTTGATCTTTCTTCGTTACTCTTCTTTCTCCCAATTCCCTTGTATACCTTCTGTTTGTTCGGCTGGCTGCTAAATCAAGGAGTTCCTTCGGCGAAAGTACGGGACTGGCAGAGTTTCTCCTGCACCCCCTCTTCTTTCCAAGGGAGGACGATTCCCCTCCAATGATGACCACCAATTCCCACGACCTCAATCCGACCTCCCTGCGTCCTCAATGTCTGTTCTTTTATAATGGCTTCGCTTAAGGCTTTTGAAGTTCACCGGTAGGAGGGGAACATCCTGCAGTTTAACTTGATCCTCTCCCTGCTAAAACGCCTTTCTGTGTTATGCCCCCACACCTGTTGGCCACCTCAGCCCCACGATGATACCAATGAGTTCGCCAATCATGGCGGTTAATTCTCACAGGCGCAGCCGGGGATCGTCTGAAGACTCAATATTTTGCAGTCCGCCTGCGTCGCCTGCGTCGAACCCATCAATTTTGAGCCTACAAGAGGCAAGACTGAGGGAGAGAGAAGACCTAGGGAGCTACAGCCCTCGTGCGGTAGTGGCTGGTCGCCTAGGTGAACTCGCGATACGAGGAGATTGTGCAGCAACACAACCAATCCCAAGTAGCTGTTTACACCCACCTCCAGACCTGCAATATACACCAACAAGCTGTCTGCCTACTTTTTCTAATGATATTCATGACCTTCATGACATGCCCGAGTTACACCCTCCATCAGCGCCATTAGAGAGCGAAATCAAATCTCTCAGCGCAACAGCGCTTTCTGAACCTATCGCAAACCACTCCGCTCAGCGTCAAAATATGAAATCCCCAACCAAGTCCTCAAGGAAGCTGTTATCCTCAAGTCCTCGCAAGAAACGAAATGCTATAACCTCGTTGAAGACGCGCAACTCAAGGGCATCGCCACCCCTCGCTGGCGCTGCGGTGGAGAACCCATTTACCTGGAGCGATACGGAAATAACCGGTCACAATCCAACAGATCCAAATGATGACGGATACGGGATTAATGGGATTGGATTTAAGCCGACTGCGGCGATTGCTTGGGCTAGGTCGCAGAGAAGGCAGAAACAGGTTACGGAATGGAAGCTCCGAGAGGCGAGAGAGGCGAGAGAGAAGCGAAGAGAGAGGCGGGATGGGAATGAGTTTGATAGGATCCGGACGATTCAGAATGGCGCCATCCAAAAGCGAGTCAAGTTTGACGTCTGAATCTATATATACCATGGGAATTTGGGTGCGGGCGTTTTTGACTGACACTTTTGGGAGCGCTTTATTTCTTGAATCACGGTGCATTGGAAAGCAAATTAGAAGAGGCGTTAATTGCAGGTATTCTTATGCGGACAAGATACATAATCAACCAACTTGATTGGCCTGGAGTCCATCGAAATATAGAAATATGTACTGTACTATACATCCCACTCTGACTTAATATACAATGACCCCCAAACAAACTCCATGACTCCAAGCAATGTGCGAAAGCAAAGTCTACCAGAACTTGTAGTTCGATAGATTCGTCCAGCTCTTCCTTTGCCTCTCTTCCTCCGCCAAACGAGCAACCTCCGCGGCCTTCTGTTCCTTCTCTCGTTGTTTCTTGATCTTTAACTCCTTCATCAGCTCCACAGCTTGCTTCATTCCATCCAATTCCTGTACCCGACGTCGTTGGCAGAATTCATATGCTGCGAGGGATGTAAGGGCGAAAGCGCCAACGGCCCAGTTACAGGCAGTCCACATGGAGCGCAGTCCTATATGGAAAGTCACATGTTAGGGCTTTTGCTGCTATATTTTTCCAAGTCAAATAAGAGGCCGGATGGCCAACTAACCTCCCAAAACACCCCTCACCCCGCCCACACCGAATCCAGCTCCAATTCCTAAAAGCAGAGAGTCTCGGGCACAAGGTGCTTTGTGGAATGAAGTCATGTTACCCAGAGACATTGATTTCATAGCTTCCGTTACTGTGACATCTTTCGTATGCTTCCCAGAAACCGTTCCTGGAAGCATATTCGCTGACTCTTCGGGGGTTCCAAAAGCTTCCCACAGTTTTCCGACTTGGGACTTGGGGAGCTCATACTTTGGTTTCGGTTTCGACGAAGGGTCGGAAGGGGTTTCTGGATGAACCGACCCATTTTGATCGGGGCTAGGAATCATTGAATCCCGGGTATCGTCAGCCATGATTTGTATGTTGCGTTTATTTATTGAGGAAAAGTCGATCAATTCCACCCATCTGTATAGTCCCATCGGAGCAAGTCTTTTTGCGGAAAACAATCATGTCACCGGAGGATCTTTTTATCCGTGTACATGCTGCCTGCCCAAAAGGGGCAGTTCTTCCGGCTCGCGCTGTCCAATGGCACGCGTAAAGTGGAAACGCGAGAACGCGTCGAGCGGTCCTTGCCGCAAAGACAGGACTGATGCGATCTTGCAGGGCAAACATGGACTAAATCGATAACATTGGATGAGTAGATTTTGAATGCAGACTCATTCAGGGACAAATTCGCCGAGAATCAGGCTTATTATGTTCAATTCAGCTTTATACTAATACTAATACTTCTACACCATCACATTCCATGTTCCACCAAGTTCCTCTGTCCATCCTGCAGTGATCCTCAGCCCTGCTGGGCGGCGTGTCGCAATGCCTTCAAGAAAACCGAGTAAATACGGGACCAAGTTCCGGTCGAGTGCTGCATCCTTCAACCCGAGACGAACGAAGACAGTGGAATTCTCATCGCTCCGATCCTCAGAGGCAACCTCTCAAGATGAAAAGTTCGAGGCGATTCGGTTGGCGAACAGCATTGACGAATCTCTGGGTTTCCCGCGCTTCGAATCGGGCCAGAAGAGAGCCGGCTGGCTCATTAATATGCACAGCACTTCGATAGAGGACCCGAACATCACAGGAGGACGCGCTGGTGTGGACTACTATTTCTTGGAAGATGACGGTGGAAGCTTCAAGGCGACGGTGGAATATGACCCTTATTTCCTTCTCGCCGTCAAGAAGGGTCGCGAAGCAGAGGTCGAGGAGTGGTGTCGGAGGTCGTTTGAAGGCCTAATAAAGAAGATCAAGAGGATAGAGAAAGAAGACCTGCAGCTACCAAACCACCTGCTTGGGCACCGGCGGCCATTCCTCCAACTCAATTTCGCGAACGTGAGCCACCTGCTGGAAGTGCGAAAGGCTCTCCTTCCGTTGGCAGAAAAGAACAAGAAAAATGTTAATATGATGGATACCTATGTGGAGATCTCAAGGTCGGTTCCTGTCGCTTGTTACCACATTGTGCTTGAAGCTAATCCTCGTTTCCCGTACTGAAGCGCGAATGCTGGATTTGATCTCTTTGATGACGAACAAATTAATGAGGCACGACCTAATGGCGCCATGAATGCGAGTGATTTTATTATTGATATTCGAGAATACGATGTTCCATACCATGTTAGAGTTGCAATTGACAAAGGTATGAGGGGCTCTGTTTGATTTCGTGAATCTTAACTGACGGCCTATTTGCTATATAGATATACGGATCGGAAAATGGTATACGGTAGAGGCAAAACACGGCGTTACCACATTGACTTGCTTGGAAGAGCGTCTTCAGCGAGCGGACCCAGTCATCCTGGCATTCGATATCGAAACAACGAAATTGCCTCTGAAGTTTCCGGATTCCGTTATTGACCAAATCATGATGATATCGTACATGATTGATGGTCAAGGATTCCTAATCACGAATCGAGAAATAGTATCGGAGGATATCAACGATTTCGAATACACCCCTAAACCCGAATACTATGGGCCATTTATGATCTTCAATGAGCCTAATGAAAGGAGCCTTCTCGAACGGTTCTTCGAACACATAAAGGAGGCCAAGCCAACCGTGATCGCCACATACAACGGTGATTTCTTCGATTGGCCATTCGTTGAAGCTCGGGCCAGTGTTCTGGGAATCGACATGTACAAAGAAATCGGATTCCGCAAAAACAGCGAAGACATATACCAGAGTGACCATTGCGTGCATATGGATTGTTTCGCCTGGGTCAACCGTGACAGTTATCTTCCCCAAGGAAGTCGTGGTTTGAAAGCAGTTACCGTTGCAAAGCTCGGATATGATCCTGATGAACTTGATCCTGAACTCATGACCCCCTACGCCAGTGAACGCCCACAAACTTTGGCTGAATATTCTGTTTCCGATGCTGTCGCGACGTACTATCTGTACATGAAATACATTCATCCGTTCATTTTCTCATTGTGTACCATTATCCCTCTAAATCCGGATGACACTCTGCGAAAAGGAACCGGAACACTTTGCGAGATGCTTCTAATGGTCCAAGCATATCAGGGCGAGATTGTTCTGCCAAATAAACACAAAGACCCGCCAGAATCTTTCTACGAGGGTCATTTGCTTGAGTCAGAGACTTATGTCGGTGGACACGTCGAAAGTATCGAGGCTGGCGTATTTCGAAGTGATATCCCGGTCACCTTTAATATCGACCCTGCAGCTATAGATGAGCTGCTTCGAGACCTGGATGCAGCCCTCAAATTTAGTGTAGAGGTTGAAGAGAAAAAGTCGATGGATGATGTTGTCAACTACGACGAGGTCAAGGGCCAGATCTCGAAGCTTTTAATTGACCTGAAGGAGAACCCACAAAGGAACGAGGTACCGTTCATTTACCACTTGGATGTTGCTTCTATGTATCCGAACATCATGATCACGAACCGACTGCAACCGGATTCTATGATCGAGGAGTCTAATTGTGCCGCCTGCGATTTCAATCGGCCAGGGAAGACCTGTGATAGACGCCTTCCGTGGGCCTGGCGTGGAGAGTTCTTACCTGCTAAACGTGATGAGTATAACATGATCCGACACGCAGTGCAGAATGAACGCTTCCCAGGAAAGACGAAGAAGAGCCCCATGCGCGCGTTTACAGACATGAGCGCCGAGGAACAGGCCGCTATAGTTAAAAAACGACTTCAAGACTTCAGCAAGAAGATTTACCACAAAATCCATGACAGCAAGACCATGGTGCGCGAAGCTATCATCTGTCAGCGCGAGAACCCATTCTACGTCGACACTGTCCGTAGTTTCCGAGACCGAAGATACGATTTTAAGGGACAGCAAAAGGTTTGGAAGGGGAAGACTGAGGCTCTTAAGTCCTCCGGTGCCTCGGCTGCGGAGATAGAAGAGGCGAAGAAGATGATCGTTCTGTACGATTCTCTGCAGCTCGCTCACAAGGTCATTCTGAACAGTTTCTATGGATACGTCATGAGAAAGGGGTCTCGGTGGTACTCAATGGAAATGGCCGGTGTAACATGTTTAACCGGCGCTCGAATTATTCAGATGGCGAGAGAGCTCGTTGAACGCATTGGACGACCACTGGAGCTTGATACTGATGGTATCTGGTGTATGCTTCCCGGGACTTTTCCCGAAAATTTCTCCTTCACGTTGAAAAATGGCAAAAAGCTGGGGATTTCATATCCCTGCGTGATGCTAAATCATCTCGTGCACGGAAAATACACCAATCATCAATATCAGGCCCTTGTCGACCCGGCATCCTTCAAGTACAAAACATTTAGCGAGAACTCTATTTTCTTCGAAGTCGATGGACCATACAGGGCGATGATTTTGCCTACTTCCAAAGAAGAGGATAAGAACTTGAAGAAACGTTATGCTGTATTCAATCATGATGGTTCTCTAGCAGAGTTGAAGGGTTTCGAGGTTAAGCGAAGGGGAGAGTTGAAATTGATCAAAATCTTCCAGACCCAGATTTTCCGATTCTTTCTGGAAGGGTCAACTTTGGCCGAGACATATGCTGCTGTGGCCCGCGTGGCAGATAGATGGCTGGATGTTCTTTATGAGCATGGCTCTACTCTCGCGGATGAGGAGCTGATTGAACTCATTTCTGAGAACCGAAGTATGACGAAAACCCTTGAGGAGTATGGAAATCAAAAGTCAACATCCATCACAACTGCACGGCGCTTAGCAGAATTCTTAGGTGAGCAGATGGTCAAAGACAAAGGTTTGAATTGCAAGTACATCATATCCTCAAGGCCAAGGAATACGCCTGTCACCGAACGAGCCATCCCCGTGGCAATTTTCTCCGCCGAAGAGAATGTGAAGCGGTATTTCTTGCGCAAGTGGCTGAAAGAAGACCCCGGCGATATGGATCCCCGAAGTGTTATCGACTGGGATTACTATCTAGAACGGTTGGGATCAGTTGTACAGAAACTTATCACGATTCCCGCTGCCCTTCAGAAGGTTCGCAACCCTGTTCCTAGAGTCGCCCACCCTGATTGGCTCCAACGGAGGATCAATATGAAGGACGACAAGTTCAAGCAAGTAAAGATGACGGATATGTTCGGAAAGTCAGAGAAGAATCCGTTGACTGATATATCGACAAATATCCTGGATCACCGTGTCCAGCATACCGATAACTTGGACGAGTTGATGGCGAGCTCAATGGAGAAATTGAAATCGTCATCTCCGACCAAAGTCGCACAGAAGAGAAAGCACCCCGAAGGACTTTCAAATACGCCATTAGATCCTTTTGCCAGCCTTCCTGCAAAGATGCCCTCCATCTCTGATGACTATGTTGGATTCATAAAATACCAAAAACAAAAGTGGAAGATCCAAAAGCAAGCCCGAGTTCGGCGACGCCAACTTTTCGGAGAGAGAGCAAACACTGGCGGAGACTCTTTGAGCCATCTCTTCAGGAATCAGGCTGAACTTCTATACATCAGTACCTGGCAAATCCTACAGCTATCAGAGACATCTAGACCTGGAATTGTGCGGGCCTTTGTTCTGATTGACAGAAAGATTCATACCCTGACAGTGAAAGTACCCCGTAGCATTTACGTCAACCTCAAACAAGACGCCCTCCCTGATGTTGACGTCCCAGAGTGTGAGGTGGAGAAAGTTAACCACACTCTACCTAACGGACACCCTTCTGTGCATCTGTTTAAACTTACACTGTCTGAAGATACCTTCCTGCGAGAGGCAGATAAAATTGACGCCCTCTTGCAGCATCCGAGTGTCGAAGGTGTATATGAGAAGAATATTCCTTTGAACCTACAGGCAGTTCTGAAGCTTGGGAGTATTTGCACCTTTGATGAACAACAACGAGGTGTGCTTGGTGAGGGATTAGAACGCGGGTTTGACCTTTCAACTTTATGCCGCACAAAATCCGACCAGCCATACCTCCTAGATTCATCCATGGCCTACCATTATCTGTATCATGTTACCTCTGGAGATAAGCAGATCTTTGCTATCTTTTCAAGTACAAAGAATGAGGCACATGTTGTCATTCTAAACCGCACTAGGGACGTCCAAGGTCTTCCAAATATCGACAAGATCTACTCGGAGCTTCTTTCGCGCAAGGTTCAATCGGGAGAACAGTCTCAGGGTGTATTTGAATACCAAGAGAAGATTCACTTTAGGACTACACAAATCACGACAAGAAGAAAGGCTAATCTTGAGGTTGGCGATCTGATCAAGAAGCTCAGAAGCGACGAGACCCAGCCTACTGTCATGATTATACAATCGCAGCAGAAAACTCGCCTATGTCATGACATCCCCATCTTGAGAGAGTATCCGGTTCTCTCGGTGAAACCGGAAGTCTCAGATATGAATCTTCCCCCGTTAGGCTGGCAATCGTTTATCGCCAGAAGATTGGTCACGCATTATCTTTATATTTCATCTTGGATTCAGCATTTGACCTTGCTTGCAAGATACGGCGATGTTCCTCTCTGCAACCTCGAGAGTGATGACCCTCGCTTCCTCATTGACATATCGTACGCGAGACGGCTTCAGCAAAATAATGTAGTTCTTTGGTGGTCCTCAAACCCGAGGCCGGATCATGCAGGATACGAAAGGGACGACATTGCCGGTCCACTAGAGAAGGTTTCGATGCCAGCCGTCAATGTCCCAAGCGCTTACACTACTGTCTGCATCGAACTGGAAGTTCGCAATCTTGCGATTAACACTATCCTAACGTCATCAATAATCAACGAGATGGAAGGAGCCAATACACTATTGGCACCGTCAGAACCATCTGCCGAATCGAATGGTGTTCTCTACTCAGAAAAAGCGTTCGCTTCAGCAGGTGCCGTTGTGTTGCGTGAGATGGTGAAAAATTGGTGGGCAGAAGCCTGTCAAGGCAACAACATGGCCGACATTATGGTGCAACATCTGATCCGCTGGGTTGAGAGCCCGGCCTCGTGTCTCTATGACCGTTCGCTGCACCACTATGTGCGAATGCTGTCGAGAAAATCATTCCAACAGCTGATGGCTGAATTCAGGCGTGTCGGTTCGAATGTCGTCTTTGCCAGCTCAACGCGTCTTCTACTTCAGACGACAAAGACGGAAGTAGGCAACGCTTATGCATACAGTCAGTACGTGCTGAAGTCCATACGTGCAAACCCGTCTTTCCACTTCATCGATCTTGAGATCAAGGAATACTGGGACTACCTAGTCTGGTACGATGAGTACAACTACGGCGGTAAAGGCTGTCAAGAAGTAGTAGAATCAGAGGAACAGCCGCTAGAGACAGTTATGCATTGGCAACTTAGTCGATTCTTACCAACACCTATGCAGACTATCTTCCATGACTGGGTGGTGGAGTATGTTGAGCTGATGCACGGCTTCAAACGACCAGAGTCTGAGGATTTGTCTACTCCACGCATGACCCAGATTCCTATCGGACAAGTCGCCGGAGAAGAAAATGAAGAGCTTTCGGCCGTTCTTGCAGAAAAGTTCTCCAAACCGCTCAAGAAGCAAATATCGGGTCTGATCCGTCGCCAGCGGGATGAGCTTCTACATCCTGAGCTTGCCTCCGACTACGCCTTCCCTGTTCTCCCGGGCGTCCTAACAGACCCCAATAACGATAAACGCAATCCCGTACTCGAATTAATCAAGCTCCTAATGCAGGTACTAAGTCTATCGAAGACGACCACCCTGGAGACTCGACTGCTACGACGTGAACTGCTCGCGATGTTCGAGGTCCGAGAGTTCAGCAAAGAAGGCCGCTTCGAAAACCTGGGTGCTAGCCTCAAGCTTCCAGAACTTTCTTGCGGAGCGTGCTGTTTAATCCGTGATTTAGATCTCTGCCGAGATGAGGATGTGCTCCCTGAGCCTGGGTCTGACACGAGCAACGCTGCCTCAAAGCCTTGGCGCTGCCCCTTCTGCCAGACCGAATACGATCGACTTGCACAGGAGGAGATACTCATCGGTCAAGTCCACGGCATGGTTGTCGGATGGCAAACGCAAGATCTCAAATGCTCGAAGTGCGGAGGGCTCAAAATTAGCGACTTCATGGAGCATTGCTCTTGCAGCGGCAAATGGGTAGAGACTTTGGACCGGGCTGATATAGAGAAGAAGCTGCGGGTCTTAGGCAGTGTTGCCAAGTTTCATGGACTCAAACTCCTGGAGACAGTGGTTGGCGAGATTCTTGATCAGTTTTAGCCCCCCCCTTTTTTTTTTTTGTCCTGATTTCTGCTCCCTGTGTTTAGCGTTGTTGGTTTCTGCCCCGCAGTGTGTTTCTTTTTATATACTCCAGCATAGTTTGGGTGCAGTCGGATTACTGGCGTTGCATTATTAGGGGGGTTACGATCTCATCTTGGAGTACTGTATATAGGCTATTTGTCCTATAGTTATAATGGATATATGAAAGTCCTTCAATAATTCCCATCGCTAGTTTCAGCTGAATTGGGGGCGAGGGTTTCTTAGAGGCTGTAGCGGGATTACTCAATCTGCGCTTCGGCCTCAGGCTTCCCACCCAAACCATTCCTATCCATTGCGAAACTCGCCATCCTCTGCACCTCATCCACTTTGCGCCCCTTTTTATATATACTTTAGGGGTTCTCTCACTATTAGCCACTGCCATTCTTCAGTTTATTCATCCCCCTCTAATCCATACAGCTCATTAAGAGGCTCAGATCCGGCTTCCTCGTGTTCCACCATAACCCCGCAATCCGTAGACAGCTGGCTGATAACAGAGAAGCTTTACGATCCAACTTAATATTCCGCTTTGTTGTTCAGCTGCTCATCGGTCAGTCTCCAAATCCCCTCTGAAATTGCCAAGTTGCAATATCTTTGCCATCTATGCTTCCGGAGTTTCAATATATTCCTTCTGTCTTCTTGAAACTGACCCCGCGCGCCCTTAGCAGGTTGCCAGCTTCGTTTCAGCTCTCACAGGATACCCAAGCCCACCATAATCCTTCTCCTTCCCATACATAAAGCTAAACCGCAGCCATCGAATTCCCTTCTTCATCAATGGCATCGCAAGCACAGCCTGGCCAGCGGCCCAAAGTCCAGCCCTGTCGGTATAAAACTGGAAAGACCCTAGGCGCGGGCTCCTACTCAGTTGTCAAGGAATGCGTACATATCGACACAGGTCGCTACTATGCAGCGAAGGTGATTAACAAGCGGCTGATGGCCGGACGGGAACACATGGTATTTTGCCGACTCCTATCATACATGTCTGGGGAGGAGACAACCCACAGACGACCGATTTCTTGTAGTAGAGAAAGGAACTCGCGAGCTGAGATATAATTAACAGGTCCGGAACGAAATCGCAGTACTGAAAAAGGTGTCTATGGGCCACCGGAATATCTTGACCTTGGTGGACTACTTTGAAACGATGAACAATTGTGCAGTTTTCCCCTGCATTGAGGTGGATATTTGATCTGAAAGCTAATGTCATTTTGGCAGTGTATTTGGTTACGGATCTTGCGCTGGGTGGAGAGCTTTTCGACCGCATCTGTCGTAAAGGAAGCTACTATGAGTCTGACGCCGCCGATCTCATCCGCGCCATTCTCTCTGCAGTTGCTTATCTGCACGATCACGGTATCGTGCATCGTGATCTCAAACCGGAGAATCTTCTGTTCCGTACTCCGGAGGACAATGCAGATCTGCTTATTGCGGATTTCGGCCTGTCTAGGATCATGGATGAGGAGCAGTTCCATGTTCTGACGACGACCTGTGGTACGCCGGGATACATGGCGCCAGAGATCTTCAAGAAGAGCGGTCACGGAAAGCCTGTGTATGTTTTCTCCAAACCTCGACCTTCTCCTATTGAAGACATATATATTTGCATATTCGATTAACCTACGACAGTGATATCTGGGCAATCGGCGTGATCACATATTTCTTGCTCTGTGGTTACACCCCCTTTGACCGTGACTCCAACCTGGAAGAGATGCAGGCCATTCTTGCAGCAGATTACTCCTTCACCCCTCTCGAGTACTGGCGAGGCGTGTCGCAGACCGCTCGAGATTTCATTAAGAGCTGTCTAACCGTCGACCCTAGCGCTCGCATGACCGCTCACAAGGCCCTCCAGCACCCGTGGGTCAACCCACCGTACGACGCCGGCGCAGACGCCGTCGGCTCCGGCGAGGATCTCCTTCCTACGGTGAAGAAGAACTTCAACGCTCGCCGCACCCTGCACAAGGCGATTGACACCGTTCGTGCAATCAACAAGCTCCGCGAAACTGGTGGACTCATGATGGATGGCATGATGAGCGTGGATCCGAAGCCGGAACACGTCAACGGGAACGAAATCATCGAGGAACAGCAGCACGACGGCGCCATGGAAATCGATAGCCGGGGGAATGCCCGCGGGCAGACAGAGGAGCAGATTCGAGAACAAGAGCGGAGAGTCAAGGAGATGGTAGCGGGATTGTGGAGTCGGTCTGTAAAACGGAATGATTGATCAAAGCAATGATGATATAGAGAATAACGATACCCCTGTGGGCGATTTTTCTTTTCTTTATTTCTTTTTTTTTCAGCAATTTATTTCAATTGACTTATTTTACTTTTTTTTCTTTTCTCGGATTCCTGCTGCCTCTTGCATTAGCTTTCTTCATGTACCAAGCATAGTCTCACATATAACCTGTTACCTTGATAGTCAGTTAGGGCTATGTTTCTTCTTTTTTTAAAAAAAAGGTCTACAGAGCTGAGTGTATATTTAAAGGCTACAGCTGTATATATATCACTACGCTTCTTATTAATCACCAAATTGTGGGTATGAAGCCTGGATTCTCCTACTCCCGTATATATATATATTGCTAAACTCCCCACCACCTAATGGATGTATTCCAATTCCGATAAACATCATGATAATACCCTCGCGAATTTTGTATTCTATAATTTATTAGACCTTCGAGAGCGAATTCCATATAGATATTTGACGCAAACTTTTGCCCAGTAGGGCCTTGAGCCATCAAAGTTGCCCAGGAAAAGAGCTAGATCTAGAGAACAGAACCATATTCAAATAAAATAGATGTAGTATTCTCTTCAATATATTATTGATCAAAGGCCCGAAAAAAAAACCAAAAGAACAAGAAAAACGCCAGATACCTTCTCATAGACACCGTCACATCATTAACCGTAGCCACTGTAGATGGCGACTCATACTAACGACTAGAAGGTCTAGCCGGCCCCGAAATCTACTCCCCATGAAACAGAAAGACAGAAGATCACACCGATCATGGGATGGGGGCCAAGAGTGTCTCACTCCCGTCCTCGAGAGACAAAACCCACTGACGCCACTCCTGCCATTGTTCATAGTTGGCGGAAGCTTTAAGTCCCTGGTACTTGACCGCTCGGAAATCTGAAACCTGGTCCCACGGGCGGCCGGAGTTACCGGTTGTACCAGTACCACCTCGTAGGAAGCGTCTTGTGGCACTCTCGGAAGGACCATCCCAGCCAGCTTTGTGCATCAGACTTCTCACAGTCTCCTCTTTGGTCCAGCCCTGTTCGATAGGGACATCGGGAAGGTAAGTTGCACCGTAGCGCCTCCCACGATGGATAAACGAAATACGGATGCCGTGAGTGCCCAGAATCCAATCCAAGGCATTGGTACAAGGTTCAAAGGTGCCTAGAAGGGTTAAAGAGCATGAGAGAGAAGGGATGAGAGATGCTGGAATTGGGGAAAACCGGGTATCATCAAAAGCACTAGGTGTATCATTAGCATAGAGAATTTGGTAAATGCATCATAAGAACATACGAAGTGAGGGCGTAGGACTTCAAACCCGACGAAAGTTCTTGCGCCTCAAACGTGCCGATACACCCTCGGAGGGATTTACGGCCACTCTTCGACACCGTGTTCCATGTTACGAAGAGGGGATATTTCTGATCGCTTGGTCTCTGCTGTCTACTAGGCGTATCTGACACAGTCGATACTGAGCTCGGAGTGGTAGAGCTTGAAAATGCAGATTGCGATGAGCTGTTGGATATGGTCGACGGGGTGGACAAGCTAGAGTCTGATGATGCCTGGCTTTGTAGGCGGTCGATAATTGGGAGTTTTATACTCTGTGGCCCAGCTTTCTTCGGGTCCCCTTCCTGTGCTGACTCGTTTACGGGTGGCTGTTCATTTTCCCCTAGAGAAACCGACTCGCGAGTGTCTTGGAGCGCAGCAAGCTTCTTGAACTGCTCGTGCCTTTCCCATAGCTCCTCTACATCAGCAAGACCGATAGAATCTTCACCTTGATAGGCGGCAGCAAGACTCTCGAAGCAATAAAAGCACTGGGCAGGAGTTGCCATTCTTCTTCAAGTACCGTGTATTGATGGTATCCTGAATCGTGGCAAGATTGTCTTGCTGTAGTGGCTCCTTAAGTAGGTGAGTGAAAGTATATCACCTGCCGCTACCGAGTGACGTGATTCGGACCGCCTGAGGAGCTTTACCGGAACAAAAGATCCGCGAGGAAGTCAAATGCTACTTGAAAAGGTTCAGAACAGTTTAGAGCTGGTTTGATCTTAGGGACGAGGACTTGTAGCGTGTCAGCGAGTCCGGAGACCACCAGGAAGTGAGAGGCTGGTGGGGGAGCTAGGGGAGTGGGGAGAAGAGCAAGAGGGAGTGGGGTTAGAGCGAGAGAGAGAACCAACATGATGCGAAGACAAACAGAGGGGATTCCCCGTGACAGCGCCTAAAGATGCCGATAAGATAACGCCACGGGATAAGGGGCCTTATCGGCCCGTGACCATGGATTTCATCTGTTACGACATCGATTTTCGTACCGTGGTTGCGCTAAACTCCAAAATTGTCCAAGTTCTTGGTATCATTATTAAGTAACGAGGTCCAACTATCATCGGGGTCGGTCGTCTTTGGGCATGCGCAGATTCATCATGGAAAGCATGTTCCCAGCAGGGCCTGCTGCACCCGCCTGGCCGTGAAGACTCTCCAAAAGGTTCTTGACTAGGTTAATATCGATGTCTTCATCGCCGACATCGAGTTCCTTATTTTGCCCTTCGCCTTTCTCTCCCTGTGACACTGCCTGTTGCTGTCGAGAGCTGTTACGAGCGCGGTTCAAATCCAACACACCTGTTCCTCGTAGTTCGGCTTCCATTTGCCTAGAAAGCTCTTGGATCTGTTCTGTGTCGTCTTCAATATCGCTATCTAGTTCTTCTATTCGATTGAGCGACCTTGGCTGCTGTGTAGCTCCGCTGAGACCAGGGGTGGATGGCAAACCCATCATTTCCTTCATCATTCTGGAGAACTCTTCCTCATCGAAGGATCCTTCCATATCCTCTCCGTCACTTTCATATTCGTCGTCATCATCATCGTCTTCGTCCGAGTCTGATCCAAAGTCATTGATGAAATCAGCTCCTTCGAACCCAGCTGAGTCGTCATTCAAAAACTTTTCAAATTGAGCCACGATACGCTGCAGGTTTTCTTGAGCATTTGCGTCCCCAAATGCACCTGTCGATTGAGAGTTGCCGTCTTTAGCTTTGCCCTTACCCTTTAATTCAGTGTCCAAGTCCTCGAAGCTGATATCTAACCAGTTTTCGTCGTCTTCGCGCTTGTCCCAAGAATCGATCTCTTTGTTAGAGGGTAACTGCTCATCTCCAGTATCCAGATCTTCCAGGATGAGTTTCATCTCTCGTACATGCGCCTTGTCTTGATTTTGGGGGTCGTTAAGCAGCATTTCAAAGCCGCAAGTAATTTTCATACCAGTCTCAGCTCGGTCATATGCTAAGCGATCCTCAGTTGATGGTAATTTTCCATCCCAGGATTTTGGAATTGGGAAGTCTTGGCTTTTAACCTGGGCGTATCCGACCCTAGTGAATCTGGTGCTGACTGTTACGAAGTCATCGGGCTTGAAGGTCAAGTTACTGGTATCCTTAGAACGAAGGGGCCTAAGGGCGATTGGATCCCGGAGATAAAACGCCTCCACCGCAGGAGAAATATATGCAGGTTTTTGACGTAAGAGCAAGGCGACTTTGCGTGGAATCGCTATAAGTGCGGAGTGGAGGTTCTCGTTGATCTGCTTGGGATAATTTCGCAGGCGATAAAATGCTTCCTCTTGGATCATGGACGAGCGCATAAGTCGCCCAGGCTCGTTTAAAATGATGCTTCTTGATTCTGACAAAGATACCTTTTCTGTCACTCTGTTCTTCTGGTTTTTTGGCTTGATAATTATAAGCTCTCCTTGGTGCACCCATACCTGCAGTAAAATTAGTTTCTGACAGGGAGAGGTACAGTGCTTCAGCGAAACTGACTCGGTTATCTGCAATGTCAGGCTCTAGCCACGAAGGTAGAGCACCAGCTGCCTCCACAAGCAAAAATTGACCATCACTATCAGTCACCTTTGCCCAGATATCATTGTGCTTCTTTGTCAATTCGCGGATCAGATACACAATGACCCATTCATCCTCGATTGAGTCACCGAAATTCGAGCGTCCGTTCAATACAGCCATGCCTGTATATTCTCTCGTTAGACGAGTTCTCGATTGCATCGGGTAGATTTAGCTCACCATCCTCTTTGGTAATCTCCAACCGGAATCCCTCTCGTTGCCATATATAGTCTTTCAGTAGATCCTTTGTCAATTCAGCTGCAGTCCTTTGCACCTCTGTTAATCGCGCCCGTGTCTCCGCGACTTCATCAACTGTGGCGGGGGAGGGGCTGGAAGGGATATAGTAGAGGGAATATTCCACACAATCATCTGGAAGCTCTGGTTTTGGAATTGGCCGGAAAGTGGATTTGAACCACTCAAGGTCTTCCTGCGACATAGGCGCCATTTTATCACGCCGCTGCTGTTCTTCGCAAATCTTGTTAGTTGCTTCAGGTCAATTCAAGAAATTCAACACTAAAATTACCGGTATGACTTCATACAAAAAGCATAATACGGAGAATTGAAAATTCCGCGGTCCGACTCCCGCGCTAAGCCATTATAGGCTAGATGTCAACAAGACGCCCGCGATTCTTTCTCACCGCCCAAAACACGTCCATAGTGTCATGCTGCATCTTCCCATCTCATCGAGAAGGCTGCTTATTTCCATTCGATTGCGTTGCCGGGGGATGGTTGCGCGTTGAATGGTCGTGGAATATATTAACAGCATTATCTCTAGTGACCCATCGCATGTTTCACGTCCGAAATGGCCTATCCGTATATCGACACTCCGCGCACCGAAATCGACGGTAACGCGACTTACCTGACCACTGGCTACCGCAGCGTCGGGCGACACAATCTGTCCGCACTCGACTCAGTGGAAAACTCGTTTCAGACGCCTTCTAAAGATGAAGATGTCCTCAAAGTTCTGGGTGAAGGGCGGAGGCGTAGTTCCGGGGGTTCGAAGCTCAACACACCACGTGCGGCCGTCGGGCCAAAGCCAACGAGGGGCGCGTTGAATAGCAGACAACTTCCTTCGGCATCGCGCGCAAAGGGCGAGTTTACCCCCATGATGATGAGCGCCGTGAAAAATAATCACCTGAAAAACTTGACATCGACGCGAGGGCTAGGCGGACCGAAAACGCCAGCGTACCTACGACAAAGTTATCGAAGCACTGCCAATACACCTGGACTGCCTGGCATGGAAATGACGGGAATTGACGAAGAAGAAGACGCGACTGTCGAGGATCCGACACCTCTCCCTCAGGTCGCAAGCAGTAGTGTGCAGGGCACACCACTCCAAGGATTGTCTCGAAGAGATGGAGGGGGGATTTTGAATGACGGAAGTAATATGACATTAAAGGAGCAAGAAAAGGTGAATTTGTTTCCTTCAATTTGTTGGGTCATGTTTGGCGATATTACACATTAATTGCTGACTATAATAGATAATCGATAAACTCGACAAGGATAACTTTGGGTTGAAATTGAAAATTCATTTCTTGCAGGAGCAACTAGAAAAAGCTGGTCCCTCCTACAACCAAGCCGCCCTTATGGAGAATACCGAACTCAAGGTTTCGAAGTTGACGATGCAGCGCGATATCTCTCGATACAAGAAAAGTCTTCATCAAGCGGAACGCGACCTGGAATCCTATCGCAAACAATTCGAAGAACTCAGGGAAAATATGCGGAGGCGGCAAACGGATGAGACAATACAACGGGAAATGGACTTGATGCGGGAGGAAATCGATAGCCGAGAACAACGGGTGCGCGACCTTCAGGAGCAATTGAGAGACGCCAAAGACTCGCAATCCCAGGAAGTCGAGAAACTCAGAGATGAGATAGAGGACCTCGAGGCGAGTTTGAGGGAGAAAGATCGTGTTATCGACCAACGCGAAGAGGAAATTGAAGAGTTGAAGGACAAGGACAGCCAAGAAAATGATGCGCTCAATGAGCTGGAATCGGAACTTCAACGGGCAAAAGAGCAATTGGAAGAACTCCAATACTCCCTTGACCAAGCCAAGTCCGAGGCCAGAGAAGCAAGAAACGCCGAGGAGCAGGCAGTGAAGGACAAAGAGGCGGCCGAGGGGAACCTTCAAGAGTTGCATGACGAGATGGCAAACAAGTCCTTTAGTACCAGGGGACTCACCCGTCAACTTGAGGAAAAGGCAAGCAAGGTGGAAGAAGAGCTCGGGGAGCTCCGACAAGAGAACAATGCCCTGAAAGAAGAACTCGAGCAAAAGTCCCGGAAAGAGACTAGTTTTGAAGAACAGTCACAGAAGACCCAACGAACGATGGATGACGAAAAGCAGAAATTGCTCGAAGAACTTTCGAAGGCAAGACGAGATTGTGAACTAGCCCACCAAGAACGCGACCAAGTATCTGAGAGGCTGAGAGAGGCGCTTGATGAAGTGCAACGTAAATCAGAGGAGAAGGATATGCTTCATACGCGCCACCATGCCTTGACAGACGAATCTGGCACCTTGCAACATGAACTTACCAGAGCGCAGTCTAAGATTCGAGAGCTTCAGCAGACTGCTGATCTCGAGAAGCAGCACGCCTTAGAAGACGCAGAAACGGTTCGCGCCCAATACCTAGAAGATATCGAAAGACTCCAAGAAGAAATCGAGGCTCTTCACCATGAGATCGAAGATAAGGAAGGGCAATTCGCTCTTGAACAAGATAGATGGGAAAGCGCGAAACGCAATCTACAGCTCCAAAAAGACAGGGCAGAAGACCAGGCGGCTGGGTTTAAACGCACAATCGAGAAGCTTGAACAAGTGGAACACACTTTGACAGGCAAAGAATCCAAGCTGCAGGAAGTCATTGATAGCGAAAAAGCACGACACTTCAATGCAGAGGCTGTTCTCTCTAGGCAAGTGAAGGAGCTAAACGATGACTTGACGTCGAAGAGGGACGTGATCGACCAGCTACGAAGTGAGCTTCTTTCTATAAAGGAGGAGCTACGCATTACAAGACGTGTAGAATCTGCCCTGAAAGACAAGGTCCAGGCGTTGGAGGGTGAGATTGTCTTGCTGCAGTCGACCTTGGAGGAAGAACAGCAGTTTGCAAAGGGCCGGGCACAGAAAGGATCCGCAGACCAAGAAAGTCATGTGACAAAGTTGGTTGCAGAGAAGCAAAAGCTTCGTGATCAACTGGCCAATGCACACGTTGAACTTCATGATCTCAAGTCTATGAAAACTGAAGTGGAGGCTGAACGTGATGAACTTCAAGTGCAACTTGATCAAGCCCAAAATCAGGTTGAGGATACCACAAAATTTGATAAAGAGAAACTGGAGCTCCGAAAATCTTCTTTGCGGTCGGAGAGTGAAATGAAGAAACTCAAGGAAGACAAATTGTCTCTTTTGGAAGCTAAAGATTCTTTAGAAAACCAACTTGGCACGGAGATCGAGCGCGCTGCCCTGGAAGAGAATCGCTTAGCAGCCGAGATCGAACAACTTCAAGATAAGCTCCACGTCGCTTCTGGTGGGAAAGACCGGGAACTGGCGCTGGCAAAGAGTAAGCTCCAGCGCTTTGAGCGGCGAACCCTCGAACTTGAAGCTCTCCTCGAACAACAGGTTGGAGAGGCGGAACACTCTGTTGCTGCAGCTGATCTGTCGATCCTCCGGCACAACCTAGACGAAGTACGAAAACGAGAGAAGGCATTAATCCAGCGTGAGGCGGATCAGAAATCGTCCATTCGGACGTACAAACTGCGAATAGTCGAGCTCGAAAAAGAGCTTCACGATGCCATGATGAACAAATATGAAAGCCACTCGCCTTCCTCATCACCGTCCAGTAAACTTCACGAGGATCTCCGAACCATGCGAAAGCAGCTTTCCGACGCCCATCGAGCCCTTAAGGAACTGAAATCAAAGAACCAGGAGCTTGAACGAGCTGTGATGAGAGAAGAAGACCAGCGAGACCTTCATGAGCTCCTTAAGCAATCCACCCTTGAGGCCGAGTCATTGGCCCTCAAAGTGTCCGAACGTGACTCTCAGTTGAACGAGACGAAATCTCAGATCCGCAGGATCCGTGAGGAACGCGCATTACACGCCAAGAAAGCCGATACAGCTCTGAAGGAGCTCGAGGCTCTTCAAAACCGATACAAGCATGCCGTGGAGAAGGCCGGGGCGAAGTCCGACAGCAAGACCAAGCACGACAAGGAGATCCTCGGCCTGGGCAAGGAAATCATCTGGCTCCGGGCACGACTGAAGCGGGAGGAGAAATTCCGCCGTGATCTCGCCTGGAGCAAGGGTCTGATGGAGCTTGGGGAACGCGTTCGCGTCGCTTGGTTAGTTCACCCAATAACACTCTTCCTTTGTAATCTATACTAATTACCTTCTAGTAACGAGGCCGATCTCCGTATGATCTCGGATATGGGCGTCAAAACCCGCGACCGTACTCGCTCCCGCAGCCCTCACGCGAAGCTAAAAACCGCCGTTTCCATGGTCAAGGCCGTTGTTCGTATGCAACGGACGAGCCGCGAATGGAAGAAGGCAAAGAAACTAGGCGAGGGCTTGAAGCGAGCCAAAAACGAAGTGATGAAGAGGAGGGAGAGTTTACTTAAGACTAGGGAGTAAACGCGATACCCCTGTCTTCTCCTAACTTCCCTATCTTGTTGTTTGTTATTTGTTGCGTGTGCTTCTCTTCTCTTGTTCTATACTCCATTCTCCGTTGAATATTTCCCTCCCCAATGATTCCCCCGACCAGCGATGCTTTGTATAGCATTCACTCTGTTTTGATTTTGATTTTTCTTCCCTTACTTATCTGAAGGCGTTTTATTTGGTGGATTGTATGGCCTCCCTAGCTTAAGCCGCTGAAGACTAGCATGAATTTTGTTTGTTTCCTTGGATGCTTTGCATATTGAAAATGAGAGATGTCAAGTTTGTCCTTAAGTCGAGATGTCTATAAGCTTGGTATCATCCAAACTACGCAGAATGATAGGGGTTTACATTTTTGTAATCCTCGTTTTTACGTTTTAGAAACCTAGGTCCCTCCAGATGCCTGATAGATACCCAACAAGGAAGTACAGTACGCCCTGGGGATTGACAAAAAAATAAAGTTTAAATAGATAGAATTCAGACCTGATGGTTTTAGTATGTAATTCAACACAACGCAACGCCGCGCCCGGCCTCACCCCGACAACGATAACGCTTCTAACACCGAGTATATGAAGGGGAAACAAAAGAAGAAGAAAGCACAAAATGGCAACCAGAAAAAGGGGCAAGACGGACGATAGACAGGTGGAGATGTGTGTATAAAAGGGTCGTGCCGTTCGTTTCATCCGACGCAAAAAGGTAGATAAGAGGTAAGTGAGGTAAGCCAAAACCAAGGAAATAAAATAAAACTCATTCATGTATGTATGAAAACACAATTCTATCCGATCCGATCCATTTGCTAGAGATACACACAAAGAACCCGGAATACTCCCAGAGGATAGACGGGTGGAGGGTAGAAGAGAGGAAGGAAGGGAGGGAGGGGGGGGAAAGGAAAGGGAGACTAAGCGCCTTCGCTGCCGAATTCCTTGGTCCATTCCGAGTTTCGGCTGAGGTCTTCTTGGCTGACTGTTGGCCGTGAGTTACGGATGGCTCGGATGAAGTCTTTGAGGAGAAGGGGAGGTTCCAGGAGTTGTTCGGCTTCGATGTTCTCCCATCGCATTTCGATTGCGCCGTTGTCGCCGGGTGAGCAGGGGGTGAGTTTTTCTGCGCCTTCGTGTAGTACCTGTGTCAGAAGTTAGTTATTGATGGTGCTAAATGATAATCAAGATACAAGGAAGAGGGGGGATGGACCTTCTTGTAGTGTGTGGCTGTTTGAATTTTCCGGACCGGTTCCATTAATGCGTCTTGAACAGCGATACTGATATCGCTACCGGAGTAGCCTTCACTCATCTCAGACAATGTTCGGTAATCGGCCTGTGTCATCTCGCATGGTGTTTGGCCCACAGCTAGCATGAACATCTTCATGCGCGCGTTGGCATCCGGCAGACTGATGTGTACTCTTCGTTGGAACCGGCGACGAATGGCAGCGTCCAGCTGCCAAGGGATATTCGTTGCGCCCAAGATCAGCACACCTTTGGAGTCCTTGCCCACACCGTCCATCTGCACTAGCAATTCGGTCTTGATACGGCGAGAGGCTTCGGATTCTCCTTCTCCACGGGGTCCGCACAACGCATCCACCTCGTCAATGAAGATAATAGCGGGCTTATTTTCTCGAGCCATGTTGAAAAGCTGCTTAACAAGCCTGGTTCGGCAATGTTAGCTTGCGTCAAAACAACAAAAGACATCCAATATCCCAGATCCCACCTTTCACTTTCACCCATCCACTTGGACACCAAGTCACTACTGCTGACACTAAAGAATGTGCTGTTTGCCTCCGTCGCAACGGCTTTGGCGAGATACGACTTTCCGGTACCCGGGGGACCGTAGAGCAGAATACCCTTCCACGGTTGTCGCTTTCCGGTGAACAAATGTGGGAACTTAATGGGGAGAATAACGGCCTCTTTCAAGGCTTCTTTGGCACTATCGAGACCCGCCACATCCTCCCACTTCACGTTCGGCTTATCCGACAGAATCGCGCCAGCCAGGGCGGAGCGAAGCTTCTTGGAATCGGCATCCTCGTCATCATCTTCCTTGCTACATCACCAGAGAAATGTAAGTCAGCGCCGACGGAAATACTCCAATGACCAAAAACAGTGGCAAACCGGAAGTCCCGTCCGACATGGAGGGAGAAAGATAAGAGAAACACGAGGAACAAAAATCACTGAACTTAATTAAGAGGAAAAAAAAAAAAAACCCACCCTGCCTTTCCGCTCCCATGAGCCACTTTCCCCCCGTTAGCGCCTATTGCGCTCGGCTTTTTGCGATTCTCTTGTGAGGCCAGATGATTCTTCAGTTTCTCTGCGCGATCCATGTATTCACCCGTCTTCGCGCGGATCATTTCCTTCGATTTGGGGTTCTTCTCCCATTTCAACGCGAGCATGAACAGCTCCAGCGCGGAATAGTACAGCTGATAGGCCTTCTCATACTCACCCTCATTGTCGTTCTCGATGGCCTTTTTGACCGTGTCAATCGCTCGGCCGAGGAAGTCGGTGTTGCTCATTCTAGCGGGGTCCTGCGTGATTGGATTGCCTAATTCACCGGGGTCTATTCGGGGTGAAGGTTTGTTGGAGTCGAAGGAAAGGGTGGTGAGGAGGCAAGGAGGGGAGAGGGAGCGTGTCACTTGTAAGGCGGGGAGGGGCGGAGGGAGAGATAGGAAGGGTTGCCTGCTTGGCTGGCAATAGGTAAAAAGATATCTAAAACGAAGGGATTCCTTCTAAGCTGACCACTTCCAGGAGCGGAAAGGACCGAAAGGAGAAGAAGAATTCCAGAGACAAGAAACAAGCAAAAAGAGGGGGGGGAGAAGCAATCAGAAGCACCAAATGACTGTTGTTGTTCTTCTGGGGCGGGGATTTATGACGAGGTGGAGATCGTCAGATCGTCAAAGGCAAAGGGAGGGTGGGAAAAAGGCGGCGATTTTGTTTAGTACTGCTTGCTTTTCTGCCACCCTCACCAGCAACGCAAATTATTCGATTGAATTTCCCACTCTCATTCTTCCTTCTACATCGGTCAATCATTCTTCACCTCGTACCGTAATATTCATTTACCATGGCAGACCTCCAGAAACACCTCCAGGCCCTCTCGGACGAATACCAGGCCCTCCAAACCGGTCCGTTCCACCCATAACCATAACCCCTCCTTCTCCAACCCACCCACCTACCCATGAATAACCTACTAAAACCGCAATCATCCAGAACTCGACGGCCTAGTCGACGCGCGCCAGAAGCTCGAATCCCAACAACAAGAGAACCGCAGCGTCCAGAAGGAATTCGACTCGCTAGACTCCGACGCAAACATCTATAAGCTAATCGGGCCGGTGCTGCTGAAACAAGATAAGAGCGAGGCTGTGATGTCCGTTACTGGGCGACTGGACTTTATCGAGAAGGAGATGTGTGTTTCAGACCTCTGTCCCGGTTTTTGGCTTAGATGCGTAGAAGTGGTGGGTTCACTAACTGGGTGGTGGTCTGGGGGGGTGCTAGTCAACGAATCGAGAGCCAAATCAAGGAAAACCAAGATAAAAGTGATCGGAAACGGACTGAGGTGAGATCGATGGAGTTTCGCAGTCTCGATAATACCCCGGATGTAATGCGGTTGCTGATTATTTGGTGTAGATTGTGCAATTCCAGAGTCAGGTTCAGCAGCAGGCTGCGGCTGCTTCTGCGTGATGAATTATAATAATCAAAACAAGTCTGAAATGTCGTGTCATAATGTGGATACCCCTATTCAAATTTACAATCTATTCAATTAGTTAGAATGATAAGTATGTCTGCATACGTGCGAAGGACGAGGGTGTTGAACCACCTGACAAGCCCCCTGTGACGGCCATCGTGCGGCTTAGGGCGAACGACGTATGAGCTATGAGTCCCAATTGGCGGCATTCGGATACCTTGTAATTCACTCTCGCCAGGTTTTCAGTTGTTGGGATGACATGATGGAACCCAATGACTGGGTAGACTGTGGATCAAGCTAAGGCATTGTCTCGTCATCTTTCCAGCGATGTTGGATTCAAAATTCCATGACTATTCATTTATTCATAAAAAGACAAAAAGAAATACCGCCTCTAGATAACACAACATAATCGAATCTATATACCTCTTAAATCTACGCCTTGACCAACAGGCTCTCTCCGGTCATCTCCTCAGGCTGCTCGATGCCCATGACAGCGAGAACGGTGGGCGCTACGTCCCCGAGAACACCGCCCTCCTTCTTGAGGCTCCAGCCCTCGGGGGCGTTGGCCATAATGAAGGGAACCTTGTTGGTGGTGTGGGATGTCTTGGGGGTGCCCTTCTCGTTGAGCATCTCCTCGGCGTTTCTGAAGATAGATTAGTCAAATGCCTTTTTTACTCCAATTTTAAGTCGTGAGACTTACCCATGATCAGCGGTGATGAACAGGATATAGCCGTGTTCCTTGCAAGCTTCGTAGATGACACCAATGGCCTTGTCTGTGGCGGTAACACCCTCAATGGCAGCCTTGTAGACACCAGTGTGGCCAACCATGTCGGGAGGTGCAAAGTTATTCATGACGAATTCGAACTTGCCTTCCGCAATGCGCTCCTTTGTCTTTTCGCCGACCTCTGCGGCGCTCATCTTGGGGTCGAGGTCGTAGGTGGCAACCTTCGGAGAGGGAATCATGTCGCGAACCTCGCCCGGGAACTGCTTCTCAACACCACCGTTGAAGAAGAAAGTGACGTGGGCGTACTTTTCGGTCTCAGCGACGTGGCATTGCTGGATTTCCTTCTTTCCGAGCCATTCGGCCAGCACGTTGCCCATGACCTGAGGGGGGAAGGCAACAGGGAAGGTGTAGGCGGTATTGTAGCGGGTCATGGTGGTGAGGTGGATGTTCTCGGGGTAGGGGAAATCGGGCTTGGGGGAGCGGTCGAAGTCACCCAGGAGCTGAGTGATCTCACGGACACGATCGGAACGGTAGTTGAAAAAGAAAAGGGTATCATCCTCTGTGAGTGGTTGTGAGTGATTTGACTGTATTTTTAGGGCTCACAGCCTACTTACTCTGTACTCGTCTGTCTTTGCCTCCAATGATAATAGGCTTCAGGAATTCATCAGTCTCGCCCTTCTCATAGCGATCCGTGATAGCCTTGACAGGGTCGGAGCTATCTTCGCCCTCTCCTGTAACAATGCCCTTTATGGCAACCTCGACACGGTCCCAGCGCTTATCGCGGTCCATAGCATAGTAGCGTCCGACAATGGTGGCAATCTCTCCAATACCGACTTCCTTGGTCGAGTCAAGTAGCTGCTGCATGTAGATGGCAGCGCTCTTGGGGTCGGTGTCACGTCCATCGCCGAAGAAGTGGATGTAAACCTCGGGGATCTCCATCTCCTTCGCGACCTTCAACAGACCGACGAGGTGGGTGATGTTGGAGTGGACACCACCGTCGGAGACCAGACCGAGCAGGTGCAGACGGCCATTGCCATCCTTCGCGCGCTTGAAGGAAGCGACGACATTCTCCACCTTGTTGAGCTCCCCTTTCTTGAGGGTCTGGTCAATGCGGACACTGTCCTGCCATACGACACGACCAGCACCGATGTTCAAGTGTCCGACCTCACTGTTACCCATCAGACCCTCGGGCAATCCAACGGCGAGCGACGAAGCATCGAGCTCGGTGTAGCCTTGAGCGGTTTTGGAATCCTTTTCGGCGAAACCTGACATGTACGGGGTCTCTGCGGCAGCGATAGCATCACCATCCTTGGGAGAGTTAGGGCCTGCAACACCCCAACCGTCGATGACGACTATATTTTTTTTATAGATATATTAACAGAAATATTCTCTGAGGGAACTGTGGTTAGGTGAGGGGGTATTCCTTACTCAGAACGGCTTTTTGGTCAACCTGGGTCATGATTGAGCTATGAGGAGTGTTTTCTGTGAAGCCGTTAATTGCTGGACAAGAGGGCCTCAATTGGGTGGGATTTGAGGTGAAAGAGGTAGATGGAAGGTAGAGAGATAAATTCTCACCAGTATGAAAAGGCCAAAAAAAAAATCGAAAAGAAGTCCAGGAAAAAGAAAAAGGGCAGTCCCGGTGAAAACAAAGTAAGAAAGGAGCTGTACCAGTTCTAGGATGGAGGGGGAGGGGCAATAATACTACTAACCTTACTATTATTCCCGGTGACGCTTTGGGATAAACCACTTTTTTGCTGCCACTCCCGACGTCACTCGGTCTGCATTCCCGCGTCTGTTTTCTTCTTCCGGCTCTTCCCTAAACAATTACCCAACAACCCGGAACCTTGAAGTTAACAAGCCATCTGAAGCTGCGAAATTATCCTTACCCTTATCTGGCCTCCGGTTAGCTAACAAGAATTATCTGGGGTTCCTATTTCTTCGTTGCTTCCCCACACCCGCCATGTCATCCACGGTCGTTACTCCACTGCCGAAATCATCTGCGCCAGCGACCCCCTTGGCGAAGGAAGCACCACCACCACCCACCGCACCGCAAACCGTGTCATTCCCTCCCCCACAGACATTCGATATTGTTCCGCCACTGCACGGTCTTCTACTTCGCTTGCTTTCTCCCCCAGCAACTGCAGAGGGCGTGGCCAATGGCGCACGAGGTGCCGAGGACGCGGGTGCTGCGTCTGGAGCAATCCCAGGTCAAGCTCAGTCGCAGCCGCAGCAACCGGAAAACAACAGCGGCAATGCTGGAGTCCTAGGTGCAGGCCCTGGACCCGTGCCCGCTACTGCTGAGATGACGGCGTTGGGTTCTAGCTTACCGCCGCCATTGGACATCAAAGATCTCCCGACGGAAGCTAGTTCAATCAAGATTCGGATTCAGAAAGCACATGCGGTTGTGGAAAGCTTGCCCGATATCCATCGCTCGGTGTCTGAACAAGAGAGGGAAATCCGGGAGCTTGAGGACCGGATTGCAAAGCTCAAGTCGGTCATTTCCGACTTTGGAAGGCGGGCCAATGGGGAGAAGTCCCAGAAGCTCAAGACACTTGGCTAGTTGAAGGAATTGAGAGGCGAGATGCCTGTTTATTGTCTCACTAGCACCACTGCTACATTTGCTTCATCATTCTCATTGTGCAGAAACAACTACCCTTCAACAGCAATTTGTGTGGTGGAACAAGAACTATGTAGCGCAATACCACTCAAGTCTCAAGAAATGGGCGAAACACCTTCCGGCCTGTCCTGAACTGCAGGAAGAGACACTCGATGTCCACACTGCCTACCGGCGGATTGAAAGATTGATATCTGCGACATGAATGCCCATGGGGTTTGGTGCAGATGGGCTGAAGCAAATTTATATTTCTGCTTTTTGGGAGGGGGGAGGATAAGAGGGGAATTATCCCTTTTTTTTTTTAGGATGTCAATAGAAGGACTACAGAACGTGAAGGGCTCAGAATAGCTGGAGGGGTTGTGATTTCCTTGGGCTGGTGTTGGACCCTCTGGGCCACCGTGGTCCCCATTTCTGCAGCTGACAACTTTGCGGGATATTATTCTTATCTTACGAGTCTGTGATTGTTAACTCGCTCCTATCTTTGGTACGAATCGAATGTAGGGGGTAATCAGCTGGGCCTGAGTATGCACAGCTGCAGGGATGAGCGAGGGAGGACTGCTGGGTGCTTACGGCGGAGTCATCGTCCCAAGAGCTGCAAGTCTGTAATAAAACAGACAATAACGGAATATTAGCCATTTTTTTGATCGAAGATACTGTATGAATGGAGATAATAATAGGTAAAGAAGATTTATCTGCCCTTCAAGAATCAAGAAGCTGAGAAAAGCCGACTCATCCACGATAGAAGGTCGGGAAAGACTAGGTTAATTATTTGATACCATTATGCACACACAACACATAATGATAATCATCAAAGCCCGACAAGTTTCCCCGGACAAATCAAATGGAAAGAAAAAAGGGCAAAAAAAGCAGCTCTACCTAGTAGTGCTCCAGCAGCTCCGATTCCGTCCCGGGTCCAAGTTACGCCGCCAGAACGACTCGACCGATGGCGGGACCCAACTTTCTCTACCCCACCATCCCAAATTTTTTTTCCCTCCGACTCATCCCTCTCTCTTCCTCATCTTCTTCCTCTCTTTCTATCCTTCCTCTCCCTCCTATCTTCTCGCTTTCTTCCCATCCTCATCACTACCATCATTCACAATGGCCACCTACGCTCTGTCCGAGTCCCACCGGGCTGTAAGTCCTCCATCGAACCTTTTTTTTTCGACCTCAATTACTGACTGGTTGTAGCAAATGGAGGACCGCCTCGTCGCCTCTGACCCCGAGGTTGCTAAGATCATGGTACGTTGCCAATTCCTCGTCCTTCAGTTCTTCCTAAAGGCCTCTCCCGGTTTTGGGGCCCTTTCCGTTGTTCTCGTCGCTGACTTGGCTGCTTTCGACAGGAACAAGAAATCCAACGTCAGCGGGAATCCATCCTACTGATTGCTTCGGAGAACATCACCTCTCGTGCTGTCTTCGATGCTCTCGGTTCTCCCATGTGCAACAAGTACTCCGAGGGTTACCCCGGTGCTCGTTACTATGGTGGAAACCAGCACATCGATGCCATCGAGCTGCTCTGCCAGGCCCGTGCCCTGAAGGCCTTCAACCTCGACTCTTCCAAGTGGGGTGTCAACGTCCAGTGTCTGAGTGGAAGCCCTGCCAATCTGCAGGTTTACCAGGCCCTCATGCGCCCCCACGACCGCCTCATGGGTCTTGATCTCCCCCACGGTGGCCATCTGAGCCACGGTTACCAGACTCCCACTAGGAAGTGAGAGGCCCATTGAATCTAAGGACCCTTGGAGACGATGTACTAACCTCATCTCAATTTAGAATCTCTGCCGTCTCCACTTACTTCGAGACTTTCCCCTACCGTGTCAACATCGACACCGGGATCATTGACTACGATACCCTCGAGGCCAATGCTGAGCTCTACCGCCCCAAGATCCTGGTCGCTGGTACCTCTGCTTACTGCCGTCTGATCGACTACGCTCGCATGCGCAAGATCGCTGACAAGGTTGGCGCCTACCTCGTTGTGGATATGGCCCACATCTCCGGTCTCATCGCCGCTGGTGTCATCCCCTCTCCCTTCGAGTACGCCGATGTCGTCACCACCACCACCCACAAGTCCCTCCGTGGCCCCCGTGGTGCCATGATCTTCTTCCGCAAGGGTGTCCGCAGCACCGACGCCAAGACTGGCAAGGACATCCTGTACGACCTTGAGAACCCTATCAACTTCTCCGTCTTCCCTGGTCACCAGGGTGGCCCCCACAACCACACCATCACCGCCCTTGCGGTTGCTCTCAAGTACGCTGCTACCCCTGAGTTCCGCCAGTACCAGGAGCAGGTCATCAAG
Organism: Aspergillus panamensis; assembly: GCA_027569225.1. Taxonomy (NCBI): domain Eukaryota; kingdom Fungi; phylum Ascomycota; class Eurotiomycetes; order Eurotiales; family Aspergillaceae; genus Aspergillus; species Aspergillus panamensis. Next base: position 103,791 of record JAPDER010000006.1, read on the forward strand.
AACGCCAAGGCCCTCGAGACCGAGTTCAAGGCCATCGGCCACAAGCTCGTCTCTGACGGTACCGACAGCCACATGGTCCTTGTGGATCTCCGCCCCAAGAGCCTGGATGGTGCCCGTGTCGAGGCCGTCCTCGAGCAGATCAACATTGCCTGCAACAAGAACTCCATCCCTGGAGACAAGTCTGCTCTCACCCCCTGCGGTATCCGTATTGGTGCCCCCGCTATGACTTCCCGTGGCATGGGCGAGGAGGACTTCAAGCGCATCGCCCACTACATCGACACTGCCATCAACATCTGCAAGAAGGTCCAGAGCGAGCTTCCCAAGGAGGCCAACAAGCTCAAGGACTTCAAGGCCAAGGTCGCCTCCGAAACCGTCCCTGAGATCCTCAACCTCCGCAAGGAGATCGCCCAGTGGGCCAGCACCTTCCCTCTGCCCGTCTAAGCGACTTCCTACCAATCGACATGATACCAAATTATTCCTTTTACTTTCTTTCTTTTATGTCATTTTACGAGTATTTGTACGAGTTCAACATCATTGCCTATAAAACATGGTTGCTGGGAGTGCGTTCTTAGGGGTTTATATGGGTCTGCTTTTTCAACCTCACGCGGGTCACGGGATATGGATATGCATTCGAGCATGTGAATAAAAACTTTAGCACTACTGGGCTGGCTTCATTCAACACCCTTCTTCAACAGGAAAAAGTTTCGTGGTTACCCTCAGGTCCTGTTTGATTTATTTTATTTTTGGGCTATATTTGCCTCACCAATCTATCTAGTATCTGAGCTAGAGAATTAATGATTTGATGATCAAGATGTTTCTTATCCGTGGAGAAGTTAGACCTAAGTAGTATGTAGTTTGTAAAAACCGTTCCCAACGCCGTATCCATCTTATAAAGGCGGAGCTATTTCAATCCAGACCATCAGTAAATCTAAGCACAAGTACACCGCTATCAAATCATACCCAGAGTGACATCAGTATGTTGAATTCAGAGCTCAACCCTCTGACCCGCAACCGGTGTACCATCATCTCCCGTTTCTTTCCTCTCCTCCTTTTGTTCCTGCCACGACTCAACGATCAGACGCGCCACGTTCTTCCCCATGAGAGCACTCGTCTCCATAGTCGAGATGAAACTCTCAATTCCACCCGTATACCAAAGATTGGGGGCGAGAGTAATCTCCTCAAACGTAACGCGAGGATAAAGGAACGGATACGGGTTCCACACCTTCTCGTGGAACCAACTGATGTCCTTGATGGGTAGGTCTCCGATGGTCGAGGGCTGTTTTCCGGGTGTGGGCGTTGACGAGTCATCCTTTGTGTGTTTAATGGCTAGGATGTCCTGCAGGAACTCAGCTGTTGGGCGTTCCGGGGAGAAGATCTTGTAGACGTAGTGCTTCTCTTGCGGGTTTGTCGGGGAGTTTACGGTGCGGAGGGTACTGATACTCCAGAATTTGGATGGGCCGACGCCTTTTTCGTCCCGTCCTAGGTCTGTTCCCTCGGGTAGGGTTGTGAGGACGGTTTCTGGGGCGTGGGTGGTGGAGTCGCTGAGACCGAAATACTTCGGTGAGAGGCGATATGGTGAGGAGAATAGGGTGACATGCAAGGTTACAAAAGGGATCTTATCTGGAGTTTGGTCGAGTGGTGGGGAGATTGTGATTCCTGAGTACTGGAAAGGTCCGGCGAGAACGACCTCATCGAACGCGAGTTCCTGCTCAGTGCGATCGACTCCCACCTCTACGGTCAGAGTATTGTCAGCGTTCCGGGCGATGGAGGCCACAGTATGATTTACTCGAATATTAGCCTGGGCTGACTTGATCATGCCATCGAAGATCTGCCAGTTCCCACCGTTGACGGCCATTGCGCCGTCTGTGGCCATGCAGACCATGGACTCTAGGCCGTGGATTAAAGGCAGGTTCTGCCCGTAATTGACTCTCGTACTGGCCTGGATGATCTCACGAGCGAAATCAGATGAAATGCTATTCTGGTTGAGAAATGTCGCCCCTGGAGTAGAAGTCGTGTCCAAGAGGCCAACCGCCTCGGTGGCAGAAGTAAGAGACTTGAACGGGAAAAAAGGCTCCTTATAAAGCTGGAGGAATTTATTGACGGTGGATTTCATGAGCTTCTGCGTGCGAATGGGGGCCAATCCGTAGCGCCAAATCAATTTTCCAATATTCCACCAGCTGAGGGAGTCGCTAATCACAAATACAAACTGCTCTCCATCCCAAATGCCTAGAGTATCATCCGACTCCTGGGGACGGGCATAGTCCGCGCTCTGGACGTTCAGGCCAAGTTCGCTCGATGCGTCTACGAGGATTTGGTTGGCCTTTACGAAAATCGACGCGCCTAACTCGATTGGATATGCTGGGTTGTTGAAGACGTTGACCGTGGTTGAGCGACCCCCGACGTACGAAGCCCGCTCAAAGACAGTTATATTGACGGGAATACCAAGGAAGTCGGCTTCCTTGCGGAGGAAGTATGCTGCTGATGCTCCTGCAGCTCCGGCGCCTGTGAATTTGTTAGATTTCGAGATTACTGCTAACGGATGTGAGGAACCCACCAACAATTGCGACTTGTTTGGGAGCTGGCTCGGCAGCGGAGGCAAAGGGCTGTTTTTCATTTGGAGGAATAGACCCCAATGCTGTAGCATAATATAGGGCCCATAGCCAAAGACACCATTTCAGTGCACTACTTGTGAGAAAGAAATCCATGATGGAAGATTGAGGGTGCCAGACGAATACTGCCTGGAGCCAGGAGCTACCTATGTATTGATTCCAAGTTGAGACAACATATATCAGCTCAAATCATGTTGTAACGTGTATACCCTATGAAATATCGTATTAATATCCCTTGAATAAGATAGCTAGGATAAATTCAGTCTAAAATGAATGCTATACGGGGAGAGATTGAGGTTGAAAGAGGATGAAGGAGATGAAAGAGATGATGATGGAGGTGATGTGGAGAATGATGAAGTACTGGGCCCATACCACGCTAAACTGTAACAGGCATAGTATTTTACCCTCCCCGTATCGCTTATCGCCCAATCTTTTTTTCATTTTTTTCGAACGACAATTTTTCTACATTGAATACGGAGGGCAACCATCCTTCCGTATAACTCCTGCAGGAGATTTCACAGTAGCTAGATCTGCTACTGCACTCAAATCCTGTCTTCATTTGTCTATTGGAATCTCTGTTGTCCCGCAGCAATGGATCCATATGACAGCGACTCTTCAGGCTTCGAAGATGAGGGGGACTTTACTGAGACTGGAGTGCTTTTAGGATATGCATCAGAGGATGTGATAGAGGACACCATTACCCACCTGGGGGGCTGGCCTGTATGTCAGATACTCTGCTTGAGCTCTAGTGGGAAACATAAGAGTATAACATCAATATTAACCACCTAAACTGAACAGACATGGATTGACGAAACTACCCCGCCTCCCGGCGAATTCGCCAAATGCAAAGTCTGCAATAGCCCCATGGTGCTCCTCCTCGAATTGCACGGCGACCTCCCTGACCACTTTTCCAATAACGAGCGACGACTTTACATTTTCTCCTGTCCCCGAAAACCCTGCAACCGGAAACCGGGCAGTGTCCGAGCGTTGCGCGCGACAAGAAAACTGAAGAACACGCAACCCCCACCAGCACAGAAACGCGAACCCGAGAAGAAAAAGGAGGAGGAACAGCCACCGCAGGCCGCTGCTCCCAAGCCGGACCTCGGCGCGAGTCTATTCGGAAGCGCTTCTCTCACCGGTAGCGTCTCTGCAAACCCCAATCCCTTTTCATCTGCACCCTCGAACCAGGCGGCCAATAACCCATTCGCGACCCCCATCTCAACCGCACCACCCACCACCACCAAGCCTCAACCATCCACAACCGCCCTTGCTGAATCTTTCGCTGATAAAGTCCGCGTCTCCTCCCCCCCACCAGACTTCCAGCCTCGCCAGGACGCAACCGGCCCCTCTGCCCCATGGCCCGAACGATCAGAGTTCCCAGAACCCTACTCGCAATTCTACATGGACGCGGAATACGAAACTCTCTCGCGGCCGCCTACGCCAACAATCCCGGAGAACGTGACGGTCGATAACACCGAGGACGACGCCAACGGTGGCGCGTCAGTCGATGTCAAAGACGCCTTCGAGTCGGACCTCGACAAGGCCTTCCTGAAGTTCTCCACCCGTTTGGCCCATAACCCGGAACAGGTCCTACGATATGAGTTCCGCGGGACACCGCTTCTCTATTCCCATACCGACGTGGTGGGCAAGCGGCTCCATGACTCGAGCAAGGGTGGTAGCTCCGCTGCGCGTGTGACGACGGTTGCGAATGGCAGCAGCCAAATCCCGCGGTGCGAGTACTGTGGTAGCGAGCGAGTGTTTGAGCTTCAGCTGGTTCCTCACGCGATCAGTGTTCTTGAAGATGGGAGGGAAGGAGTTGGTCTGGGCAAAGACGATGCGGGCATGGAATGGGGAACCATCATCCTCGGTGTGTGTGGCAGGGACTGCGGCTCTGAAAAGGTGGGTATCACTGGTTGGCGTGAGGAATGGGCCGGCGTGCAATGGGAGGAAGCAGCAAAATAAAGATAGATCGGGGCGATTCTCATGTGTTTACGTTAAGATAATGTTGATGACCATATATAGACGCATTAGTGAGATGATCTAAAAAGCTTTTCTCGGTGATTTTATGCCAGAGAACTACTAGGCTTTTGACCATTGTGTATATTTCACTAGGTGCCTTCTACGGAGGACGTAGGCGAATAAAAATTCTCAGGGGATCAAGATACAGGCCCATGGGGAATCGATTATTTTGTCACATAAAAGGATAAGATGAAGATAGTGGTAAATCGAAAGTTATGCGAAGCAAACTCAAAACGCCCATTGCGCCAGGTCCAGACTTCCCAATCCTCTCCCATGAGGGTCTATCCAACATCCTCCCCTCCGTCGTCATCATCATCAGCTTTTTGAATCCGGAATTGCAACCCCTTTTTTGCAAGTCTCCTCAGACAGGTATAAAGATCTATAGATATAAGAAGAACCCGATCTTCCAAGGCAAAAAAGTATTAGCAAGAAGGGAAAAAAGTAATAAAATACGTGGTTGCATAAGCTCAGCCTCCGAATTCTTCTTCACTTTTTGGATTTTGTTTTTATTTTTGTTTTGGAATCAACTCGCTCAGGCGGCCTGTTCGAATCCGCGTCGGATCACACGGCCAAACATGTCAACACCAACGCGCTCGCTCTTGACCTCGCTGCGGGCCTCGTTCTCCTTGTTTGTGGGAACCTTGACGACAGAGCCCTCGACATTCCAGCTGCAGACCTCGGTGACAAACTTCTCCAGGGCCTCGCGGTTCCTCAGGTCGAGCCATTGCTCTAGAACTTCAGTGTTGATCTCACGGAAAGCCTTGCCGACTTCCACGGCGATACGGATGCGGACGAGCTCCTCGAAGCCGGCAACGTCGGCCACCAAGTCGGCGTAGAGGTCGTCGGAATTCAGGGTAGCCCAGAATTGAGCGTACTGGGCGGATTCGAGAAGGGTGGACAGGTGGGCGAGCTTCTGGACGGACTCGACGAAATCGGAAGTCTGAGAAGCCTGGGCCTCGGCCTCAGAAGACGGGAAAGGTTGGGTATGAGCGGGGAGCAGGGCGAGGCAAAGAGAGAAGGCAGGCGAGGGGAAAATGGTAAGAGCCTTGACGAGGATGTTGGTAACGGTCTCGGGCTGGAGGAGGTGGGGGTTGAATTGGTAGCTACACAGGTCAGAAAAGGTCAGCGAAAGGAAGTCCAGGTTTGCGATGTGAGGGTCAGAAGATTTGAGGTGGGCTTTTTTTTTCAGAAGAATTATGAGCTCGACATCCCCATAATAGGGTTTCAGTTAATAGGAAACGTGATAATGATATGAGAAAATTCTACATCATTGAAGCCCCAGTAAACGATCGCACTCTCCTCCAAGAAAGGGAGGGTCTGCATGACGATATCATGTGGTTTGTAAAAACGAAAACCAGCCAAGCGCATGCACTCACAGCTTCAGCAGGGCCAAATTGGCATAGCAATCGAATGTGCGGTCTTCACACTGTTGAACCACATAGTCCTGAAATACTGTGGTTGTCTCGGGGTTATATCGGTCCAGGCCGTTGAGGATGGCATCGATGTTAGCCGGCCGTGTATCGCACTTGTCGAAAGCAACACCCATCTTGTCGGATTTTATTTTTATGAGGATAGAGGTTGGAGAGGAGAGAGCGTGCGAGAGGGGGTGGATCTAGGAGGATGATCGGGAGGTGACTGTCCGGCGGGATGTTCGACTCTTGCATGCTATTATTCAAAGTGGGATTATTTTTCGATTGTGTCGCTGTGCGCTTCCGGGCCGTCGGAACAGACTGACAGGGAGGGTAAGTTTCTCCGATTGGCGTGCCAACGTGGAGTACAGGAAAGTAGATGATCGACCGACCCTTCCTTCCTCCCTCTCAAGCATTCAATAATCGGCTGGCTCCGCATAATTGTTGCTTCCCTGCTGCATGAGGTGGGATCTGAGAATGTTATCCGCTTTTGGTACGGTGAATCCTCATCTCTCCTCGTCTAAACTATGCGATTCCTAACTTTCGATGCTCGTATACTGGTTCTGCAGTTGCCAAGCCTTGTCATCGCGGCCAATCAAGTCGACTACTCTCAATATGTGAATCCCTTGATAGGTTCCGAAGGTCCATTCCCTGGGCAGGGGTATGGAGGAGGGGATATCTTCGTCGGCGGTGCTCGACCCTTTGGAGTAGCCAAGGTGGGAATCGACACCACTGCGACGAACTGGAGTATAGCTGTCTTGAATGGAGGCTGGACTCCGGATGGCAATGTGACCGCAATCAGTAGGTATTATCGATCCAGAGACATAAATATATCTCATGATTTTTCCATTTAGCTATGATGCATGAGAGTGGCACTGGAGGAGCTCCCAAGTACGGGATTATCCCACAAATGCCTCTCACATCAGTCGCTCCTCCTGTCAATATACTTGACAATTTAACATACAGTCAACCCAGGGTACGTACTAGACATAGACTTTTCTATCCTTATTACCTGCTTACACGCCAGTAGGTTGGTCAAGACAAAGCGAGTGTTGGGTATTTCAAATCACAATTGCAAAATGGTGTACAGATAGAACTGTCCGCCTCTCGTCATGCTGGGGTTATCCAGTATACCTTTCCTCAAGGAGAAAAGCATGTTCTGGTCGATGTTTCGCATGTATGTACTTCCTCTAAACTTGAATATTCGACGCTCATTCGAACACCAAGTACCTCCCCGGGTCACCAGGTGACCCCAACAGCCAATTCTATGTTGGTGGAGAAATCCAAATTCATGATGATGGACGTACTTATACCGGATATGGTACATACGTTGGAGGTTGGAACAACGGTACTTCCCTATTATCCCTGGTCAATACAGGCCATGCTAACAAACTACAGGCGCTCCATTCACGGTCTATTTCTACGGGGAGTTCGCCACAGCACCTGATGGTGCCCGAGTCTTCAGTGGGGAAAATACCGATCCAATGCGAGGATACCAAGGTCTCGCAAATGGGGAAATAAGCCAGCCGTCTTACGGGAATGTGACCGACAAGGTAACATCTGGGCCAAGGAATGACCGTGTAGGTGCGCTTTTCACTTGGGGATCTGGCCAAGGATCTCAAATTATCTCCCGGGTTGGAATCTCTTTTATCTCGGTTGAAAAGGCACAATCCTATATCCAGTCTGAGATTCCGTCATGGAATCTCAAAGATACAGTGGACTCAGCAGTTAAAGAATGGAATGAGGATGTTTTTAGTAAGATGCAGGTGTCCCTCGATGAGACTGCCAATATGACCAATGTGAGGCTGCTGTACAGCTCTCTGTATTTTATGCACCTCATGCCTTCTGATAGGACTGGGGAGAATCCCCTCTGGGAGTCAGATGAACCATCATGGGATGATTTCTACACGCTCTGTAAGTACTATGATCCTCTCCTGACTGTACTACAGATCCTAACTAGCTCAGGGGATATATTTCGCTGTACAGTCAGTTTCTACCATATCTTCCAGCCCGTATACTACGAATCGATGATTAGGGGCCTGATTGATATTTGGAGGTGAGCGTAGCAGAAATTATTGGATTGACTATGAGCTAACGCGCCAATAGGCACCAAGGATTTATGCCAGATGGGCGATCAGGAAACTGGAATGGCCTGGTCCAGGGCGGCTCCAACGCGGATAATATGCTAGCAGATGCATACGTGAAGGGTCTTCGCGGCGCGATTAACTGGACAGATGGGTATTCAGCAATGAAGACCGATGCCGAAGTCGTTCCCTATAATACCTTCGACCCGACCGATTTCTCGGCCAGCACAAAAGAGGGTCGTGGAGCCTTGGTCGACTGGTTAGAGCTAGGTTATGTTTCACAAGACCGAAGCACACGCTGCATCTCCCGGACAGTTGAGTACAGCCTGAATGACTTTGCGTTGAGCCAGGTGGCGGCAGGCGAGATCCCCGACGATCAGGAGAAGTACCTTCGTCGATCTGCAGGATGGCAGAAGATCTGGAGCCCAGAGGTTGAGAGTTTGAACTTCACTGGGTTTCTGGCACCAAAATTCTCAAATGGTACCTTCAACAATTCCGGCTATGATCCGCTCTACTGTTACGAGTGCGAGTGGCATTCTTATACTTACGAGGGTGTACCATGGGGTAAGTAACTATCCATTCATGGCATTCATAAAAATGCTAATTTATCCACGCCAGAATACTCGTTCGTAATCCCACACGATATGGAAACGCTCATCGAGTACATGGGCGGCGCCGAAACATTCGAGTCCCGCCTCGACCTCATGGTGAATATCTGCTTACCTCTCCATTCAAAACCAACCCAGTCCCAACCTGACAACCGAATAGTTCAAACCAAACACATCCGTCCAAAACCTCGGAATGAACGGTGCAGGAATCACAACCCTCATGAACATCGGGTACGCATCACATCCCCCCCCCCCCCCCCCCCCTTTTCCTGCAACGATCAAAACCAACCTAAGAACCAGAAGCTAACCCACTTCACGCAGTAACGAACCCGATTTCGCAACACCCTATCTCTACAACTACATCAACAAACAATCCAAAAGCGTCCTTCAATCCCGCTCTCTCGCCTACCAGTAGTATGAATTCCCCTTCCCGCCCCCCTCCCCTGACACCCCACCTACCTACGTAATTTTGAGTCCTTAATTATATACTAACCAGGCGCACTACAGCTTCCACGACTCCGCCTCTGGCATCCCCGGCAACAGCGACGCCGGAGCCATGAACACCTGGCTCCTCTGGCAAATGCTCGGCATCTACCCGATCGTCACGCAGCCAATCTACCTCCTCTCCTCCCCCTGGTTCCCGGATCTCAATATGACCGTGAACGGGAACAAAACGCTGCGGATCACCGCGACGGGGCTAGAGGAGGGATACTTCGTGCAGGGCGTCCGGATCAACGGGGAGAGGTGGACGAGGAATTGGTTTGGGCATGCGGATGTTATGGTGGATGGGGGGTGGATCGAGTTTGAGTTGGGGGCGGAGATGAGGAATTGGGATGTGGGTGGGAGGGTGCCTCCGTCGCCGGGGAGGTTAGATTGAGCACAGGAATAGATAGATCTGAGGGAGAGAAATATTAGGTATGTACGGAGTACGTACTTTGTAAAAGGGAGGTAGTCGTAATTAGGTGGTCCGAGTGGGTGGTTGTCATTTTAAAATGATATTTATAGCAAAGGGGGCGGGCTACTAGTTGGTGGAGTTTAGTTAATTGAACGTTAAAAATGGTAGTGTGCTTAGGGGATGCGGCTATGTCCCGATGAATGCCGATTGCCGACTTTATACAGAGTTAAAATGGACCAGATTAATGGTACGATGGGTGTGATAATAGGGTTCTTGCACAGGCTAGACGAGATACCTCTGCGGCCATCCCGAACATGTATCTAAAGAAAAGAAAATGGAAGTAAGAGGCTCGGCTCCTCTACTTGAAAGAGATTGTAGTAAGATATATTCCAAAGATCAAAGAACAAATAAGTCCAAGAAAATAGGCTTCCAAATCAGGCAGGCAAAAACGATATGGTATATACAGGAAGTACTATAGCTGCAGTCGTGACACCACACACAGAGAGAGAGACAAGAACTGGGAATTATATGAACATGACACCAAAGCGAGAGGGACCAGGAACCCGGATATTTGCGATGGAGTGAAAGAGGGAGAGGAAAGCAAATGTGAATCAAGTCGTGAGTCCCAAGGAAGGGGCTATTCTACCACAACACCAACCAAACGCCTTCGAGCTTTGTAGGACGAGAAACCAGTCCCCGCGCGACGTTGACCAGCAAAGCCGGCGCAAGGCTAGTTTGCTTTTGTCACTGCAAGCAACATGCACGCGAAATGAAAGAAAACTGCGAGGGATGACGCCCTTGCGGGTGTGGAGCGGTAACCAGGAAACGAGGCTTTCAAGAGCGAGAGAATAGGTTTTCTTTCTGTCCTTTTTTTTTCGAAACTTTTCGTCCTTTTTTTTCGGATTGTTTATTTGTTATTTTCGTAGATGCAGGGATATCATCTATGTGTTTAATTTGTTTAAGCAGGACATGCGAAATGAAAAAGGCTCCGTTCTAGTTGACTTTCTGATACCCGCTAGGGTGCTTCCACTCGCTCTGTTTCCAATCTGTTTGGAAGTTGTTCATCTCAGTTCGTTCGGTGTTCCACTTGGCGTCGTCGAGGGCATGCTCCAGGCGGCCCTTCTTTCGCTGCCTAAGGAAGAAGATGAGGAATCCAGCGATAAGAACAACGCCGGCGGCGGCAGAACCGCAGTATACTCCAACTTTCGCGCCCGTGGGCAAGGCAGCCCACTTCTGTGCTAGCGACTTCGATGGCGGCTTATTCAGTTCCTCTACTACTGTCGAGTTGCCCCTGCTCAAATATTAGCATATTGCACTTCTAGAGACACTCTCAAGGGACAATTGGAGAGGAAAAGGCTTACTCAGCAACGTTGATGCTCTGCCACGAGCCGGACTTATCGCCATAAGTATACTCCTTGCCCGTGTGGAAATCTTGCACGCGAACACTCTTGACGGTCATGGTGTATGGGCCAGCATCATAGTCGATATTACCTCCAGCCCATTCGATTGTACCCTTTGCGTTCTTGGGGTCACCCGCTGGCCAGATACCGATGCGGATGTTGCTGGGGGTTTGCGGGAAGCGCGTGCCGTCGTGAGCGTCGGCATAGTTGAGGGTGCGGAGAAGATTGCCGTCAACCCACCATTCCAGCTTGTCCTGGTCCCAGTATGTGGTGTAGTTGTGGAAATCCGACGCGGCATCGTCGACGTAGAAAAATTTGCCATTGGTGTATTCTTCGACGCCCTTTCCGTAGTAATTGGTCTGGATCTCACTGGTGTTGGCCCCAACCCACTCCCAGTCGATTTCGTCCAGATCATCCGACTGGATAACCACGCTGCTCACAACTCCCTTGCCTGGGGCCATCTTGACGTGAGTCTCGACGATACCAAAGAAAATATAGAACTTGGACTGGATAGTGGGCGATTGCAGTTTGGTCCCAATTATGAATTCGGCTCCATCATCGGTGAAGATGACCTCACCGTTCCCTGTGCTTTCCCAGATCTCTCCATTGAGGGTTTCATTCAGGTACCATGTGTGGGCGGTGCCGAGGGCAGGATTTGCTGCACAAGTTCGATTGAGAGGGTTGCAGGCCGTGAATGTCTGGGCAACGACGGAACTGAGGGTGGCGAGAAGGAGGGTTGAAATGTAAAGGAAGGACATTGTGAATGCCTAATTGGTCTCGTTGGGGGTGGAAACAACCACTCCCCGGGATCGAGTGTCTTCGTTAGAAAAAAGAGGTCTCGGAGGCAAGAGCGCCGTGGGCGTTGGAAAGAGCGTTGGTTGTGTCTTGTATCGCGATAAGACAGCAATAAAGGGGCTTCCTGATGGATCTGCTGGGTTGGGGGACAGCCCCGAAGGAGCGACAGGTCGTGGGAGGATAAAAAAGGAACGGATGTGCGATTCAAGCCGCACGAGGAATGGACGCCCACTCGTTCGAGGGAGAAGGAGACGTCGAAGAACGATGGAGACGGAGCGGAGGGGGGGGGAGAAGGAAGAAGAGAACGGGAGAGTGAGAAAGGCATGGCTTTTCTGGGTTTAATAATTCATCGTCTTATTTTAGTGATGCGACTTGGGTGGAAGCAGTTTAGGCGGGATTGGAAATAATGATTAGAGACTTGGCTCCCTTCGTCTAGGTACCTAGCTAGTCTCCTGGGTCAGATTATTTTTAACCTATCACACTAGCGATGAGCATTGGTTAATCTTGTGAGTGGGAGATTATTCTCTATTTTTTTTTTTTTACTTTTGCCCCTGCGAGTCCCTCCCATCTCTGGCTTGTCTGGAGTGTCTGTTAACTCTGTTCCATGATCCATCCATCGTGTGTAGTTCTCAATTTCTGCAACAAAAGGCGCTAGTTTTGCGTCCTCGTTAATTCAGGGGTAAGTTACTTTCCCAAAGAGGAAACCCCCCGGCTTGCGCTGGGTCGCGCTTTCCCTAAAGAGACCGGTCTCTGATCTTCTTCTAACGGCTTTGGGCTTAGACTAGGAACGGTTCAAAGTGACAACTAGCCAATCAACAGCGGGGGAATGGGGTTCGATCTGCCAGCGAAATGATACTGTAAGTGAGGATCCATCCTTAAAAAAAAACACTCCCTCCTCCCTTTATGACGTTGAAACTTGAAGCAAGGCACTCATCACCACTCATCGAGGAGTCCCATCAATTACCCAGTAATCTGATTTGAGAAGTAGATAGGCCTTGCCTCGGAAATATTCAACCTCACACCAACCCCCGACTCGGAGGAGCTGATGGTGGAACAAGTGAAACCACCATGATGGTCTTCAGAGACGGAGAGCCAGAGAACAGGCTTCCTGCGTCATGACAGGGGGTGCCAAGAGAGGAAGAATGCAGGTGGCGATTGGTTCGATAGCGAGCCCCCGCCATCCCTAATCCTTGGTATTACTCGCCAGTGTTATTACGTGTTCTGATGATGGTGGTTGGTGTTCGTGTTCGTGGGTAGTATCTTGGAGTCTTGGAGTTTTGGGGTCCAAGATTCGAGTCCAGAGTCCAGACCGTGGAAATTTCCTTTTACACTTGCATCTTGGCGTTGGGTGGGGATTCCTACTACATACTGAGATTTGTTCCATGTTCAGTTAAACATCCAGCTTCATCACATCCATGGAGATACACTCTTCGTATTTCTTTTATTTCACAATCAAAATCCCAACTCATTGATTCCCTCGTAACCCCCAACACACCGGGCCAATGAGCCCCGCCATACCTACTTAGCACAGCCTCACGAATCCGGAACTCCACCATGACCTCCAGGCCTCAATGAAAAGGCTACACTTTGAAGACATTTCCAAGTCATCAGGTAAATCATAATAGAGTTATTCAAATGCTTGCAGCTTGAAATCTGTATCCCAATCCAACTGAGATTCTCACTCTCACATTTGTAGACCCGCTTCGTTGGCCGTTGCGCAAGAACCCCTCTAATCCTCAGGGAAAACAACTCCCCAAGGACAGACCGCTCCCTGGCGCTGTAAAAATCCACTTCAGAGCGGTATCTTACGCTAACCACGATCTTTGGGACTGGCTAGGGCCCCCGCCGCTCTCTGCCGACCATGCGATCGAGATCACGATCGAGCGCTGGCTAATGGCCCTTGAGGATGAATGGGAGAACACCCAGACTCTCCAGAAGTATATATCTGGGATGTTTTCTTAGAGATAGGGGTTTCCCGCTGGTATTCAATGCCTACAACCTGAAGCGTATTGGGGGTCCGATATTGTCTAGACGGGGGTTAAAGGGTTATGGTTAATGAAATCTTTGTTTATGTTTGTTGGCCTTGCACCGAGGGCTATAGTAGCTTAAATCAGGTCATTAGGTTTGAAATGGGCACCAGAATCTCATCGACTCCAGGTTGGTAGTTTGTTACGGACGATTATACCTAGGTATATTTGCACCTCTCCCGTCTACCAGCCGGATGGGGAGTATATATACCTAGGTAGGTAAGATACTGTCATGTCTCAGTGGGGCATCAGGGACCCTCCCCCCACATTCTTTTCCTCCCTCCACATACCAACAACCCGGATTTCCCTCATCCCAGGTCAATCTTGGTTCTTATGATCTGACTGCGGTCGAGGGAAAGGACGGACACCGGGTACGGAGGGGCTTTATATCCTGTATCCACGGCGGATCACTAATAACCCTCTCCAAGTATACGCCCATGCAGCGGCTTCGGTATGTTACTGGAAATCGATTGGCAAAAGGACAGGTAGGTTATTAACACATCATATCTTGTTTAGGATCTATCTCTCGTTCTCGTTCTGGTTCTTATGTATATTGAATTCGACCGGTGACTACTCCTATCCCTGATAATAATGGTGTCCTCTACTTCCTCTTTTACCAAGGTGCTAATGGATATATATAGTTCGTGGCCGGTCTCATCGGAGATTCTCGAGCTACAAACTGGCTACATTCTAGCTGATAGAAATATATCTTAGATGTATAGAAAGAAAATGTATGGCAAAGGTAATGTATTATCTTGAAGGCTAGATACAAGGTTCGTTAGTATCTAAAAACTACTCTTGACCACATATTTATCAAAAACACCCCCACCAAAACAGAATGTCATAAGTTTGCCCCCACCCCCCGGCCCCCCTTCTCATACAGGAACCGACCAGCAGTGTCATCATCCGACGTTCGTTGTTTCCATTCATTATGCCGTGAAAGGAACGGCAGCAGCTTCAGTGGTAGGTGTGGCAGTAGGGAACGAAGCACCACCGTTCCCACCGGAGCCAGACCCACTACTACCGAGTCCCGGGAAATGAGGGAGTCCGGAGGGGAAGAGACCGCTGAGACCGCCAGAGCCAGAGCCGGAACCCCCACCGAGACTAGGCAGTCCAGTAGGGAGGCTACCGCTTGCACCTGAGCCAGAGCCTCCCAGGCTAGGGAAGCCAGAGGGGAAAAGACCGCTGAGTCCGCCGAGTCCGCCGAGTCCGCCAGAGCCACTAGAGCTACCTATGCCAGAGAACAGGTTTCCCGGGCCGGGGAAGCCGGATGGGAAGAGGGAGCTCAGTCCAGTACCGCTTCCTAGAAAGGAGCGCTTCTCTGCCTGGGTTGGGGTGGGAATGTCGCTAGGAATCGGGAAATTGGGAAGGCCGGTGTGGTCGGGAAGCTCGGGGAGTCCAGTAAAGGCAGGAAGCCCCGTTGGCAGGTGGAATCCTGAAGGGAACCCTGGTGGGAAAGGGAAGTCCGTAGGGATAGGGAATGGAAAGCCTTCGGTAGACGTCGGGGCGCCACTAGGGAAGCTAGTAGAAAACCCCGTAGGAAAGCCAGAAGGGAATAGGTCGGTTGGAATAGGGAATGGCAGGCCAGTAGCTTCTTCTTTGTCGCCTCCCAGATTGGGAGCCGGCAGGGCGAGGGCACAGCCCAGCATGCCCAGCGAAGCAATGCCGTAGGACTTCATTTTGGAATGAAAACCGAAATGGAGTGAGTAGATTTCAAGTTATAAAAGAAAAATTAATAAAAGAAAGACAAAGCACAAGCAAACTGTTCAGACCCGGAATGCCAGGTTCGGTCAGGATGAGCAGAAGCTGAGAGTTGGTTGAAGAACGAGTAACAGTAAGAGAGCGATGGACTTCCTTTATAGATCGGCATTGACTAGTGTCGACGCCACCTGCAGTTTCTAAGTGAAGAAAACCACCCTAGAGATCCCTCTGACAGCAGGAATCAGCTTTGGAGGAATGCTTGTTCCACGGGTTCAGTCCATGGAACGTCTAGATGTGGGGGCATGGAACCGATGCCTTGTGATTTATCACCTGAACCATAGCTATTAATATTTAGTGCGAATACCTAGGTAGAATGAACCTTTGATAAGAGCCGGGAGGAGGTTTGATACAAAACATATCGTGATCCAAACTCCTGGTCTAGATTTCGGATGACGAATCTTGGGATTATCACACCATTAAAACGATCCCTCCTTGATCCTTAGAAATACTCATGGAATGCTCATTATGGTGTCATCTTGACCCTGGTCGAAAAATGCTGGACACAGGAGGGTGTGGTTTGGTGCCCGACTTCCACTGCCGAGAGACATCCAGTCCGATCTCTTGTTAGGGCTTAGGAGTGCAAATCCATTATCATGGATTTCGCAACCTTGGAAATGGGGGAAGTACGTTCTCCGCAGCAAATCGGAGATGGGTGGAAAACGACTTGAGAACGTACTGATATCCTCCTCAAGTTCGGACTGCACATCGGGGTTTGACCGGGCATCAAAAAGCAGGGATCAGTTGAGACATGTGAAGGGAGATAATCGTGCGGCCGCATTGGGTAGGATTGTGCTCAGGATTGCAATTGACGATCTAGATCTGACGAATCCCAAATCCTTAGCCATGGTTCGGATGTGGAGCCCTAACTTCACTTTAAAACGGTCTAAGGAACCCCCTGAAATTCAAGTGCGGGAGATCTTTTCCAGAAAAATGGATGATTGCCGTTATTCTTGAGTCGCCCACTCTTGGCCTTTCGAAAGATAACATCTTTGGGGATGTCATCATCTACGTGATGGCTGATTCGCGCTGAAGTCGATTTAAATAGTTAAGCTGTCTACCTAGGTAACAAATTTGGTGTCAGAACGAATCAACGTTGATGAATCAAACCCGAGAGTAAACCCCGTCCTCTGACGCAAGTCTCGCAGCAGAAAATTCTTGTTCAATCTTCAGAAAGAGGTAGATCGTCTCACTTTCCGTTTTGAGGAGTGTTGATCTTCATAACCGATGGTTGTACAATGTACAGTCAAGGCGTCCTCGGCTTTCTGTTGTTTCTCCTCTCGATCGACAGTCTGGGCTCCTTAGGAAGGAAAGGGGTGGAAACAACGTGGTAAAGATTTACTACGCAAACCTATAATAGTATATTCCTGTTGAGTCGCGGTTTAGATAACGTCATCCCTTTGGGTCATGGCAATAGATTGTGTTTGACAAGAGATAAGCTTGCTAGGATAATGCTATCGAAAACTGGCTGTACCGAGTCATAACAGGATTAAATCAAGCCTTTGCCCAGGATGTGGCTTGCGGAAATTAATCTATATTGTGAACTTTCACAGAGGCTAGATATGGTAGCCAAAATTTCTAGAATTACCATTAATTAGTCATTTCTGGTCAAAATTAGCTAAAGGAAGGCTCGTGATCACCTATAATGCCGGATAATGCACAGAAACCATAATGTTCGCCATGAGCTGGGATATCTATCCAGGCTTAGTGATGGTGAAAACATTGACAGACTGAGAATCGTTAGAATAAGAAACACGTTGGTAGGCACATGGGCAAAGAGTGTCGGCGGCCTCGGGTGTCGAGTTTAAATGCCGAGCTCGAACCGGAACTTGGCCAGGAGTTCTCTAGTGTACTTGAGGATGCAGATGATGATATACTCGCAACAATCCAGGTCTTGAATGTTTCTGCGCGGGGGTTTTCATTGTCAGTTGAAAACTCAAGTTAATTTCATCTCGGGGCCTTTGCTGCATTCAAAGTTGTACGGCGGGGAAGTGCTTTAGGTTGATACTGTACCTCTTGTGCTTAAAGAAAACTCACCAATAATTATGAGATCAAAGGCAATATTCAAGAATGACCAGAACATTATGAAACTCGTGAGCCATTTAGGTAGGTGAAACTCGAGGACAGGAACCAGGGAAAGGCTTTACTGCGTCATAGGTAGTAAAAAAGATCAACATGTGTCCATGAAACATTTCTGACTGTCAGAGCTGAAATTCATAATCCAGGGGGTCTGAATTTTGCTCACTCTGCCTCACTTGTTGGAAGGGGGAAGGTCGGTGTCTGTAAATAAAAGCTGGGGAGAGCTTCCCTCCTGAAGACATCTCACGACACGTGAAACAACCCAACGTCAGATGACTTTTTCCATCTTATATTCTTACTTTCTCAACTCATATATAACCACACAATGAATACCACATAGCACAGACTTATGTTGATCTGCAAGAGCTCAGGAGCTCAATACCTGCATTCTATTGTTGCATTCAACCCGCAAGCCACAACGAAGAAATCCATTTTTAGTTAAAGATGGCTTGGTTCGCATACTATACGCTTCTCCGCGCATAACAACTCTCTTACAATGCAAACTATATGAACGCCCCCGTGGGCAATCAAGGCGATTCCATCCGAGATCATATCAGCTTCGTCAGCCGAACGCAGCCCCGCAGATATAGAAATCTTGTCTCCCCCCTAACTCCCTCTAGAACGCGCCAGAGGGGTGAATATACATCGCAGACTAAAGTTTGCTAACTCTAAACCGCAATCGCCTTCTCTTCCCTTGAGCCACAGCCGTTGTTAAGTGGCACAACTTTATCAACTGCCTACTTGGCCACTGTCCAACCGGAGAGACAAACCACCATATGGATCAGCCAAATCTTCTTCGATGACACCGAAGATAGTGAACTTCAAGCTTTGCAGGATCGTTTTCCATCTATTCATTTTTTTCGGTTCTGGGATACTAAAGCGCCTGCAATCGAGGCTTGCGCAAA
This sequence comes from Aspergillus panamensis, assembly GCA_027569225.1. Lineage (NCBI taxonomy): Eukaryota > Fungi > Ascomycota > Eurotiomycetes > Eurotiales > Aspergillaceae > Aspergillus > Aspergillus panamensis. The sequence continues at coordinate 122,379 of JAPDER010000006.1, forward strand.
GTTAGGGTCAGAACAGACCCAGTCAGCCACGTGAAAAGGAGAGTCCAGGTACACCTTCCTGGACTTATTTTAACATTAATCGGGAGTAAATATTATTCTTCACTCCTAATTATCCTTTGAAATAACATTTTACTGCGAAGACTACCTAACTTAGTTTGTCCCTCTTATGAAGCCTACTGTCCCTGATTACGTCATTATGCCGCGCACAACTTTGACGTGATTTTGCAATCGGCCGATAAGATAAAATACCACATAAAACCGACTCATTACAGATTGCCTTCCACAACTCTAACGGGAACCCTAGATCTATACAAACTTATGCTTAAAGCAACGAGTCAGATCATATAATTTTCTAATATCAAATCAAAATCAACTTTAAAACATGATAGGAATCCTTCCCTTAACAGTTCTACACCCTCTCCGCGGAAATATCAACCATCAACACCGCCCACGCTCCAACCAATAACGGCAGCCAAGAAGCCAAAAATACCCCAAAATGATGTGATTTGACCAGTCGATGTGATGATGCCTGCTAGTGGTAATTTATCTTCCCCATTAGCCAATCATAGGTCTTAGAGCATAAACACCCACCAAAAAAAATCCCCCCCCAAGCTGCGAGATAAGCATAAGTGGCATGGTCTATGTCTATACCCCGTCGGTGCTTTAAAGAGGCGGGGATCCAGAAGCTGGGGCTGACTGTTAAGTAAACTGCGAGCTCTTTTTTGCACATTGGAACACTATTCTCCCTGTAGAGAAAACGAAAAGGGAAGACGAGTTGCAATGCCACCGATTAAGCGCGTCGCCGTTATCGGCGCAGGTCCATCAGGCGCCATTGCGGTGGATGCCTTGGTACAGGAGAAGGCATTTGACACTGTCCGCGTGTTCGAGAGGCAAGAGAAAGCCGGAGGTTGTTGGTATGGCTTTTCGTAATCCCCAAAACAACATCGTGAATTGAAGTTTTAATCGGGGTACATGTAACAGGGTATCGAGAAAAAATGAACCGCCACCAGTCCCGCTAGACATTGAGCGACTGTCGTCGCGGACGGCGGACACACCCGTGGAGATTCCGGATAACTTGCCTAGATATGCTCCCTCTCTGGCATCGGTGCATCGCTACGCAGATTCGCATATTTACCCGTTGCTGGAGACCAATGTCGAGGCGTCTGTCATGGAGTATTCCCAGGAGCGCATCGCGGAGATTCGCTCGGCTTGGTCCGTTGAGCGCCATGGTCCGGAGACGCCGTTCCGACATCACTCTGTTATCTGTCAGTATATCGAGGATCTACTGGATCGCAATGGTTACCAAGATCTGGTCGAGTACAACACCACTGTTGAGAGCGCTGTGAAGGATCCCAAGACGAACACTTGGGTTTTGACGCTGCGTCGCGCCGGCCAAGCTGGAGAGCTAGACTACTGGTGGACGGAGACGTTTGATGCGTTGGTAGTCGCTTCGGGACATTACTCGGTGCCGTACGTACCCGCCATTCCTGGGTTGAAGGAGTTCACGGAACGGTATCCGGAAAGTGTGCTTCATGCGAAGCAGTATCGAGGTCCAGAGAAGTACCGAGGAAAGGTAAGCACACCTTGAACCTTCCACCCTGATCAACAAAGCGCCAGTACTGAACAAACTAGAGGGTCGTTACCATCGGCGCATCCGTTTCCGCCGCGGATACGGCAGTTAGTCTGATAGATGCAGCCCAGTCGCCTATTTACGCAGTCGTGCGAGGCAAGTACAACATCTACTTCGGCGATGAAGCCTTCAAACACCCGAAAATCGAGAGACGGCCGCCGATTTCACACGTCTCCAGCGACAATGGGGTTCGAGCAGTGCATTTCGAGGATGGCACCTCGATCACACACGTCGACTATCTCATCTTTGGAACGGGATTTACGTGGACCTTGCCATTCCTGTCTGACATCCCGATCCGCAACAACCGCGTTCCGGATCTTTACCTACATGTGTTCCATCAGCGAGATCCTTCTCTGGTGTTCTTGGGCGCTGTACGTACCCCCATTCAGCAGCCTTCTCGGATGCTTCTTCAAAAGATGAGTTTCGGCTAACAAAATTCTAGGTCGGTGCAGGGCTGACATTCAAGGTTTTCGAATGGCAAGCCGTTGCGGCCGCACGCGTGCTAGCAGGAAAGGCACAACTACCGCCGCCAGAGACACAGCAGCAGTGGGAAACAGACCGAATCGCTGCAAAGGGTGACGGATCTGGGTTCTTGATGGTGAACCCTGACTTCGAAGAATACTTTGAACAACTTCGATCGCTAGCTGGTGAGCCTGGAGAGGGACAACCTGGGAGACGATTACCGCCATTTGACCAGGCGTGGGTTGATAATTTCAGTGGTGGACATCAACGGCGCATTCGAATGTGGCAGAGAGCTAACAAAGCGGCCCAAGAGGAAACCGATAGACAACGGAGAGAAAGGATACCCGCCTCTCTCTAACTTAATTTATGGATAGAAATACAAACAGTTGCAGCCAATGACTTGGTTCACCACAACGATCTCAGCTGCCAATAGCCTGCTGGTCGATTGGCAGCATAGAACAACAATGATTTGCTTCAGGATAAGGAACCAAGTAAATCAAAGGCTGTCACGGATGGTGATATCAAGTAATGAATCCACGTAGTTCGAATGGATAACAGGTTTCTTGAATGATCGGGGATGAAAGACTGATCCAGATCAAATATGAAGAAGGAAGAAGGAAGAGAGAGACTCTAATTCATTTTTCATCAAGCAAACCTTGACCCACCTCTATAATGGGTATATATTTATGAAACATTCCCAAATTTGTACAAAGATAAGCAAATCTAAATATATCAACGCACGTTAGAAAGCGCCAGCGCTGTGATTCGAGTGCGATGAAGTCATGGAAACACTAAAGAAGTGCCTAGGCGATGAGGAACACGGCAGGAATCATCATTTTACGGCCGAGGAACCCTTTGTAGAAAAGAATTGTGGCCAGGCAACACATACAAAGCAAGACAAGGAGCCGGTTCATCGGCCAGCTGGGGCGGAGACCTGGGCTGTGGTTTTCAGGAGGTCTATACACTATATTAGCTTTTATATCAATTAGGTTAGAGTGGTAATTAGTATACCTAGGAACCGGCCATCCGTCTACATAGTCAATGTAATTCCAACCCAGATGTGCAGCCTACATGGTTTGTTAGAAAACTATGGTCCACTCATAGAAAGAACACTCACGCTATGGCGGAAGCCGATACTGGTATTGACTGGAATATGTTAGGCTCTCCCATCACGGCATCAGACGAAGTACTCACGATAATGGTAGTACATGATATCGGGATGGTCGCTGGTAGCGGGTAAAACGCCAACCCCTCCTGGAGCATACACAATCCCATGGTTCGACCCATATACAATAGTGCCACCCCCTTCAAGAAGACTACGGTTATCCCTATCTATAAAGGGGCCGTGAATACTCGTAGATCTTCCCACGCGAATGCTGTACCTGTTCACATGTACACATCAGTATTTTTGAACCCACCAGTTGCTTTCTGAAGAAGCATACTCTTCTCCCTTCGATGGAAACTTAGATTCAAACTGGCAACATTCCCCGTAGCTGAACCAAAGATAATAATAAGGCCGGCTATAGCTCATAAATGAGCCTTCTTGGGGCTTGCGGGCAGGTCCTGGTAGATACACAAGATGATTAGCGCCCGGGTTTCTGGGACGCTTAATCGACAGGAGACAATCCGCAAGCTGAAGCTGAAATATCCCATCCCAGTAGCTCCCGTACAACAGGTACGGATCCCCAGTCTGATAATCCACGATGAATGAAGCATCAATCGCGTTCGATACGTTAAACGGGTACAACCCGGACCGCGGGCCCCTCCCCGTATTGATCAAGGATCCATGGTCCGTCCAGCCACCCCGCTCAAGAGAGTCCGACGACGCAACCCTAATGGCGCTGTTACGGTCCCCACGTCGGCTGACAGTGTAGAAGCAGTAGAAGCGGCCGTTCCACTCGATTGTTGTAGGTGCCCAGGGGCGTCTGCGATGTCCTTTATGGATGATACTCGGCCCATCGAGGACGGTGCCAAGCCCCTCCCACGGCCCATTAAGGCTGGATGTCCTGAAAATAGGGAGATGAGTGCCTCCTTTGAACAGATAAAAATTCTTGTTGTGTTCCAGTATGTTGGGATCGTGTGCTGCGATATTGCCCGGGCTGGGGAGAGGATATTTCCGCGTAATTGAAAATACTTTAGTGTCAATTGGGTCGGCGATAGTTGAACATAGCAGGAATGCCAGGCTCAAGAGCACAATGCACATGATTGACGCGTCATGAAATAGAAGGGCGTTGAGCTAGGGTTAGGCGGTCGGGGTGGGCTCAGTCTACGACGGAAGAGATGTGGGATAGATAGGCAAGTAACTTCGCTATTTGAACTGCCAATGAAACAGGTTGTCTAGAATCCTGGATATCTTCAAAACCTGAGTCAGATTTGCATCAAGCAAAGATGGAATGGGGTAATTTCACCGAACAGGCAAGCTGTAAGGAGCTGCAAGAGCTGCGCTACGGCCCTCACAGTACCCACCTAAAACCCACAATTATTGAGCGATCGACTGGGGACATGACGTAGAATCCTAGGGATAAGGGGTGTAAGATAAGGTGAACACGACGCGAGTCGGTTGAACGAAGAAGCAGTCAGAATGCAACCCGGCATTGGGAAAGATGGAAGAGAAAGTCTTAAGAAAACCTTGAAATTGGGCCATATGTTAACAGGTAATTTTCAAGGGGCCAATAGCAGTAACGTGAACATTCAGCTTCCCATAAGATGTCATTTTGAAAATGCAAAATACCTCCAGCGTACAAGTTGTACTAATTGCGAAAAACAACAATAGATCGTACCTAAAATCATGGCAAGTGGTTCAAAGATATTGTTGTTTGAGTCTGGCGGTATCGCTACTAGGTAGCCCTTGAAAAACACCTACAGTAAGAAGAACTACAAGAGACGAATGGGCGATTTTTATTATCTACATTGTCCACTCTGGAACTTGTTTTAGAAACCAATATAATAGCCTCATTAGGTCTTCCCATCATCGCCAATCTCAAGTGCAACAAGTCTGGTTTAGGCGTGTACATGAATTATTGAACAAAGAAGAAGAGGAAGAAAGTTTATTCGCCTGTGGGAACATATACCTTCCACACCGCAGGTTCTTTCGAAGCCTCCAAGGAGCAACACGCTTAGATCAGAGCCGCACCAACCAAGAGAATATTGACGGAGTAGAAAGGTGCGTTCAGAGACCAAGGCGCACCGGTGAAGATAGAGCTGGCCTGGGAAAGGAAGTCTCCATAGGAAAAACGCCTCTCCTGGAAGTTGTAGAAGGAGTAACGCTAGGGACAGGACAGGTGTAGGTGAGGATATAGATCGAGGTAGTCTCTTAGATAAGATAGTGGAAGTGGAGGCCACATCGAACCAGGTGGTGTCGATCCCACCAGTATTCTCCATTAGGGCAGCAGTCATTAGCGATGCAGTACTTCCCGATCTAGCATCCAAGTCCACTAGAGCAGCGGTCGGATAAGGAGTGGGACACAGTGGGCCAGACTAATCGGTTAGAGGAGGATGCTCGACAAATAAAATGCCCTATCCCCTCATGTACAAAATCTGAATGCGGCACTGCCAGCACAAAAATATCTAACGTAAACCCGCCTACCCTCAAAGATTTGTCCAGGTAGTTACATACCCCGATTTCGAAGTCGACTCGGTGGGTGGAATGGCGTGAAATTATTTCTCTTTACAGCCATAAGGCGGCTAAGAAAATGACAATTGTTCGAGGTTCAAAATGAGGAGAAACAGCTTCCCCAACCTCTACTTGCTGTATGAGGTTCTGGTCTTCGGGGTCTTTGGCAGCAGGGTGGCCATCTCTTCAGCCTCATGACTACTTATCAGTGTGTCGATTTTGCTAGCAGATTGTTGTATATCCACTCGGATTTCGAGGAAGGAACCCTATCCTGAGAATCTTTTTGGGAATTACTAGAAAGAAATCCCCGTCAGGTCTCCCCAATCAAACGCTTCGAGGAAAGGATCTAATTCTCCCGATGGCTAGAGAGGGATTAGTAAGGCTTATAACCAACTCTCGCTTTTCATTGGTACTTACAAACACACCGAATTCCTGGGGAAGTGGGACATTGAAATCAGGAACAAAGGGCTGTCCTAATCCCTGGCCTGGGTTTAGGCTTAAGACCTGAAACAGGAAAATAACACACGTCAGCAAAACGAACTCTGGGGAACAGAGCTAAAAGATAAACTCATAACTTCACTGACCTGATTAGCTTTGAAATTTCCCATACCCCACTCTCCCAGGTGGGCACAGTTCGCATGCCGTGTAAACAGTGTTTGGGCAAATAAGATAACGCGCTCAACAGCCTCCTGCTTGTAAAAGTTGGCCTGCGCGGGCCAGAGTCTAGCTTTGACTAGGGCTAGAATTGTGGACATGAAGAAGTATTCCTTAGCCCCTTTGACTACAAGAAGAAGGCGCGTTTCAAGGCAAGTCAAGATCACTTCCACCAGGGATATTAGAGATTCCGGCAGACCCGGAAGTGCATGGACAAGGGAGAGAGGTGGCGCCTCTAGACCAGCAGTTAGCACATGTGGCACGCTATGCCATATGGTTTAAATGCATCACACGTACCTTGGCCAGCTGTTCCCTCATGAAGTAACTGGCAAATGGAACAGTAAGCTTGCGTCGTCCAGTCGCCAATATTACAGAGAGAAAGTGATCTCGACTTTTCATGGAGCCGTCTCTGCGTGGAGAGAATCATTGTCACTATCTCGAGGCGAGTACGCGCGGACGGTGCAAAGAGGGATTCCCGTGACGCCTCAATTGCAAATGGGGTGTGAATCGATAACAGGCTGAGGCCGATCTTGCCCTCCAACCTGGCTTTTATTAAGGTCACTTTGTGTTCCGCTTGAACATCGTCAAGTTTCGATGTGGCCCAAGTAGGTATTCCTGAGAGGTGGCGGTTCAATTCCCAATCCATTCGTAGAATTTCCTCATACCGACACCTTATACGGGGAGAATGCATTAGAGCACATGCCTTCAATCGTAACGGTAGCGAGTGAGTTAGGACCGCCTGAAACGAGCAGTCGGTTATCTCCTCTACTGGCCGCCCCAGGGGAAGCTCGTCACTACCTTCATGAATCTCGTGATCATTAATATTCAAGGCAGGGGCCGTATCATAGTCGGATACTTGGATAGTAGGAGGCATTCCCCTTTCCTGCGAAACCTGGAGATCAAGCTCTAGAATAGTGGCCCATATCCGCCTACGCATCTCCCTGTTGAACGGGGAGACTTTGGTATACCGGTTCGGGTCGCGGTGATATCCAGCCAGCATAGCCTGCTTTACTAGCGTCGATGTAGAAAGCCACGCCTTGCTTCTTTTCATCCCATGGCTATTTTGAGCGATAATCAAAAGTACGTGAAGGCGGAGGGTAGTGATATCCGGCCGTTTGATATGCGCGTCCTCAATCCACTTCTCTGCATGAAGAACCCATTCTACCGCGGTGTAGCATTTGAGGCTAGATTCGTTTTTGAGCTCAAGGGAGTCGGAGTCCGCTAGATTCCATGCACAAGCAAGCACGAGAAGTAGCTGGACGGCGAAGACGGGAGATGGTAGACTCGAGCTATCCTTTTGAGCCCAAAACTCGTCCAATTCTCCGAGGAACGATGGAACATGCAAGATTCGGTGCGTGGACTCAATATGCGTCAGAAACAGCACCACTAATTCATCAACTACTCGTCTAGATGGTAGTAACGCAACCAAGGATAACGCGTCTGGGTTTAGGAAAGGCTCATTCAGCGGCACGCGTTTCCACAGACCCCTTACAACCCTCATCATGTCAGGACGAAGGGCAGACAGCTGAGGGCTAGAGACACGAATTTCCTCTGCAAAAGATCTTAAATCCGGGAACTACGCCTCAATTTAGTGTTTAAGTGGAGATTCCAAAGCAAAAATATGAAAACTCAGACTTTGTGAGGACATACCTGGGCAATAAGATTGGCGAATATCCCACAGCCATTATAACGAGTCTTCGTGTCTTTACCTCGCATCATAATTCGGGGCGAAAGATCTAGCTGCTGCGAGGGAGATGCCGGACTATCATCTTCTTCTTCCTGAACAGAATACGAATGTGACTCGCGACGATTCGGGGGATGATGTCTGTGCCGTTGCAGCAGCTCGGTGTTATACAAGTAATCTTGGTTCACCGCAGCTTTCGGAGCCCCCAAAACGGTTTCTAAGAAGCGGTCCCGTTTCTCCTCCACAGGGCGCGTCTCGGTTGACATCGCTGGTTGAGGCCGAGCCGAAGACCTGCTTATCCCCGAGTCCGGGGTCGGGTGGGCAATCGGGCGATCAGCCTGGGGCATCTGGGCAGTGGCTGTGGATCCTTGATTGGATGGGCGAGTCGATGAAGCCACAGGCAGAGTACTGGGCTGCTGCCACAGAAACCCATCCTCATATGTGCATTTGCCGGGTGTCTTGCTCTTCAGGCAGCGACCACACGTGGGATACTCGCGATCGCAACGCAACTTCCTACTACGACATTGCGCACAGGCTATGGTCCTCCGACGTCGTTTGCGGACGCGATGCTGCGACGGCGGCTGTGGTAGGGCCACATCTGCCATAACAATGGTGATGATAAAATTCAGAGCGACCTGGAGATTGCGTGGTCTGATGTTTGTTCAGTCATGGTCCGTGAATCTGGGTGGGCGAGGAACGGTTAATGACATGGGGGTTCAGAGCCCGACGCTAAACTTAAAAATAGGCCAAAGCTTACGTGGACGGCGATATTAACCGTAAAGGGTAATCCCGCCCGCTTCCAGATTCCTTGAGGTTCGGGGTTTCATCCAGGATGTAGTAGGGATCTGGATGAGGACGGCTAGGACCGTTTCTAACAATAAGCAGTATTGGCCTGTTTCTTAAAAGGCTTAAGCATGAAAGACTACTACTCAATATCACGAAGGCAAGTCCGGAACCCATGGACAAGCATTAATGAGGGTTCAAAGATGCCCAGAAATGACAAATAGAGAAGGGCCGGGCGGTGGTTATTACTTCCCAAAACAGCATCAGGGACATGACCAAAAATGACCTCACTGGAAGAAGAGTATTTGATCAACCCACCTCCCCACCCCCACCCCCGCGATTATTGAATCCCCTCTTGTCACCATGATAGATTCCGTACTATCCGCCCTCCACTTGATCCCCGTACTAGCAAAGCTCCTGTTTACCATGGGTTTCCGGGGACAGCAGGACAACGGATTGGCCTGGTAACAGGTATTTTTTGCGCAGGGCAGGACCTTAAGCCCCCCCTCCCTCAATCCGTTCAACCGGATAGCACGTCTAATTGCTACTTGAGGATACGTGATACTTAATTTGTCGAATTTGATAGTATTCTAGCAATTACGCAAATAATCACTACGGTTTGCATTCGACTAATCCCAGTGAGATCAATTCTTCTACAAAGGCTATACACTGCAGAGGAACTCTCTGCACCAGACAGCCCTTTTACCATGAAGAGTGTCGGCGGAACCAAAAGAGCGGACATGACAGTCCCGCGCATGGGATCCAAATTTGGAGTTAATACAGGTATATTCATGGGAGGAGATGGCAGCTTGGGATCACTGGTGTGTGATGATTTGGAATGTAGAAGTCGTAATTTACTATGTGGACTGAGCACTACAGCTTGCAAGAGTGATTACACCCTGCCCTAAGTTACTGACACGCTGCTCGACAACATAGTATACATAGTATATAACCCTGACTATTTGTGCTTACCGGTGTTTAAACTAGATTTAACAGCAACGTACCCAGCGCTGTTGTGTGGAAAAGCGATTGGGGAATAAGGGCGTCCTGAAAATGTATGCCCAGGCAATCGGCAACGATTGTGATAATACCGAGGAGATCCAGGAGAAAGACATTCTAGTGGAAACCGGCTTGCGGAGGTCTAACTACGATCTGGCCCTTACAGGAAGTCCAGATCGACGGCTTAGCACTCGCATATTCACTGTACACCTTCCATGCTCAGTTCCTTGGGCAATCACAGGGGATACCACTCGGCCGTAAGCTTCGGTGTATGAGATCAAAGGCGACAGCAGAACCACCGTTATGATCAAAGTAGAACAGGATTGTCAGAAGCCTGACAAATGGGGGAGTCAGAGATATGTCTAAAAATATTTCTAGCCTTAGTACACTACTCACAAGTCATGTGTGGCTGACAGAAAAATTCCACGTTATCAATAACCCCAGATCCAACCTTCACCTCTAATGACTACTAGTATCTACTAGGTAGGTATTTAGTGCAAAATCACTATCAGAATCGGGTTGCCAACTTGCCATACGCCGGCTGGACTGTCTTCCAACCGCAAGCTTCTAGTCGTCTCCAGGTTCTGTGAAATATAGACAAGGCCGTCTCAACAATCCTGTAATAAAGGCATAGAATCAATAGATAGCTGATCACCAATTTGATCTGGAGTATCGAAATGCCGTATTATGGCTCTGCCTACTTTCATATTTCTTGAATGCCGATGGAATTCATCTCATAAATGCTTTTTTTTTAAAAAAAAAATAATAATTAATCCAAAGTATGCAGTGTGCATCACAGAGATTAAAAGCGTTACGCACCATCTGTCAGCACTAATCAGCACCAATACCGATCACTCACAAATATCCAATACCTATCATTGCTCAATTATTCGCCTCAATCACCTTGCAGCTCACTAGTTACCTACTCCTTCTGGCTTGTAGATTCTGGAGATGCAAGGTACTCGAAAGTTTTAACTAACGTTAGTAATAATACAGCACTAAACACTGAGAGAAGAGCAATATTATTAGGGTAAAAAAGAAATGGTAATCACAATACACGCAGCCATGGCCTGCAATTACACAGATCTGAGTGCTTGGCAGCCCCGCATCTACAAAATATCCAGGCCAGACTAGTAGTCTCTTTGGGGTCGATGGACCAGGTCGATAATAATCCCGATCATGGGTGAGACACGAGTGAAGCTACAGACTATCTCCGGCAACAATATACTCCGTATCGCGGTAGGAGAGCAACAGGAGTGTTGATCCAAACCAAACTATCATGGATGTAAGGGGAAATAGAATGGGCAATCAAAGATGAAGCTGATGGCCGAACAACTATAAATTCGAGTATATCCACCACCCACCAGTTGGAATTCATTCCCAACTATCAATCTGCTTTTCATCTCATTTCAGATCCCAGTTGGAAGTCCTCAACATGAAGCTCTTCTTCGCCATCTCAGCCTCTGCGCTTTTGATCAGTAGCGCGTATGCTCAACGCTCATGTATATCTTCACTTAACGCTTGTCTTCAAAGCGAGCAAGACCTGCAGGATAAGTTGGATGCCCTGTAGAGCAAATTCGATTCGCAGCTGGCTTATAAGCCCGTCAAATGTAAGTTATATTTTTCCCCTGGCCTCATGTATACTATACTTTACTATACTAACACGAAACCACCCACCTCGAAGGCCCTGATAATGATCGCAAATTGCGAGCCTCTGGTGATGAAGTATACAAGATATTCTGCAACGCAGGTAAGATATCCCGCTCAAATGTTACTTTAGATGCATTCTAACCTTCATAATCATAAAAGGAAATAAAGCCGAGCAAATTGAACAGAAGCGGGACGTTGCCACCTTCGAGGATTGTATGCACCTTGCTGATATTGGACCTGGCGTATACGGTGGAGACTGGAATGCAGCAAAGAAGACTTGTAACCTCAAGGGCCCAGGATCGAGAAGCGATGATGACATCCAGACCCATGATCGGGATGGATACATTGCCTTTTACAATGTTGGATTTCTGTAGGCACTGGGGTCTCCAAGCAGGTGTAGCTACCTTGTTGCCAGATGCAGTCAACCAATTCTCTCTGTCATGAGGAGATCTGAGGGTTCTGTGCTGAAGACTGTTTCCTTTGTCGACATCTTTGTGCCTGAGGCACACCTTGCTGAGACTTCGACCAACCAGCCATTTCGAATGCCTTCATTTCTTCCTCATATTTAAGGTAGATCTCTAGTTGCTTACCTACAAATGCAATCTTTACTCATTATATTTGAATGTGATGCGGCATAGACCTGATGAAACACTACTACTTAGTACCCCATCACTGAGAATAAGACATGGTAATATTACCTGACTAAATCATATAAATTAAGATATAACCCTTGGATAGCAGGTGTTGGTTTATAATGTGTCGCCAGATAGTAATATGCAGGCAGCATGATCGAAATGATATTGCAACATTTTCCTGAGTAGGAGGGTGAAGTTGAGAGAGCCTTACGCAATCCATGCAGAGAGCTCTTACAGCCCTATTATCACCCACAAATTAGATATATAAACTCTCGGGTAGTAAAGTAGAAAATAAGATAAAGAGAGAAGAGCGATAGATTTTCAAAGTTTTGAGGTCCCCTTCGAACACGCTACGTCACCCGTGTTGAAAAAGCCGCGTTAATTGATTTTCGCGCACGCGACGGACCATCCAACCAGCGGGCGAGTCCGGATTACCATCCAAGGGACCAGTTTAACTGTCTTCCATCTTACGACCGTATTAACCATATCTTTGCATCCCTAACACTGTACAAGTTATAAAACCCCTAGTTTTATCGCTCAATATGCAATAATGGCCAGTGTCGCTGTCTCGGAGATCGCGACGCAGTCAACCATCCTACGCGCGGAACTGAAGGAGTGGGAGAGGGGATTTGCAGCCGCGAATGGGGGACGGAAAGCCGGTAGAAGTGATATCAAGAAGGTTCCCGGAATTGGTATGTCTTTGTCACTACCTTAGAAGCTCTCTGAGGAGTCCGTGAGGTTGGCTAATTGATTACCTTTACTGCAGCCGCCAAATACAAGGAGTACTCCCGATTAAAGGCCGCCGAAGCATCATCAACCAAACCCGACAAGCAATCCCATACCGAGCCCGCTGATCCAGAAGACCGTCCTAAGAAGCGCAAACACGCCTCACCTAATGGCCCTGAAAACTCGCAAGTCACAACATCTACCCCCCGTAAATCAACCAGGGGCGGCGCATTCGAAACACCCTCCAAAGTTCGAAACTCGCACCCCTCCGACGTCGACCCGTATGATTCCCCGTCTGTCTTGCGAAGGCTATTCAGCCCATCAACACACATGCAATCATCCTCGCCGCTTAAAACAGCCATTGGACCCACACCCCAACGGGATGGCAAGGCCCTGGGACTCTTCGACCTTCTCTCCGAGTCTGGCGGGAGCACAGCATCCCCATCGGCACAGCGAATAGCGAGTGTGAAGGGCATGGCGGCGCAAACGCCCTCGAAACGACGGACCATGGATAGGATCCTAGAAGAGGAGGAAGGGGTCGACGAAGACGACAGTCCGCGCGCAGCAAGGACACCCGCATCATCTGGGAAGAAATACATGCTGTCGACGCTCTTCGCGACGCCCACGGCTTGGCGATACTCCGCCATGGTCGAGAACGATGAAAGCTCTACCACCATCTTTGCAGCAAATATCGAGAACCGAGCGACGAGTCCTCCACCGAATGATGAATCTGCTACACCCTCCTTCCTGAAACGATCCACCTCCGGCCGGTGTCTCCCGTCTCATCCTACGACTGGCGGTGCCGGACTAAGCCCCATCGCGGTCCGAAAACCGCCCCAGTTCGTCGGCAAGGGGCTCTCCGCGTTGGTCCAGGGATTACGAGATATGGAGGAGGAGAGGATGGAAGATGATCTGGATGTGCTTCGTGAAATCGAGGCGGAACAAACAGCATTGAACGTCGAGGTACCCGATAGCCAAGTCCCCGACAACGACGCCGTTTCCCGTTTCAAGAAGAGGGGCCAGAAGCGGACTACGCGAATGGTGCGCATGAAGCCGGTTATTGCGACTAAACCAAAGCAGCAGCAGCAGCAGGCTCAACAAAACGAGAACGAAGCAGGGGAGAGTGAAAATGAGCTAGCTGCGATTGCGGAAACGCAACAACTCGCTGCTGGGATGGACAACGGTTTCGAGGATGATGATGATGATGATGTCTCGCTTCATACCATGTCTGAGCCGGACGTGGACTCTGATGACCCTGGTTTTGAGGCGGGCTCGAGATCTCTTGCGAGGAGTAAGAGTTTCTCGGAGAAAATGAAGGAGGCGATTGGTGTGGTGCAGCCGCAGCGGCAAGATGTCAAAGAAAAGGAGCCTCGAGCCAAGGAGAAATCAAAAGAGAAGAAGGAGGATAAAAAACCCACAGCGAGAAAGGTCAACCCACAGGCCCATGCGAACTATCGCTCATTGAAGATCCGAAATCGCGGAAGCAAAGGTCGTGGAGGCGGGCGTTTTGGCAGGAGAAGGTGAGCTCAGCTGTTCTATACAACACTTAACGAGAAACGACCACACTGCATCCGCATCATTTTTAAACATTATTTGTGATACCATCTTTAGCGATGAATTATTATTAGCTAGATAATTATTTACATGGTTATATTCATAAGCTCATCAAACGTTGAATTCAAGATGACACTTTAATCAGGGACATATCGGTCCCGAGCATACTGCACCCTTCTCGCCCTAGCTGTAGGATCTCGGGATCTCTCTTGATATGGTGGCCGTCGGGTATGACGCGGCTTAGCCACCCGTCCGCGAAACGCACGCCCATCGTTCCTGTAAACCGGGGTCGAGGTACAATCCCCAGCCTGAGGCTCTCGACCAACATTACGAGAAGACGTATTACCATACTGAACATGCCGGTCCCAGTCTTCCAGGGACGTATACGGGCTTCGGAGCCAGGCTTGCAGCTCATGCAGGAACAACGCCGCATTCTCCCTCCCTAAGAAGTCTCGCAGGAGTTCTTCCGCCTGCCCCGCGCTGCCTTTGATATCGACAGTACGAAGAATGGCAATAACATATTCGAGAAGGAACTCTGCGTTATTTCCACGGCGGCTCTGGAGCCTTTGTTGTCCTGGACGAGCTACTTGAGCCCGGTTTGTATCCTCTGCCGGGGGGTCAGGGTTGAGGAACTCAAAAACCCTCAGTTCGCGCCGAATCCATTTTCGAGCACGCGAGACCAGCTCTTCGTCTCGGTTGAACAATTCGGGGGTGAGTTCACGGTACTGTGAAAGGCGATTGGAACCGACCCGAAGGGAATAGAGGCGGTTGCGATAGATATGTTGACGTCTTAGGAGAGGATCGTCGGGTCGTTGCGGTGGGCTACGCGGGCGTCGCGGGCGACGAGGTGCCCGGTGGGACAAAGACTCGGGGAGCTGAGAAGCTTCTGTGGATGCCGAAGATGGGGGAGCTGGAGGTAGCTGGTATATCTTTGGGCCGTTAGGGCCGTCAAGGTCGTACTTGACCGAGGAAACGTCACTCTTGCCTAAAGTGTGTAGGAAGTGAGGACGAGTCGTGGAATAGGGTTTCACACGGATACGTACAAAGAGGGCAGTTACGGCGCTGTTCAAGCCAGCTCACCAGACAAAGAAAGTCAAAATTCGCATGCTTGCAGGGCACCGCGATGGCAGCCTCCGTCATGGGCTCAAGACATATGACGCAGGGATCGGACGCATTTTCTTCCTTCTCCTGCGCTACCTCTTGGAGAGTCCGCTGCAGTATTTCGCGCTGAACCTCGACATAATCAGGCATCAGTTGATCACCGAAGAGCTCGAGTAAGTGCTGTCGAGCGCAGTTGGGAGAATCCGAATTGGTGAGGTCGCGGGGAAAGACTCCCCGGTCGGTCACGTTCTGCGGGCGGGCGGCAGCTACTTTGTTAAACTTACTGCGCTGGCAAAATTATTTCCACGAAAGCTCCCACCTCGTATCTAAAACAGGATCCCACAGCTTTTGTTTTAATAGCAAGTCGGAGATGTACTAACTTCTACAGTACTTAAATGGCCTGCGCAGTATCATGCTAATTGCGTTATGATTAGAAAGTCTGCAAAACAAGTGGTTGCTGAGGGCTACGCTCGACTCGATCCTGCCACAATGGCGCGACAGGTGAATGGGTCGCTCATTCAGGAATACCAACGCTCGCCATCAAGGACTATTACAGGGTTGAGACGATGGTCGATTATCAATAGAGAACTTCCTGGTGAGAATCATTGTTGTTGTTGTTATTGCTCCCTTTATGCCAGTGGGCAGCATTGTGGTATTGACTGTCTCTCTTCACCACCTTAGCGGTGCCACAGGTAAGAGCTATTCACGTGTATGATTTCGATAATACCTGTAAGACTGGACCCCAAGGCTTGCGGAAAATTGTCGGATTCAAATTAAACGCCCCTCTCCAGTGTTTTCGAGTCCTCTTCCGAACCCACAGCTATGGAACGGGCCAACTATCGGATTCCTACAAGGTTATGAGAGTTTCGCGAATGGAGGGTGGTGGCATGACCCCAAGCTGCTGGAAGCCACCGGAGATGGAATGGAGAAAGAAGAACCTCGCGCATGGGATGGATGGTGGAACGAACAGATTGTGCGATCCACGTGCGCCTCCTGCGTATTGGCATGCTTTACTGATCGGTGGTAGGTGCAACTGGTCAAGCTGAGTATGGAGCAAAAGGATGCTCTAACAGTCCTTCTCACCGGCCGAAGCGAAGGAGGCTTTACGGAAATAGTCAAGCGCATGGTTCAAAGTAAAAAGCTGGAGTTTGATCTGATCTGCCTTAAGCCCGAAGTAGGGCCAAATAGCGAGCGGTTTTCAACGACCATGGAGTTTAAGCAAACTTTTCTTGAAGACCTCGTTCTCACTTACGAGCAGGCTGACGAGATTCGAGTCTATGAAGACCGCGTAAAGCAGTGAGTTCGCTATTGAAAAAAAAAAACACAATATACCTCTTGACCTAACCCGCTGCCAGTGTCAAGGGCTTCCGGGAGTTCTTTGAAAAGATGAACCGAGGGTTCCAGTCTGGGAAGGCCCCTGACCTCAGAAATCCGATTACTGCAGAAGTGATCCAGGTAGCGGAAGGGTCTACTTACCTCTCCCCTGTAATCGAAGCAGCTGAAGTGCAGCGTATGATCAATGCCCATAATCTTATCGGCCGCAATCCAACCCTAAATGGGACCAAGTCACCATACGGTCGAATGTGCATCAAGCGCACCATTCACTACACTGGCTATCTGATTTCAAATGCAGACTCCGATCGCCTGATCAGTCAAATACTAAACCCCTTGTTACCCCCTGGGCTCACTGATTCAAATGAGCTCAAGTATATGGCTAACAGTATTTTAATCGTTCCCCGCCCAGCTTCCCGGTCCATTCTGGATAAAGTCGGTGGTCTCGGCAAAAAGCAAAGCTGGGCGGTTGATGGAACTGGTGTTTTTGAAAACAAAGTCTGGGCCGCTCGATTGAAGCCTATCCCAGAAACAGCGAAGTACTACACAGAGAATCCATTCCCGATAGTGGTATTGGGAGTACGCAAGGGCGCCCGCCCCATTGATGCCGGCAAAATCCAGAATTGGCACCCTGTCCCTCACGATAAGGCTCTTGTCGTCGAATCAACTGTTGGGGAGAAGATTGTGCTCCGTGTCGAGGAAGAGAACCCGGGAGAAGGCGAGTGGGAGAGCCGCTTCCAGAATAAGAATAACAAGAGACGTCACCGGCCAGACCATGATGATCTTTCGTACACAGGTCAAAGTAGCCATGAAGGTCCACCTCATGGACGAACACACCACCATAACCCACGCCATGCTGGCGGTTCCCGCCCCCACCAGGAGGATGGGCCGCGTCGTGGTGGATCATACCGCGGTCGTGGCCGTGGCGCTGGCGCTCGAGGCAGAGGCCATCAAACCCGGGGAGGTGCTCGAGGAAGAGGTCGTGGACATAATACAGGACCCCCCGGAGGCTATAGATCCCTTGACGACTATAGCGGATACGAGGGAGGTGGTGGTGGCAACTATGAAGAGAAGCCCGGAACAGGCGGCGGAGCGCCAGTAATGAATTACTAGGAAATCCTGGTTTCTCACATCATTTCTGAGTCCGTCCTCTCGTCTCGTTCGCAAGCGCCTCTATATTCACTATGCTTTGGGGCGCTTATCGTTCTGTATACGTTACTCCAGTCGGCGTTGTGGTGCATGTCTTTAAGCAAAGATCCTCGTGAATGAAAACCAAAATAACGGATTCAAGCAGTCTCAGATCATGGTCGGGCAGTTAATTTCAAGGAAAGCCTCGTGTTCACTGCCTCGTAAAAATTAGCCTATCGACGGCCAAGTCACGGGACTGGCGAGTTCTTCCCTTTCTTGCCATGTGTTGAAGCTATTCAGGCTCATCCACTTGTTGACAAGTTTTCTCTAATGTTGCCTGAATCATTTGCCCCAAGGATCCAAAGAGCCTGGTGTTCTGGTTACCTCGTGTTTGGCTTAAAGTTAGCTTAATCAAGTGGATATACCCCATTGGCTAATCCCATGACACGGCGAATGTCTCATTTCATATTAGGCTTGTTAGTTGGCCGAATAAACGGTCTCGCCAGCTAAACTTGATCGGTCAACAGGAGGTTTTCATATCCATGGCCCAAAACAAATGGCCAACCAAAGGTCTAGAAGCGTCGCTTACAGTCTCTGGAGTCTCTGGACCCAGCGGAATCATCAGCGAAGTCTCACTACTAGGGCGCTTGGCGTCAGCCATCAAGGCTCCGTCTCATTTTTTTTTATATTAGTTGGCTTGAAGGGCTCCCAAGCCTGTCAGACCGCTTTCGCAAATATTAATGGTTTAAATGAGGCCAGTGATACCGTGCGGACACAAAACCTTCTCCAAAACGAACTTAAATATAAGACAGCACCTGCCATCGCGAAAATGGAATAATAATGCTCGCGGCTGACAATCATCAAGGATAGATACTCACTAACCATGTCCAAGCGAGCAGTTCCCTTTGAAGGTCAACAATAATGAGTGAGTGGCCATTCGGAATTCGGCCGTCGTGATGTTTCGTTTCCTTGCAGTCGCTGTCTTCGCCCTTCATGCGCTTGGGCACCGCACTCGCGACCACACTCCCTTCGGTTACATGCCGTTGGTTAACGAGAGGACTTCCCTGACTTTCCTTTACCAAAATAATCTCAATGTGTCGGACGAGGAGAATCATATTGGGGCGATTCTGCTGGATCCCATGGGGCAACACGAGATTCGTGATGCGTGTCAAAATATCGGGGAGTCAATGATCTCTCTATCCACGATTAGACAGCACAAGAACGACTTCCAGAATTTGTTCTCGTACCTTTTCTATTCGAGAGAGATCAGGGAGGACGAACGTTTGGACTTTTACATTCGCAACGGTACACTGTCTGTCGCCAGGGGCGCCAATGAATTTGATCACTACCCATTTCCGCGCCGAAACGTGAAGCTTCCTGTCCTATGCACGCAGACAAGTACCAACAGCCATGATAAAGATGTGAGGAATACGAATCGCAAATTAGTTCGGGTGCAGTCAGAAGGCAACTCCTATGTCGGGTTTCGGGATCGCAAATCTTTTCGCTTCCTTGGAATTCCCTACGCTGATCCCCCCTCCCGATTCGCTTATCCGGTGTTGTATTCGCGCACGTCTCGAACTATTCGTGCGACGGAATACGGCCCAGCATGTGCACAACCTGGCGGCGGCAGCGAGGACTGTCTTTATTTAAATATCCAAACGCCATACATCCCCAAACAGCACTCGAAGGATCGTTTGAAACCTGTCCTATTTTGGATCCATGATGGTTTGACGGGCGGATCGGGCGCTGACCCATTAACGGATGGCGGAAATCTGGCCTCTCGTGAGGATATTGTGGTGGTCACGATCAACTATCGACTCTCGACGCTCGGTTTCTTGGCTATTCCGGACACAGTCATTAAGGGAAACTACGGCATTGCGGATCAGATTACTGCTCTGGAAGTAAGTCTTCATCAAGAAGAGAGCATGACGGTCATATAGAGCAGAACTAATTCCTGGTGCAGTGGACAGTCCAGAATATCGCCCAGTTCGGTGGCGACCCGCACCGAATCACTATTGTCGGTGGGGACTCAGTCAGAGTTCTCCTAGGCTCACCTCCTGCCTTGGGGAAGTTCCAAGGGGCCATTGCAATGTCTAACCTGGGTGGTGGACGTGGGCTTGGACTTGAAGGTAGCAATGCTACAACACATAGCTCATATCTTAGCATTCAGCAATCATATCAGACCGCTGGCAAGGCGGTATTCTCAGAGGCTGGGTGCGTCACGGGAAACATTGATGATAAAATAGTGTGCCTGCTGGAGGTCCCTGCCTCAACCCTCACTGGCTTTTCCACTGCTGCCCGACACATCGTCCAGGATGGTACATACGTCAATACGAAAGAACTTAACCTCGTTGAGAAGAATATGGGCACCGCTAACGTGCCAGTAATGTTCGGAACCACTGCACATGAAGGTGCCTCCTTCGCCACCTATCCTTCGACTCCAGTTAAGTCAGAGCTCGAAGGAATCAAGGCTGCCTTGGGCATCAGCACAAATCACGCCCAAAAGATCATCGATTCGGGCCTTTTCCCATACTACGACACGGGCAATGTAACGCTGGACTCGTTCAACGTTTCGCAACGCATCGCCACGGATCTGCACTTCCGGTGCATTGACCAGGCCACCGTCTTCGCAGGCGCATCAAAAGGCGTCTTCAAATCCGCATACTACTACCAATTGCAGAGGACAATCGGCGGCTACGACCCCAACAACCTCGGAGGCCCGGCTCCCTCCCGTGGGTTCCCCGACGGAGACCCGGAGCTCCCATACTTCCGTCTCCACGGCTCCGATTTACCGTGGGTGTTTGGCACACTACCCACCATCCGAGACTCCTGGGACCTGCTTTCCGTCCGACTCGTATCGTCTTACTTCGCCGAGTTCGTCCGATACGGCCAACCGAATCCCTCGCTGAAATTACTCGCAGCGCGCGGGTACCACCAAACGCGCGAAGCAGTTGATGCCTTTGATACATGGATGCCTGTTAAGACTACCCGGGGGCCCATTCAGCTGCTAGATTTCCCGACCAGGAAGGGATCATTCCAGGATCAACCTCAGTGTGAGTTCTTGGGTTATCCCTTAATTTACCATCTCCGTTGATTTGTCACGGCAATTTATCGCACTGTATGTACTGTACATAAAGAAGTCGAGGAGAAAGATACTCGACAGTTAATAGATATCCATCCCATAATTCACATACGTTGTGCAGACCTCCATACGCTCTAGTCGAGGTAATTCGAAGGTCTAGACAATCCAACCGGCTAGCAATTCTTTTTGATAGATACATCGACTGCCTCCATAACGCAATTTTCTACCTCGTTTTCAAAGGGTCTAAATAAGGATATTATCCTGATTCCCATTCCTGCTATCTCTTGACTTGATATCCCAGTTCTTAATTATAATTCAACTTCTGCCCATGCTTCCAAAGGCGGCCTTCCCGAAACGCCATGCCGAAAAAGGAACGTTTTTTACCAACCACAGCTGAGACGAAGTCTTAAAAGTGCAAATAACTTGCCATAAAGCATGGATATATCTGCTTTTGGACTTGTCTGGGGAAGATAGCCTGTGCGGGTGTAAGACAGGCTAACGATCACTAAATACTCGAAACATATATATCTTATACCGAACATGTAACTAAGATTTTTGGGCATGTTAGTTAGTCATTGAGATATATGTACGGAGTATGTAGAATACATATTTACTACTTAATCGACCCTATAACGTGATATAAAATGAACAGTTTTCAACTGTGTCTGTGGAATTTCAGTTTGATTGAACTGAACCGTCCAATATGTAACCCCAATCCCAATCCATGGTCATGAAATAAACTAGAAAAATGAAAAACTCTTTATACAGCACGTGGTAAAAAAAATCATCCATGATAATGATCAAAACGGGCATCGAAAAATGTACATGTGCGTCAAGAAGGGGTAATGTGAAAAGAGGCGGTGGATAGATTGGTAGGATTTCTTCAGATGATGAATATCGTATACCCTCATTTCTTCTCGGGATTGTTTTCATCATTATGTTCATCATTATCTGGTTCTCATATTAATTCGTCGGTATTCGTGATGTCGATGTCGATGTCGAAGGAGGAGGAGGCAGAGGCGGAAGGGAATTTCGTGTTTTGGCGTAAATCGAGAGGAAACGTTAAAAGCAGAAAAAAGAAACAAAACAAATGCGAAGAGACTGAATCTATGCTTCATCGTCTGTGAGCTGTTTCAGCAGACGAAGGTTGAGAATCATAACCAGCAGCCCTATCGTGACAATCACCATGAGAGCGAATCCGAACCAGCCTAAAACCATCGCTGATGACCCGACACCGCTTTTGACGCTCCCATTCCCTAAATCCTGCGCTATTGTGCTTGCACCAACCGAGGCTGTATGCTGCCATAGTACAGATACAAGCACGAAGACAGATGCCACGAAGATGAGGGCTAGGGCAACCTGGGATACAGGGCGGGAAGGAAACGGTTTCATCTCAACTTCGGAGCCGTCCGCGTCGACCGACTCGTGCCACCCAGGGAACGTCGCGAGAAGGATGAAGCAGAAGAAAGAGAGAATGACAGCGATGATTCTGAGAAGGGTTAGTCAGCCTGCGTGAGCAAAAGGGATGCTGTGACGAAGGGGGGATTAGCATAGCATACATTAGGTACGGAAAGACAACCGCATCCTTGAACGTCGAGGCAACCCAGATCAGGTTTAAGGGGTCCTGATCAACCGTAACAATCTCCGCCAAAGCAGTCGCATTAGCGTTGCAGATGAAAGATCCACCATCTGGCTGCACGCAAATTCCGAAGTAGCCCACTCGCACTTCCATCTGAGCTCCTCCCACGATGTTCGCTGTGGCAGTCACAACACCCGGATCTACTTGCGCGAGGTTGAATATCGGATCATAGCGCTCGTAGTACATGGAGATCAAGAAAATGGACGGTATTTCTGGTGATGAGGACGAGCATCCCGCCAATAGTAGTGCTAATAGGGTTAGTACCAAGTACATTCCACAACCCCCTCCCGAAGAGAAGAACTCACATAGAAGAATGATGACCACGGCAATGATAACCATGAGAACATGGTGGTAACCGATCATTGGAATAAACCCTAGATTATCATGATTAGTTGGCAGTCATTCGTGTCAAGCACGGAGAACATACGGGCAAAGCCAGCAGCAAATCTAAATGATGGCATCTTGATGGATAATCAAGACCTTCTTCTCCTTTCTTTTGCTTCACGTCAAATAGCTCTCTTCTCGGGACCCCGAGAAGGAGCGCTGGTGACCTATCACCCTGTCTAACAACACACTGCACGCGTTCCTGCGTCCACGATAAACTGGTTCAGTCCTCGTCAACCTTGGAGTGACAACCGGTCCTGTCCCAGGCGAGATATTGATAGCGAGGTATACTTGAAGAATGCAGCGACAGCGGTTATGGAATGCGGATTGATAAAACGACTGACGATAGAGATCCGAGGAATGCGTGGCCTTTTCGTCTTCGTCCCACTGGGGTCGGAGAACCTGAAGAATGCGATAAAAAGTGTCAGAAATAACTCGAGATCAAGTCCCACTCAAAGCTCCAGCTTTGACAATGAGAGACAGTACACAATGCCAAATAAGGGCAATCAGATACAGAGAGAAGGGATATGGGGAAAGGGAGAATGTGGAAAAGGGAGAAAGGGGGGAAAAGATCGTATCCGGACAAATCCACTCTTGCAGCCCAAAGTCACCGAATCTTTCCTGCCACCGAATTTTGAAGAGAGAGAGTGTGTCACCAAGTTTGGATGACGATGATAGTCGGGTGGCTGGACTACTCCAGCACTTGCAACTATATCGAGGAGGCTGGGCCAACGCCTTTGTTTACCACTGCTCGTTTCCCGGTAACCACGCCCCACCGCCTCCCATTTGGGGAAATTAGGCAGATCTGTTCCACTGATGGCGCTAGTCTGGATCAAGATTAGCGGATCTCACCAAGGTTTCACTCTGATTATCAGCACGTGAGAGAGATTGGACCACATTTTCGATGATTTTCCTCTTTCGTATTCAGGACGAGCACAATAATATAGGTTGCGTGACAGTCTCGATGGCAAGAGTATAGGTGAAAAATCTCAATTCCTCGTTCCGTTATATATTCCTGGGCTTCACAATGCCAACGCCACCTAAAGTAGGTAATACAGTCGCCAAAGGATGGAACAGACAAAACACCATATGCCAGCCAATCCCCACATAATCATAAACAAAAACTTAACAATAAGTCCAAACACCAATACTCCATATCCAGATCTCAGGGTCCAGAAGTGTGCTACGATGAATCAAATCACCTCCTATCCTCGTTTTCCCTGCTAGCGAACGAGAATCGCTTCAAATCCAAAGAGTTCAACTGTGATTTACCGGAATCCTCGGTTTCACCATAGTCTTCTTCCTCCTCTTCGCTATCAGGAACTATCATATCTTCGCTTCCCTGGCCAGAGCGGGGACCAGTTGCGGAGGTAGACTCAAGGTTATTCTTAGACGGCCATGGGTTCCTTGACGGCGTGGAGCCTACACTGATAAAATCTAACGAACGGGATCGGGTCAAGGCATTTTGGCCCAATCGTTGCAGAGGAGTAAGTCGCTTGTGCCTCGGAGGGGCTGCGATGGTTGCAGAGTTGGTTCTAGTCATCAACTCCTTATGTCCAGAGTCCATTTGCGGCTGAAAAGCAAATTTCGCCAGCGTCGTCGAATTCTGCTTCTTGATATGATAGTCTAGCACTTGGCGGAAGACTTGTGGATCCGAGGTAAGACTCACGGTTTTTGCTGGTGTAGCAAGAGGTAGAGGGGCTTTAGTCACTGGCTGAGACTTTAGTCGCATGTTGTCAGAATTGTCTTTACCCGTCGATGTTGTCTTCGGTGGTACCGTGGGTGAATCGTCATCCTTAGATGGCTCTCTGGGTTTCTCAGAACTGCGAGATGATTGTGACGGGTCTGGTATTTGTGACATGATATCTTCCGCCAGGTCATCGGAAAATACATCCAGCACGGACTTGCGTACTTTCTTGCTTCGATTCGCCTTTTGTCCACTTGGACTACAGTCGTCTAGGCCCGCCGAAAAGAAGCGGCTGCGGCAATCCTGGCTCTTGGTAGGATTCGCTTCGTCCGCCTCCGAGCAAAGCCGTTGTCGCTTCGCTGGTTGCATGGCCGATAGTTTGGAAGCCTGGGCGAGGAATGAGGACCGTTCTGCGCTTCTCACAAGTGGGCTTGAAACGTGATTTGCTGGCCTAGAAGCCGGGGCAGATCTAATACCGAAGGCTCGAGATGGAGCCGGAGTGCTTTCCCAAGAGGTATTTGCATGGCGCTCAAGAAGTCCTTGTTGGCTGGGGGATGGAGTGAGACTGTTCGGGTCCAATTCGGCAAGTGGAACACGTTTTGGGGTGAAGAAAGAATTTATCGGTTTATTTGGCTTCAATTCAGCAAAGGAGCCGATTGTTTGTCGACGGTTGATAGTGTTGGCGAACTTGCTTTCTGGGGCTTTGCCTGCGCCGGGCGATTTAAGAACGATGGGTTCCTTTGTTGTCGGGTCTAGGTCGCCGCGAGCAACTCCCTTCGCAATCTCGGGCTCCACATCGCCGCCAATATAGGTCAATTCCTGTAACTTTATATCGGCCTCAGGTGGTGTAAGTGTTACTAGTTTGCCCGCTTCCGGGCAGAATACTCTCTGGTAGAGGAAGGTGAGCTCAGCTTGCTTGAACCTCTCGAGGTAGTCCGAGGGTACATGGTACTGGCCGTCGAACTGAAGCATCCGAAGCGCCCTCTCGAGGCTTTTGTACTTTCGAATACTCCGGTACGCAGTCTTGAGCCCCATTCGCGCAATGCTGGGCAAATAATCGCAGCCGCTGAGGATACACATGCGTCTAAAGTCGGCATCTGTCCACCCTACTAAGCTGACTTCCCGACAGGCTGTGAAATCAGACCGATTGATCTCAATAAAATCACCGTGCTGATCCAGTTTAGACAACAGTCGTTTGGCGCCGAATACGAGTAGATCCGAGTCTTCAGATATAATTCCGTCGATGAGTCCGCGCTGCTCGAGGTAAACGAGCTGTGCATCGGCCTCATAAGGGGCAACCACGTATTTGACGTCCAACTTCTTTAACTCTTCGATGAGCTGTCGCGCCATCAGCGGGGTTACATCCACCGCTTTTTGAAGCTCCTGGTAAGCCTCTGCCGTGCGGCCCTTCCGGAGAAGTTCAGTCCCTAGGGCCTTGCTGTCCTGGCGCCTCTGATGTCGGTCCGATTCGGTTCCGGACTTACTGGGAAGGTTGTCGCCATCGAAGACCAGGTAAGGAGCTACACCAAAGTACAGAAGCATGCGAACACGGTTCAGTACAAAGTCAATGTGCCTTTGAATATGTTAGTAAGGATAATTGGGTGTCCATAGAGTAGTTACTCGCTTTGTAGTCGGCCTATCGAGCACTAGATCCACGGCGCAGGCAACGGTGCCACGATGTAGCCATCCATATGCGTCGACCCCAAGGGTCTTTCCGCTAAACTTTTTCAGGTGGCATGGTTTTTGAATCGACTTAAGGAGGCCATGAAGTCCTGGAGGCTGAGTTAGATCTTTGATACATGCACACCGATTGAACCCCAAAATCTCTACCTTTAATGCCCATCGTGGGCACCTTGGGAGGATGTGATACTCCTCTTGTTGTTTACAGCACCCAGGCAGACATCAGCTAGAATTGATGATCTTCAAGGGTGAGAAGGGGGAGGGGTGGGAGTACTAAAATAACATAGAAACCACGACCCTGACAAGAGACACGAGACTCGAAGCAGCCTCCCAGGGACCACTTCAGACGGACAACCCAGACAACGAGAATGGAATGCTTGACTCTTTCCTCCTTCCCCAGAACGCGTGGGAGACGCGATGGTCACCGGGCTTTCTGATTGGTTTCTTGAAAGCGGCGACTACTTCCACTCCCACCGCCCCCTAATTCTGCCGGTCAAAAAGAAAAATTTCTAGAAAAAAAAAAACTGGGGAAGTCGTCACCGCAAGCACACCGATCACAGTAAGCCGAAAATCTTGGGAAATTGATTGAAATCATATTGAAAACCTTCAGACATCATGCCGAAGTCTTTATCAAAAGTTCATAAGCATATCACGAAAAAGCGAGGAGTTCTTGATGCCCTCCATGAAAACAGCCGAGACGCAAAGAGGCTGCGGCGGGCGGGTGCGAGAGATGATCGAGTCGCTCGAGTCTCAGCAACCATGGCACGGGGAAGACAGTCACACAGTATGCCGCATTATCCTAATCTTGGTCTAAGTTTGGTCTATCCATTTGCTGATATTCTCCTTTTAGTTGACCGTATTGTCTACTTTCAAGAAGCTGTCCCAGAGGGTACTGGGGCTTTCTCAGACAATGATATGATGGATCTGGTTGTGAGGTGCGCTTGCCAAAGATTTTTTTTACTATATCCGAAAGATAATCTAATGACTCCTGGATCTTAGGTTTATTAACCGCGGTGTGCCCGAGATTGAGCAACTACAGAGCGAGCGAAGGAAGGGCCGCCCACCCAGCAAGAGAGAGGAGGCCCTGCTGCAGCGGACGGAAGCCGAGAACAAGGAGTTCAAGACCGGATTCTGGATGCCTGATCTAGGCGAAGAGGATGTCATCAAGGGTCTTGCCACATGGAATGGAGATTGGTCTGGTCTTAGCACAATGAAGTTTATTCGGGTCACAAAAGACGGAGGGAAACAGGCCTCGATTTTCCCACCCAAAGGCCTTTCATAATTATCGTTCTGTTTTACCAGTTCCCAATGACGTTTGACGTATTCATATTGAGTTTATGGCATGATGGAGTTACGACGGCACATACATCTGAGATATACATTATTCCGAATTTATGTCATCACACTATTAATCAACGAATTCAGAAGAGCTAGAAGCTATATCTATGCCCTATGTAAACAGTTTTTCATCCAATATTATTGAATCGTAGGAGTAGGAAGTTATGGTGATTGTGGGGATTGAGTTTCTCGTAGCTCGTCATCCATTGGTAGCTCTTAGAACTCCCTGATGTCTTGGCGGCAGAGCCTTTTTCGGAAATGTTAACATCATCGGTTGTCCTCGCCATCTCTCCTCTTCTTCCATCCATCTCCCCATCCCTCAACATCTCTCCTTCCCTTCCACGGCCCCTTTCGTGTTCCAGATCAATCATTCAAAATGATGTCGTTGCGCACACTTGCCCGCTCGGTCCCTCGCACTTTTTCGCGATCGATCGCCAGCTCCTCCCGATCTACTGCTTCCCGACCTCTGTCAACAGTATCAAAGAATCTCTTCCAGTCTCCACTGAAGCAGGCCATCAGACCCTCTTATGCTGCCTTCTCTACATGCAGGGCTTTCAGACAAGCTGAAGGTAAGATCGCATGAAATAATCCCCCGAGGTTATCTTTTCTCGTGAAGCAGCCAATAACTCGCTCCGTTATTTTCCCCTCCATACTCTATCATTAGCCGCTCATGCGGATTCCGCGGGTCAAAGATCGATATTACTTTTCATTTCACCGAGCTAACATGAATTTGCTTGCTTGTCTTAGGTGACATTGAGCTTGTTGCGAAGCTCGAGGATGAACTGAAGCACGAGAAGGCCTCCGGTCTCGAAGACCTGGATAGCTCCGTCCAGAATATTCAATACGTTCTCCAGAACAATTCTTGGGAGGTAAGTTCTACACATGACATTTGAAGATGTCAAAAAATGTCAAACTAACGAAATTTGTGCATAGGTCAAGGACGTCCCCGGAGACCAGGAAATCGTGTTGACGAAGAAGTTCGGCAGCGAAGAGTGAGCTAAATTTTACGTTTTGACTGCGCACACACTCGCGCTAGAGAGAGTCATGCTAACGTCCCTTCTTTTTAACTAGGATTCGACTCACATTCACCGTTGCAGACCTCCAGAACCTGAGCGAACACGAAGATTTCGATGAGGGTGCTCTGGCTGACGAGCTGGACTTCCAGGGTCACCAGCCCGTGAACTCCGGACGTAACTCTGGAAATATCGCCCAGCACCCCGAGGATCGCGTTGCTCCTGCTGACCGTGAACTTGATCCCGAAGACCGTGATTTGGAGCCCAGCTTCCCCGCCCGTGTCAACATCACCATCGAGAAGCCTGGAAATGGAGCTCTTCTCATCCAGACCATTGCCCAGGATGGCCTCTTCCAGGTTGAGGAGGTTTCTTATTTCGCCAAGTCTGATTTGGCTCATGCTCTTACCGCAGAGAAGGACTGGGCCCGGCAATCCCTGTATGCCGGTCCTCCTTTCGAGAACCTGGACGAAGAGCTCCAGACCTTCCTGGAGCGCTACCTTGAGGAGCGTGGCATCAATGCCGAGCTTGCCACTATGATCCCAGATTACATCCAGGTCAAGGAGCAGAAGGAATATGTTCGCTGGCTCGAGAGTAAGTTCTAATTCCTCCAATGTTGTTTGTTTCAGCCGTCTAACTCAATCTCTAGGCGTCAAGAACTTCATTTCTGCCTAAGTTCAGGAGGTAATTGAAGGTATCTTTTTTTTTTTTTTTAAAAAAAATGCCTACTTCTGAACCCAATTTATAAATCCCTACTCATGTTTTGTTACTTGCACTCCCTAATCCACTGGGGGCGGCGGTGATAATCTTGGTTCTGTTACATTATTTTAAGCTTTTGTCAAAATCTGTATTCACTAGCAAGTGGTTAAATGCTCATGTATTAGTATAGAAACGAATTGAGGACCTGATTTTAATTACATTCAACAGTGGATTCGCGTGAATTTCGTAGAATTGTCTATTGGTATTGGGCAATTGAATTTCAAGATAGCCATAAATCCAAACGCCTCAAGCTTACGTTCCTAGCAAGAAAAATGCAGACCAAAACCCGCTCCAAGCATACCCTATGATTTGTCAAGCCGTACTGAGGAAAGATGAAACATCAAACTCAGGGAGATAAGTAAGATGCCAAAATTAAAATTCCATACTTTCGGATTTCACTTCCATGGGCTCCTCATTTCGCTCCCTTTTACCTTTCACATTGCGTTCCTCCTTGAGCAGACCGGCAATGAAAGAGCGGAAGTAGTCGATATATGGCTTTAGACTGGTCTTCTCATAGTCTTGTAATCGGCGGTTTCCTCTTGCGTCCGAATCGTTAGGTACGCTGCCATCACCCTCGGGTGCCGCCTCTCCGATGACCCCGTGAGTGGCATCCCAGGAATCGATCTCCGATAATAGCTCCGTGACTGTGGGTACCGACAGAGGATCAAAATGCTCTACATTTCGCATATCGATGGGGACGCAGACACGGCCGGTTCCAGGGTGAATGACGAAAGGGCTCTTAAGCAAGTGAATCATCTTCTTGCTGACCTCGGAATCCAGGCGCGGGTATGTGTATTCCAGGACGATATCTAATTTGGCATCGCGGAGACTAGTTGGGTTGAGTGTTGTGCTCTTGCCGGCTTTTGCGAGGGAGTCGATATCGGCCCATTTGTTCGTACTGGAGCGATCTGGGGACGACTCCCATTTCTTACGGAGCGAGTCGTTCAACCCCTTATCGGGGAGCAGCGATAGGAGGCGTTGCTCTTGTTCCGGGCGGGAAAATGTGTCTTGGTCGACCAGAGTGGTTTGGGCAAAGTAAGGTGTGAGGATTTTGAGACTACGGGACATGTGAGGGTGAAGGGGTCGTTTCAGATTCACGCGCTTTCCGCTAGAGTTTCCTCCACGGACAACGTCTATGTAGCCCGCGATTGCTCTTCTCCGATCGTCAGAAAGATTCCGCGCGCGTGGATCGCAAACCCAGGCGTGAGCTCCACGGCGTCCGGAGTACACCCAAAGAATGTGCTGGAAGCCGAAGTCCTCTCGTAGGGTGGTGTCCACAATTCTGATGGCCATTGTCACGAAGGTCCAACATTTTGCGCATATATTGGCCTTCTCGCAGCAGGTACGTATGTCATCATAATCTGTCAAATCAATATCGAAAACCATTTCCTTGGAAACAGGTTTCAGTTGTCCGCTCCTCATGGTCTTTCGATCTCGCGGGTTTGTATTGTAGACGGGGCCGATTTCAAAACGAGAGGGGTTCATTCTTAATATATCCTTGCGAAACCTAGAAGCTAATGTGTTAGAAAGCGCGGAACTCGAAAATCTGGCAGTCCGTCATATACGTACAGATCTGCAGTCGCGTACGACTGATATCGGAGATAGGCATCATTCTGTAGAGTGAGCGCAAATTCCCGATTTCCGAAATCAGGCGACGGGACGATTCCGTGGTTTAACCACTGGAATAAGTAGCGAAATGGGAAAAGACGTTGGTAGAAAGCGAGCATGGTATCCGTATCGACTTGGGGAGGTGGGGGTGCCGACGAGCTTCATCATCATATCAGTGCCTTAATTCTCTCTTCTTAACTATTTCCGAGCCCTTACTCTGCCACATGTTGAGATGGCACGTTGGTGGCGTCTGCCGCCGCACTTGATGCTGGGAACTCATTGTCATCGTCATCATCGTCGTTGAATAAATCTTCAAGCTTCATTCCGGTTGGCTGTGGAACAGGTGCTGGCTCCGTTTCGGGAGGATTTGATCTTGTTTCTGTGAAAGGCGCATCTGGCAGAATCTCATCATCGCTCTGACGGACGGGAGAACCGTCTGGGGAAACAGGGTGAGGCATGGCGATGAGTTGATGTTGTCAAGTCCTCAGCTTGTCTGCCTTCCTCCAAACTCGGAAGTAATTAACGCGCTCTCCAGCTTTAGGACGCGTGATCGACGCGTCCATATTCCAGCCCTAAGCCCTAATCTGATAGCATATATTACCTAATTTGGATATGATCAAGTGATTGCACGTGACAAGCACATGTCTCCGCCAATCATGTCCGCAAACGGAAATCTGCTCCTCAACTTCTACCATCTTCGGCTTCAATCCAGATCCAGGGCCTTTTCAGGGCCTCAGGGACACTTCCACCCGGGCTTTCCGCTTTCAGAATATTGGGATCTTCTCAAAGTGTTCTCCCCTCTTCCTGGATGACACCTACACTTGCCCTGAAGCCCTCTATCGTTGCTAATGCTTCCTAATTGCGTTTCTTTGGACCTATGAGAGCTGTTACCAATCTCTGTCAATCAGCAGTCTTCCTAATCCGGAGACTGTGTGGCTTGAATCATTGTCGCTTCTTGATCAAGGAGACCGGATATAGGCACTTACAGGCACCAAAATGGACCTTACCTTTTGGTGCCATCATCAGCAACATGGGTATGACTTGGCACTGATGGAGTCACCACTACCTTAGACCTCCCAGTCCACTTTGTCCTCGATATCTATTTTGAGAACACATCCCACCGGCCAAGGATGTGCCAGGAACTCTTTGCCCTTGAGGGAATCCACCAATGGCTCTTCTCTATGCTTCTTTCTTACCCACATCCTTTTTCTGATCTCCCCATTCCTTTTAATTCCTTTCTGGGAGCACGAGGCTACCTGTAACGTTACAAAGACAGCCACCTAGCTGTCTCCACATTCCAGAAAGAAAAAGCTTTGCAAACTTTAGAGCAAAAAGTACTCAACAGCGTGTGTGCTGTTTGGCTTGAGATGGGAATCCCCTCTGTGCTGTGGCTAGCCAAAATTGGTATAGTATAGGTCTCTTGTCACTTGGCTGGAATGCAAGGTTTCTTTAGAGACCATATTCAATCACCAAAGGACCCATTGACTCGACCACAGCCTTGCCTTTCTATTTCCGTCCAAAGGACAATAGCCCTCTTGTGTTTTAAATGGTGACGCCATTACTAATATGTGGCTCTCCCGACTCGTCTTCCTTTAGCAATTGACCCTTCTTTAGGCTCAGGTGGATCCTGTGGGTTGCTCTCCTGGATGAAACTATGAAATGTCACTCTCATATCTTGGTCGATGGAAGCGGAGCAATCATCTTGTGGCTCCCTCCCTTTCCATTACATCGGTTCCTATGCAATCCATGGTTCGCAAGGCTATACTGGTTCCTACGACCAACCAAGCCTCTTTGGGAAGCGCTGAGTTTTCGTCCCAATCATGATTTACATGTCAGGGCTCCGGATACTGGGTGCCCATGGATACTACAGTGGCATTACCACCATCACCAGTAATTAATGATTGCAAACGGTCAGCATCTTCGTCCTTGAAGAGAATATAAACTTCATACCCCTGCTGCCTGGATCTACCTCTCTGTGTCTTTCTCATACACTATCTTCATCAAGCAAAGGGTCAATTACTGCTACTTCATTCGTTTATTCAGACATCCTTCTCTCTCTTTTTGGCGATTCATTGCTTTCTTCGAGCCCTTGAAACTCTGATCAGTCGTCGAGATGGTTAAAGGAGTTGCTGCTTTCCTGGCTCTGGCCGGCCCAGTATTTGCTGGTGTTATCGATGCACGCGGAGGTCATAAGGGCGTATGTTAGACCCAACAACACACCGTGCATTTCACCTTAACTGAGATCTCTTTTACAGAACACTACTGCAGTGGTTGTTCCCACCTTGATCACCAAGACAACTACCTTCATCACCACTAGCTGCCCAGGTAAGCTCGTCGACCCGCACTTCTTCTAATCTCTTGTGTCTAATGCTATATCCTAGTCACCACCTCCGTCGTCACCTCTGGCACCAAGACCCTGACGGTGCCCATCACCTTGACGAGCACCATTACCGTCACCACCACCTTCTGCGAGGAGCCAACCAACACCAATGTGGTGCCCACTGGCCACCCCATTCCCCCCCCGACTGGTGTTGAGCCTAACCCTGTCCCGCCTGTGACTATCGTCCCTCAACCTGTCCCAACTGGTGTGAGCCCCAATCCTCCCCCTCCTCCTCCGGCTCCTTTCCAGAACACCACCTCGGTGCCCGTCAAG
The DNA here is from genome assembly GCA_027569225.1 of Aspergillus panamensis. Classification (NCBI taxonomy): domain Eukaryota; kingdom Fungi; phylum Ascomycota; class Eurotiomycetes; order Eurotiales; family Aspergillaceae; genus Aspergillus; species Aspergillus panamensis. Next base: position 156,170 of record JAPDER010000006.1, read on the forward strand.
CCGACCACCCAGCCTGTGCCTATTCCTCCTGCTCCTGTCCCGACTACCAGCGTCCCCGTGGTCCCCGTGGTCCCTCCTGTGGTCCCCCCTGTTGTTCCCGGTCCATCGGGTACTCCTGTTGTTCCCGCTGTTGTTCCCCCTGTTGTTCCCGGTCCATCGGGTACTCCTGTTGTTCCCGCTGTTGTTCCCCCTGTTGTTCCCGGTCCATCGGGTACTCCTGTTGTTCCCGCTGTTGTTCCCGGTCCATCGGGTACTCCTGTTGTTCCCGCTGTTGTTCCCCCTGTTGTTCCAGGTCCATCGGGTACTCCTGTTGCTCCCGGAAAGCCCAGCACCCCCTCTACTCCTGCCCAGCCTGGCACCCCTGGCACCCCTGGCACCCCTGGCAGCACTCCTGGTACTCCTGGTACTCCCGGTACTCCCGGTACTCCGGCCCCCCCTGCCCAGCCATCTGGTGTCTCTCCCGTTCACCCCAGTGGCTCGCCCTTCACCGGTGCTGCGGAGATCGTGCGCCCCACCGCCGGCCTCCTGGCCGCCGTCATGGCCATCATGGCAATGCTCTAAACTGCTACTCCAACGACACAACAAAAGTTCAAGTTCAAGAAGTCGCAATTCTGTCCTCTTCAAGACCTCTACAACAGGTTTCTAAAAAAAGGCAATTGGAGTTTTGGATGCATTCTGATGGGTTAAAGAATTTCCTTTGTTTTGGCTTATTTTCTTTTCTCTGATTCTTGCTTTTTTGTTTCTTTCTGTACTCGGTGCAGTCTGATCCCCCCCCCCCCCCCGGTCTTACAGTCGAGAATCCATATCGTTTCTGTGTGGATTTTCAAAAGAAAAAAGAGAGCTGTGCTCGGGGGTTCCACACACAAAAAAAAGAACGGATGTCTCATGTCAAATTAGTTAGTAATAGTAATATATAATAATCCCTTTGAATTTGCATTTGCATGATATTTCCTTGCGTTTTCCGCTTGTAGGTCTGCTCTATAAGTTAAGAACTTTGAGACGAACGGGAGGGAGCTACTCTTATTCTTGAGCTGCTAACTAACAAATGTTCAACCACTCTGAGGCGTGCTGCATCATAGTCTTTCTACATCAAATCTCTGTATGTTATGTCGGAGAACACCTATTCTCCGTCTTACATGCCTATGCAAGTGATAGTCTTGACAGTGATAGAGGAATGAAAGTGTTGAAATAACTCTATTTGTACGACTAATCTATACTCGGAAGGTATCCGACATCATATAATCAACATGACTTTTTCCAGACCAAAAAAGAAAAGATATAAAACGTCAAAAGGGAAAAAAAGAATAAAATAAAATGTGATAGATCCAGTCTAAAATTACCGTAAGCCAGCCAGCTCCTGCTCAACCTCTTTCCTCACAATGTCACGGACACCCTGCCATCCCGCACCAGCGCCGACGGGAGTAACTCGGCTCTCGCGTTGCTCAAGTCCGACGAATTCCTGAGGCAGGACTTCCTGGAAACTATATCCATCTTCGCTCTGCAGAGCCTTCTCGACGGCATCGGCGAACTTGGCCGGGTGGGCGGTGGAAAGGGAGATGTGTTTTGTGCCGGGGTTCCGCTGGATCGAGCGCAGAGAGGCGCCAACGCCAACGGCGGAGTGCGGGTCGAGAATGTAGCCGCCCGTCTTGGAGCTCTTAGCGCTTCCGGGTCCCAGGTTGGAGGGGAAGGAGGAGTTGTAGGTGGCGCGGATCTGAGCGATGGTGTCGTCGTTGCTGACGCGCTCGCTCTCGAATTCGGCCTGGGCGGCCTCGTGGACGGCCGAGGGTACGGTGAAGCCGCCTTGAGATTTCAGTTCGCTGAGCCAGCTACCGACACTCTGAGAGGCTTGTTTGCGGCGCTCACCAACGGATGCAGCGCCGTTTGTCTGGAAAGCGAGGAACCAGAGGAGACGCTCGAAGTTACTGCTGACAAGGATATCCATAGCGGGGCTGTGGGTTTCCTTGACACCGGTTCCCTGGGAGTCGTTCTTAGAGTAGTTTCCACCGCTACGGAAGAACCGGTCGAGAATATCGTTCTCGTTTGTTGCGATGACCAGCTTCTCGACGGGCAGACCCATCTGCTTAGCGAACCAACCAGCAAGGATGTCACCGAAGTTACCGGAAGGCACGACGAAGCGGACCTTGGAGTCCTTGGAGAACCCGGCGGCCTTGGTGAGGGCGAGGTAGGAGTAGAAGTAGTATGTGATCTGGGCGAGGATACGGGCCCAGTTGATGGAGTTGACGGCGGCGAGGTTGTGAGTGGAGTTGAGATCGGGATCGGCGAACAATGCCTTGACCATGTCCTGGCAGTCGTCGAAGGAGCCTTCAACAGTAAGGTTATGGACGTTCGCATCCAGGACGGTCGTCATCTGAGCCTGTTGGATGGGCGACACTCGTCCAGTGGGGAATAGAATAAAAATGGAGACATCCTTCTTGCCGCGCAGACCGTAGATAGCAGCAGAACCGGTATCGCCGCTAGTAGCACCGATGACGGTGAGGTGGTGTCGGTCCTTGCTGTCCTTATCCTGGTTCTTGCGGACAAGGAAGTATTCGAACAAGTTTCCCAGGAACTGAAGGGCAACATCCTTGAAAGCGAAAGTAGGTCCGTGGAACAGTTCGAGGAGGTAGAGGTTCTGCTTCTGGTCCAATTCAACGAGGGGAGTGCGATCTTGGTGGCGGAAAGTCTCGTAGGAGCGCTTAATGATATTCCTGAGGTCTTCTGAGGGGATCTCCGACGGAGAAATGTAAAGAGACATGATACGGAAAGCAAGATCCTCGAAGCTCAGATCGCGCCACTCGGACTCCCACCCGGCGGGGAGAGAAGGAATTTCTTCGGGGATGAAAAGGCCTCCATCCGAGGCCAAGCCCTTCAGGACAACATCCTCAAAGGAGAGCTATTGGGGCGTAGGAGAGGTTAGCAAAACATGTGCTATTTTGTAGGTGTTGATGGGGAGAAATTGTCGCCGTACTCACCCCGAGGGAGCCACCCCGCGTACTCAGATATTTCTGAGACTCCGTATGCGACATAGCGGGAGATCCAAAGAATGAGTGAATAGACCGGGTAAAAGAGAGCCCAATTGCTTCAGTTCTAGAGAGGACCTGCTAAAGGGACGACGAACACGAAAGGCAGAGGGAAAGAAAAGCACCGCAGCCAAGACGAGGGGTGATTTGACTCTTTTGCCTTCGTCCCAAAGGAGTCATACAAAAAGTCCGCGGGGAGCGCCTTCCTGCTTTGGGCCTAGTACCTCCGACAGCGGCGACTTCAGATCACGTGCACAAGTAATTGGCCATCAAAAGTGTCTCAAGACGGTAGGATACCGTCTGGTATTACCGCTTTGTCAACCAATCATCTTGGCCAATTTCTCAACTGTGAAGCCGTGCAGTCTTTCTGAGTCTCCATCATCAATTACTATTTCTATTCTATATGTGGTTATATAAAGCTAAGGTATATACTATTTTTAACTGCTCCTCTAATGGCCCTCATTCACCAGCACATATCGGTATCGCGCCTTGCCCTCGTGCATATCAACAATCGCCTTGTTAGCATCCTTCATCGGCACCTCCTCAATCCACGGCTTGATCCCCTTCTCGGCCACCAGCTGGAACATGTCTCTGATTTCACTCGTAGTCCCCACCATAGAGCTCTCTACCTTGACTCGGCGCCTGAGGCTTCCAACCGGAGCATTGAGAGAACCATCCTCGGGCAAGCCGACCTGGACCAAGCTACCGTTTGTGGCGAGCAGACCCAGATATTCAGCCATGGGCATCTAGAGGCCATTAGTCCAGGTTCTTAGAAATGAATATAAAAAAATTGCAGGGCCGCCAACAACAAACCTTTGATGAAGAAACAGTGCAGACAATCAGATCCAACGACCGGGCATGCTTAGTCGCCCAGTCCGGCTCGTCCTCAGTAGCAATGTATAGGTCGGCGCCCATCTTCAAAGAGTCCTCGCTCTTGGCCAGCTTGCGCGAGATTGCAACCACCTTCTCAGCACCCAGGGCCTTCGCGAAGAGGACACCAAAGTGGCCTAGCCCGCCAACACCAATGATACCCACACGCTTGCCACTACAACTGTTGTGCTTCAGAGGGCTGTAGAGCGTGACACCACCGCAGAGCATAGGTGCGGCATCAGCAGAGGGGACTGCATCCGGGATCTTGATCACGAAATGTGATGGAGCGCGGTTGTACAGAGCATATCCACCATAGGATTTCCCGCCGTTAAAGTGCACACTGTTGTAGGTTCCCACGAACTTGTGAGCGCAGTACGGCTCCCAGCCCATTGCACACTCGGGACAGTCACCGAAACGGCCAAGGCAGGAGTCGCTCTGGGCGCCGACGCCCACGCGGTCTCCGACCTTGATCCCGCCCTCAGCCTTGGAGCCGACTCGGACGGCGATACCCACGATCTCGTGGCCGACGCAGCACGGGTAGAGACTGGGCCTCTGGAAATCGGCATTGTTAGCGGGTTTGCTTCACGGAGAAGTAAAAAAGGAAAAAAAAAAATAAACTAACCCAGCCGCTTCGAAGAGTGTGTAGGTCCGAGCCGCAGATACCACAGTGCGTGACCTTGATATCGACATCGGTTTCCTCCCACGCCTTAGGTTCGAACTCTTGCCAGACCATCTTGCCGTCGGCGGAGTCTTTATCGAGACCCATCCATCCCTCGAATTTGTAGTCCGTTTGCTCTGCCATAGTGGGGATCTGGTTGTTGCTGTCTGGTGTCTCCTGGGTAGCAAATGAAACAGGATCAATCGTTTATTCTTAATTTATAGAGAGAACTGGGGGGCCAGGGACTGATTTCCCTTTTATATGAAGCAACCCCCCCGCCCATGGATCTCTTATCGGATCCTACGCCGCGAAATCCCGTCCATACTCCATAGTGCTGGGCCGTACCCACTTTTCGACGTTAAGGAAATTGGAGCAAAAAAAAAAAAACCTTCGGGTTTCTTAACCTTTCCAAGGATTGATTAATAATTATTAATCCTGTTAATCGATGATGTATTGGGATCCATCGAGGGTCGCGCAGAGAGCCAGTCATTGGTCGTTATTCCAGTCGTGTTTTGACTATGAGGCGAAATCCCCCTCTCTATCTACTCCGTATTTTCTCAGAGTATTGAAATGCCAGCTCAGACGATCGCTCGGATGAGAATCATTAATGCTCTAGGTTTCATTTACTCAACCACAATTGGTCTAATTTTTCCATGGGCTGATCAAGACATCGTCGAAATCAAAGAAAGGCTCCGACGGCAAAAAGGAAGATATACAAAAAAAAAGAGAAAAAAATACAGGAAAAAATGGACGGAAATAGGGAATAGTAGCAACCGGGCAGTAGTAACACCGTAGAATCAAATGGGAGGTCATTAGGAGGTTGTATCACGAATAAAAAAAATATTGCAATGATCACTTGTTTTTTCTGCCTCCGCTGGTTGGCTTCTCTTCTGCTATATAATGGTAAAATTCAGCCCGAGGCACATGTCCTCGTCTGACGCCTCATTTAGAATAATGACATGATGTCCTCGTTCGTCTTCTTGGGCTGACTGCCTCCTGGCGGCGGTGATGTGGTGCTACTTCCGGTGAGATCCAGGCCAGCAAAGCCATTCATGAGGTCAGCCCCAGCACCACCGTTGGGAGCTGCACTCGCACTAGCAGAGCTCATGGCACCACCATCCCCAAAGACGCCGAGAAGGTCGTCTAAGTTATGACTTCCTTGGGGTGCGCCGACTACGGGAGACTCAACCCGAACAGGCGTACCGGCCAGGCCCTCAAGCCCGGACATACCACCGCCTGGTTCCTTGTGGGCCGATGCGGGTGCTGTGCCATCAAAGTCGATATCCAGGAGGTTTTCGATGTTGCTTTGCGCCTGTGCGGGCGGAGTTGTACCAGTAACTGCAGCGGCTGCCGCTGCGGCCAGGGGATTTTCGCGTGCATTTTGGATTTGTTCCCTAGGAAAAGCGATACAGATTAGCTAAATGGTCTGGCAGTAGGTCAGCTTGCAGAAAACATACTCGATAGCTGCCTTCTGGACAGCGTCTGCACCGAATCGGCCCTGGCCGACGAACTGCTCTGGAGGCTTGTGGTAAACAGATGCAAGGGTAGAAAGCTCTCCGAGAAGCTGTTCGAGGAGAGCGGGAGGGAGAGAATGGATGGTAGTCACGATTGGCGGCTTCTTGGAAAGTACAATGTCCTTTGTAGCATTGGGGTCGCTAGTGTTGGACAAGAGGCGCCAGTAAACATAGGCGCGGTCACGAACGTCCGGGTTGTCATTCTCCGCCGTGGCAGCCTGGAGCACTTTCTGGACGAGTCCTTGAGCTTTCTCAGGTCGCTTCAGGAAGAGCTTCACGACAGCAGTCAGGATCTGCAGCTGGGTCTATAGTCATCCGTTAGAATCGGCTGCTAGTTACTTCAGGTCGAAATGAACAAACCTGAGAAAATTCTTCGTTGAAGCCTTCAACAAAACCAGCCAGAATATCCCCAGCATTGCTGATCTTTTCTGCGTACTCTCCAACGATCCAGATGAGTGCCGCTCTCGCGTTAGGCTCGTCCAGTTCGTCGATGCATTGGCAGAGAGTGGGAATGATGCCCTCATATCCGGGGTATTTCCGGAAAATATCCTTGATAACCACGATGGCCTCCTGCACCACGTAGTTCACTTTGGTGTTGATAAGGTCCAGCAATGTATTGACACATTTCTCGCTGGCAGTCTCGATCTTGATGGCAACCTGACCAATTGCTCGGACTGCACGGCGCACAAAGTCCATATCCACCTCTAGCGCATACTCCTTGAGTTCTGCAAGTAACTGATCAACATTTTTGTCGTTGGCTATCCGTACCATAATCTCGAGCTTCTGAAACTTGACATAAGGAGGGTCGTTGTATTTGCAAAAGAAGACGCGGAGTTCCTTGTTTAAAATATCTGGCTCCTTCTGGAGCAATAGATCGATATTTCGCAGAGCCACGTATTGGACTTCCGGGGCAGACGACACAAGAGTTACTAATATAAAGTTAGTACTTGCTTGGACCAGGAGAGGCAAAACCGGCAAGTTATACCAAGAGGAGGGGCCATTTTCTTGAGGTAGTTCTTAGATAGCTCGGCATTAACAATCTTCATGTGAAGAAACACCACCTTGACAGCAGCCAACACCACACTGGGGTTTGCATGTTGGAATTGAGGTGCGACTCGTTCGCAGATCTGCTCAGCTTCGGTCACAGCAGCTGTCTTGTACTCCGCCAGGGTTGTGAGGATCGTCACACGACCCCATTCAGTGCATTCGTTCAGGGCCATAAGAAGCTTGCGGAGTGTGTTCGCTGTCACTTGGAGCGCTTGCGTTTCTGGGGCGGCGTGGTGGATTTCTGAGAGGGCCGTGACGGAATTGGCTACAACCATGGGATTGGGATCACCAATCATCTCCTGGAGCATCTCAAGAAAACCGTTTTCCAGACACATGGTGGGGTTCAGATCGAAAAGCTTGGCCACACAAATTGCAGCAGTCTTGCGGACATACGGCGACTCGTCCCGCAGCGTCTTCCGGAGAGGTTCCTCCATGTAGTCAACCATCTTATCCACTCGAATACATCCCATGGTTCGGATTGCAAGCGCTCTGATCAGGGGGTTCGGGTCCTCGGAGTCTTGTACGAAGGTGTTCACGGCGAGAATGCAGAGGTCTGGGTGGGATTTGGCGTAGTTCCTATTCCGCGCGGATCGAGGTCAGTGGACGGTACGGTTTGGACAGCGGAGGTATGAACACGCACATGAGATAAAGATACACAAGCTTCTTCTGTTCGAGATCGCTGGTGGCAATATTTTTGAGCACGTCGGGGAAAAGAGCGGAGACATCCTTGCCCAACGTCATGGCCATGATGGTCTTCTGGATCGATTCCTTTCTAGCGGCGGATTAGACGATATCCCACGCTGAGCAGAGGGCCTTGAGGGGACGGAAATGGACATAACATACCGCTCGTAAGCATACTGGGAGCTACGGTTCGGGTCAGCATCAATTCATAACGGCGAATTTCCGCAGAACAGAGGACATACACAAGACCAGCTCGCAACTCAAAGGTCTCCCCTTTCCTGGGCACCGCAAAGGCGCCCCGGATCCTATTCATCGCCATGGTGAGTGGGAATGAGCTTCAGCGGCGACGGGGTCGCGCCTCCGCAGCTAACAATGAAGGGAGGGGAGGGAGATCACGGCGTTGCGCTGTGTTGCTCAGCACTGCGGGGGAGTTGGGCGACGGGGGCGAGTTAGCTTCAGGGATAACTGTACCGCCTGAAGCGACCGGGGAGGGAACGTGGAACAATGAGGGAAAACCACTAAAGGAGAGGGTTGACCATGATCCCCGAGGTAGAGGACTGAGAGGAGTTGCGAAGAACGAAGATGGAGAAAGGAGAGGAGGTTGACGGGGGAGGTGGTCTAGGCTCGAGAAAGAGTTGGTTGTTGTCCACAAAGAGGGCGGCTCAGGGAGTCGACGCTTAATTAGTTACGGAGTAGAACAGCTTCCCTTCTCCCCCAGTCCACTCTCCACTCTCCTCTCTCCTCTTGCTCTCCCTTCAACCTCAAATTCATCATGGTAGGTATTCTCAGTCATAGCCATGCACTCTCTCTAGAATTGATTCTCTAAGTCCGCTGATTCTCTTAGGCAAACCTCCCCAATCTTCGACGTCTATTCGTCGAGGCCCGATCCGAAGCGGAGGAGAATGAATACTCCCGTACAGCGGTAGGTTTATTATCAGGTAATGGCTGTGGATTTTAGCTCACATTACTCATTGATAAACACAGTTCTATAACCTCGTGCTTTTCATATCTTCCGTCGCTGTCTTTAGCTTGGTTGCCCAACGCATGGGTGGATCGAAATCCGCGAGATGATCATGGAAAGAGAGCTCTTCACGGAGTGATTATTCGTTTCGATAAATTACATATTATGAAGATAACCCGGACTTTTTTTTTTCGCGGCATAACTTCTCATTACCGACCCGACAGATCTTGAAGATCCTCAATCAGTTTCCTCCCCATCGCTTTCGAGAAACGCAAGGCTCTGTCTCCCCCGGTTCAACCTCCGTCGCGGTTGACCACTATCACTATCCTCATCGGCACTACCTTTTCCCCATCGCTTTGCTCCCTCCTGGACCAATTCCAGATCCGCCTTGAGTTCGCGCTCCTCCCTGATTTGCTTAGCCTTCTCCAGCGAATATCGCCCTTCCATCCCGGCTTCCGCCAGCATATCCTTGAGGTGCTTGATCTTTGCCTTGGGTGTGTCATACGGAGCCAGCTCGCGTGCCCACATCTTGCGGATACCGCATTTAATCAACCAACCTTGCAATCGCTTAATCTCCGCCTGGTTCGGGTCCAAGTCTGCGTCTTTCGCCTTAGCGGCAGTCTTCGTCTTCGTCTTTGTCTTTTTAGCAGCTGCACCGGCGTTCTTCTGTCGTTGACGCTTAGGCTTAGGTTCTTCGTCGAGGACAACCGACATTTCACTTTCCGAGTCGCCTCCCGGGTCGACCTTATTTTCCGGGGATCTTGTATCTTGTTCATCGTTTGAGTCAGAATCCTCGACTACTTGGCTTTTGGCCGGCTTGCTCTGCGGCTTTCCCTTATTAGTTGCCTTTGATTGGTTCTTCGCAGATTTGGGCAGTTCCTGTTCACTCTTCTCGACCTCAGATCCGCTGGCAACTCCATTATCTTCGGACTCGGACGGACTCATCTTTCGGCGTTTTCGCGTTGTCGAGGATGCTTCAGATTTTGCGCGTTTGGCAGGCTTCGGCTTTGGCGGTGGTGAACCAATATCTTCATCGTCATCATCATCCGGTCTTGATCCTTGTAGCGCGGTATCCTGTACTTCCTTTAAATAACTCACTCATAAGCATTGCAATCAATTCAACCATTGTACCTTGGGGGGGAAAATCCATCCACCTACCACCTCATCTTTGATAATTTGATCGCTCCTTGTCTTCCAATCACCGTTGCTCTTGTAAAAGCCCTCAAGATCAAGCGCTTTCTCCGCAGCCAGTCGCACCCTCTTAACCGTCAATTCCTCCATTTTGCCTGACTTGTAGATTTTAGCCACCGCATCGCGCAAAGCCTCTTCCAGCGCATCATCGGAGGGATGTGCGGGTTGTTCGTGTTCGGACTCGGAGTCGGAGTTGGAGATCGCGTACCGGGGCGCCATTTTCTTTTTGTTGTGGGGATTGCGGATATTCTTTACGAGTTTTTGAGGGGTTCCGGGAATGGCTCACTTAAACAGGTGTATTCGTGGTGCGTCGGCGGCGGAGGAACAGATGGAAGGACCGAGTAGTACGCGACGAGGCTCGCGGAAGCCTTGTCCGTGTCCGTTAGGTAGAATTTAGTAAATCAACAGGGACGGATATCAGCATACCAATGAAATGCGAATCAATTGGGGACGATCGTAAAACGAATCTGATGCAGGGAAACTATTATTATTAGCTTCAGGACTAGTAATAGCTGCTCCTGGCGCGTGAATAATGACAGCTCTACCTACTGTACTCCGTAGGTGGTCCCAAGTATACCTAAAAATGTCGCTTGGAATCGGCCGAAGCTGACAAATCCTCCGATGGAAAACTATAGGCCTCCATCTATCTTTTCTTCTTTCTTACGGTTCCCTCGACAGTGATACCTAGGTATATACCTTGTGACTTCTCTCTCCTCGTAATCGCAGTTGCCAGCCCTGACATCCTAGAGGCCCAACGGTCAGATAACGAGATTGATCTGCCCATTCACTATGGCCGACATCAACCCTGAGTCGCAATCGCACCCGAAACCATCCAAGCTCTTCATCCACCAAGTCGCCGCGGCAGCTTCCTCGTCAGAGTCCAAGAATGACGAGGCCTCAACGACGAAGTTACCCAGTGGGGTAGTGCTAGATAAGGATGGCAAGCCGTATGTTCTCCTCCCCTTCTCTACTACCCCATCTTCCATTCCATCCCATTCCATCGCATCCCATCCACCCGTCCAGATGCGAAAGCAGAACGGAACAGAAGAAAAAAATAACCAACTCCCAATCTAGATGCCGCCTCTGCACCTCCGCCGCCTCATGGCGCAGCCTCACCAAACAGGCCAAAACCCAAGGAGCTACCACCACCTCCACCTCCACCACAACCCAACCCACCGCAACCCCCACCTCTCTCTCCTCCTCCGCACCCCCCGAATGCCCCCCTGACGTCGATGAACTCGGCCGCTCAACCTGGACCTTCCTCCACTCCCTCACAGCTGCATACCCACCGAAGGCGACCCCAGAGCAACAAACCGAGATGCGGACGTTCCTGCGACTTTTCTCCCGCCTGTATCCGTGCTGGGTGTGCGCCGACGATTTCCGGACGTGGATGGCCGAGCCGAGTGGGCGGAATCAGCCGCGGTTGGGAGGGAGATCGGACTTTGGGACGTGGATGTGCGAGGCGCATAACGAGGTGAATCGGAAGCTGGGAAAGAAGGAGTTTGATTGTCGGTTTTGGGAGGAGAGGTGGAGGACGGGGTGGAAGGATGGGAGGTGTGATTAAGCTACCTACCTAGCACGAGGAGGAGTGGGAGGTGGTGGTTGTTGTCGTTGTAATTTTATGACATGGATGGGGTTTTCTCTACTCTTGGCTGTGGTATGATTTAGGATGAACAACTTGTGTAATATAACTGTATAGAATAGAAATATAGAATATATACTAGTATCCTGCTTTTGGGGAAAGGAAGAAGAAGAAAGAAAGAAAGAAACAAAGGGGAAATTCGCATTTGTATTGACAATAAAAGGTTAAGTCGAAGTGAAATGATAATAAAAAAAAGAATAAATAGTTATACTAACATCGCTCAGTAATTATCGGAGACACAGCAGGTACATTTAAATAGCAGGAGCCTCCCTCACCAAACCCCAAGAGCTCCCAGTCAGTCATCTTACCATGCAAAAAAAAGGAATCCATTTTTCTTTTTTCTGTGTAACATGTAACCCGTTCGCATCGTCGTCATCTGCAATTAATTCTGGCCGGGGACAAACAGTCGTAACCCACTTGCAGGGGCACCGATCTCTGTCACATCTGATATGCGGCACACGCTGCCCTTGTATTGTTCGTGGTACTTGGCTCCGGTGAAGGGATCCGATACGCTGGGGGATCCGCCATAAATCGGAGTATGCGAAGCAGCACAGATATCAAACTCGGCAAACTGGTCGAATTCGATCTCGATCTTGTCCTGCGGGTTACGCTCGCATTGAGCCTTGACCTTGCGGGCCTATTCAAAGGGTAAGTATCATACTGGAAATAAGCCGACAGAAGGGGGAAAAAAGGACTTACCTGGTCCAAAAGTTTGGCGGAACCACCGTTAGCCAACATGCGGTTGGCAAAGCTGAGAGCAGAGGAGTAGTTCTTGTTGGCATGTGCGAACTTCATGGCCGCCATGAGAGCTAATTGCCGGTGGGCAACCTCCAACTTGGGGATTGTGAAGTAGGCGGAGAGCTCTAGACTCTTCTTGAGGCCGTCAGGATCCTCTGTAGAAAGTGCACGACGTTCCAACTCGATAGACATGGCAAGAATATATTCCCGAGCAGTCTCGATAATCTTCTTGGCCTGCTCGACCTCTGCCTCAGACGACACAGTGTTGACTAGAACAGAGTGCAGAATATTCTTGAATATCTTCACACCATCCTCCAGCTTGTTGGCCCGCATCGCAGCATAACCTTCCTGCAGGTCGACGCTGGCAATAGTCTCAAGGTCCCTTGGGATAATGGGCAGAAGTTTACGGCTATCGGTCTCCTCAACAGTTCGTCGAACATAGTTGACTAAAGGAGGGAGGCTAGGTGCCGCAGAGAGGTAGGTCTTAGAAGCCTTAAAGACCTCGAGGAACCGGGGCTTCAGAGGTGTAAAGTTCACAGCTCCGACTTGACGGTTAAGGAGCTGCATAGCCGTGTCGAAGGAACCGGCAGCCACATGATCAGCAGCAAGAGGAGAGTTACGAGCCCAGAGGTCCGCCTCGGTACTACCGGCACCTGCTTCAGCGCTGTCAACGTCAACAAAGTCAACGTCTTCCTCGACGTTGATCTCATCGCCCATGTCCCACCCAGCAACATCTTCTTCCTCTTCCTCAAGGGTGTCGCGCGCAACATCAGCCTCTTCCTCATCTTCAGGCTCGAAGTCGATCGCGGCAGCTTCCTCATCATCTGCACCAACTTCTCCAAGCAATGCCTTTTCGAAAGAGGAATGCCCGGCGACCTTGACAGGCCAGGGTACCTTAAATGTTTCAACAATGGGATTTGGTACCTGAGCAGGCTCTTCGATTGATGGGAGGATGATTTGGTCTTCCGTTAACCCAGTGGCTTCAAGAATAGACTCGGCCTCCTCGGTCAAGCCATGTGATTTGGCTGTAAGATACGCAAGGGGATCTAGAATAGGTTAGCGAATATCACCAGAGGAAACAAGACTGGCCTCAAAACATACATTGATCTACTTCCTTGAACATTTGGATTCGATCTTCAACATCCCCTCGGTAGATAGCATTCTGGAAACGTGAAGTAAAATCACCACGGTGCTCAGCAATCTTGGCCATGCGAGCCAGCTTCTCCTGGTCGCCAGTAGCGAGGTATAGGAATGACAGCTTATCAAAGTTTCGTTGCTTCTGATAAGCCATCTCGACCACCTGGTGATTTCCATGAGCCAGGGCCTCAGCACCAAGTCGGCTCCACAGGTTGGGGCGATCTAGTTCTCGGGCCATCTCGATGGCTACCTCAAGATTACCGCATTCTAGGGCTAGTTCGAAGCGTGTTTGAGGATCTTGCACGAACTGCAAGGCGATTTCCGGATATCCCTTCTTCTGCAGGTAGGAGATGATACTCTGACCAACCAAGCTGGAGGTCTTGATAATTTGCAGCATCTCATCATAGTTACGCTTGACAAGGGCAAGCTTGAATCGGTACTCGGTAGGATCGATATCCAAAGTTCTTGGCTTGGCATTGCGGTCAAGGCAGTAAACACTTCGGCCCTTGACCTTGACGAGGTACACTGTCTGGTCCAGGGTGCGGATGATACCGCTGTCGCTATCAAGGGGTCAGCGATTTCGACATTGTAACGGGATAGAAGTTAACGTACCCATTGAGAAGAGAGTATTTCACATGGTTCAAGGTGGAGTAGAGAAGGACGCCTGCGTCATCCCAAGCTGCGCTCTTGATACGGATGGTTTCATGTAGGCTGCTCACTTGCTCCAGTGTCTTGGTGACAATGGTGACGTTATGCTTGCTGAGCAGGGCGGCGTAGAGACCGTCATTCGACCAGACAACGTACTTGACACCACTCACAGCCAGCTCTGCCAATTGCTTCTTCTGCTGGATGTCGAACAGCACAACGGTAGTGGGGGTAATGAAAAGGAGACCACCCGTTCCACCGAAGTAAATATCGGTTGTTCCGACGGGTGGCTTAATCGACTTGGTGGTGGAATTGCTCAGATCCTTAATATCAACCTGTTGGTTGGATTGACTGAAAACAGCAAATCGATTGCGAGCAACGAAGACGGCAGAAGAGGCCTGGCCACGCTTGACATCGGTGGGTTCGATGGCGCCAGTGGCATCACGCGGGAGGTGGATCAACTCATAAACACCACCATCCGTTGGCGAAGTGACGAGGATAGCGCGCTCGGCAGGGTTATACGAGAGGGTTCGAGGAGGCACCCAGGGGGAGCCCAGCTTGCGCAAAGAGAGCATGGGTGGGGACTCGACGTTCTGGGCGAAATCGAACGACTTGACATGCTTTTCCTTTGTGATATAGAAAAGCTGGTTCTGGTAAGCCGCGGATGCGGGCCGCTCCCTTTCCAATTTGAAGACCATGACGCCGGTATCATGGCCTGCGGCGAAAAGGTTAATCTCGGGGTGGGCAGCAATGACCCAGAATCGGTCCATATCCCGCTTGAACGATTGCACGGAGGTTCTCTTATTCAGGTCCCAGGCTCGAATTGTTTTGTCTTCGCCGACGGAGAGGATCAGATCTTGGTGAGGGTGGAACAGACAAGCAGAGGCATTCTGGAAATGTCCACGGCAAGTATCGACTTCCCATGCTTTGGTATCTAGAATAGAGAAGTCAGCGACATTAGAGTATTACAGCATCCCACAGACGCCGGTGCAACATACCACTCATTCGCCACAACTTGATCAGGCGGTCATCGCCCGCAGAAACGATTAGGGGTAGAGACGGGTGGAAAGCAACCCAGTTGACACCCCGATCGTGTCCCTCCAGGACGAACTTCACTACCGCATCAGTATTTCCAAACATGTCCGCCTGGTTCGGGTTGGCTCGGGCCATCTGGTCTTCGAAGGACATTGTCGTGGGTGCCGAGTGTTTCTTCCGCAGGCCGGAGATATCCCAAATGCGAACGGACTGGTCCAGGGAAGCGGAGGCTATCAGGTCCTCGGTCGGATGGAATTGCGCGCACATCACGTAGTGGTTATGGCCCGTCATGGTACAAACTAAAGGAAACCAAATGTCAGCTCATCCCAGGTGACAGGTGGCCGGAGCCCAACATACTCAATGACCGATTTTGCCAGTTCCAAATACGGATTGTCTGGTCGTCGGAGGCAGAAACAATCCAAGGGAGTTCATGGTGGAAGAACACCGTTCGCACATAGTCCAAATGACCATTGAGTGTGAACAGACACCTCCGTGTTTGGTAACTCCAGACCTTGATCTTATAATCGTCACCGCCGGAGACAAAGAGGGGTTGGGTAGGATGGAAGTCAATGCCTCGAACGGGGCCATCGTGTTCTTCGAAGCGGTCAATGAGGGTTCCCATGCGGTAATCCCACAGCTGGATCGTCGACGAATGAAGGGATACTAGAATCCATGGTCTACGTCCTCCGAAGTCAGTACAAGCCGAATGCGACGCGTAGGATATGGATGGAATCCCGAACGAACCGTTTAGGATGGAAGGCAATTCCCTTCGCACGGGAGGATTTTGACTCAAACTGTTGCCGTCATGGGGATTAGTATCGGTCGGAAGCTATTGGAGAGCAGGATTGGATGAAGCAGACGTAGACAAAGGAGGGGAAGCGTACCTTGGTGAGCATGTTTGGGGAGGACTGCATGTTGAAGGGGGGTTAGCCGGAGCCGCACCATAGAGAAGCAAGCTCCGCACGGTAAACACAAAGAGATCACAGAGGCGACGACCTCATCCACTGCACAGGAGACAGAAGGGGCAGAGGAGGACGAATGGGGAGATCGGGGAGCGTCTGGACTCTGATCTGGACAGGCTGGACAGGACACCTTCGATGGCGGTAACGTGGACTTATTGAATAAGCGAAGTAGCGCAGGCCAATGGGGGGCTCGGCGGTGAGGAGCTGCCAACACCACCAACACAGCACACCCAGCCTCAGTCCCTATCCAGGTGCCTTCCTCTACTCCAGTACCTAGAGGGGCTCTTTCAATTTTAAAGATGCGGGTGCTTTGGTCTTCTTCTGTGTCTCCTTGAAGCCGACACTAACTCCAAGGTGGAGCTCAATGGGGAAGCCTCCCGACCTCATGTAACTACTAGGTACACCTTCTAGGCTCTCCCTCCCAATCTACCCCCTTTAGCATGAGGGCGACTTTCGACCACCAAATTTCTGTGTTGTGGAATTTGGATGACATTTCATAATGGAGACTGTGGAACAGGATCAATCCGCCTCGGGTTGGTTTCGTACCTCATCTTCAAATCAAGCCAATCACACATTCCACCCCCAGCGGGATGAAAATTGGCCCTTCAATGGAAGCCCAGCTCCTGAGGCAGCCTATATCGAGGATATATTCGAGGGAAATGGTGGGCATAGTAAGGATCGAAGCCCCGCACCCGAAGAAGCAACCTGTATCGAGGATATATCTCAGAAAAACGGCGACCATAGTAAGGATATTGAAGTGGTCCTACCATACGCCGTTGAGGAGCCGGATGAAGAGGAACCTGTCTACGCATCAAGGCACCCCACGCTACTCCCTTCTCGCCAGAACACTCCTGATGCCGGGCAAGGAGACCTAGTGGATTCTATGGAAGGCCTTCATTGTGACTCCGATTCTGATCCACATTTCACCCCAAGAAGAGGTAAGAAGAGGAAACCGAGCATGACCACTTCTGGGTTGTTGGAACATACAGAGCATGAGTCACATAAGTCTCTGCTTGATACACAAGATGAAGCACCGACCTTGAGCCCCAAACGACAGAGACGAAAAAGCAAACGCTCCGGGCAAACCCTGGAAGTTATCCATAGTCCGTATAGGAACCAAGGATTCGGTAGATCATCCGGAAGCTCACTATCAACAGACACCAACACCTCCAACCTCACCGGTGAATGGATACCACCAGCTGAAATGGAAATAGATTGAATTAGAAATGCGTTTTTTTTTCTGGATGATCTGTACTGCGGACACTCAACCTGTCTATAGAATTTAATTTGCCAATGTCCTGGACTTGGATTGATTTTACCACTGCTACTACTACTCCTACTACTAGATGAACCTGGTAACAAGTACCTAAGAGGAAGAACTTGGGGAGATGGACGGTGCAATGGGTATGTTTGTCCCCCACGTTATCCTCTTGCAAATAAATCTAGATCCAGACTCTTTGGCTAATGGCATCTCATTCCAAGACCATGCCATCTACGATGCTCTTGGCTATCAAGCTACAATTTCATCAGTAGGGGCCAGTAGAAGCCAACCAACAACAAAAGCTCGGTTCGGTTTTGCAATAGTCAGGTAGTAAATTTTAATTTGACAGCATCAACCCTTGCCGATGGAGCCAGCCTAAAAGCCTCCGCGAATTCCTTCATCTTGGCGATCTGATGCCATTTCATTGGGTCCGAGTCACACTAACTCGTCTGCTGTCGGCGAATTGCATCCCAATCTTCCACCACGTTCAACAGCTTCATCGGACGGGGCAACATGGAACAGGCACGTTACCGGGGCTCATCGCGATCGAACGTTTCTAAAATCCCCAAATCTAGCCAAGATATTTATTTAAGCTCCTCTCCTGCCCTCCGCTTGCCCCAGATGACCCCTCACGGCTTTCGCTTCTTTCCTTCTGATCAGGGCCTTGTATCTCGACTCCAATTGCAACCATGAAGTGGTCGCCATTTCTCCTCCCCGCACTGCCCTGGGCAGCTACTGGGGCGCCAGCTGCTTCTCTGCCCTTCACTCCATCCCACATCGTGAACCAGACCACGTGTGGAGGGACCACCTACGCCTACACCGGCCTCGAGGGGTACGGCTTCGTCGCAGCAAACGCCAGAGACAAGTTCGGCGACACTCTTGCTGGTCTAGGTAGCTCTGCGACAATTGAGAAGGGCTCATGGCGCAAGACCGGGCGCGACTCGTACTCGGGGATTTTCTGGGCTCTCCCTGATCGTGGCTGGTACGCCCCCTTCTTCTACAAACACGGCGCAGTAGAAAAGAGACAAGCTAACATAGAGAAACAAAAACTGCCAGGAACACAAATGGAACCCTCAACTTCCAGCCGCGCATCCACAAGTTCGAGATCACCCTCAAGCTTGCGCCCAAGGCCTCAGTCAAGAACCCCTCCAAGCCCAACCTCAAGCTGAAGTACCTTGACACCCTCCTCCTGAAGGACCCCGACGGCCAGCCCCTCACCGGCCTCGACCCTGACTTCACCGGCTCCGCCTCCTTCAAGGGATTCCCTCCTCTCCCAGTGGCCTCCTACGTCGGGGACGGCTTCGGTGGCGCCGGTCGTGGCGGCCGCCGCATCTCCGTTGACGCCGAAGGTCTCGTCATCGACAACGACGGCTACTTCTGGGTCTCCGACGAATACGGACCCTACGTATACAAGTTCGACCGTAGCGGCCGGATGGTGTTCGCCCTGCAGCCACCAGAGGCCTACCTACCCCGTCGCAACGGCACGCTCAGCTTCAGCGCCGCCTCCCCGCCTCTCTACGCGCCCGACCAGCTCGTGAACCCCGAAGACCCCGAAACCGGCCGCAATAATAACCAAGGCTTCGAGGCCCTCTCGCTCTCCCCCGACGGCAAAACCCTCTACGTGATGATCCAGTCCGCGCTGAACCAGGAAGGCGGCCCCAAGAAGAAAAATCGCCAGCCCGCCCGCCTCCTCCAATACGACATCTCCTCCGGCAAACCCCTCTACCAGCACGAGTACGCCGTCCTCCTCCCCAAGTACCGCGATTACACCCAGGAAGACGAAACCGCCGACAACGCCTACCTTGTCGCCTCCCAGTCCGAGATCCTGCAGCTGCCCACAGGCGACTTCCTCATTCTCTCGCGCGACTCGGGCTTCGGCCACGGCCAGGCCAACTCCCGCTCCGTCTACCGCCACGCCGACATCTTCTCCATCTCTCCGGCCACCACGGACCTCAAGGGGGCCAAATACGATAGCGTCGGCGGCAGCATCGCCTCCGGCAAGGGCAAGCTGAACGCCGATATCACACCCGCAGAGTACTGCTCGTTCCTAGACTTCAATATCGACTCCGAGCTGGGCAAGTTCGGCCTCCATAACGGTGGTGTGCAGGATGCGACGCTCCTGAATGAGAAGTGGGAGAGTCTCGTTCTGGTTCCTGTTGACCCGGAGCGCGGCCACGGTGGTCATCACAAGCGTGGTGGTAACAAGGAGAATCAGGAGTATTTCCTGTTTACGTTTAGTGATAATGACTTTATCACCCAGAATGGTTAGTTTTGCTCTCCCTTTCAATCACTTTTGTTTGGAAAATTGCAATGTTATGCTAATAGACAAGCAGGATACATGAACTTTGGCCGTCTGCCCTACGCGGATGAATCCGGGTATGATCTTGATAGTCAGGTGCTGGTGTTTAGGGTTGAGTTTTAAATTCCGCCTGTCCGTACTGTAGACAGCCAGTCTAATTAAGTACATGGTTTTCTTGCGTTAAGGATGCGCCAGTCTTTTAGGGCACTTCTCTAATTGATATTCTCGATGACGTTATAGAATTGCACCATATATTGAGTACTAAATTGTAGTAGTAGTACAAGCACATGTCATAGGTAGTACTAAATATAATGCCATAAATCTGCCCACGAAAAGCATGCAACGCCACGTATCTTCATGACAGCCACCACACATATACCAAACAGATACTAACGCCAGTCAACCGTATCCAGAACCAAAGAACAGGAAATACAGGCCAGGAGATGAGAGTGAGAACTGCATCCTTCATTCAGAGCTTGAATTGAGCGAACTTTTCAACATTCTCCATAATAGGGTACGTTATTAGGAAAAATCACATGCAAGGCAGCAAGCACAGTATTAGTAGTTGTGGAAAGAAAAGTATGGATTTCTCTCTTCGTGAAACCTCAAGTCGATCCCGATCACGCCTTGAGAATTTTAATTGCCCGTAAAATGTCCTCTAAGGACCAGCCAGGCCCACCCGGCACAATTTCGGCCCAGACTTCCTCTGGGACCGCCTCTTCTGGGCTCAGTAAGCTCCAGTTGGGGCTGGGCTCAGGTTTGATCCATTTGAAATCTTCGACTTGGCTCCAGCGATCTTCACTATCCAGGCGATCATGATTAAGGGCCTGATTCCATGTCAGTACTCTACCACCTAAACTTTTTCTGTTTTTTTAGCGGCTTACATATGCCCGCGGTATCCGACCAAATCGAATTTCAGTACAATCTTCGATAATCGGATTGCTGGAAGAGCTGAGATAAACATCCACATTCTTGCAATGGTGCATACGGAACTGACGACAGTCCACCACAATAATGCTATTTGTCACTCCAGTGACGTGTGCTGGCCCATCAACCTGGCCACAAACGAGGAGACTCTCATCCACATTTTTGACCATCAGACTAGCATAAGGCTTTCCATTGGCTGTGGGTATGGACATGTCCGCTATGCAACGATCAAGTGAAGTGATAGATGCCGGCACCGCAGCGGAGGACCCCGACGCCGGAAGCATGATGTGAAGACCGGTGTGGTTATCCACGGAAACCGATGCAACCGAAGTTGCCGCAAACCCAGTGCTTCGCGGTTCCATCTTGATGTCATCGTCAATATTATCTATTGCGATCTTCGGGATCGAGGTTGGAACGATCTCAGGCCGATGGAGGGGAAGCTGGTCGGGTTCGTTCAGAGGAGTAGACGGGTACATCGGGGTCTGCGCTGCAGACGACCCAACGGAGGATGTTCCAGGTGAACGATAGCCCGGTATACCATGACTGCCATGAACAGCCAACGCAGCTGCATCGGGAAGGGAGATAGCAGAGGGACCTTTCTTGTTTTTAAAGCTAAATTTCGGCCGCGGCTGCACTACAGCACGAGTTTCGGCGAGCTTATCCTGGAGGGCTTTGATAGCCTGGAGAAAACCAATCAGTATCCTACCCTTGCTAGAAACGTCGAGAGAGAAAAAAAAATTTTTCAAATTAAGGTGGAACGTACTTCGGCATATACCCGCTGATCATAAGTCGGAATATAGCTAGCTGCGTCCTTGACTTCATTGGATAATCGCGCGATCCCGGCTAGACAGTGGTCGGTTGCATCTGCCCGCTCTCCCCCGACCAACGAGGTATCTGAGAGTTTATCCATCTGTTCCTGTAGGGCTACAGGAAAACAGAAGATGTGTCAGAGTTGCTCTGACGAAGAAGCACATAGCACAAGAGGTCAATCAGACCATACCGGTGATATCATGTTGGAAGTAACGGAAGAAGCGCTCCTTCAACGGGATTTCGGAACTCTGGATGGTTTGGTTCTCGGCTTGAGAGGGCCGACGAGCATGTTCAATCTCGGGGTGCGACATGGTGGATGGGCGTAAATATTGGGGGGGATTCAGAGTGAGTCTTCTGGTGGTGTTGTGTATCGATATATCGCACCCAGAATTATTGGAATCCAGGTGGAACGACTTAAGGTATTGATGACGTCGTCTGGACGTGGTACCGCTCCAACCCGGTTCCAGCGGTTCTCAGTCCAAGTCTCCACAGAACAGTTTCATAAATCACGGAGGGATCCAAATATAAAATCGAGGCTTGTCATGTCAATACAAGATGAACAATCTTGGCCTGGTATCAATTCAGCTTGAGATATAACCGATCTGTGCGCCTGAGGGGCAGCTTTTTCCTGGAGATGCTGGGCTGATCAACGGCGCCACCTCAGAAGGAAGCTCCACCAAGCTAGGGTCTGAATGGGGAATACCACACGAATCCAGCAGAACCGGGGGAACGGTATCTACCTAGGTAGGTACTCCAGGGTCTATCTATGAGGGGACAAGAGTCACTCACCTCCAATGGTCTCTCTGCATTTCCTACTTTTGCCTTGGAAGAAGCACATTCAAGTTGTGGGGGGAATATTCGGTGACGTCGTCGATCTCTCGGCGAATCCTTCATTCCGAGGTCTATCCCGCGCTAACCCTTTCAGGAACAATATCACCATGAAGCGGTGCCTGAGTGCCTGAGGAGTGAGTGCCTGGCCTCGATCTTCAAATCAAGAAATTTTTTCGTCCACGATCAACAAAGCTACGACGCTGCTGCTATTAATGCTGTTTAATATTGAAGCTTGATACATGCACAGAAACTTGTTTGACTGGCAATTCTTGTGCCATGGAAATTATACATACAAACAGACTGGGTAAAACCAGAATCATTCATTATACTGCAGGGAGCTCTGGTAAGTTGGGTCTGGGGATAGGCTGCAGACCATCTATCTCCACAAACACCTGTCTAGAGAGCGATGATGGTCGTTGTCGCTGTCGGTGAAAATCGGCAGAGGGGCCTCTTTCAGCCACTAACCGATCAAAGTCGGATCGAAGATCATAGTCGCTGACAGTCTCGCTGCCCGTGCTCAGACTGATGGTCCTGAGCATCAATTTGCCTTCTTTCATCCAAAACCCAAATACCTCGTTCTCCTCGGGGAATGCCAATGCGAGTTGGCCAGGCCGGAAGACAGAAGGAATCTTTGAGGTGGCCTTCTTCATTCTAAGAGGGTTGAGTGTTCCACTAGTGATGGAATCACACAGATACATCTGTTTCATGCCATTCACAATCATGAATCGCGACCCCGAAGGTGACTGTGCAGCGTGTACTATTCTCGTGCTAAACGGATCGCGAGTGATGTGTGAGTCGAAGATGGAAAATGACACCGGATACTCCTTCCCGAGAAAGGCCGTCAGAAGTACAACACTCCGAAAACTGTCGTAGAAGACACATGTGAGGTCTCCATCCTCAGCAGTCCACTTTGTATCGTTAGTACTCGTCAAGCCTCCATAGGAGTATGGTATACGCACCGGTGGCAGTTTGAACGACCTCGAGCTGTCCGGCCCAGCCTTCCAGTGTGGCAGGGTACAATCCCACACATCCACATACGCATACTGGTCCCCGAGATGACTTGCAACGATAAAACTCCTGTTGTCAACCGAAAATTGCAATTTCCTCTCAATTACCGCTTCCTCTCTCTCTTTCTCCGGGGTGGTCTTGACATCCAACAGTGCGGTCTTGTCAACCGCTGGAGAAGAAACATTTCTGAATACCGTATATCGCGACATCCTATCCCCCAATTGAATCTCTCGAATATTTCTGTTGTTTATTTCATAGACGCGGACTTGATCTTTAAGAGTAAATGCAACATATCTGTCGTCGCGAGACATAACCATACATGTAACAGGAAGCGATCGATGCTGAGTATCAATTGTCAAGCATGCTTTGGGGGTGACGCTTCTACCTTCAAAGATAAGAAGTTCATAGTGCTATACGTGGGTCAGTAACTGCAGGGTCAAGAGGAATGGGAAAGACTACCTCTCCGGCTGAGGCGACGACAGCGCATCGCTGGTGTCCTGCTGCAGCGTGCTGCACACCCGTTACGTCGTACCGATGACCTTTGGGTTTCTTCCCATGATCTGATTTCAAATCGAAACTCATTACCCAGCTACTCCCTGCATCCCAGAAAAGAAGGCACTGCCCGGTAGCCGAAAAACAAAACCTAGGCTGTCGAGGGAGGTGATGACCCTTGGAAGAGGTTCTTCTAAACAAAGAGGAGCTCCCGGTTAAGGACATCTTCATATTTTTGAAATCCTGGGACAGAGACCGTATCAGCTGCTTCTCGTGCACTGGGATAGTTCTAGGGCGTGTCAAAAATGGACTGATCGTTTCCGTTGGTGTAGGTAATGAGTATTTGCTAGTCATCTTGAAGAACCCAGAGCTCTGAGTCGTTGGGGACACTGGGCTTCTCAGCGCCTCCACGGAGCCAACACGGGATGAGCGACATGTAGAGCTTCGACTGATTGAGCTCGAGCGAGAGTTTGTATTCACGGAGTCCAGAAATGAGTGACGTCCGCTGCTGTCCGACTCGGAGATGGGGATAGATTCCGACACCTGATCAAGCGGTTCAATCATGCGTGCATGTTGGATTTGGGTTTTCCCTGGGCATAGGGGACAACAAATATCCACCTCCAAAATCCGTGACCTTTCCTGGAATTGCTATTTTGAAAAGATGGTGTTAGACGCCAGAAAACTCACAAGATCCTACCTTCGTCTCGATTACCTGGTTATTACTTACTTCATATGCCTTTCTATCAAAAATTCTCAGCTGTTCCTCCAAGAGGACTCCCGGTACTGGGTGTACGGCTGGACAGTTAACGATATAGACAACTCCGTTGTTGCCCTTTCTTTTTTGGGACTGGTGTCCAGGGAACGATGAATTGTGTAGCCACTGTGTCAAGTGTTGCTGATAATCGTGGGAAAATGCTTCTAACTCTCCGTTGCAGTCCCACAGCTGAACTCTGCGATTGATAAGCCATCTCACCAGAAGGCCGAGCGACGAGTCTAAGACATCTCGTATAGGCGAAAGCTTCGTCCATGTGTCTCTGATTCTTCGGGTTTGTAACGGTGGGTTTTCTCCAGCGGTGTGGCTGAGTATCATAGTTGAGAGTATTTGGAGTGAGGGCGTATTGAACTCGTCATCGAACGCTGCCAATACGGTTCTAGCTAATTTTACACGGTTCTCCTGTGTTTGGTTAAAGGCCTCCTCAACCTTCATCGCTGCAGCACTCGTGTAGCCCTGCTCTTGGGATATGCGACGACGGTCGATATGGCATTGGGTGAGGGCTGATTCAGAAGCCCATAAGAGATCAAATAAGAGGAAGAATGACATTAGTTGGTCGTCTCTCTTTCCCATAAGAGCAGTTAGGAGGTCGGTGGTAAGAGTTTCTGGGGCACCAGGAAAAGGATACTATCGCCATGTGAGTCGATCATGTTACGAAGTAACCAACACCATTTCTAACTTACAATTCCGGAAGTGTAAATAGGAAGGTAGGTTTTACTAGATGCAAGCAACGATGCCTGCTTTGTAAATAATTCCGCAGAGCCGATATGACTGATTGCTCTTGGCAAGAGGTCGTTGACCAGGAATCTTTCCGGTTCAGAGAGGTCGGGGTGCTCCCATGCAGACCGCATGGCCCTCTCCAACTTGAACTTATTTTCGGGGGTAATAGGCTCGTCCCTCAATATGAGCAGTCGAATGCCCACCACCAAGGTATGTGCAATCAGCTGTCGATATCTGAGAAGCTCGGGAGTCGTGGTCGACTTGGTGCAAGGAAATAGGTCTGATTTCACTCTCACAAGGTACATCAGGGTGGTAAAGATGGTGTCGGATGGTATGAGGTATGGTAGAAAGTAGGGATGGCAGTCCCGCACACTACCCAGGCCCTGGAGATAACTTCGCTGCAGATTGAAGAGCGTGTCAATCCAGAGTACTGGCCGCATTAGCGGTTCAATACTCGAGATACTCCCATCTTGGGCCCCGCATACGGCGATGTCGGCCGCATGCTCGCCGATGATTTCGTGGAGGATACTTGTAAGGTCACGACGCCCAAGCTGTTCCCACGCTGCTGCCACGAGTGGATGTGACATGAGGGAGCCGGATGGAGGCACCTAGGAACATAAGAGCGATCCGAGTACTGTTGCGCGGCGGTTGGTGACGAGTGCAGGTAATTCTCGATGGCAGGTTCTGTGGGAGGACAAAGGAATTGTGTTGGGGCGAACACGACGATGAAAGGAAACAAGGAGAAGGGAGGGTTTGGCGCCCTGGCTTTTGCATGATGGGCACGGGTCGGAGTAATCGCATAATTGAGAGAAAAAAAAAAAAAAAAAAAAAGAGGACGGTGGATGAACTTTCAGCTGATGCGAGACTGCATGCTTTGTCTTACATGGCATGTCGCATCTCGCCGACGATTGGCACGGATGTGTTGGAAACGCGCAACCAGCCAGCCTGGGCTCTGTAAGCCGGACGGATAAACCACCCAAGCGAAAGGATAATAGATAAATAGCGGAAAATCAAATTGAAATTACAGGCTTTTCTGGGAAATTTCTCTGTCTTATCTTGGATGAGGCGTGAATTGCTTTGTCGGGGCGTATAGATTTACAATCTAGAAGACGAACTACTTGCAAACTATCCCTTCCTAGTCCCCCACGGAGTCCAATTTTCGGTGCTCCATGACAGTCGAGACGGGGGAGATCAGGGAAATGAAATCCGGCGGATTTCCCAATTAATGGCTTTTCACTTTGATTATTGGATTTTTGCTTCTTTTCGCTTGCCCTCCACACCGCTCCAGCCAACGCTGATCCCTCTCGATCTATCAGCCTTAGCGGATATGTACAGCGCATGGGACTTTATCCGTCCAATTAATTGGCTTGATGGAGGATGACGGTGATCTCTCTGGATCAGCGCTCCCGTAATCCTCTCTCTGCACGGTTCTCTCAGCCTGAAGATTGTCGATCAAGAAACTCTGTTCATAAGTGCCATGGAGGTAATTTAGGTTCATTACCCCTTAACCATTTCCCCGTGGGAGAGATGGATTGGCTCCTGGATGTCTAGTAACCAAAAACCAGGGTGAAAGCTGTTACTGTTGTTTGTAGGTTAACCGTGGAAAATGCCTCAGAGCCTCGACCACTCAAAAAATTAAACTGAGCACGAATCTCACCAATACGAGTGTCATGTAGATCCCCCGGATTTTGCCTGAGCATTGTCCACTGAGCCCCGTAATAAAAAGCCTCATCGTGCAACCTGCACTTCTCCATCTGCAATCAGATCTCGAGTTCGTAGATAATAAGTTCTTACCACTGGGAAATGACTTTTCCATGCACAGTAAAACTTTAGTATATGTAGGCGCTCGCAGACGCCAACCACCACAAATAGCCAGCCAGTCTCAACTGGTGCATGCAATAGCATCTGCCCCCAATGGAGGTGAGGGTGTCTACCATCCAGGTGTGAGAATAGTCATTCAGGATTTTCTTCCCTGTGTACGGTAATTCCGAAAATTTCGTCGGTAGGCAATATTGTTGATGAACATGATATAAGACTGACAAGTATCGTCCGGTCTGACTGCGAGGAAATCTGGTCTATATATTTCGAGGGAGACCGGGGGAGTGATATGTTTGTAAGGCTCCCCTATGATATTACTGCCTGTTTCCATATCAGCTAATGCTTGCTAGGTTTACTTACACTTATGTTTCCCCAACCTGTCAATAAATGATCCGGTTGACATGCCCATGATACCTGACATGGAAGTTGAACTAAGTGAGCATCGTGCTTCGTGATTGGGCAGACATGAGTGGTTGCGCAGTGGGATCTGTGGTGTCTTCCAAAGAGGGTTAGCTCCATGGTCTCGGGAGTGCTAAACAGAGCCAAGCGGGTCGGTTGGTATGAGCTATGATTGGCTGTGGAGATGACGTCCCTTACTTCTTGAGGGTCTCAATAACGCCCGGGATGCTTATTGAGGATCAGGTTTGGCTCAATAAAAGAGACAAAAACCCGGAGCATTGGAATGGACCTCAGAGCAAATGAGGAGATCCCGAGAATGGCGTCTCCGTGGGCGCCATTGACATCATTGGCGACCCATCTCCTCTCCTTCATCTGGCGGCCTCAAGATGTTGTTGGCTTGGCGGCTGGAGTCTATTAGTGAATTGGATCTTATATGAGATGAGCTATCTTGAGCAGATACTTAGCTTGCACAATGGATGACTGCCGCCTCCTCATCTGCCGACATGGTGCTGGAGAATTTTTACCATATGTTCACCAAGCTCTGTTGTGCTCTCCCGTGACTGGTGCTACATTCCTCCCGTGGCCACCAGGTGGGCAGGAAAGCTATTTGATATTGACGCGTCCTTCTCCAACAACCGAACCATCTGTTGACAACAGCTGAGCGGTGCGTGTAATATAGGTATATTGATGGATGTGCTAGTCCATTGACCCTTTGTCACGAACCTTGGTCGAGTGGTGGTTTAAATTCGCAAATATTATCCGTCCCAAGATTCGCCCTTGATTCCCCGCCAGACGCGAAAGCTAACGGGCCCGAGGTGACTTTTATTTATTTGTTTTACTTTGAAAAAAAAAAAAAAAGTCCCGACACCCTTTCGTACCAACCTGCGTTTCTATTTACCTCCTGTACCTCATCAGATTTGATCTGGGATGCGATCCACCATGGGGTTTCTCACTCACTTCATCGGGGTCCTAGCTCTCTTTACATCTTGGATACTCCCCTTCGGAGTCGCTGAATCTGGATATGTTCTTGTTGAGCAATTGAACCATATCCCTGATGGCTGGGTTCAAGACATCGCCCCACCTCCATCGACACTGATGAATTTCCACATTTCGATACACCAAGATAATGCAGCTAAATTTGAGCAGAAGGTCATCGAAATGTCAACTCCCGGACATCATAGCTATGGGCAGCACATGAAACGTGATGATGTTAGAGCCTTTGTGCGTCCTTCCGAGCACACCGTGGAACAAGTTCTCTCATGGCTCGAATCCGAGCAGGTCCCAACCCATTCCATCCAGAACAATGGGAACTGGATAGCTTTTAGCGTCCCTGTTTCAAAGGCTGAGGCGATGATGAGAACAAAGCTCTACCGATTTGTACACACGGAGACTGGAAAGACCGCGATCCGCACTCTGGCTTATTCCGTGCCAGATGAGATTTATCCATACATCCAATTGATCCAGCCAACCACTCGTTTCGGGCTACCCGGTGCACAGTCAAAAGTAGAAGGTCTTCTTAGACCCGTTGCTGCTTCAATAGAGGATTTGAACGCAGACTGCCACTCCACGATCACCCCTGACTGCCTGCGCGAGCTATATGGCATTTACGATACGGAGGCTCAACCAGACCATCGGAACAGGCTTGGTATTTCCGGTTTTCTGGATCAGTATGCTCGCTACAGTGACTTTGAAACATTTATGGAGCGCTATGCCCCCAACATAACGGACGCCAATTTTACCGTGGTTTCGATCAAGGGCGGCCTGAACCTACAGAACTCGACTCGATCGAGTTCCGAGGCAAGCTTGGATGTCCAGTACGCACTTTCTCTAGCATACAACGCTGCTGCAACGTTTTACACCACTGCAGGACGTGGCCCGGTTGTTGGCGGCGAAGAGTCGGTGAATGAGCCCTACCTCGATCAACTCCACTATCTTCTCAGCCTCTCAGATGATGAGCTCCCTGCGATCCTCTCAACGTCATACGGCGAGAACGAGCAAAGTGTCCCCGAGTCCTACTCCAACGCCACGTGTAACTTATTTGCTCAGCTCGCAGCACGCGGGGTGTCCATTATTTTCAGCAGCGGCGATTCGGGTGTTGGCGGGACTTGCAAAACCAACGATGGCACGCACCAGACAAGGTTCCAGCCTATCTTCCCAGCATCATGCCCTTTCGTCACATCCGTCGGTGGTACCTACGATATCAAGCCAGAGAAGGCAATCAGTTTCTCAGGAGGTGGTTTTTCCGACCGATTTCCCCGTCCCTCTTACCAAGATGCTAGTGTAGATAAATACCTAGAAGGGCTTGGGGACCAGTGGGAAGGTTTCTACAATCCAAACGGAAGAGCCATTCCCGACGTTGCAGCACAAGCAAGTAACTTTGTGATTGTCGATCATGGGTCGTTTGCAAGAATCGGAGGAACTAGGTTCGTCAACTCGCTTCCTCTAATTTCTACATCCAGGATTCAAGTCTAACTTGATAATTAGTGCTGCCGCCCCTGTATTCGCAGCCATCATCTCCCGAATCAACGCTGAACGGCTAGCAGATGGCAAATCAAATTTGGGATTCCTGAACCCCTGGCTCTACTCGCTAAACCAAACTGGGTTTACGGATATTGTCGACGGAGGTTCTGTGGGCTGTACCGGCGAAGGTGCAGCAAGGGTACCATACGCAAGCTGGAATGCCACAGAAGGCTGGGATCCCGTCACCGGGCTAGGGACTCCATTTTATAATACGCTGGTGAAGGCAGCAAGAGACTTATGAGCCCGCTTAATCTCTGTATTTGATATTGAAGTTGCATAATTTTCACAGTCGATAATAATCATCGTCTATGGCGAGTAGATACCAACGAAATATTAATCAAAGATTGTGATCAGCTTTCCCCGCATCTAAAGATTTCCAATGTTAAACGAACGAACCCATGTTCTGCGTGACCAGGGTTTAATAAGCCATATTGATGATGAGAAAATCCAATTCTGGAGAAAAAAAAGAGAGACACACAGAGAAAGGGTTGAATGAGGATGAAAGCAAGGGCACAGCACGTGACATGTCGGTGCCAAGACTCGGAGCAGTGCTGGAAGTGGAAGCTGTTAGAATGGAAGCTCCTCGTCCTCATCATCCATCATCAACCAACGCTCAACCCCCAATCATTCACTTCCTACCTTTCCAGATCCTTCATCTTCTCGTAAAGGCTTTCTTTATCTCACATAATAATCTGACTACCCACCGATTCCCACCGATTCCCACCGACTCCCTCCTAAACCTCCACTATGGCCAGCGATCTGAAGTCCCTGGTCTCCGACCTTCACAACACGCTCAACCGAAAACAGTTTGACGCAGCAAATGACCTCCTCAGTCGCGCCAAACGAACCCTCCTCCTGCAGAGTGCCTTGATTCCCACACCCACCACAGCCCCCGAGCTGATTGCTGTTGCACGAGAGATCCTGGAGCTTGGGGCCTTGGCGTCTATCCGACAGACTGACGCACCCTCTTTCACCCGATACTACCAGCAGCTCCAGCCATTCTACGACCTAGAGAAGGACAGCGCCACTGCAAAGAAGATTGATACGAAGACCAGCCAACGTAGCAAGATCACAGGACTTTACCTTCTGCTTCTACTGAGCATGGGTGACAGCACCAGCTTCCACACCGTGCTGGAGGGTCTCGTCGAGGAAGCTAGCATCAACGGCAAGACGGTGGAAGATGACCCTTACATTAAGTACCCGGTCGAGCTGGAACGAAACCTGATGGAGGGGAGTTATGATAAGGTGTGGAGGGAGACAAACTCGGAGCGGGTGCCTTCAGAGGATTTTGCCTTGTTTTCGAACGTAAGATCTCTTCCGCCCTTACGACTAGTCATTTCTAACATTGTTGTTTTTCCTGTAGGTCCTTGTTGGAACCATCCGCAGTGAGATCGCCGACTGCTCTGAGAAAGCCTATCCTTCCCTCCCCATCTCCAACGCTAAGAACCTCCTCTTCCTTGATTCCGAAGGTGCAGTCATAGAGTTCGCTCAGCAGCGTGGCTGGGTCCTTCGCGATGGCCGGATATACTTCCCTGTGGAGCCGGAGGCTGCTGGCCGGTCAGAGAAAGACATTCTCGTGGCCAGTGGCACAATCATCGAGAACGCGATTGGTTATGCGCGGGAATTGGAGACGATTGTTTAACTATACATACATCATATCATTACTCGCATCATGAATTCTAATTACAAGCGGTGTGTTCATACCAGTCCACAACATGCATCATTCATCGGTGGTATTTCTTATCCACCCAATCTCCATACACAAACCCTCCGATCATAGAAACTGCTTGATACGCACAGGGCCCCTTCCCCAGTGGCACCATTCCCATTCCACTTCCACTTCCACCCCTCAGGCTTCCATATGTCTGACGCATAATTCATACTTTCATGTTCTGTAAACTCTGCCAGAACCTGCATGCTCGCCTCTGGTTCATCCCCACCACCTTGTTCCAAAATGACTTCCAACACCCTCGTCCCCGCATGCATGCAACTAGCCAGAACAAGGAACTCCCACCTGTCTCTATCACCATGCGCAGACCTCACCTTGTCCAAAATCTGTAACCTCCAAACCCCTCCACCCAGCCCCAACTCCGCAACTACCTTCCCCTTCTCCCTCCCCACACTCGTAGCCCAGTAAACCCTAAGCATCTCATCATAACTCCCCGTAAGCAACCACGGCGCTCCACCCGCCAGCGGCACAGGAAGCGGGAGAATAGCCGTAACACCAGCGGTATGGTGGCGCGCACGATCATCCACATCCTGAACAAGCCCCGAAGCCAAGTCCTGCTCCTCCTCCTCCCCTTCACTATCCAATTCCCTCCAACCAGGAACCCCCGCAAACCGCCTAACCCGCAACGTACCAAAATCATCCCCAGTAAACAAATACGGCGTTGACGTAGCCACTCTCTCCCCGGTGCCAGTACCAGTCCCAGTCTCAGTATACAGCCCCACGGCAACAAACCAAACCTCAATCTCCTGCGCCGCCTCAAACTCCGCAATCTCCCTAATCCCCTCCGCTCCACCCTCCGAGATCCCCCCCGTTATCGCACTTGTCGTTGCAAAAACCCCCGTCCTCCCATCCGCAAACGTCACCGCGAATCCATCCCGGAACGGCGCACCCAGCCACCCCGTCGGTAACCACGCGAGGTATAGCGCCGAGATACCCGGTGCGTCTTCGCGGACCTGGTTCGTCCAGAGCGGGACGATGTCGGAGTCAGAGACGGTGAAGAGGCGGATTTCGCCGGCGCTGGTGGCGATGGCGAGGAGGGTGGGGTTGGAGGGGTGGAAGTGGAGGTCGAAGACGGCGTGGGGGAGGGGGAGACGTTTAAGTTGAGTTCTAGATTTGATTTTG
This sequence comes from Aspergillus panamensis, assembly GCA_027569225.1. Lineage (NCBI taxonomy): Eukaryota > Fungi > Ascomycota > Eurotiomycetes > Eurotiales > Aspergillaceae > Aspergillus > Aspergillus panamensis. The sequence continues at coordinate 188,979 of JAPDER010000006.1, forward strand.
AGGTTAGTTTATTTTGTTTGGGTTAAGCTTGAGGCTGGGGAGAAGGAGCGGAGAAGGGGGGGGTGTTGCGGGGTATAGAAGCTTGGCTTAGCTTGAGAGGGGAGGTACAGTTTTGTGGTGACCGGATCGAGAGTCCATAGTTGCAGACTACCGGTTTTCGTCTGTGTGATTGATGATCCATCTTCGGATTTGGATTCGGAGAGCAGGTAAGTGCCTACGATGAAGTTTTGAGGTGTTGCGGGGCAGAATTGGAGACAGCTTGGGGGTTGGTCGAGGAAGATGGTGGTGAGGGAGGAGGGGTGGGTTGGTGGCATGGTTGGTTTATCTGGAGAGTGGGAACTATGTTGGGGTTTTTATTTCATTTCAAAAAATGACAATTTTCCTATGTTGATTGAGGAGTTGGGTTGATTTCTTTGAGCTCCAAGGAAAATATATCTTGATAGTGGCGGTGGGGTGGAGATGTCTTGGCGATACCCACTTGAAGTATAGGAAGTAGATCAAGATAATAAGAAACTAACTAGTAATGGTTCTAGAAAATAATAAGGATGCGAGAAATTCTTAAGCTGCGGCGCCTGTCCATACTTGCTCGATAAAATCTGTCAGATCTGTTTTTAATTCCTTGGGTCGTTCAAGAGCGGCGAAGTGTCCACCCTGGAGTCGTGAGTAACTTGTAACCGGAATTCAGACAGTAGGGAGCCTACCTCCTCGTGCCATTTCCAGAAGACCACTTTTCCTGTAGTCTCCACCCAAGATCTGGGCACAGGCATAAGCTCTTTTAGGAAGTAGGAGAATCCAAACGGCTTGTGGATATATAACTCCGTAGCCATGAGTCCGCTAGCGTTGGCCGGGATTGGATTACTCTGCGGATAATCAGTTCTGCTCAACAGAATGAGAGGATTCGGATAAAGCCCTACTTCGCGATAGGGGTATATTGCCCGTGGGAAAGTCTCGGTGAACCAGTATAGCGTGATCAGCTCCAGGATTGTGTCGTCCGGAAGAGGTGCATCTACCCATTCAAGGTATTTTTCCCCAATCCTAGAACCTCGTTAAACTATGAAGCTGAGATAAAGAGATTTAACTCAACCTACCATGCAAGCAGCGCAAGTGGACTCGCAGACAAAGTATGCCCGATAGTAGATGGTCTGGTGCCATGCTGCTCTGCGTAAGACTTACCCGTGCTGATAAACGCATTCCAACGGTCTAGTCCGCGCTTCTCGAGGCCGGAAATGCCATCGTTAAACAACCCCTCTGGGGATTGGGGAAGGGGGCAGAAGTTTACTTCCAATGTTACCACAGCTCATGCTCATTTCGGGAATTTAAAACTTACAGTGGACCGCTATTGGATGTTAATATCGGTGAGTGAGAGCGATGGGCAGGGAGTGCTTACCTTTGCAGGAGTCATAGTAAACACCTAGAAGCCTTCCAATTCTGCTGCCAATGTCTCCTCCCTGCGCCACGTATCCGCTCTCAAACCCAATATTTTTCATCAACTGGTCAATGATGTGAGCTGCATCCGTAAGAGTAAAGTTCTTTTCGAGAGGAGGACTAGAGGAAAAGGTGTACCCAGGAAGAGAGGGAACGATCAGGTGATACGGTAGGGTGCTGGGAGTATATTCGTCCCGGAACAACTGAAGCATTGGGAGAAACTCAAAGTAGCTGCCTGAAAGAAGTGATTAGCATACGATGATCTCAACTGAAAGGGCGTTGAGTCATACCAGGCCATCCGTGAAGTAGCACAATGGGTATTGCATCTGGTTTCTCGGAGAAAAGCGCTGCAAAATGGATGGTGAGACCTTCAATCTCCGTGGTGTATTGGGGAAAGCTGTTCGCATGGGTTTCGGATGCTCGCCTTTACGACCGGTCAGCCTCGGACACTACACTGATTAAGAGAGCAATACCAGTCAAACCCATTGAGCCATTTCCCTTTCATCTTCGCCATCCACTGGTAAGTGACGCCGAATCGCCGATCCTCTTGGGCATTTTCATACGTGTGAGGGCCAAGCTTAGAGAGCCTAAGTAAGGTCTTGAAATCGGAGAGCTCCTCATCTGAGATTTTGATAGAGAAGGGAGAGGGGGTGACCTTGGCAGTGGAAGGCAGCTGAGCAAATGGGGCAGACATGGTGCCGAGCCTGGATTTGAGGTGAGTTGATACAGCTAGAGACCAAGTTGCGGTAAAAGACAATGATAAATACTGGAGAGAGAATTTGTACCTTGGTGGGAATAGTGCGGGGTAGACTCTCCACGATGATCAAATGGTCTAGATTATGTAGATCACTGGGATATTTCAGGTTGGATCGCCGTGGGGATTCATCCTGATGCCTGTTTCACAGGGCAACAATCTACCATCTGATTTGCCATGCGTAGAGATCGTCGTCTGATTGGATTTGCTGCAGAGTTGAATTTGTAATGTGGCAGCAGTGAGTCAATGTGGGAAATCACGGAATGATTTGTCGCAGCAAGAAAGATCGTCAGTACGATGATGCGATACTACCTTGGCTTTGACCTCAAGAGAGATGGAGTAAGAGATGTGGAGATTGGTGGATATTTGGTGGCGCTGGGGAATTGTCAAGACGCTCTTTGTGCAGACGAATAATTCATCAAATTAATTTAGTTGCTATGCATCTAAGTTTGGCAGTTTGATGGATGGATGGATGTACTTGTTTGTCCTGATGAAGCGAAGAATCAAAGAACAAAGCGTGGAAGCAGGTGAATTGATAGTTCAAAGAATGTACTTTGACGTAGACACTCCACAGCATCTGCCCCCACCTCTAGCTTTCATGACACTGACCATGAAACCAAGACAAACTGACAAAAAGCTCCTATGAATCAACGAACTCTCTTCTATACATATAGGTTCACGGCTCCGGCCACCATCCCACCACACACAAATGTCCCCTCCCCAGCTGAGCCCAGACGAGCTTTTCTCCGACGACTCTAGCTTCTACGGTACGCATCCCACCATGAACCCAAGTATAAGAAGAAGAAGAAGAACTCCCAAATATTCTAACCGAGCAATAAAAGGCGACGAAGAACAAACAGCGGAGCTGGAGGACCTAGCGTCCACATACGATCCCCAGCACTACTGGGCTCACATCCACCCTCACCTACCCAGCACCATCCAATATAAAGCGACAAGGTCAACACCAACAGCAAAAATGCCCTCTCCTATGGATATCGATTCTGAACCACCGGCTCACCTCCCCCGTAACAGGCGCGGGAAGTACGAGCCCGTGCCGGACTTCCTCACACGACTCCCACCATCCTGTACCCGAACCAGCACTATCGGGCAGTGGATCTACGTCTCCAACCCACATCGGCCCGGCATACGAGACGATGTACCGTCGCTTATAAGAGAGGGAACTAGGGTTCTGCATGAATTCGAGAATGAAAAGGCCGGGTTGACCCTGGAGCATGACAGGTCCGGGTCTAGATCCGCTGTGGCCCTGTCCCGGAAGCTGGCCCCGTTGCGTCGGTCACTGGAGCAGAGTATCTTCGGTCTGGCGCGCGAGAGCGGCGTGGTCACGGGAAAGTGGATGCTGTTTGTTACCCCCGACCGGGTGGACTGGTACTGGAGGGTTGTCGCGACTGCGACGGTGCGCGGGGAGTTTGGGTTTGGAGCCAAGGTAGCGGCGGATGATGGGGAGGGGGTTGGGGGTCGGGCCCGGTTGATCGCGATTTATACGCAGGACTACGAGGATCGGGAGGATGTGAAGAGGGTGCTGAGGCGCATGATGGAGTTGAATCTGGTACGTAAAGAGGAGAAACCGATCCATTACAAGTGCGATGCTTTGACGCATCTGGAGATTATGTCGAATAATCCGTACGGGCTGAAGCCCACTTTGTTCTCGAGTGCGGATGTACTGGCTGGGAAGGTGTGAAAGAGTGATCTCAAACTGTGCAGTTATGATTGATATGATATAATATGAGATGACGGTTTATGCCATGGCTCCTTGTTTATATACTTGTCCTAGCCACCCACGGGCCCGTTCTGTTCGCATGCGGACCTTCTGTAGTGCTTTGATGGTCTTAGGGTCGCCGCGAGCTGTCTTTATACGGGCATGGCCCAGATGTTGTGTCCCTACCAGCGCATGGCCATGTGTCCGTTGATCAAGACCCAGTTGTCGTTTGTTGTGGAGCTGGGTGTAGAGAGGCGAGTCCGGCTGGGCTTTGAAGCCGAATCGTAGTGTGTTGGTCGGTGGTATCCCAGTATATCTCCTTCAAGAAGCTTCAATCCCCTTTCCCATAGCTTTCTCACACGCCGCTCGTACTTCAGCCACGCCTTTCACTCCCTCCCACTTCTCCAGAAGGGTGCGCACCTCCTCCCAATCCTTCTCCGCTTCCTCCCTCTTCCCACCCGCAATCAGCTTCTCCAGCCTGTCCGACGCATCTAGAACCCATTTGACGGTCTCCTTCTCTGCATTATTACCCTGAGTCTCATCCGCCGCCTTCGCATCTCTTATCCGCAGTCGCAGTTCCTCCCCCTCCTGAATCAAACTCCCCGCTGTCTCCGCCACAAACGCAATTGCCGGCCCCAACGTCTTGGTCATCGCCAACGGAGCCCCCCGATCGTCCATACTCTGCCTCATTTTCCCTATCGTCTCGACCGCCCGGATCAGCTTCGAGTAGTTATCGTAGACTAGAGCCTTGCGCTCGCCGTCCAGCGTGCGGATGTCGCCGACGAGCGTGTTCTCCGCCTTCAGAATCGTAGAGAGCGAGGATGTAGCTAGGAGATGGTTGACGTAGCGCTGGGGGTCGAAGTCTGGGTTGTCTAGTTCCGTCCCGGTCATCACGACGGACGGGTTGGAGATGTCGCCGGCATCGGTGTGTCGGGGGACGCTGAGGTAGCTTCCATTGCTGGTTGGTTCGGCGGGGGAGGGTCGAAGGTTGTAATAGTCACGGAGAGCGGCTCGGTTGCGTTTCGGATGAAGAGATGGAGAGACAGCTCGAGCTGTTGAGGGGGTGGAGGAGGCGCTGAGGCTGCCGGGGAGGTTGGTGGTATTCAGGGTGTCGAGGGATGGGCGGCGTGAGGAGACAGGAGTTGGGGAGTGAGCTCGCGAGGAGGCAATTGAGGGACGGGGAGATGAGCGAGTCGACATGTTCAATAAAAGGCAGATATATACAGTGGGAAATAAAAAGAAAACTGAAAGGAAAGAGTGAGCGAGGTTGGGAGCTGACAAGGACAGGTGGGTGGGTGAATGATGATGAGACGGAGACAACGGAGACCTAAGAGCGTCTTTTCTCCGCAGCTAACTTTCTCCTCCCCTGTACGGACCCTGTCAACTACACCTCTTTTTCTAACTTAAAAACCCCATTGAAAAGAATGACATGGCCAATCTCCAAGCCCAAATAGCAGCCCAGCTGCTAAGCAGCAAATCCCTTCCCGTTTCCTTAACCTGGGTGAACAATTTCCTCGCCTCAACCACCGCCCTCCAACGCAATGCGCCCCTCTCAGCTTTAACCCAGACTGCCCTATTTCGAATCCTAACCTCCGACATCCGCGAGTCCCTTACAACCAGAAATGACGCTACCATACTCCCCGTTGACATATTCGACCCGACCGTCCAGGAAAGGCGGCTGCAGGGGTCGATCCCCGTGCAGGTTCTCGACATCGAGGATATCGGATCTAGTCTGTGGAGCCAGGTGGAGGCTATCGAGCGCATCGAACGCGGAGAAGCTATAAGGGGCCGGGAGATAGTGCGAACAGTGAACGTGGGTGACGATAACAACCAGGAACGAAGTGGTACTGCCAGTACTGGATCGACGGAGAGCAGTGGTCCACATCGGCTGATTGTACAAGATGCGGCGGGCACCAGGGCTGTGGCCATTGAGATGCAGAATGTCAAAGAGCTTTCGATCGAGAAGCTTCCTATAGGCGCGAAATTGCTACTACAGGGTGCGACGGTGGCGCGTGGAATGATCTTGTTGACGCCTGAGAGTGTGACTCTGCTTGGGGGCAAAATAGAGGCTATGGATCAGGTGTGGAAGGCTGGGAGAAAGGCAAGGTTGCTGGAAAAGATAACCAATGCAGGAAGTACCAGTGCCTAGCCTGCGATATTACTGGGATAGTGGACGAGAGCGGTTTAAGAGGTATGTACGAACGTCTTGCTTTCATTATTCGTCTCTAGCGGTTCTCAAGCTTCTGGCTATCTATGAAGAACGATGCATTTACTGATTCAAGAAATAGAAAGTCAAGTGGCTGAAGACACCACATGGTTCAGCTCCTGCCACCCATCCTTCGCCCACGGCGCAACCATGATCGCCCTGAGAGCGTCACTTGCCTTCCCAGTCTGGGCGTATGCGGCAGAGAGATCGACAGCCTCCAGATTACTTCGAGGGGGAGCACTTCGCACGGCTCGCTTGACGCCCATTTCCGCTGGGTATGATTCCTGCGTGGTTGTGGACAGTTCCATCCAGCCCTGGGGGTCGTAAGGCGACCTCATCACCGCCGCGGCAGCTTCTCCCATACGCCTTGTTTCCTCTGGTACTCCCAAATCACTCGCAATGCCCAGGGTCGATATCGCTGTTAGGAGCTTGACGAGTTTGGAACGTTCATGAATCTCAATATCGTCCCTCGTAATCATATTCTGAAGATCAGACTCTACCGCCTCGATGGCGTCTTTGTCGTCATCTAGGAGCGCAATGGCACCTAGGAGGGTGACTGCCCCGACGTGATCGGGGTGGTTTTCAACACATTCAAATAGCTGTTGGCGAGCGACAGTTCGCTCCTCTTCCCCTCCCTTGGCCCACAACACCTGTGCCAGAAGACAGACAACTTCCGGCGCATTGTCTGCTTCTTGCAGCGCGTCACGGAACATGTCGATGGAGTCGTCTATGGACCTCATATAATAGTGCGCTAGACCGGCAGTTAAATGGGCTGATAAGCGCAGGTTTCTGCGGGCTTCAGGGTCAAACTTCTCAGAGTCCTCTTCCCCTGACAGCATCAATGCTGTCTCGGCCTTTTCCGCAGCTTCTTCGAACTCATGGCGTGCAAGAAGAACCCGAGCGATATCGGCATTTGCCTGTGCGTACCTCGACAGGGACGCCGCGGATTCGGATACCTCATATTCTGCTTCGACGGCGGAGCAGAGACTTCGCAGGCTGGTCTCAGCGTCCGAGAATTCCCCCATTCGCTCAGCCAACAATGACGACAGGTGCAGGAAGGGCAGATCGGATGGGTCCTGGTTGGTGAGTTGATGGAGCGCAAAAAATGGTTGGATAAGCTGTGAGACCTCGTTCGATGCAGAGGAGTCTGCTACAAGGTGGTCGAACAAACTGAGGGTATATTGCTTTCTAGGCAGCGTCGACGCGGACCTGGAGATGTCAAATGCATGCTCGAAAAGTCCTCGTGCCTCTCGCGGGTCTCCAAACAGAAGGGCCAGAAATCCCTGGCCAACCCACGCCTGTGAGTAATCCGGGTCTGTTGACTGGGCACGCGTAAAGGCTTCATTGGACAGTTGAACATCGTTGTGGATAAGGTAGAGAGCGCCTAAGTTGGTCCACACCTGTGCGCTCCTGTCATTGAGATGGAGGCTCCTCACGAAGGCATGTTGGGCGACCTTCGGACTCATAGTGGTAGTTACCACACCCAGAGAATTCCAGAACTCAGAATTGCCAGCTTCCAGCTCGATTGCTCTTTTAAAACAACGCATGGCCGCCTTGAGAAATTTGCGGGATGGCTTCTTCGCTCCACTCTTGGAGGTTGGTTGTATGCACCTGTAGGCTCTGTACTCTGCCCACCCTAGATTGTACCATGAAACTGCCTGGGCGTGGGTGTCTTGTAATGAAACTTGTATAGCCCGCTTGTAAGCCAGGATGGAGGCATAAATGCCCTGATTCAGCAGATCAGTCGTATCATCTGTGTCTTTTAGAGCTGAGAGGTAATCTTGACCAACCTCGTCGACATCAGCAAGGAGATCAAGGGACGTAGGTTCAAGCTGGGTGGTGAGTAGTGCTTGCACCTCAGTGATTGGAAGCTTGCTGGCCTTTGATTTGACATAGGAGAATATTGTGCAGGCATCTCCCACCCCCTTCCAGAGGTTGAAAATGTCGACCCTCTCTATAGCTAGCGACTTGGCTACTATGATGGCCCGCCGTGCAAGCTCAACAGAGTCGTTGAAAAGCCCCGATTCTAGGCTCTTCCAGGAGTTTTCTGTAAGCGTCTGAAGGAGAGAAATTGTTACACCGAGCTCGTTCGAACGGAACTGGAGTACATCTTCATATCTTGAAATAGCATCGTTATACTCGCCCAGCTCCCGTTTGACGTTCGCCAGCATGTAACGCGAAAACCAGATTTGCTCTTTATCTGATTTCGACAGAGTTTCTTCCAAGGCTTGTGCATGCTCGAATGCCTTTGTCGCGGCGATATATCGCCCCGAATTATGATAGCTCTCACCTAGACCAACCCAGGAGTGGTAGTCGCCAGGTGAAATCCTCAGAGAGGCTTGGAACGAAACAATGCTTTGGGGGTACTGTTGTTTGTTGATTTGGACAGTACCCAACGCGGCATATGGCCAGCTGTAGCCCCTTCGTTTCGACCCTGGAGCGGGCTTTGCCTTCCCCGAATCGACAACACGTTGAGAGACAGCCTCAACGAGGTCCCATTCCTTTTGGTCGGCAAATGCTTTTGCAAGCCTTTCGGCAGCCTCGATTTCTGAGGCCGACAACTCAAACGCTTTATGAAAGCACCTCCGTGCCCGTTTTTTATCCTTCTTATAGTCTGCGTAATACAAACCTAGGCTGGTATATGCAGGAGCAAAATTGATGTTGGACTGGATGGACGCTAGGAAGCTCGCATAGGCACCAGTTCGGTCCTTGCGTGCAGAGGGTGACGAGTCTATCTCCCATTGACAGTATCCAATGCGGTAAAGAATTTCACCCTTGAATTCTCGATTCTCCGAATGCGATTCTTGCAATTCAGTAAGAACTTCCTGGAGCCCTGAAAGGCCAGACGCAAGGTCTCCATTGAGTGCTCGGCACCAAGACAGCTCCCCGCGGACCTTGATGTTCGAGGGATCTCGGTCCAAAGCACGCTCTAGAAAATTGACAGCTTCGCCGTAATCTTCGTCAACCTTGAGGATTAGGCCAATTCCAAGAAGACAGCTTGTTGAGGTTGGGTGTCTTTGCAGTATATCCGTGAAAATTTTCTGAGCTTCAGAATGGTTCCGAGGGGATTGATAGTAAATCAGTGAGTTAGCAAGTTGTATGTGCATCGAGTCTGTCGTGTTCTGAATATCGATCCCAGTCCTCCTGACAAGATCTTGTACATTTTCGAGACCTTTTCGAGACACGTCGACAACGCTCTCATATTCTTCAAGCGAGAGATAAAGGTCTCCCATGATGCGATGTGCGACCAACGACGAAGACGAAGATTCGAGACCCTCCACCATTTGAATCAGGCGATCTTGGGCAGCCAATTCGTTGCTCTCGCCATTGGTAGTTTCCCCTTCTTTTTCATTCGACTCGGGTTTCTTCAGCTCCTTGGGAAACGGCGAAATATCACTGGCGAGGAAGCCCTTGAGAAGCTTGGAAAGGCCATCCTCAGGAAAAAACTCAATAAAGTCATTCAGGAAGTTGACATCCCATTGCGAGAAGCTTTCAACATCCTGCCACTCCAAGACGATTTTCCAGGCAAGCTCAAATGGATGTTTAATGATGACCATGTCGCGAGCGGCCTGCAGTACCTCTTCCCTCTTTCCAGCCTTTTCAGTCGCAGGAAGAACGGCCAGGGTGTCATATGCTCGCTGTAGCAATTTTTCTTCGTACGTGCGCCGAACTTGATCATCATGGGACCAATCCACAATTCCACGGTACAGGCCTTCAAGCTCGCTCCGTTTGAAGGCTTCCCGTTTAACTTCCAGGGTGACCTGGTCAATTCTTGCACCAAGTCGAGTCCTCCGCTCCCCTATCTCCCGGTTTATGAATTCCTTTTCTTCCGATTCGGTGATCTCGATGAGGCGCAAAAAGGTGAGAGAAGGATTGGGTACTCTCCCTTCAAGGAAACCGTAGAGGGGGCAGGTCGGTAAGAGTAACTTGAGGGCTTTCTTATATTGTAGACGGCTTCCGTTTTTCTTTGTGAAGCTGACGTACTTATCCACAACATCCTGGCAACGATGCTTGTCATCTCTGGCGACGAATGAGTTAGAAACTGGATGCCTTTCTCAAGATAGATATCAATTGAGCGACATACAGATCGGCAAACACCTGACCAAGGCTAAGAACTGCCTCGCGATACGGCTCAAGCTTCTGGCTTCCCTGTTTTTCATAAAGGTGGATTAATCCCTGCCACACCGATTTGTCGTCACTCTTGATGCGAGTGGCCGCGAGGTAAGCCTTTTCAGCGTCATTGTTGAGGTTTAACTTGTCCTGCGCAAGGCCTAGGAATACGTTCCTAGAGGGACAATAAGATTAGTAGAAATATGGAGGCAGTGGGACCATAGCAGCTCGTGCCCACATACGCATGGTAATTTTGGGGCTGTTGCTGGACAATTGCTTTGGCTTTCTCGGCTGCAAGCTCGAAATTTTTCGAGTCCAGTGCCGCTCGCACTTCCTTCAGAGCCGACTTGCTGGACATTCTAGGGCGACCGCGTCATGTCCTTGGCCAGGAAAGCGCAGAGTCGGGAATATAACTGTGATTGATGGCCGTGCGTGGGTGAGAAAAGGCTCAGTCGCGCGGATGTGGGGAAGCCTAAGGCGGCACGTCAGAGCACTCGAGGTGGCTGCTTCCACCGCAGTTGTCTCCGCACCTCCTCATACATCCATGACTTCTCTAGTCAAACATACCTACCTAGGTAGGTAGCCTCTACCTAAGAACCGGGGGAACTGGAAAATTCATGCAAGGAGGATGAACTCTAAATAAATCCTCTTGTGTCCTTGGTTATTCCTGATGGTGCCTCTGTTATGGGTGGGTGGACTGTACGTGTTTTACGGGGTAATGGTGGGAGGCGTTTGCTTATTTACTTTTGATTCTTCCCTGATAGTGCGAGAGAGCTATGAGCATAATAACTGCTGTAATAATGCGCTGGGTATGTTCATATATTTTCTTTGTACTCCGTAGCTTGGCTGGTCTTCCCAAGAACAGGTGTTATCGATAAGCAGAAGCGGTGAAGTGCCTAGGACTGGACTAAGAAAAGCATCTCATCCCCTCAGCCCCTCCAGAGTCGGTGTGGTGATTGGGGCGGGAGCGCGTGGAAAATTCTCCTGGCTAGCAAGTGCCTCCCATACCTCACAGTTCTCTCCTTCCAAGACCCCAACAACTTGGAACATCCGCCTTCACGCTGAGCTGAGGAAATATAACAGGTTCTGCCCCCCAAACTCAAGCCACCCTCTTTTGTCTCTCCATACCCAAAGCCAGGATACTCAAGGAGCTTTGTCTGGGACCAGCCGCCTCAAATAGAGCCGCACACCGTGCTCTGCCTTTGGCGGCCGTTAGCCGTGTTGCCCGAAACCTGTCCGTTCATTGTTGATCGCCCGCGCGATTAATTGCCATTATTATCTCCCCCAAACTCCCCTGCATCCAGGTTACAGCCTATTTTTCTCCCCACACTTCAGGGAACCATAATATAGAAAAAAAAAAAACTCAACTAAACAAAAATAACCCACTGCAAGACCCGTGGATCATGACGACATTGGTACTGCAACTCCAACAGAATTAAGGCAGTCTAAAATCAGTTCTCATTCGTCATTACATCTACAACCCGGCCTGGGGGCAACTGGCCCAGGGCAAGGAAAATAGCCCCAACCATGGTCGCTGAAGATGGTTTGGCGGATGGACGCATGGCCGATATTGTTCGTGCGCTTGAACTTATCCATAGCCCATCGTCCACAAACGAGCTCCGCAGAGAGGCTTTGAAATTTGTGGAGTCGCAGAAGGAAAGCAGATCTGCCGCCCAAAATGGGTTTCTTCTGGCTTCCCGCAAGGAAAACGACCCGTTAGTCCGCTATTTTGGCTTGACCCTTCTGGACCATGTGTTGCGCCACACTTCTTTCAATGCTTCGCAGGAAATTGCTTCGCTGAGAGATTCTGTGCTCAAGCTTGGAGAGTCTATTCAGCCGGAAGACCCTGTGTACATCCGCAATAAGATTCCGCAACTATGGGCAGAGGTCGCTAAGAGAAGCTGGGGCTTGGACTGGATTGATATGGACCAAACCATGGTCCAGTTCTGGGGCGCCAGTCTGGTGCATAAGGAGCTGGTTTTGTCTATCTTGGAGACCCTGTCGGAGGATATTTTCTACCGAGAGGACACCGTTTCTTCGCTGCGCGGAACGGACCTCAACCGGGCGATGGTTGAAGCCTGTACTCCACTGGTTGTTTTCGAAGAAGTCTACCCAAAGAGGGATAACCAGGTCGAAATTCGTTGTGGAAATGAGGGATGGCTGGCTCGTATATGCGAGTTCCTCCAGGACTGTATTGGAAATATTCAAAACTCGAAGCAGGCAAGGGACTCCGCACTGAAAGCCCTCGCCACGCTGAAATCAGTCCTCGTGTGGTCAATCCCAAGAGCTATTCTCTCCTCAGGCTGTGTTCCAAGCATTGCTCGGGCATTCACCTGTAATGACGAGCAAGTGTTATTGGTAAGGATATAGCTGGGAGTTTCTCGGCGGGTGTAGTGAGCTGACTAGATACCTAGGCCGCCGTTGAAGCTCTACATGCATTGTATAGCAGATCTAATTTCGATCTCGAGGGATTCCTGCCGCTGGTACATTCGATGTTTGAGACGGACTCCTTGAATGTACTACAGAAACTGCATGAATGGTCTATCGTCGGCCCTGACGACACTGACGATACCAAGTACACAATATCTAAAAAGCTGTCGGAGGTATGTCTTGAGGATACATTCCTTGCAGAGTTGTAACATTAACTAATACTGACCCACACTTAGGTGATATCATACGTTGCAGGATTTCTCGAAGAGAAGGGATTTGCCATTGAAAACACACCGAATCTAAATGTGCCTTTCTTTTTCCATCTGATGCTCAGTATTGTTCAGCATCGAAGTCTTACTGTTTCGATTCCAGTTCTCCACATCTGGTCAAAATTAATTGCATCCGAGAGAGTCGGAAATCTAGAAGTGGTCACTAGTCTCATTCCTCCGTTGCTAACTATCTGTACTGAAAGACTGATTCGCTGGGAGTCCCTTCCAACCGATTCGGATGACCCGACTGTATTGTTCCTTAACGAAGACATTGACACGGTTCCGGAAAGGCATGCATTTGTTGGAAATTATCGTCGCTATTGTTCTTCCATTATTGAAACAATTGTCCAAAAACGGCCGGAAGAAGCCATCCCGCATATCTTATCTGGAGTCGATTCTAATTTGGACAACCTGTATGCTGGGGCTGAGCCGTTCAACAGTAAGTGGGCCTTTTGTATCCTTCAAATAGCCAACTGTGACCTAACCGTGTCCTAAAGTGAAATCTTTCTCGAAGAGCTCGATTCCTTTAATGCGTGCTGATACCCAGTTCGCTGTGGTGGAAGCAACCTTGAAGGGGTATACTAAATGGGTATCCTCGCATGGTCGAATGCCCCAGCAGGATGTATGTACCGATATCTTTCCTGAATTTATCTCGTACATTTCGCTAAAAATGCGATAGGAACAACGACGGGGCAATCTTGAAAGCGTGCTTGAGACATGGGCTTTTAAGCTGATGCAGAGAAATTTTGAGGTTAGTTTTCTCGATCTTCTGGGGCGTGCTCTCTATCGTTTGCGTAGCTAACCGGTCAATTCAGGACCCGATCCTAAAACAGCGCGTAATCAAACTCATCGTCGATATCTCAGCTAAGGCTCTCGATAAAACACCGAGTTTTGCACTCAAAGTTTTGGAATATATCCTCATGACAAGACTTCCCGACCAGCCTGAGTTTCCAGTTTACTCGGAGGCAGTCAAGGAGCTCCATGGCTTGGCCAGTCATGAGCTTCGGCGTCTGGCAACGCGCTATGCTGATTATTTCTCAGTGAGTGGATCGCACGCCTAACTCCAAGGTGGCATGACTGATTTGGTGATCGTATAGACATTTTACGACATTCTTGAGCCGAAAATCAAGGAGATAACATTAGCCAACAGAGTGGATGACAAGCTTCATATGGAGCTCACCTCCGTTCTCCTTATAATTATGTACGAAGTCACGCATATTCTTAATTTCTGGCTGGTTCTAACCTCACCAGGCAACGTGCGAACAACATTGACCCGTTTCTGCGGCAATCTCGATTGTCATCTTTCGTGGAGCCGATTAAGCAGGCTTGGCAGGAAGATGAGCTCCGTAATATGTGCTCAACTTTCGAAGGTTTCTGTACCATGCTTGGCTTGCAGAATGTAGGACCATACATGCAAGCACGACAGGCGCAAAAGCTTGAAGATTGGGCTTCTGTAACTTTGGATAATGAGGGAAAACGCGTCCAGGAGGAAATGACGAGGAAATTCCAAGTATGTTGAGGAAGCCTGCACTGAAAACCAACAACAACTGACTCTTAATTCCAGCAACTGCCATTGAGAGGCACGAAGACGATGTTGGCGGTATCTACCGATAAATTGAAAAAGACGGACTCGGCATATGAAATGGCCTGCAACCTTTGGCACGATATAATTCCAATTATTCTTCCAACATTGCTTGAACTTGTCAGGTAGGAGGCCTCGAATCTGATCTATAACATGGCGCTAACTAGAGTCATAGCAACGCACATGCCTTCCACAACCCAGAGAACTGGAGCGGGCTACCCGGTGATATGCGAGGAATTGTTGAGCGTATCTTGACTGATAGGTTTTGGCAGGCGGGCATATCTACTGGCAGTCGGGATGAGTTTTATGCCAAAATCACTTCTTCCCGGTCATCACTGGAAGGTTTTGCATCTTCTGTTAGAGGTAAAATCAGAGCAGTTAGAGAGTCCTGCTACTCCATGCTCTTCAGCATGAGTAGGCTGCGCGAGCACTTTTACGGATTCGCAGAGCTTCCCGGACCTCTCTCTCAGGCTCTATTCAAGGACTCTCCCCACCTTTCATCACATCAGTTCTCGGTTCTTCTCAATATCTCGAGGTGCCTGATTGATGACTGCCCAGTTCGCTTTCGAAGTCAATTTCTGCCGCCAATGCTGTCAACCTTGTTTACCAATATTGACCGAAAGGTTACCTCGGAATGGGATGCTATTGAGCGACAGAAAGAAGGACTCGGGGAAAGTGATCTGACTGATGAGATGAAATCCGAGAGCATCCTACGACAGTTGACCTACTCTGCGGTTATTATGGTAGCAAGCCTTCTGGATCCGCAACGAGGAGGTAATAAATCACTCTTCATGTATACTCTCTGTCATATGCTAATCATACTATCTGCAGACCCTGATGAAGAACCAGTAGACCCAAGTGCACCGCAGGCGCCACCCGCGCTTTCGGACTCCATCCGACACTTCGTTCTCTCATCACCCGAAATATTTGAGCCCGTTATGCTTTTCTGTACACATGCACTTCGTATGCGTGATACCCGGTGCTGTAGTATCATTACGCGCGTGATTCGATCCATCCTACAGGACTTTGCCCCTCCTCTCAACACACCAACGATCATCACTATCCGCGAGTTCATCTCCTCTGAAGTTCTTAAAGCTTGTATAACCTCTGTGCACGAACCATACTTTGTCGACATGCAAAAAGATCTTGCTCAACTGATCGCCTCAATCTGGGTTCTTTATGGTTCGAGCAGTCAAACCCCTCGGTCAGTGATTCTCAGCCTCCCCGGTATGAATGAGCAACGAGTAGCTAGCACTGAAGCTGCCCTTGTTCGATCTACTTCTGCTCGACAGCAGCGCGCTCTCATTCTGGACCTTTTGGAAGGCCTGCGTGGTGTCAGCATCGCCGAACAAGGCAAGATTCTGGGTTCCCGAGAAGAGCGCCGAAAGGCGCGCAGTGCCCTGCAGGAAAGGTTCATGAGCAATAATGAAATGGAAGGCCAGCAGAACCACAAAGTCGATATCAACGACGGGCCGGATTTAGCTGGCGTAGCAGATATGTTTGGTTAAAAGATCTTGGTTTTGGGTACGAGTGCACCATGATAATCATATCATATTCACTGCCCCGGCTTTGTATATTATTCGCGACTGTCAATTGGTTCCTGTAGTCTTGTTTGGAGGCATTGCACATCAACTGGAGAAGGGGTAAAAGCAACATAGATATTTTCCAATTAGCATTATCATTACAATATGACAAAACTTCTGCTGTGTTGACTGACCCTCGGTCGTTTTATAGATATACCCAGATCAAAAGGATAGACCTGTGGCATAAAAGCATATACGAATCCAGAAATGAAGGAGACCCCCGTAGGGAATAAAACAGAAATAAAAAAAGAAATCAAAGATTGCGGAACTATTTAGTCTCCTTTTCAGACCGTATATCTACATTGTACATAGTTTCCTCAAGAACATCCCAGATTGCATCTTCCGTTTCCATCCAGAAGACGGCAATTAACACGCCACGAAAATACGAATACTCCGAACCCTTGTTGTTCACAGATCATAAATCTAGGAGCCTCCCCGAACTTGGCGTACAACAACGCGCCCTTCTAGATCTAGCCAACCCCTACAAGCTTCTCCCTTCTCCGCTCGCCTATTGGGTAACCTTTGAGGGTGTGTATGCGAATGTAGGGCGGACGAAGCTATATTTCAGAACACATAAGAAAAATATTAGTGATAGCCGCTCCAAAGTCGCACAACCGAACCCGATATGGGATGGGATGGGAATAAAGCGCACCGGTCAGAGTTGTAAATTTTGGTCTCGGAGCCAAGGAGTTCCTTCTCACGGGCCTTGTCGGCAAAGTGACGGCGGACCTGGTCGCGGTCTTCCTCAGCCTGGAGGAGAGGGAGGATGTGGAGACGGCCCCAGATCTTCTCGCGGGCGAGTTCACTGCGTTGATCATATCATGTTAGTGTTTCGTTCCCTTCCATATCGGCTCATTCTTGTTGCCAGGGCGGAATATCTCGTTTTCTCATCAGACGTACTTTTGTTCGCGGATACCGTGGAAGAGCTTGTAGTAACCGTAGGCCATGAAAAGGTGCATGCCAACGAGGTAGTAGATGGGTCGGAATCCACGGGCCGGGAGGTTACGCTATTCATACGCACACATGATTGTCAATCAACTGGACTTGGAAAAGAGAAGGGAAACCGGGGCAGGAATTGAATCGCGATGGGGGAAGTTCGATTCCGGAATAAGATTCAATGACAACGACGGGAATTGTAGGCATTCGGGTGTACCTTATATTGAACTGGCCCGTAGCCCCCCACTGGGGGCATATCTTGAGGCATTTTGACGACTGACGGGACTCGGCAGCCTTCAATTGGCGGTGGATGGGAGAGGTTTTAATCGAGGGGGAGGGCTTTCGGGCCGGTGATGATGAAGCTGGTGGTTCGAAGTTGAACGTTTGAGGTCACGTGATGGTACTGGGTTTGGTAATGGCTGCTGGAACGCTTGCGATTGGCTGATCATCCGCCTATACATTGAGGGTGTCGGACATATTACACGTCTTGAATGTTGAATATTTATCTACCATTTAGATAGTTGAATTCTATGGCCTGTAATTCCTTTGGATGATCCGATGCTACATGCTCTTTTTTCTATAGGAGGAGCTTAATACGTAGTTTGGTAAATTTGTGGTATTTAGCGCCATTTTATGCATTAATAAAGCCTGTGTTAAACACCTGGTTCTAAGATCACCAGAAGGCTCGTGCACAGAGATTTCTGGTATCATTTTTAGGATATTGAATCCTACAGAAAAAGAGTTAAGAGGTCATTACCAGGTGAGTCGACAAAATCTATGCAGAAAGACTGAATCACCTGACCTCTTTAAAGCAGCCACGTCTAATTGCCCGCAAGTGGGGCCGCTGTCTTGATGAGCTTTTATGATTTTTTCGTCAGTCTTCTCTAGACCACGTTTTTTTCAATACAAAGAAATACAATGGATGACCAGGAGAGACCACGGAAGTTGCAGAAACTCGACATTGATGAGCCAAAAGAAATGGAATCTTTAATGACGGGAGCCATTGGAATTTTGCAGGGCAATGCCACCAACCAAGTTGAGAATCGGGATGACGACTTCGCAGCTGCGATTGAAAAAAGTTCGGGTATAGAGGACGTACCTGCGAATGGCGAAAATGAATATGAAGAAACCGCGCCGAAACTGTCGAAGAGGCAACTGAAGAAACAACAGCAGAAAGAACAATGGGAACAGGGTCGAGAACAGCGCAAGGTGAAACGAAAGGAAAGGGCCGCGGCAAGAAAAGAGCGCAAGCGAGCCGCCTGGGAGGAGGCAAAGGCGCAAGGCAAAAACACGGCCGATGAGCTAAGGAAGATATACCCTCTACAGAACCGGCACCGGCGCCCGACCCGTATCCCTCTTACGTTGGTTATCGATTGCGGGTTTGACGACTTGATGAACGACAAGGAGCGAGTTTCTCTCGGGGCGCAGGTCACGCGTTCTTACTCCGAAAACAATAGATCCCCATATTGCACACACCTGGTGGTCTCCTCGTTTAATAAACTACTGAAGGAACGGTTCGACACTGCTCTCAGGAAGACACATGAGAATTGGCGAGGAATTCGTTTCATAGAGGAGGACTGTCTTCATGCGGCGAAGGAGGCCGTAGAGCTGATGAACGGGCCTGAAGGCGGCCAGATGGTTGGACCATTTGCCGACAAAACTGAAGCTAAACCAGAGGACGGCGAGATTGTGTACCTGTCCAGTGATAGCTCGGAGACATTAACGGAGCTTAAGCCTTACAGCACATATATTATCGGGGGGCTAGTTGACAAAAACCGCCACAAGGGAATCTGCCACAGGCGGGCAACAGAAATGGGCATAAAGACTGCACGTCTTCCCATTGGTGATTACATCCAGATGGCATCTCGTTCGGTACTGGCCACAAATCATGTCGTAGAGATTATGGTTCGGTGGTTAGAACTTGGGGATTGGGGGGAGGCATTTATGAAAACAATTCCATCAAGGAAAGGGGGGGTGCTAAAAGGGAATGCAAGCGATGCAGGGGGTTCAACACCACAGCCTGACGAGGGTGAATCTACTGGTGAGGAAGAGGAGACAGGGGATGTTGTTGATGCTGGTGCTGCTGAGGACGGCGGTGTTGGTAGTATCAAGGTGGACTCATAAAGTAATCCAGTGGAACAAAAAAGCTTAAATAAACATCGGCAAACGAGACTATGCTTTTTCTATTTTGTGGATGGATGCTGTTGTTCATAGATACCTATAGTTCAGAATCACCGCCACAACGCTAGCGCCACAGCACAGCCACCCTGGTTGCCACCGGGATAATCGATGACATTATTTATTGTGGTTTGTACTTTTTTTTGTTGTGACCTGCCGATTCTCCCTCCAATAAGAAAAAAAAAGAGGCCAGAATAGCGTCATACTTGACTCCTGCAGCTTTCCTACCCCAGGATCACGATTATCGTCTGGTCTCTCCATCCCCGGAGTTTTTCTTCTTTACTTAATAATCTTTTATTTTCTCTTACTACTACTGCCTAGGTAGTATTCCGCCGCCACTACTTCGCTCCTTCTTCCTTAATCCCTGCCACGCACTCCGCACTGTGATAACAACAAACAGCCCACTGAGAAGCTAGTGAGCCGTTGCTCAGCACCAGGGAATCTTCCAATATGTTTGTGCTCCGGAATGGTACGTGATCATCCCTCCCTTCATCATTTCTTTGACTTTTCTGCCCTTTTGTTCTTGAATTTACCCCGCGATTTGCCCCTCTTCTCACTTTTTAAGAGTCATGTCGCCTCCCTAGCTAACATCTCTCCCGCATCCCTGCAGTGAGCAAATTCATATTTGGAGATACTTCCAAGGAATCTATCATCGATATACCCCAGGGCCAGCTCTATCTGGTCCGCCCAGTCTCACCTAAAGGTTACTCTGAGCTCATCTTCAAGGACGCCGCGGCCTCCATCCGACGTACCGGTCAGGATTTCCAGTACCAGCTTGTGATCCAGAGAGCTTACGAAGAGGGCGAGGAGGAGCTTGCCGACGACGACGAAGGCGAAGGGCTTAGTGACACTTCGGATAAGGACGAGAAGGTCTTCCTTCTCGACCAGGCTCTGCACTTTCGCTCCGAGGTCCGTGAAGGAGGCTCAAAGGTCTTGGCCTGGAAGGATTTGAGTGGCGACGTCGGTGACTTGTTTGAGTTCATCTGTGACCCCACAGTTTCATCGGACAAGGTTTCCACGTTCGAGCTTGCTGCTCAGCAGTGCCAATACGAGCGAAAGTACCGCAATAGCTCCCAGAAGGCGACACAGGAAGAGCTCCGTGAGTTCTCGTTCCAGGAAGAGAAGCCGATTCCATCTGCGAGTCCTCTCACATCCCCTACGAAATCACGCGCCCACTCGATCACGTCGGGGAATTCTGCAGCTGCGATGGCTAAAGACGCGGAGTATACCCGCTCCAAGAAGCAGCTTAAGGCAGCCATTGCGGCCGACGCAACCACTGTCGCCCCACCTCCCGCAGAGCACCCCGAGGCCAGGGAAGTTCTCACCAAGGAGGTAGCAGAGCTGCATCTATTTGACTTCCCGACCGGAACTTTCGTTCTGCAGGAAGCTAATGTGACTGCAACTGTGTCCGAGGTTGGCAACTGGCAGTATTGGCTGCAAATCAGTAGCGCTGACAAGGACTGGCTGGGGCAAGCTGTCGTCGCGGATATCAACCCTGTCTTCAATTTTGAATACCTGTCATTCATTTTCAACCACTATGATGCGGAAGGCTCTGCCTATTCCTGGCTTCTACGCTTCCAAGATCAGGCGACAGAGGAGAGGTTCCAAGAGGGTCTAATGCAGGCACTGTGGGAGCAACTGAATGAAGTGAAGTGGAACAAGGTCAAGGAAAATGATAAAGAGTATGTCTTGGATGCTTTCCAGGATCTGACCATGGAAGATGTCGAAGAAGAGCAGGAGGAGGAAGAAGAAGAGGAGGAGGAGGAACTTGATAATGATGGCCAGCGCAGCGAGCACTACGACTCGGACGAGGAGGAAGATGATGTTGTCACTCGCGATGATGATGGAAATGTCAATTCCCAACTTGCCGTCGGTTACAAGCATGACCGCTCCTTCGTTGTTCGTGGCTCCAAGATCGGAGTTTTCAAGCACACCCCGGACAATAACCTCGAATTCTCCACCAACATATCCAAGGTGGAAACCCCGAAGGGCAAGTTGTTTAGCCCTAAGAAGGTTATGCTGCACGCTGAGGATTCGAATTTGATCTTGCAAAATAGCGACAACCCCAACTCTCTTTACCGCATGGATTTGGAGTACGGCAAGATTGTTGATGAGTGGAAAATCCATGATGATATTCCAGTTACAACTTTCGGGCCTGACAGCGTAAGCAAACGCACTGCCTTCCCCCCCTTTGTACATTCGCTAACCATTCCCAGAAATTCTCTCAGATGACTTCTGCTCAGACCTTCGTGGGTGCCTCTCATAACGCTCTTTACCGAATCGATCCTCGCGTAACGGGCAACAAATTGGTCGATACGGACCTTAAACAATATGCTAGCAAGAATGACTTTTCTGCCCTAGCTACGACAGAGAAAGGATATATCGCTGTCGCTTCCAACAAGGGCGATATCCGGATGTTTGACCGTCTGGGTATTAATGCAAAGACTCATATTCCTGCTTTGGGAGAACCTATCATTGGTCTTGACGTGTCCGCCAATGGTCGCTGGGTTCTTGCTACTTGCCGTACCTACCTACTTCTTATCGACTCCTTGCAGAAGGATGGCAAGAACGAAGGTAAGCTCGGGTTCGAGAAGTCATTTGCCAAAGATTCCAAACCGCAACCTCGACGTCTGGGCCTGCAGCCTTCGCACGTGGCGCAGTTCCAACATGAAACAAAGAAGCCGATTTCATTCACCCCGGCTCGTTTCAATACCGGTGTCGACAGCGACGAGACGTCGATAATCACCGCGACGGGCCCCTTTATCATTACTTGGAATATGAAGAAGGTCCTTGCTGGCCGCAAGGATCCGTACACCATCAAACGGTACTCAGAGGAGGTCATGGCAGACAATTTCCGATTCGGCTCCGATAAGAATGTCATCGTTGCCCTTCCAAATGAAGTCAACATGGTTGCAAAGAGAAGTTTGCAGAAGCCCACACGTGAGAGTATTGCAGGACCTCCTGTCACACCAAGCCGGCGAGGTACCCGATGGGGTAGCCGGTTGGGGCGCGATGAGATTGTGAATTCTCCCTACTAGCCATATTTGAGGAACCGGTAACTTCTTTTTTTTTTTTTTTCTTAACGGCGCCAATGTTTCCTAGATGATTTTCCGTTTTTGCTTTGGTGATACAGCATACCCCATTTTTACGTTAAGATGTTTGATTTCTATCTTCTATTCTCGGTATTTCTTTGTAGTCTTCCACGATTTCACCAACCTAGGTACCTATCCGTGGTTATTTTATTCGAGCTGTAGCCATGAGGGCTACTTTCCTTTTTTCTTCATCCTTTCTATTCACCTTGGTCAGAATGACAAGGGTCGGCGATCTCGTTTCATAGGTAGCTAGTAATTACGAATGAATGAATCAAACTTGAACCAGCACAAAAGCTCCAAGGAATTCCGATACTATTTTCTTTTTGAGATCGTAGAATCCGCCAGCACAAGAAGATATGCATGGCTTGACATAAAAAAAAAACTAGTCCAATCAACCATCATTCGTTACTAGGTAGTTTCCCATTGCTTCCCCACCCTCACTTATATAGAAAAAACACGCAAAACGAGATGAGATAAACAACAAAACCGTTACTATAAAACAGACATGACGGAAACCAGCCCGTTTCATGTCCGCGGGTATTATTATAATAGATAGAGAGATAGATAGATAACCATGGCAACATCATCCAGTACGGACTAATTTTCGTCCCAAGTCCACAACAATGCAGATGCAAAGATCCTTGGCATTCACGCCATGAAGGTAGTTTCTTTTTTTTTCTTTCTTCTTTTGGGGAGGGAGGTGTATTCGTAAAATTTTATGACCCGACATACCAGACCTCGACGCCGATGACGTCGAACTTGAGACCTTCGTCGGAGAGGGGTTCGTTCCCGAATGTCTGGCAGGGGGCGCTGACGCCCTTTTCGAGGCTGGAGTCTAGCCAGAGGCCGTAGTGTCCGTCTCTAATAATTTATGTGATTAGTAGCTGTGGGTGTATATATGGATTTGAGGAAGGGAGGAAGGAGGTAAAGAAAAAAAAAGATGACGTACCCTCCACCTAGACTGAGGAAACCTGTTTCACAGAATATCATGTAATCGTTCACGCCGCTGTAAGGGAAGGCCTTGAAGCGGATCCGGTCCGGGGTTGAGGTGCCGCTGGCGTGGCCGTTCGATTGGGCGATTGCGTGGTCATGCGGGGTTGTTAATGGTGTCTTCTCGCCGCGGAGGGTGGTCGAGCGACCGGCGTAGGTGGTATCTGCGCTGGGGGGAAGGGGGAGACCAGCCCTCTCGAGCAATTCTTCGGATTGGGGGCCGCCGTCGGGCAGGAAGGCGGGCGGCGGGGAGAGGATGCTGGCGCGCCAGAGGAAGCATTCACCGGTGCCGAAGTAGTGGGCGTTTGGGTGTGGGGGGTCGGTCATGTAGGCGCCGAAGACGGCGCCGGAGGGGGAGGCATCGCGGATGACAAGGACGTAGCCGGCGCGGGGGCTGCGGTGGGAGATGTCGCGGCAGTTTTCGTAGAGGGTGGAGAGGGAGGCGCCGTCGCGGTCGAGGCTGTAGGCGAGGCGCCAGGTGTCGACGAGTTGGAGACGGGCGGGGACGAGGAGGCGGATCTCTTCGGCGAGAGCTTGCGTGAGGAGCTGTTGTTGGAGGGAGCTGGTGTCGCCGGTGAGAGTGAGTGGGGTGAGCGGGGGTGGTTGGAAGGGGGAGACGGTGCGGACGGGAGTGAAGACTTGGTGGGAGGTGGAGGAGACGGAGGACGAGGATGAAGCGGAGTCGGGGTGTCGACGGAGACGGCCCATGTTGGAGTTATTGGTATTGGGAGGGTCGGTGAGACGGCGGTAGAGACCAGAGACGACGTGTGTGACGGGGTAGGAGAAGTAGTGGGCGGCGGACTGATGGAAGGGGAGGCTGGTGGAGGAGCTGCTTTTGGTGGTGTTGTCCTTGGATGGGGGAGAGTCGGTTCCTGGAGTGGAGGCGACAGTGGAGGGGAGAGTGCTGGACGAAGACAGGTCGCCCAGGGAGGACGACATCTCTCGAGCTGATCAGGGGGAGGATGGATTGATGGAGGTCGTGGGAGATCACTAAGGAAACGGATGGAAAAGTGGAGAAAGAGTGGGTGGAAATCGAAGTGGGCGCGAGGGTTTGGATGGGATGATGCTGAGGCTGAAGTTAATTCAGGAATTCTTCATCCCATCATTGGTTCGGCGGGGAGTCTTTGATACGACCTAGGTACTACTTACCTACCTAGGTACATTATTCTTACCGCACCCTCACTCCGTATTGATGAAGCTACTCTTTGTTGGAGAAATTATGCGTTGTTATTTATAAGCTGTGATTTCTTTACTTTCTCTCCATACTGTGGAGTAGGCCTTGTTATCATCGCCCGTGATAAGGGACCAAAAAAAAAAAAAAAAAGCAAACAATAGCGCTAGGATATAAAAATAGTATGACAGTAAAATTAATTAATTCAAGCAAGGCTAATAAACACAAGCCACCTTCAAGGCTTCGCTAGGCGCTGATCAACTGTCTCAAACTCCAGCCCTGCAGCTTCGAAAACATGACCTGGTCGCAAGGCGTCCGTGTAAGTATTGGTCTCGGCATGAGGATGGAAAAGTCCCTTCTGGTCACAGCTGAGGATCGATTTGAGTCCCGGAGGGTCCGTCAGGCGAAAAACTCCCCAGTCCGGCGACTTGCTCGGGGAGCACACAATAGCAATACTCTCCGGTAACATCACCTGGTACGCGGAATGCGTGTGTAGATCTCTCGAGCTCATGAAGCATGTCTGGGTTGGGTGCGTATGGATCCAGCCAAGCACCAATAGATCCTCCGAATCGCAGTAGTCGAAGATCGCCGACTCGTCTACCGTCTCACATGTATCCGATGTGGAGATTTGCTCGGGGATGAGAAGTCTAGATATAAAGAGGGCGTTGGAAATGAGCGTGCCACATAAGATACCGCATGTTTCGAGATTCTTTCGGGTGTTAAATTCTGCAACCTTAAGGAAGTGGAGTCGGAGCTGTGGTGGAAGGAAAACAGTGCGGAGAGGTGTGCCATTTTCGAGGTAGGCAGATGGCTTGAAAGTAAAGCTGGAGGGGTCGAGCTCCCGGCCCGCATTGTCATCTCGCTCAGCAGCTTTGACCTTAGCGGGTAGAGTTGGTGTAGCTCCTGTCCTAGAAAGAGGTCCTGATATCTTGCTAGGAAGAGGTGGTGGCTGAAGCTTATCGAGGACAATTGACCGACTAACCTCGACGCTTTCTTTCGGAGGTCTCGTTGGTGGCGGCTTTGTCAGAGTACGTTTTTCAGGCCGCGGTGGCTTTGTCCCCGTCGAGGGGGAAGGCTCCAAAGGCTTCTGTCGGGGAACGATGGGATAATTGTATGTGGTGGTGGATGAGACAGAGTTCGACGGGGGTACCGAAGGTTTGGGGGGACGATGATCCGCCTGCAGGCCATTGTCCAGGTTGATCCTCACTTCTTGGACCCGCCGACTTAGATCATCCTGGTCCCTCCCCTCATTCCGATTGAGGGCTTCTTCCCAGTCTCCCCATACCCCTGCTGTGCGCCGACTCCACTCCTCTTCAGGGCTGAGCCTACCCTGACGTATGGCATTGCGGACGGTTGCTCTCCGACTGATCTCGGTCTTAGCGAGTTTGACGGCCAAGTCTCTATTCTCCGCTGCTTCGAGTGGCTCAACTACTCCCGTTAACACGGGATCGTGAGGGGGGGTGCGTTGCATGGAGGGCGGGGGACTGGCTGTATGGGATGCTGCGCGGGATTGGCGCTCCCGCATCAGCTGTGTGTATCGCTCATATCGCTTATTGATTCGTGGTTTCAGCTTCTCCAATATCTCCAGATTCTGTTTGACCTCTTTCTCTGCCGCAACTAAAGACTTTCGACCCCCCTCCTCTTTAGCCTCGGGGTGTTGGGCCAGCTGTACGAGTACCAGCTGAGCGTGTCGAAATAAGAGGAGGTACGCCTGTTCTTCGTGTCCTTCGTTTAGGTAAATACGGGCCTATCAATCCAGATCAAATCTGTTAGCTTGATCGTGAAATCTTAATGGAGGAGCAAGAGCCAGCGCAAACCTCACGGATCATCCGAGCCGCTGTCCTCAGCCATGATCGTAAAGGGACGGAGGGGCTGTATTCGTAGTCCTGAGCCAGATGGGCGATTTTCTCCACGCTTTGGGGGGGCGAAGATCCCGCACTCGGCGATATATGGAGGGCCATGACTGCACCGGATTATTCCCAGAGTCAGTCACAAGGCCCCAAAAGAAGTCGCGATGGTGCTGGTAATGGGATGGATGTTGCGTCGAGTCAGAGGGGGGTATTTTTAGGCAACAGAAGGCGGAGGGTGATGTCACACAAGGCTATATCAGACATAATAATTATTAAAAAGACATCCACCAGAGACAATAAGTGGAAGAGGAGAAATTCAGGGCATTGGGAAGAAAGTAGTAGCAGTTATTTGGAGGACCGTGGAGGAGTGAGGGGAAGTAAGATGATGTCGATGAGAAGAGGACAAGAAGAAACGGCGGCGGGGTTTCGGAGGTTTTGTTTTCTTTGGCTTCCGAGGCCTGAATTGAATAACTTCGTCGTTTCCTTACTTTCTCTTCTTCCTTTGTCTCTTTTGAAATCCAGATCCATAATTCCCTCCCCACATTCTCCAGTAATGGCGAACAGCCTCATGTTCTCTTTGTTTCCCACCTGACAGCTGCTTATCGCTCAATTAATTACCCTCCTTTAGCGCTTCTTCAGGATGGTCGCGGTCAATCGATGGACGACGCTGGCCCAGTATCCCATAACCAGAACCTTAAAAAAAAGTCTCCCTAAGGCTAAAAATGCGCGCTTGGCTAATAAGCCGAATATTATCAGCGAAAAATTGTGCGGTTAGTTGGTTTGGTCAAGGAACTGATCTCTCTGCTGGAGTCCCCGACTAATGCGACAGAACCCCTGTATAGATGATGTTCTTCAACGTCTCTCGCCCTTCCTCTTACGGAACCCCCCCGTCGATATACTCGATCTCTGGCCCGGAGCTGGAGTCCTCTCATCCAAGGTCAATGAGTTTCTAAAACCGCGACGACACATCCTCATTGAGCCGGATCTCAGCTTCTTCAAGCCCCTCCTCGAACCCTTGGCCGACAGCCGCCCATGCTATAAACTGCTCTCGACAGACATCAGCTCCATACATGACTGGCAGGGTGTGCTCTCTGAGCATTTCCCGGAACAAGGATTGGCGAATTGCGATACCTCGGGAGCTTTAGCGCGAAATGACACTCTGCTTGTTCTTGCGCAACCACCCCCGACAAGTTCGGTTAAGGATCATTTCACAGGGGCGCGGTGGTGGTCGGTTCTTATGGAGACCTGCCTACGGCAGGCTGGGCTCCATACCTATGGAAGTGTCCGTCTACTGGCCTCGATGCCAATGTCCGACTCCCTGTCGATCCTCCCGCGCACAGTCGGCGAGCGTAAGCGCCCGGCTCTCCTCACTGAGCAGGTCGCGCTCCACACCTTTGAGGTCGCGGCTCCAAAGGACCAGGCCGTCGGCCAATGGGCTTTCTGGAAGCGGTGGGATATGCTGATGAACGGCGCAGCCCGCGTTGCGGAGAGAACCGCTGAACAGATGGTCGTTATCCCCGCTGGGCGGGAGTACCCTTCCATTGAGCCAGCGCCTGAGAGTCCCGATCCGGGTAGAAAGCCAGCGCCGTACACCCCTCGTGTACGGACTGCACAGAATGATGGTTACGTACAAGCATTCGAGGCAGCGGCCAGTGCAGACCCAAGCTCTCCTGACTATACTAAACTCAAAGCGAAGCGATCGCGAGCTTGCACGCAGCTTAACCAGGAAAACCGCCAGGTTTACATCCGCAGCCTGCTCTGTGATAAGCAGGCGGAAATCGATGAGCTGAACAGAGCTATCTCACGGCTAGCCGCCGACCCCAAAGCGGACGCTGCCGCACTAGAGCCGCTCGTGAAGAAGATCGATGACACCAGGGCAGAACTCGAACACGAAATCTCCCAACACCACTTCGACACCACACGGTCCGTCCCCGGCCTCATAGACGACCATCGCGCCGCCTTCCACACCGGTAACTTCGACGATGCGCTCCTCCTCTGGGACCGTCGCCCATTCGACCCCCTCCTCATCCACCCAGAGGAGCTCTACCCCCGCGAGACCGACCGAACAATCATCTACTTCGAATCCGACCCCAACCCCGCAGCCATGAAACGACTCAGCAAAATCGGCCCCTCCCAACGAGACATGGCCTTCCGACTCTTCGAAGCCTTCTCCCTCACCCTAACCAGCCAAAGCACCCTCACCGTCACCAAACTCCTCGAACTCATCTTTCCCACCCGGCCCACAAACGACATCGTCAAATCCGTCCCCACCCTCGCAAAATACGCCTCGAAACGCCCAAAACCCGACTTCGACTCCCTCCCCAAAACCCTCCTCTTCAACACGGACGATATCCCCACCGGACAATCAACCACCACCCCAGACCCCATACTCTGTTACCAGGAGAACCTAGACTACGACCTCAGCGCAGTCCACACCCGCATCCTATCTCCGGCTACTCTCTGGGACCTCTGCTTGGAGTACCAGAAGAGCGGCGCGGGTCAGTCTGCCATTCAGCTTAATCGGCTTCTGGGGGGCACGTTGACTTCGTCTCGGTCGAGGGAGTTTATGGATAATACGAAGCGGTTGCACTAGTTAGCGTATCCATACTAACCTTTTCTTTTTGATGTCTTGGTTTTTTTTTTTCAAATCTCATCTCTTTTCTATATCATCACATGACCATGTGGATACTTGAAAGTCAAGACAATATACTGTACCCATACCCTGTATTATATACTCTTACGATCTAATAGATGATTTGCGCTAGATTTTGCGGCTTACCTAAGTAGGTAGGTGTAAGTTGATTATAGAACAAAATGCGGAACTGTACTTACTTGACTCCTATGTAGCTACTAGATAGATATGCCACTCATAACATCAAAAATTATATCATTGCATGATTTATACAACTAGTATATACCTATGGAATAAAAATGGAATGAAACATCTAGATTTGTTCATAGCCAGCATATCCAAAAGAAGAACCAAAAATAAAAATATAGTAAATAATAGGTAAAGACTGGCCGTGTCGTCATCGGTCCATGGCTCTAATAAATGGGGTATCTTGAAATAGGTTTTGAAAAGGAAAAGAGAAGAACGGAAGATAAGGATCCAAAAAAAAGAGATGAAGCAAGAGATGAAAGACAAACAAATTGAAAAAAGATAAAAAGAGAAGGAGTATTCAATTTGTTGTAGATCAGAAAGTTGAGAAGGTATCCCAAAATGAGAAGAGAGAAGTCACTTTAGACAATGTCCCTCAAAGGAAATGGGAAGGCAAAGTAAATTATGCGGCAGTCTCAGTTAGCCGCTGCCATCCACATGGAACGATACGCTGAGCAGGATCTTTCAAAACAGCCGGTTTGATAATCTGCTCGACGAGCCCGTTTCGAGGGACCCGCGAGCCATTCGGTCCGGATCGAGCAAAGTCAATAACCCGGTGGCCTTCACGGGCCATTGCGAGTCGTTGCATATGGCTGGTTCCTGGGTACAGGAGGAGGTCGCCGGTGGCTGCGGCGAGTAGCGTCACGGCTAGAGAGAAGACGTCTGAGGCGGGGGTTGGGGCGACGTCCGGCGAGGAAAGCGAAGATACACAGAGGAGCTCTGGGGCGGCAAATGGGGGGCTCAGAGCTGTCAATGGAGCGCCGGTTGGCGTTTCTGAAGAGGATGGAGATATGATCGGGTGAGAGGAGGAAAAGTCGGCGAAGAGCGGTTCGTATGGAAATTCGTCTGAGTCGGAACCGTCAGCAGCGGACGGCCGAGGCTGTAGCAGAATATTATGAGGTTTGATATCTCCGTGCACCATCTGGGCGCCCGAATGGAGCCATAGCAGCCCGGTGACGAGCTTCTTGGCAAGATCATGCCACTGCGCCACGCCTTGGACGGGGTCGAACATGTTCTTGGTGGATTTGTTTTTCTGCGCAACCCCAGCTTTGCCCTCTATGTAGGTTGACAAAGTGAGTGGAACCGCTGACATGACGATCGAATGGGAATCCGCGATATAGCCATGGAATGGAACAACGTGATGCTCACATCCCGGAACGAGACTGGCTTTCGCGAGTGCAAGCGCTTCAGCGCGCAGGACAGCATGTGCGTCTCGTCTCGCCGGAGATTTGACAGCCATCACACGACTCTCACGCGCTGGCGAACCAGGTGGGGTGATCGGAGAGTCCGGTTTCTCCTTCATGGGGGAAGTAGACGAGAGGGCCTTGTGGACGATACTCCAGGCGCCACGACCGAATTCAACAGGTCGGCCTCGGTGATCCAACTGGTATTCTAGCTCTTCCGCAAACTGGGGAGGACTAGATAATGCTGCCGTTTGATTTTCCAAGCATGTCTCCTTGGAGATCGCCTCTATAGGCGATATGATCGTGCTCGAAGAGCTCGACGATGGAAGAGTGATCGCACTCTCTGAAGCGGTTCCATCTTCGATGGTCGGGGTCACCGGAGGGGTCAGACCTTGGACCGCAGTGCGGGGAGTGGCGGAGTCATGTTGCGTTTTGATGTGGATAGAAAGCTGTATATGCATATTTCCGGTCGCCATGCTGTCGCAAGGCAGAGAAGGCTCGAGGGAAAATAACTAGAATCGGGTATGGAATGCGCAATGGCAAGCTGTGAGGCGAAAGGAGAGGAATCGTGGCAACCCCGGAAGTAGTATATAGATAGAGTTATGTGTTCACGGTATTTGATAAAAGGAAGGTAAGATGAGTGTGAAAGGAGAGGACAGATCACGATCAGATCCAACAGGCAGCCCTATAAGCGGACGGCGCGCCGAACGCAGTAGACGATAGAGCGAGGAAGTGATGAAAACGGCTGGCAGGCAACAACAGGCATAATCATTACTCGGGACTGGGACTCAGAGGCAGTTATATGGGGTGGCAATACGGAATACTTCGGTTCGATTTGACAAAACGGTGACTCACGGGGTGGTCAGGAACTGGTGGTAAAAGAGAAGAAAAGAGTTGTTGGAACCAAGGATTGCTGAGCCAGAAACATGGTTGGAAGGAAAACTGGTGAAAAGACTATACAAAGTGCCGAAAACAGAGGTGAGGAAAAAGAGAACGGGGAAAAAAACACCAGGGCAGGAAACGAGATATAAAAAGAAAGAGGAAAAAGGAAAGCACCAAACAAGAATAAGCAGGCAAGAAGAAAAAAGAATCAATAATAATAAAATGGGATAATAATTTCCAAGGGAAAAAAAAAAAAGGGAAAAAAAAAAAAGGGAAAAAAAACAGGGCCGATCAACGGATAGCTTAATTGTGATAGAAGAACCATGGTTGAAAACTGACCTGGAGCCATCCTTACATACCGCATACATACAGATTATATGATTCTTATTGAAGCACAAACATCCGCGCGGCCCCCAAATCCAGGTATAATAGTCGGTATTAATCTTGTTGGGGAAATTAGACTCACTGTCGCCTGACTCTTGCAGCCCAGGGTTCCTGGACTTCGAGTTTGTGGCTGCTGCCGGAAGTTGTTGATGGCTGGCGGCTGAAGACTGGGATGCGACTGTGACTGTGATACAGGGACTGTACGCAGTATGGTAACTTTAACTGCCACACACCCTGATTCTCAGCACGGACACTAAGCCTAAAACAGACGACACTGGTACTGCCACAGTTCGTCGGTTGGACGAACAGGGGAACCTGGCAAGAATTCCTCTGGGGAAAAACGGCTGTCATTTCTTTTTTTTAACTACTTCTCACTCGAGGCCAGGAGTTTTGGCCACTTTAACGTACCGAATGTCTTTTTTATGTTACCTGCAGCCTGACCTACAGTACGACACTATTATAAATAATAATATAAGATAGACACCAAGAATTACACCGGGGTTGGGGTCAAATGATCCATCATCAAGATTTGAAATTGTATCTCGGGAAGAATCTCCCTTATCATTCTGATACTAACTGGTCTGGACTCTGACTCCGACAGGACGCGAGTTCCTTATCTACGTAGCGCCTCCTTTTCCTTGTCTGAACACCATCCCTGCTATCTTATTTCTCAATCATGAGTCAGAAATGATCTTGGAATTACTCGCAGACCAGATATAAAAAGAACAGGATGATGGTTTTCTAGATGCCAAGCTTGGCCTTCTTTGTCAGTCTGTATGAAACGGTACGACGGAGTACTGCCGTCGGAGGGACATTTTTGAACCAATCTCCACCCCCACGTGGGTCTCGTCTGCCTGGGAAATTGGTAAATCCTCTATTGTGACTTACATTAGGTACATCAACAGCCGACGCCTCTTCCAAGCTCGATCATTGTAATTTGCTTAATTTGCGTTGATTACCAGGGTCCACTGTCAGATATTATTAGAATACCTACCTACTGCTCAATAATACTACTAGTAGGTATGTTCGACAGATCAAAGCGCTGGTTGGAAATTGGACGGTTTCATTCGACCATCAAACAAGGTTACAACTCTCTCTTGCCAAGAAATGGCATGCGAACCCCTGTAACTCTGGTAAATGATGATACCGTCGATACATCCTGGGTATACTTTGCCTAGGTAGTAAGACTGGACGAGCTAAATTAGGATTAACTTTCGAAGTTCTTGTGGACTACCCTTTTGGTATCCTTTTGGGATCAGCATCTACAATTAGACAATAGATACCCACAACTTGGATCTGAGACACCATGCGGTTATCTACACTCTAATTATCCCCACGATGAGAACACACCGGAGCTGCCGAATAACCCTCTAAGGACTTCATTTATTTCTCCCCTCCACATACCCCTTCAAATCCTGCACCCAGATCTCAAAGTTCTCATTCAGCTGAGCCTGGAACATCCACTTAACCACATACGCCAAGCCTCCCGCCTGCGACTCCCAATTCCGTACCTCCGTCATGCGTTTCTTTCGACCCTCCTCATCCTCCACTTCTATCTCCGTCACCTCATGAACCCTCTCCGCACTCAGTAGCGAAGACCAGACCCTTCCCGCCGCTGCCGCATCATCCCGCCATGTAATCCGACCAGATTGTTTTCCCGCCGATGGATTCGGGGCGTCGTACTCGTTCACGATTAAAAGAACATTTTCCGCGCGCTGAGGATCTGGTGAGGATGCCTTCATGTGCACATGAAAGGTGAATCGACTCCCAAGCTGAAGCACAGGGGATAGCTCAGCGGCTTGGGTTGAGTCGGAGCTGTTGCTGTTGTCGGGCTGTTCGCGAATCGTGACTCGGGGGATGAATCTGTTCCAGGAGGGCCAGGTTGAGGTGTCTGTGAGCGCATCCCAGACGTCTTGAATAGGGGCGTCGATCAGGATGGAGCTCTGCATGCGGAGAACTGTATTTGCGACGGGGATGTTGGGGGTTGGTCGATGGTCGAATGAAGCTAACCAAGTCATGGTATCGGTGGGTGGGATAATCCTCTCTCTTTTTTTATATTTATGATTTGCAGTCCAGCTCCAGAACCCGAGAAGAAACAATGGTCCAACCTGTTGATGTGGTGAGGAGAAGCTCTCGTCGGGTCCAACTGAAGCAGCTCTGTCTCCACGTGATCATGACCCCCAAACCAACATCTTTTGTCCCCTCACCCATTCAGCATTACATTTAATTCTTCAGTCTCCAGTCCAAAATGAAAACAATGGCAAACAATCTAATATTATTAAGACACCTCTTGATAACATACTCCTACCCCAGAAGTTGACTCCACACTCCGCACCCTGGTTTCTCCACCAATGCAGCCAAGCTCTCGCCCTGGGCAGAAACAACCGAGTGGAGCCCAAAGAAAAGCCGTCCATAGTACCATACAAGACTTCTGCATCTCGATTTCTCCGAGTCCTGTGGGGATCCACAGGTG
This sequence comes from Aspergillus panamensis, assembly GCA_027569225.1. Classification (NCBI taxonomy): domain Eukaryota; kingdom Fungi; phylum Ascomycota; class Eurotiomycetes; order Eurotiales; family Aspergillaceae; genus Aspergillus; species Aspergillus panamensis. Next base: position 223,073 of record JAPDER010000006.1, read on the forward strand.
GTACACTTTGCTTCAACTCGGAGCTCAACACCCTCCAAATCCGTACCAGAATGTCTCTCAGGCTATATAAACAGCTATTTCTCCATCCTAGCGTAATTTCCCATACAGCTTCCCGGATTGAGATCGACTATGTTAACCTTCCGAACAGCCCTTCTGGCTCTTCTAGCCTCCTCTCCCTAGATCTGCGCACCGGGGCCCAGGACATCCGCTACGGCTGGATAAACTCCAACGGCCAGCAATGGTGGGACGCCAACCCACCCAACGGCTCCGGCATCGCCAGCCGGCCACACCTCATGAGCTACACCACCAGCCAAGCCACCCTCCCCAACTTCCGCTCCCGCAGGCCCAACGCCTGGAACGTCAAGCTGAAGGGCTGCGACATCACCGTCCGCCACGCCGTCGTCGACGCGTACTCCACGGGTGGCGTCCCCTTCAACACCCACGGCTTCGACGTCAGCGGCACCAACATCCGCATCACCGATACCACAATCCCCAACGGCGACGACGCCAATCCTCTTCGCCCGGAACACCATCGGCTTCCAATCCCACGGCATGAGCATCGACTCCCTCGGCCTTCGCCAACATCACCAACTTCCGCTTCGAAGACGTCACCGTCATCGACGCCCTCTACGCCCCACGCGCTTCAAATCCTGGAAGGGCGGCCGTGGTCTCGTCCGCAACGTCGCCTGGAAGAATATCCGCGTCTTCAGTGTCACCTTCCCCATCTTCGCCACGCAGAGTTACTTGGACCAGAGCGCCGATCGCGGCGGAGACGTCGATTTAGCCAATTCAGTGGGAATGGAAGATTTCACCCAGTATGGATTCTCCGGATCTATTAGTTCCTTTCAGCCCGGGGATGGATCTTGTGCGTCTGGTCCGTGCTGGTATAATGTTGGGTTACCGGGTTTGGAGCATACCGAGGGCATCGTTATCGAGTGTGCGTCGGAGAGCTCCTGTATTAGGCTTGCGGCGAAGAATCTTCAACTCTATCCACAGAGTTTGGAGCCGGCGACTGTGGTTTGTCTGGATGTGACGGCGGAGTTGAATCCGATGCTGGGGTTTGATTGTAGGAATGGAACATATGTCCCGGTAGCTAACTAGCCATACTAGTAACCTACTCGGCTGTATGTCGTTTACCTGGTTTGTTTTAAGATCAAGCGGGTCTGGATCTACCCTGCAGGTTGCTTTAAATAAAACCATTCCTCTATTCAACTATCTTCCGCGTTGAGAAACGCCATGATCTATCTATGAAGTCTACCAATCCTAACCCAGCTGAATAACAATACTATAGGTACGTTCAATGTAGACCGGCAAGCACTAGGATCATCATTGGGACCCTCCTGGAAAACCCATCTCATTGCACCCCTCCCGCTTCCCTCACCCCCCTCTCTTCTCGTCTTTCTCCTCATCCCGCTGACTTTTCTCCTTCAACTCCTCGTCAAGCCTTTTCGTATCCTGTATTATTGTAAATTTGCGGGCAATGTACTGAAGCTGTGTCTCCAACGCCCCACGTTCACGATCCATTCCAGATAGCCAGTCCTGCGCTAATTCCTGCCCGGCCTCATTTATCGGAGGGATATCTGGGGATAAGTCTCGAACATCCCTGACAGGTTTTTTGCCCTTTCTATCTTTTGTCTTTATCCTAAAACTTTCATCGGTTTTCGGCACCACTGGCGGTTGCTGTTGTTTTGCTCGTAAGGAGGCATTACTTCTTTCAAGATAACCTATATAGTCATTCAGTTGCCCTAAATACGGTGGTACTCCAGGCCCCTCCCCTGTTGATTCTAGCGCGCGCGCTCGCATATCGGGATCGAGATCAGGGAACCACGTAGTAAGGGAAGAGAACGGAGGACGTTTTCCAGGTCGACCTCGGCTGCCCTGCTCGCCTTGAGGACCTTGGACTCCTTGACGGCCGGGGGCACCGCGGTAACCCTTGGGGCCGGGTGTGCCTTCATCGTCATTTCCTTCCATTTCCTCGAAACTACCACGTTCTGATTGTGAACTTGGGAATGTTGATCTTGGGTGTTGTGCTGAACTCTGGGCCATAGTCTGCAATGGGTGTAATTGCGGATAATGTACCCCGGCAGCTGAGCTTGTAATGGATTCTGGACTTGAGCGTGGTAACCCTGGGTTTTGTCCTTGTGACTGCCCTGAGCTCTGGGCCATAGTTTGCAGTGGGTGTAACTGGGGATAATGTACTCCAGCAGTTGAGCTTGCATTTGAACCTGGATTTCGCCCTCGGGACTGTCCTGAGCTCTCCCCCCCAGTTTGCAACGGGCTAAACTGGGGATAATGTATGGTGGCAACTGAACTTGTCATTAACTCTGGAATTCGTCCTCGAGACTGTCCTACCCTCTCTCCCGGGAGTGAAAATAAGTTTAACTGGGGGTAAGTCACTCCGCCGATTGGACCTGTATTTGAGCCCGCATTTGAACCTGTATTGGTGCACCCCTGCGAATTCACACTATGGAATTCTACTGACGATCGACGCGAACTCTCAGGTGAACTTGCCGTCATGGTCAGAGATGGGAGACTTGCTCTGCTTCCACCCGAGGCATTTGAGCCCGACCTCAAACGACCTGGCTGCTGCTTGGAACCCGCTTTTTTCTGTCGGTGTTCGTCTTCCGCCTGCTGCTGATCTTCACGGCGTTTGACTTTGAGCCAAAACTTTCTCAGCTTGATTTGCATACCTCCGACAATATACTGCCGGCGAGCTAACCCTTGGTTGTACGCAAATGTGATCATTGCCGCTTGATTCTCAATCAACCAAGTCAAGTTGATGGTAGCCGGTATCTGACCTTCACACTGAGCCTCCGTAAGCTTTTTAACTACCTGCATAATGTTATCGAATGCCCGCGAGGCTTCGGGCTGCGCCCGGCTGTGGCTCAGTTGGCCCAGCTCCTGGCCTAATTTCGGATACGGCTCCATATCCTCCTCGTCGCTTTCCTCGGCGTCGGGCCCCATATCTATAATGTCTTCATACCACGCCCGACCTGCCTGGCCTGGAAAACCGGCCGGACCACGTTCTCCCGGTGGGCCCTGTTCACCTTGCATACCACGAGGACCCCGTGGGCCTTGTCTCGGTCGATCGTTATAATCCGAATCAGAGGTAGGTTCAGACTCTCCTCCCCCGTCGTCTATGTCTCTCGGCTTTTCAGGGCGTGTAAAATTCGCAAAAGGTGGTACATCGCGATCATACGACACAATGCAAAGACCCACGAACGGGCTTCTCAAGTTCGCATGAAAGGGTGGCTGTTTCAGCATAGGCACGGACAGACCAGGCGGCAATAGCAAATGCGAGAGACGACCTTGCGCCAGTGGTATGTAAGGAAATTTCGGACGGCCTTTGATTTTGCTTTTCTTAGCCGGTGCAGACACCGTAGTCGATGTGTTGCTGGCACTGTTGTTCTGAGACACACTTTTGTGTAGGCTGTCCACGCAAGATAGGCAGTAGTAGCAGATGACATCGTATTCTCCGTCCCGAGGGGTATAGCCCCAGGCCACTGGCATCATGTGTTCGAATAGGGCAGAGTCACTCCAGTCCCAGGGACCAAGCTGGAGCCATGCAGGTAGTTCGTCGATAGGGATCAAGGGGATTTTGTTTCCTTCTGGTCTAACGATATAGTATTTTGGGAATGGCTGCAACATCGAGACTAGAATAATAAAAGAACGAATGAAAGTAACGAATGGATGAACGTAAGCATATATGATAGAAATTCAACTTCAACTTCCAGAAGAGAGAAAGGAGACAGGAAGAGCAATGAGGGAGATGAGGTAAATCTGTCAGGGTGTTTGTTTTATTATGGCAACTACGATTCACCTCAACCCCGTACCTTCCTAATCAAACCAGCTCTTGTTTTCTCTATAAAAAAATGGATTAAACAAACCCGGTGGTAAGTGTCGGCTCTGTTGGATTCGAATGCACAGGCTCAGCCTGCGGCAGTGACGCACACCCATCCCTACTATGATCCGAAGCAGCGTCTAAATCCCACCGCAACTCACTCACAACTTGAATCCCATCCATGCGCCGGTGCCGACGCGAGCTTGGATCCCCGCTGTCGTTGGTCGCAGAGTAGTTTCCCGTCACACTAGCGGAGTAACTCATCTTCTGGAGGTCAAACGTGTTGCCGAACATGACTGCTTGCTGGAAGGGTTTGTCGTCCGGGTTGGATGGGCTCCGGGAGCGTGAGGGCATAAGACGAGGGCAGGCATGCATGATTAGCGGACGAAGGATTGGCAGACTAGCGCAGATTATGGCGACGCTGGATTCGATGAAGGACCAGGTTGCAGCGGGGGCGTTGTCACCTGTTTTTCAATGGTTAGTCTGAATCAGACAGTGCACATTCACAGAGGGGCCAGTACGCACGGCTGTAATCCTGCGAGTCTAGAAGCTTGAGCACCGCATGAAGACGGATGATACTCGTTACGCAGACACTTGAGACAAGCATCGCATTAGCATATAAGACCTGTAAACGAAGTCTAGATCGGAGAATGATAATGGGAAACATACAACAGCCCCAACGCGAAAACAAAAATAAGAGCAAGCTTTTGCCGCATCGGAATCCGTAACTTAAACAACGGGGGCATTGGAAGAAACGCAGTGAGCAAGTCGCTGGTCATCTGAAGCGCAGCGTTGAATGGCCATACCACCGTTCTGGGAAGACAATAATGGGGGATAGAGTCATCCCAGAATGAACGGATGGGGATGCACCCCAGAAAAGAACTGAAGATCATCCAGAGCCCGGATGCAATGACAAAGACCAAACCACAGATCAGAACGATCCGGTAGGTCTTGGTGGGGAAGAGCCGCAGGTAGAGAAGAATTATGGAGACCTTGGTGAGGTTGAGAGTGAGATTGTACAATGGAATTGAGATCCAGAGGGCCTGATTCGTACCCAGGTATGTAGCGTCAGCCTAGACACATACCCTCTTAGTTATGATAGCAGAAGTACTTACTTTGAGTTGAGACCGGAACTCATCAAGAGAAAGATCGGATTGCGGGATTCCGAGGCCATAATGGATCTCTATATGGATATAGACAGCGGGTGAGTTTACATGATCGCCTCAATTGCATAGCGTGGGTTCATACCAAGGACAAAAAAGGCGAAGAATGCATAGTTCACCAACTATTTTGCTGTTAGCCTAATTCGTATCAATCTCCATCGTCGCATCTCAATCTCATACCAATGCCAGTAGAAGGATCCAGTCATCCCACCCAGGCGAACAAACCAGGTGGATGCGTGTGAACAGCCTCAAGGCAAGCGCCACACTCGCCGCGGACACGAACGTGATCGCGACAGGCAAGAAGTACATGCTGCAGATTTAACAAAAATAGCCATACAAAGACTTCACAAAAGAAGCGCACATTCGCACCATTTGATCTGATTGGCCTCAGGCAGCCTTTCTTCAACCCATGAGCCTTCCCACTGAGAAAGCTACGAATGTCATGCGGGTTGGTGAAAGTGCCAAGAGAATTACCTCCGGACGAACTGTTCGCAAGTAGACAAGGGAAAGTCCATGAATCCGTTGCGTCACCATGTTGATTATTCAAGAAGCGCTCGGGTGAGGCATCGATCCATGGTTCGGATCATGGCTGAGTTTTCCATCCATACGACTTGATGCTGGTTCGAACCACGAGTCCCAGATCTCCCCCCCCCCTGGGTTAGAGATCATGATGAGTGTGAAGCCAATTAAATCAGAGGGAAGGGATTCATGTAAGAAAAGTTTAAATTATTCTAGAAAATGACATAGCACAGTTCATTGCACATGCGAAAACAAAGTGCACGCATCCAAACCGGCCGACATGTAGCAAACCATATCCAAGAAAAAGAAAAATGCTAATGCCCATCCCCATGCCGATGCTACCAGATGAACATGTGCCCAAAACAGCCCCAAAACTGTATCATGCGCTTTCCTTCTTCATCCAGGAAGGAAGTTCCTCTCTCCACATCCCCACCAGTCCGAAATGTACAATGCGGTCGTCCGTTAACCTGTAACATGCCACCTGTCGAATTCCGTCATGAAGGTCGCCCCAACTGGCCATATGCTAGGGTTGGTATTGTTTTTTTTTTGGTCAAATGCACACAAAAGGAAAGAAAGAGCAGAATCAAAAGTCAACATGTCCGGGGTATATTTACAGGCGGGCCTTGAGGTTGGATTTGAGGCGGCGCTCGACAGCAGCCAAGTACTCGCCGGTGGTAACCCAGGCCTCACGATCCTTGCGGCCACAGGCAAGGGCCAGATCCTTGGTCATGATGCCCTCCTCGTTGACAACATCGATACAGGCGCGCTCGAGCTCCTCGGCGAAAGCGACAACGTCGGGAGTCTCATCGAGCTGACCACGCTGGATCAGACCACGGGTCCAGGCGAAGATAGAAGCGATGGGGTTGGTGGAGGTCTCACGGCCCTTCTGGTGCTCGCGGTAGTGACGGGTGACTGTGCCGTGGGCAGCCTCAGACTCGAAAGCCTGGCCGTCGGGGGTAATGAGAGTAGAGGTCATGAGACCGAGGGAACCGAAGCCCTGGGCGACAACGTCGGACTGGACATCACCATCGTAGTTCTTAAGGGCCATGATGAAGCCACCCTCGCTCTTGATCATCTGAGCAACCATATCGTCGATGAGACGGTGCTCGTACCAGATGCCCTTGGCATCGAAGTCCTTCTTGTACTCGGCCTCAAAGATCTCCTGGAAGATGTCCTTGAAGCGGCCATCGTACCGCTTGAGGATGGTGTTCTTGGTGCTCATGTACAGAGGGAGACCCTTGGACAAAGCAAGCTTGAAGCTAGCGTGGGCGAATCCACGTATGGACTCATCGGTGTTGTACTGAACCTGGGTAATACCACCGCCAGCGAAGTCGAAGACCTTAACGGTCTCGGCGGGCTCGCCGTTGGCAGGGGTGTAGACGAGCTCGAGCTTACCGGGGCCGGGGATGACACGGTCGGTAGCACGGTACTGGTCACCGAAGGCGTGACGGCCAATGATGATGGGCTTGGTCCATCCGGGGACGAGACGAGGAACGCGAGGAATGATGATGGGCTCACGGAAGACGGTACCGCCCCTGCCTCAGTATTAGCAGCCGAATATTGCCGGGGAAGGGTCCAGATATCGTAAGCAATTGTAGGGGTGGGACATACAGGATGTTACGGATGGTTCCGTTGGGAGACAGCCACACTAGAGAATCGAGTTAGAAAGAAAGCTGGTCTCGATTTTAGTGCACTGAAACTCACTCTTCTTCAGCTTGAACTCCTCAACACGAGCCTCATCGGGGGTGATGGTGGCGCACTTGACACCGACACCATACTTCTTAATGGCCTCAGCGGAGTCAATGGTGACCTGGTCATCGGTTTGGTCACGGTATTCAAGACCCTAAGGGAAAGATGGTCAGCTTGGGGGCCCCTAGCCGAGGTAGAGGAGAGCGGGGTCTTCGGGGCCAAAGCATACCAGATCGTAGTACTTGAGGTCGATGTCGAGGAAACTAGGTCACGAGTCATGAGCCGGGGGTGTACAGGAACCAGCGACAAGTGGGACTTGGACTTACGGCAGGATCAACTAGAGCAGAGGGTGTAAATGTTAGTCTCTGATCGGTAGCCTTGAGGGTCGGCCAAGGTTGGGAAGCCACAATCCAACGACGATGTGGGGAGTGGGGAGGGGGGAGCGTACCTTCTCTCTGATGTCCTTCCAGATAATACGGGTCATCTAGGGGAGGAGCGGGAGGGTTAGTCGACATGTGAAACAATTGTACAGGCGTACATGTGAGTGAGTGAGCTTCAGGAAGAGCCGTGACCCTCGGGTGATAGGCGGTGGGCTTCCACGGAGAGGCGCAACTCTTGCCGTTTTCCCCCGCGCCTATGGAGGGCCATGACGAAAATGCGCCTCCCGAATGAGGGGAGGTGGAACAGGGTATATAAGTCGCACAGCGCGGGATCGTGCAGTGGGAAATCATTTCATATTCGCAGGGGAGGAACTTGTTCCCCTTTGCAGTTGACATGGCACATACCTCATCACCGTCCAACTCCACGACGGGGTTCTTGACCTTGATCTTGGTTCCTTCGGTAGCCATGGTGCGGGATTGAATGCGGGACAGAGAGCGGGGAGACACAGGGCGAGCAGTCAGGACAGAGGCTGAAGCAAGAGTTCGCTGGGGACGAGAGGTTGAGAGAGAGGCAGAGGAAGAAGAGGAAAGAGTGGCAGACCGGCCGGTAGAAAAGAGAGCGAGAGAAGAGGAAGAGAACAAGCGATGAGCGGAGGAAGAGGGAGGGGCTGCCACAGGAAGAGGGGAGAGGAGGGCACGGCGAGCCAATGCGGAACTGAACCGGACCGACGACATCGTGGGATTTGCAATCAACGGCCTGATTTGACGATTACGATTATTATGCTATTATTATTTCAGGGAGGGGTGTGGAGGGGGACAGCGTGGGATAGGACAGGCCTGGATGGAAACACCCGGGATGGGGTGTGATTGAGTGGGCAGCAACAGGGGGAAATCACCAACTATGCGCCCCAAAGCGGTTTAAACGATCGGTAAATGGACGAATGTTGCCAACGGAGTCTTGGGGGAGGAGAAGGCAATTCAACGTACCCGAGGGAACTTGAGGCCAGAGGCTCGGGTGGAAGGAGACTCACGGTGGAGTCTGGCGCAAACCGTCAACCGGAAGATGAGTTTTCTATCAGATGAGGCGACTGGCGACGGAGCAGAACGGAGCAGCCGGGAAATGATTTCTCGTGGAAGCCTGAGAGCAAGAGAGTAAAAAGGCAGAAGAAAGCAGGAAAAGAGAGCAAAGAACAGCACTTCTTATCCCACGAGGGAAAAGCCTTTGCCCCGGTTTCTTTGCCTGGAGGTTGACCGTCTCCAGACAGCTTCCTTTTCCGCCCACCGTTGTGGCATCGCCGAAGCCGGCCCTGTGGGATAATAGCAAAGAATAATCGTTTGGAGGCGCTCCTCTCCCTCAATTGCCGTCCGATTTATCTCCAGTGCACCATCCGACGATTATTCTGGGGTGATTACTCCTCCGTCCCCTATCCGACATCCCCTGGCCCTCAGTGATTGAAAATTTTATACTTCAAGCAGGAATGTCATCGATGACGTTGAAGATCGGACTAACTAAACAAGTTCATGCAGAATGCACTACGGCAGGCGTTGTGGTGAACACTATTTCTCCTTACCTCGTTTCCATCGCTTTTTTTTTGGCACCTTCTACTCAGTATCTATTGCAGTGTCATTTGCATTGCTAATAATCTAGGACATCAAGAAAATATCGGTCCAAGGATCATAATGTGAATTCAGATCGGCCGATGGCCTTTTTTTTTTTGCCAGGGGACGCTTAGAGTGGGTTTCCCGCGGCAACCCAATTTCGAATTTTCCGCCGCTTTCAGATCCACCGAAACTCGCAGCCGTTGCGATATTCGGATGTTGTGCAGGACTCACGCTTCCTGACTCAGCGAATCGGGGGAAGGGGCGCTTAAATTGTACCTAGGTATATTTCAATATTAACCCGAAGGACAGTCCAAAAATGAATTCCACCATTAATTGTGTGTATTATTGATCTGTTTATTGACTTCGTATCCTGTTGAAGATATATATCACATTATTTTCAGTTTGCCGAAAATCCACCGGCCAGGGTTCGGGCGTTGAAAATGAACCCTAAATGTAGAAAAAAAAAAGTAAAAAAAAAAAGCCCTCATGCCTGTCGTAGAAAATGAAAAAAAAAGGAAAAGATACAGAACCCGAGCTGCATCAGAATGGAGAGTATGTAGTAAGAAAAGCACAGAACGCTATGCTACCTGATCTACAGCCCCAAGAGAAAATTTGAAGGAAAACATCACCACCAGTTTAAAAAAGACCGTCGATCTCCCCGGTTTCAGGGTCAATATCCACATTCAGGTATCCCGGAGCAGTCGGCAACCCGGGGATGGTCTGGATGTCGGCTGCAAGAGCATACCTATAATGGAAGAGTACGTCGGTTAGCCTAGCCCAAGAAAAGAAAGAACTTCGGCGGAGGGGAGGAAGTGGAAAAAAGGGGGGGAACTTACAGATACCCAGCGCCCACCGCCAATCGAACATCACGGATGGGGACTGTGAATCCCGTCGGGGCACCCTTCAATGCCGGATCGTGACTTAGGGAGTACTGTGTCTTGGCCACACAGATCGGGAGATTCCCGAAGCCTTGCGCGGTGTAGGTGTCGACCTTCTTCTGAGCCAGCTCGCTGAATTCCACCTTCTCGGCACCGTACATAGCCTTACCGATGCGCTCGATGCGCTCCTGGATGGTCCCGTCAAGGTTGTACAGTAGCTTGAAGTCCTTGGGCTTAGAGCTAGCAGTTAGGACCGCCTTGGCCAGGTCGATGGCTCCGGCTCCGCCCTCAGCCCAGTGGTTAGCGGGGACTGCGTCCTCGGCTCCCGCGGCGATAGCTTCCTCGCGGATGATAGCAATTTCTGCCTCAGTGTCGGTCTGGAAGCGGTTGATGGCCACCACCACGGGGACGCCATACTGCCGGGCGTTCTCAATGTGTTTCTTGAGGTTGATGCAGCCCTTGCGGAGAATCTCGGTGTTCTCTGTACGGTAGACTTCCGGTAACGCAGCTCCGGGACTGATATCGGGGCCACCACCGTGAACCTTCAAGGCACGGACTGTAGCGACAATGACTACAGTGTCAGGCGACAGGCCGGAGGAACGGCACTTGATGTTGAAGAAGCGTTCTCCTCCCATGGTGAAATCAAAGCCAGCTTCGGTAACGACAAAGCCGGTCTTCGCATCGTGGTCCTCCTCGGGCTCGGTACCGGCCAGTTTGAGGGCTAGTTTGTCTGCTAGAACCGAACTAGCTCCAATACTGATGTTTGCAAAAGGTCCCGCATGCACCATGACAGGTGTTCCCTCCAGACTCTGCATCAGGTTAGGCTTAATGGCATCCTTCATCAACGCTGCAAGGGCGCCTCCGGCGCCGATATCGTCGCAGGTGACTGGATCTCCGCTCTTCGAAGTGGCAACGACCATACGTCCCAGCCTCTCACGCATGTCCGCAAGGCTGCTGCTCAAGGCCAAAATGGCCATACATTCACTAGCCACGGAAATATCAAAGCCAGTCTCGCGGCTCAGACCCTTTTCAGTAGGAGCTTGTCCGATAGTGACTCCTCGGAGGTGGCGATCATTGACATCCAAGACACGACGCCAGGTGAGAGTGGCCGGGTCGATGTCCAATCGAGCAAATCGGCGAATTTCATCCTCAGTGAGCTCGTCAGGGTTAGTCTTGGTAATTCCGAGCTTCTTTAGCCGCTTAAACATGATAGGCTTGAACTCGCGCTTGCCTTTTGTAGCAGGGACCAGACGCTTGTAAAGTGCTGCATCCTTCTGGGTAGCTTCGTGGAACATGCGAGTATCGATGGCAGCGGCCAGGAGGTTGTTGGCGGCGGTGATAGCGTGGATATCACCCGTCAGGTGCAGATTGAACTCATCCATGGGAATAACCTGGCTGTAGCCTCCACCGGCGGCTCCTCCCTTAATACCGAAAGTAGGACCCTGACTTGGCTGTCTAACATTGGCAAACGCAACGCGACCCAAGTGTGCGCCAAGAGCCTGAGAGAGACCCAGAGTAGTGGTGGATTTACCCTCACCAAGGGGGGTGGGGGTAATGCCGCAAACCAGGATATAACGACCATCGCGACGGTGGGAGAGGCGGTCGAGAACTCCAAGACTGACCTTGGCCTTGGTGGAGCCATAAGGCTCAAGCTCGTGAGGAGCAATACCAATCTCAGAGGCGACCTGTGTAATCTGCTTAGGATGCTGTGCACGAGAGATCGCAATATCCGAGGGAACGGGAGTAGACAGCTTGATCGGAAGGGGGGTAATGTGGCGCTCTTTCTGTTTCTCAAAGTATGCCTTGGCGGAGGCAACCACGTTCTCCAACAACATAGCGACCGTCATAGGGCCAACACCACCAGGAACAGGCGTAATCTGAGAGGCTACTGCAGAAGCGGCCTCGAATTCGACATCTCCAACAAGGCGTTCTCCGGATTTCTTGGAAGCATCGGGCTTGTAGTTAATACCGACATCAATAACCACAGCTCCAGGCTTCAGCCAGTCTCCCTTCACGAATTCGGTCTGGCCAATCGCCGCAACGACGATATCCGCGTTCTTCACAATGCGGGCGACATCTGGAGTTTTCGAGTGGCATACCGTCACGGTAGCGTCCGCGTTCTTCAGCAGGTAGCTTACTGGGCTACCAACAATATCGCTACGGCCCAGGACCACTGCTTCCTTGCCGGCTGGGTTAACGCCGCTGGCCGCCAGAAGCTTCATCACGGCCTTTGGAGTGCAAGGAACAAAAAGAGGATTGCCGCCCCGCTTGGCCAATTCTCCAATATTGATCGCACCGAATCCATCAACGTCTTTCTCATCAGCAACAGCCGAGGTGACTGTATGTTCGGATAGGTGTTGAGGAAGGGGAAGCTGGACAAGAATTCCGTGTACTGAGGGGTCATTGTTGGCGAGGCTGATCTCCTGGAGAACTGCTGGCTGTGAAATTGTCTCGGGAAAGTTGATGATTTTGCAGAGGATACCAGCCTTGTTGCAGCGAAGTTGTCAGCAGGTGGGGTTGGTTGTGTGTAACATCAATTGAAAGAAAGCATTGGAACGTACCTCCTGAGCGGCCTTCAACTTCATGCGCACATATGTGCCTGAAGATAAAACATGTCAGTCCGACCTTTTTTTCCCGCGCCTTTTCTCTTCTATCTGGTAGATTCAGTCGGATGACCGTAGAACTTACTCGAATCGGACCTGTTGCCCACTGTAAAATACAAGTTAGTACTTCCATCTGAGAGTCAATAGGCATCATCACGATAGAAGCACATACCCTGGAAAATCACCAGACTGGGCTTGAATCGGGGATTTGACTCCTGGATCTTCAGGATTTCGTTCTTCAGTCCCTCGCGAATGTCCTTGGCGATCTTGGTGCCATCAATCTTGGAGGCCGCCATGGTGATATGGCTGGTAGAGAAAAGACGGCAGGGACGGGAAAATAATTCAGGTGAACAATTTTCGAACCTTTTCGGGTAGGGTCGGGCAAAGAATAGTATGCAACAACCCAAAGTCCTGGTCCCACGTCCGACAGAAAATTGTCGAGAAGAAAGAAAGTGCGGGTAAGGGGGTAAAGAGGGGCAAAGAGAGGAGTGATGATGCTGGGCACGAATACAGAGGGCGAAGCTCTTTACTTGAGCAGTACAGCGGGGTATGGTCGCCGGACGGGCGGGGGAGTATGGCATGAATTACTCCTCACTGCAGGAGCTGTAGCAGCAGCCCTTTCCGGCCGGACAAGCAAGTCCCTTGGAGTAGGTATGATAGGAAAACTGTCAACGAGCAAGTTCAAGAATGGCAATGAATAATGAACAGGATAACAAGAACCATAACAAGAATACAAGGAGAGAGTAATTAGAGGCTCATCTAACACAAAGTCTCCCCATGTCCGTGGTAGAATGACTATTGTTTGCTCCCCCTTAGAATCGTTCTTCTATACAGCTTTCCGTCAAAAGTTCTTTCTTTCCGACAACATCATCCACACAGCCCGCGGGAACCTCCGCGGCGCCGCTCAATGCTGATTGGCCCCGAGGGTGATGCAGATGATGTCAGCGAACCGAGGCAGCCCAAGTCCAATGGAAGCCCTAATGAGTTCCCTTTTTAGCTCAGGAATCAGGGCTTCAACTATCATGTGAGCGATCTGTAACTTACCGGACCATCTATAATTCCGATACAATCGGTATCATACAAACCGCCTTGATTAGGAAAGTCTTGGCATGCGAGCCGCGGACTGTGCGATGAAATTCACGAACTAGCCCGACGAAGTTGTCAAAGAGAGCCCGCAACCGACCCCGCCAGGGAACCAGCCTCACCACTCAGCTCTTGGAACAGTTTGGTCACAGGGAATCTTCATCTGTGATCTTCAGATTTACTACAACACCCGACCTTCACCAAGTTCAGTCCTGGTCGGCCCATCATGAGGCCTATTTTGCTTTCGGGCCATGTGCGTGAATCCTGATCCCCGAAAAAATTGATTTGAAGGCCTTAACGGAGCCCTTTCAATTTCTACCTTTCGACTGTCGGGACATATTCGCTGATATTCAGTTTCATATAGGAACGGTCCCTGAACCAGATTAAATTCAACCGCGATGGCGATCTTCTGTTCTCCGTAGCCAAAGACAAAATTGTGTGCGCTTGGTGGTCAGCCAACGGCGAGCGACTCGGTACCTACTCAGGCCATCTTGGTGCCATCTGGACTGTCGACGTTAGCCCCAATACCGTTCTCCTTGCGACTGGATCGGCAGACAACACCGTGCGACTATGGAACGTGAAGACCGGCGAGTGCGTTAAGGTGTGGGATTTCCCGACAGCCGTCAAGCGAGTCGAATTCAACCCCGATGGAAGCAAGCTGCTGGCCGTGACGGAAAAGCGTATGGGCTTCCTGGGCACCATTGCCGTGCTGGATATCAACTACGGAGATGAGGATGGAAACCTAGAGAACCAGGCCGACGAGCCAAGCCTGAGGATCACTTGTACAGAGAGCAAGGCCACAGTCGCCGGGTGGAGTTATCTGGGCAAATACATCATTGCTGGCCACGAAGACGGCAGCGTCAGCCAGTACGATGGAAAGGTGCGACATCAATCCAATATGCAGCGGGTCCCTCGGGGTTCGGGATGAGAAATACTAACTTTCTACCATCAGACCGGTGACCAGCTGGAGAACGTCCAGGCCCACGAATTCGACCACCAGATCAATGACCTCCAATTCTCCCCCGACCGCACCTACTTCATCACCGCCTCGAAAGATAAATCCGCCAAGGTAAGGCATTACGTTATTTCTGTATATGTCCGCCAAAAAAAGACACTATGAAACTGACCCACCCGACCAGCTCATGTCCGCCCGCAACCTCGCCATCCTCAAAACCTATGTCGCCGACACACCGCTGAACAGCGCCACCATCACCCCCAAGAAGGACTACGTAATCCTAGGAGGTGGTCAGGCTGCCATGGATGTCACCACAACCTCCGCTCGCCAGGGTAAATTCGAGGCTCGTTTCTATCACAAGGTCTTCGAGGACGAGATTGGCCGTGTCCGTGGCCACTTCGGTCCCCTCAACACTGTCCACGTTCACCCCTCCGGCACCGCCTATGCCTCTGGAGGAGAAGACGGCTACGTTCGTGTTCACCACTTCGACAAGTCTTACTTTGACTTCATGTACGAGGTCGAGAGGGAGCAGCTGAGGAGGTAAACTGAATGAAGTTTTTGTTTGATTTTTTTTTCTTCTTCATTTTCCTTTTCTTCTCCCACAATGAGTGTAGAGATTTCTTTATCCCACGTTATGCATCGTTTGTATGTGTCATGAAGTGATGGCATTTTCTACAGCACCAAAAAAGAAAGAGTAAACGAGGGACAAAGAGGGAGACATGGCAGGAGAAGATGTCGGGGCGATATAGGGCACGAGTTCATTTCGTTTATTCCATGATAAGACGGAGTTGGTATCATTTTCATTATTTTACTTCCTGGTCGCTTTCTTGTGTCCTAATAAAAAAGAAGCCTTATTATCTTTATATTGTCCAAAATTTCATATTTTCCTTTGTCCTGATCAATTCTAATGTCTATAGACGGATCAGCGAAATCTTCTTGAAAGAAAGAACACGTCATAAGACGATTTTTATAAACCCAACGCCAACAATGTTGGTGCTTTCTTGAAACACAACTCAAAAAGGAAAAAAAATCGAGGCATATCATTCAATAAGGGCATAACATAACAGCTCGAAGACGAAGCCTAGGACATCAAATAAAGGCCAAAATTAGAGAAAAACACCAATCATTTCATCACTATGCCCCTCCCCCTAAGAAAAAGTCACGGGCTCACCCCCGCACTATCTACTTTTTCTTGGGGAACTTCTCCGACCCGATGTCTGCACCGCGCAGCTTGACGTTCAGTACACGCTCCATGGCGCTGAGTACTTTCTGGTCTGGAGTGGCGGTACCCCTCTCGAAGTCCTGGACAACGGTGACTGTGGTGTTGCATTTGGTGGCGAGCTCCTTCTGTGTCATCTTGTATCCTTCGTCGGTTCGGCGCTTCTTGATAGCCTCTGCAACTTGGAGTCCGACCGTCTTGGGCTTAACGATATCGTCGCTGCGGTCCACCTTGGTCAAGTGCTGTCCTTCAACGGCGCCAGACCGCCCAGCCTAGGATAGAATGTTAGGATGTGGCGAATAACGGGGGGAAACTTAGATGCAAGGGAGGGAATTTAGAAGATTTAGAAGACTTACGGTGTTCCCTGTGGCAAACTTCTTCTCAGTTCCAATAACAAGGCCCTGGCGCTGGGCAGCGTTGATGGCGCTCTTGCCCTTGACGACGGTCTCGCGGGGAGCTGGGCCGCCACGGTGCTTAGTTCCAATGCGGGTAACAGAATCCCAATCGCTCATGTTTGCGGTGTAAATGGAGGTGAAAACGCTCGAAAGAGAGATGGAATTGAGGATGGAGATGGTAAGGAGTTTGAGGTGGTGAAGAGGTGAGAGTGATGGTAAAGCCGATCGCGTGAGGAGTATCTGGAAGGAGGGATGTTGAAGCGGGCCCACCGAATTTATATCAATGACACAGAAGTTTCTCGAGCCTTGGATGGCGGAGCAGGCAGTGAAATAGTCCGCTAGTCCGCTTTCGGTTTAGGGTTGCTGACTTATCAACGGGGTTAATCCTCCGTAGATTGCAAAGACCGTCTATTTCCTTCCTCCATCTATATCTTCCGGATAAATTTTCTCTTTTCTCATCTTGGATGTTCTATCATGTCAAGAACTCCAATCTGCCGCTTATGGAATGGTTGGAAATCCCCAAGATAGAAATAGCAATGGGATTTGTATCCAACATGCAATAAAGGACATCATGATGAGTCACGAAATAATGAGTAATCCCCATATGGAAGAAGAGGTGGCAGTCAAAGCAGGCTCTAGGGCATTCTGACTTGGACTCTTAATCTCTCTTCATCAGTAATAAAAGTAGCGACTCCTATGTCTTGTTGGTAAGAGTTGTTGATCTATACTCTACCAGACAGCGGGAGGAGATTTTGTTCATTGCTCAAATTGTTGAACAAGCAATAAAAACCATCTTGAAGCAGACTGCTTCCACTAGAGTGGCATTCCCAGTCCCTAGGTAGTTATGTCTGTGAGATCAGTCAGACTGTGGCGGTGCTTTGGAGGGCTGTTACAGATTTATCGCAAGAAGATACCAGGTTAATAGTCTGTAACGCAACTGCAGGAGCGACAAAATCTGTTGATAAATTGATTCATTTTTTTTTCTAGATGTCCATTTCGACAAGACTCCCACGGAAAGTTCGGGAGGGAGAAACTCAGAACCATGCTCAGACAGGGAAGGTACGGTGGACAGGCTGAAGTGTATAGCGGCGTATAATCTTGGTGCCTGAGGAGACCAAGACCAGCCCAGAACATCTCCACCAATAGGAATCAGCCAAGCCACCAACCGCCGGCAGTGCTTCGGCCTCAGGAACCAACAATAGCCAGAGTAGCCGCTTAGGTGGCTCCTGCTAAGCCCCATCCATCATCAACCATCCATCCATCCATGATTTATCTACTTCGTCCCAATCCAGGTTAATTCATTCCGTTTGGGGCCTCTCACTATCCATCAGGCATTTATTTATTTTTCTTCCTCATCTCACACCTTCCGCCTGCTCCTCAAAGTTAAATCCTTCTCATCTTACATTCGAGCCTATCATGGCATCCCAGGATAAGTTCTTTTCGGCTATGACCAACCGGTCGCTCCGCACTGTTCGAGCGGTATGAATTCCCATGCTTTGCCTGCGCCTTTCCTCTATTTTTCCCGGGTTTCATATTTTCGAGGACTTAACATGCTAACTCTTATCTGTCGCTCAGGAGTTGGAGTTTCTCGCAGATGCCTCGGTCATTACTCCGCAGCAACTCTCCTCGATCCTATCACAGCTTCCTAACAACAATGAGAGTGAACGTCAAGTCTCCGCACCTCAGCAACCACCTCCTGCACAACAACTACCCCCTGTCGCTCAACCCATACCATCCCCAGCCCCGTATTCCCCTCCTACGGCCCAGTTCGCCAATACCAGCCTGAACGAGAAGACCGCTTTCCAACCACAATCCACCCCGCCGCCACAGACTCACTACTCCAGCCCACCTCCTGCCTATCCACAGGCACCAGCAGTCTTGTCTGTGGCTTCAGCACTCTATGCATACACACCAACCGATCCTGGTGATTTGGCATTACAACCCCATGATCATGTTCAAGTCCTAGAACATATGAATGCCGACTGTATGTTCACATCTTGAATATCCAGCCAGACCCCGCTAATATTTGATACTAGGGTGGCGTGGTCGCAATGAGCGTACCAACCTCGAGGGCATCTTCCCCAGGAGCTATGTCAATGTTCTAGATGAGAAATCTGTTTCATCGCCCCCTCCTCCTTCCAACTATGGGAACATGCCTCTTGATGTTAGCCAGAGTGGCTCCTCCGCTCCATCTGAGGACAAGAAGAGCAAGTTTGAGGAGCACGGCAAGAAGTTTGGCAAGAAGATGGGCAATGCAGGTATGTGATGCTGATATATTCCTATGTACGAATGCTAACCTGAGTTTCATCTAGCAATCTTCGGTGCAGGTGCTACAATCGGATCCAATATTGTCAATAGCATCTTCTAAGTTTCTGTGTTCTGACTCTTACCTCGGCTTTATACGAACTTTATTTTGAGCTCAGTGCTTGTTGGAACGGTTTGTTTTAGTATCGCTTGACTTCATCTTATCTCATGGGAGCGGCGTTGGTGGTTTATTTACTTTGTTTGATATGTTTAAGATCGAAACTCTTCAAGCGACCTGGTTGTCATTGCAGTAGTTCGTCGCCAGTCGCCCAGGGTAATTTTTACCAGCAGTCCCTATAATCACTTTCCCCATGTCCAACTTTCTAGGGCATCTGCGTGTCTACTTCGGAGATTTTTCCTTTTTTGGGTCTATTCTTTAAAAAAAAAAAATGAGAGGACGATTTGTTGTAACTCGTAATACCTGCCGATTTATGTGAATTCTAAGTAGAAATAGCCGCCGGGAGTCATTCAAGCGTTCGAGATCAACCTGATATGTCTTCTGGGCGCGATCTGATACAAACCCGCAACTAGCTGCATAACGGATCACTGTATGTACCGGTACTTAAGCGCCGACAAACGTGGCAGACTGCGAAGGTAGTTTTACTCCACCCAGCCCCCCAGGTACATTCAACATCAAGTTACAGAAATTATGATTCACCAAAGCTATTGGCTACATCATTTTGAAAACCGCCCCTCAACCGCCGGGATGGAGCATATCTAAAAACCAACAGCACCAGTCCTCGCCAATGTGGGGGCTGAGGCGAATTTGGAACGCAAGGCTGAAAACAGTCGCAATCCCCTTGTCCTGCGCAATGATATATTTTATTTGAGGCTTGGGTATTTCCTCTGTCACTTCTATAGAGTAGAAAATTTTTTTCTAGATTTTTTGATGCGGGGTCGTTTTTGTACCAGTATATATATATATATATATTGTTTGACCTGTTATCGGACCCAACGAAAGCTCGAGCTATGATGTTCTGGTGCTTGCTTCTCGTTACACTACTGGGAGTTCCTGGAGCCTGGGCTGCCGGGGATGGAGGAGGATGGGAGGATTTTGCAGATAATCTTGCTACAGATTTGGTAGGTTTTCTCATGAAGATTTCTCTTTCCCTCCGTTTCTATATAAAACTCTCCTCCTGGAACTATGCCACCAAAACAGCAAATAACTAACTTTCGCATCGTAGGCACCGCTAATATCCCTATTCGGCGAACGGCTAACCAAACAATTCCTCTCCGAGTCAACCAGCCTCCTCGATAACCTTATTTTTGCCCTATCTCCGCTGGGTATTCTGACGGCCGTGGTCTCTGTTATTCGAGTGTGCGGGAGTTCGTCTCTCCGGGCATTTGTTGGGCGGGCCCAAGAAGCCCCCGGTGAAGCAGAACACGAGCTTCTGTCCTGTGTGTCTGAGACAACAGCAGAGTTGTTTAACGATGGTGGGATCTCTAGAGTTTTCGGCAGGCCCCGAATTCTGGAGGTCGTTGTCTGGGAGGACGCTAAAGAGAAGTGTTATAAGATTGGAACGCTTCGGGAGGCTCTACGAGAGAAAGCTTGGTATGAGGATAGCGGGCAGTGCACTGTAAATGAGAAGGGTGCTCTACCTGAGCTTGATATTCCGAATCTGTCCTTGAATAAGGGTATTAAGCCTCGAGGACGCGGTTGGTTCTACCTTGCCGCCCTTTTAGGGACTGTCCTACAAGCAGGTGTGTTATGGTGTTGGGGATGGATTTCAGGGCTCTTACTAATGGTATAGAATAGGTACGGTGGTATATGCTGCTCTCACCGTCTTTCGCTATCCGGATCGTTTCAAGAAGGACGGGGAGTTGGTGCAAGGCTACGCTTTCCCACTTTATCTGCACGGGAGTATATCCCTTGGGGTGGGAATGTTTCTTTGCGCATTCATGATAGAACGCTCCACGAGAGAATACTATTTTTATCCTGCGAAGCCCAGTAAGATCTACTGGATGCAACCTGGACGGCAGACGGTTGGAGAGCAAGACTTTGGCGCCTTCCTCGGTGTTACTGAAGGCCCCGAATCCCAACAAACTGAGAATCTGACATATATAAAATCAGTGAGGGGAGCGCCACCCAGTGGAAAGGGGCTCTTACTGATATTCACGATATCTCTCACAATGATTGGATTTGTGCTGCAATTTATTGGTCTGCGCGGACTGCATGCCTCCGTTGTTCTTGCAGATCTGGGCTCTACGCTTGTTATGGCTATTGCTCGAACGTGTCTTCGGACTAAGCGCATCGGCGCTGACGCGAATCGCTTTTCTAAAGAAGAACGCGAACTTACATCATATAACCAGCAGGAGTTGGACTGCTTCGCATTTCACCTCGAAGACGTTCAATCATTCTGGCTGATTTCAAATCCGGTACATGAGTCAACCCGATCCAGATCTGGGTCACAATCCAGTGCAGACACCAGTAAATCCAGTTCAAGTACACTGCACTATGCCGGGCGGGGAGCAAGGCTGATCCAGACGCGAGCACGCCTCGCAGAGTTGACTTCCAATGCTGGTCAACATGCTAGTATGGATTGGGACGATCTTCCAACCCGGATGATAGCTCAGAACTTGGCATCAACCATCGAGATGACTATGGATGTAGTCTCTAAATGGAAGACTATATCTAGTGACTCGTCTAGCTTCGATATCTCCTTTGTATTCCAATTCAGCGATAAAAAGTCTGCCACTAGGGACACCTACCAGATTATGCTCAATAGGTCAGAAGATACACTACGCTGGAAGGTGAACACACATGAGCTAGAGGCCGTGTTGGGCCTATGGACTCTTTCCCTTCTCAAGTCAGATCCGAGATGGAAACAAAAAGGCCTCGGACGCATGGTTGGACTGACCAAGGATGAATCGAACAAGGAAGGAACAGACCTTTACTTCCACAAATGGATTTTCCGCCAGAAAGAAGCCAGAATCCTTTCTTCGAAGATGATTACTTCCTCTGAGCAACTTTTCGGTTATTACTCGGAGGATTACCCGGACGAGAAACAAATTCTCGTCGTGGAAACCGACAATAAGCTCGAGGTTATGGCTGCGCAGGACATCTACATTCAGTTTCTCACGAGAATCCTCACGGGTTTAGAAAATCTTGGAGGTGATGTGGATGTCCTTCCAAGGTCACAAAATGGCTACATTGCCCAAAGTTCCCGTATTGACGAGTTGGTATACTGCTTTGAATCTGGAAGTCTGGGCTCGAGAGAAGATGCCCTGCTGTGCATAGTTCCGGTTTTGAAACGTCGAAATTTATTGCCTGAACTCGCTGCAGACACAAACAGCGTAAGAATGAGGATTGAGAACCTTATTTCAATCGGCGATTGGGGAGGTGCATTTCGCATCTTGAAGTGGCTCTGCGAGCGCTGCGAAGGTGAAGAATTTGGGCGCTCTGTGCACGAATTTGGCTTTGTTGCTCAGCAGGCAATGTTGCACCAAGATCACAACACTCGGCAGTTGGGGTGTGATATTGTTCGTTCACTTCTTCAAACTGATATCAGAGCGGTATTTTTCAGAAATTTGAGGAATCCGAGAATGGAAAACTGGATGGATTCGCAACATCAGCGGAAGTGGTGGGACAGTTTCTGCAACCAACTTGGGTGGATCGCATGGAACATCTCAAATACTTACGGAGAACAACAATCCATAAAGACTTCTCTGGAAACCTTAGGGTTTTCAGGAGTCTTCACCCTGAGCAGCAGTCCCCCTAGCTGTACACATGCAAACACTGCCCTCTGTACGTTATTGGGATGGTTGGTCCCTGATATCGCGATGCGAGCACCGGGAGAATCGCTCAATTATGAGAGTGAAGAGTATATGGAGGCGTGTTTACAGTGGATTATGCAGAATGGACAAAATGCATTCCACCACTGGCTTCCAGCAAAATGGGCCGAAATTGGCCAGAAATATCCCCAATTAGTTGTGAAAGCATTTGTGCTTGCATCCAGGAATAAATCGAAACCAGCAATACAAAGTCTGTGCCAACATGGTGCTGACATCAACACGATAGCCTATGGCTACACGGCTCTGATAGAACTTGCAGCTTCGGGGAATAAGGAGGCATGTGAGATACTACTGGCTAATGGAGCAGATGCAAACTTGTGTACGGGGACTACTAGATTGTCTCCGTTGATGTACGCTGCTGGTCAAGGGAATGAGGAAATTTCTCAACTACTGTGTGACAGTGGAGCAGATCTTGAGACTCGGAACGAGGTGGGCTTCACAGCCTTTCATACAGCTTGCAGAGAAAATCGCACAAATACCGCTCGCCTGCTTTTGGATAAAGGTGCACAAATCGAGACGATGGCAGACGATGGGAGAACGCCACTAATTTACGCCGTGGCCGACGGCAACAGAGAAATCGTCAGCCTCCTTCTCGAAAGGGGAGCAAACGTCAATGCACAGGATAACACTGGCTGTACAGCGCTGATCCGTGCAGCGGCTGGGGTTTCTAGGGACATAATTGATATCTTACTCGAAGGGGGTGCAAATGTGCGTCATACAGATCAACTTGGAAGAACTGCGCTCGATCGAGCTATCGAAGCTGGGAACACGGAGGTAGCAGAGATTCTAACAGGTGCATTGAACGCCTAATTGGCTTCTAATTCTAAATATACTGAGTCTTTTGTTTGTATATATGTGTTTTTTGTCGATAGATATACAGATACTGTCTTCCTTCATAGATGGACATGGACACAATTTGCACGTGCCAAAAGTGACAAGACTTACCCGGAGTAGCTGCATGTAGGCGCTAACTATCTCCTCCATTCGTTTCTTTTCACTGGTGATTATCGGCCAGTGAGACGTCTCTCTGGGCGCTAAAGGTAGCAGCCAATTGGGGAAGGGGGGGTGGCAGCCATCAGGACGGTTCAGGAGCATCCTGTAAGCGCCGGCTGGGGCTCAGCATGCAGTAGTCTCCCGCCGCGCTGAGAGGCTCCCCTCATCTGTCATCTCAGCGCTTCAACCAAAAGAAAAATTTGGGTTTAAAACGTTGCTGGTTTCCTCAGCCTTCTACCTGGAGCTGAAAGATAATCTTATCCTCGCTCTATCGTACGAGAATTGTCCTCTTGGCCTCCTCTATCGGAAGCAACTGTCCTCCAGACTCTTGGATATAGAGCATTTACCTACCCCGCACATCACTGGACAAAGGGTCTAGGAACAAGTGGGTGAACACCTCTTTTTTCAGTTGCGTAAATGGAAACAATTCTGTTTTGAAGCTTTGTGCCATTGGAAACACTGTTTTGATTGAGCTTCGCTGAAAACCACTATCATAGAGCCCCAGGGGTGGCCCTTCCTATTCTTTTGAACATTATGTCTCAGCAACCGCTTCACTACCCTCCTCCTCCCACTCAGGGGAATCACTATCCTCGTATGTCAATCCCTCATTGTTGAAGAATATCGCACTGACTGAAATCAATTCTACTACAGCTCCCCCAAGTACGCCATGTATGTTATTTTTTCCAAGTCACCATAAATGAAAATGGGTCTCATGTTGTATAGCTTTCCCACCTCCACCATCGCAGGCCTCTACTGGCTTTCCTCCTCCTCCTCTACCATCTCCCGGATTTCCTCCACCCCAAGCCTCTCCTGGCTTTCCTCCTCCCCAAGTCTCTCCCGGTTACCCTCCTCCAAATTTCAGCTACCCCCCTCCTCCAAGGCAACAGCCTCCTTCCCAGACGGAGTATTCTGCACCTCTACCGTCCGTGAGCCCTCCATTAAATGAGAAAGCATACGCAACTAATACAGTCACCGTACTTCCTCCCCAATCTTCCCCCCCACCTCCAGAAACGTCACAGTCGCTCGGGAGTGCCAGTTTCACCGGAACCACATCAACTGCCGCAGATGACGTGGGAACTTTCAATGGAGGAAGTTACAGGATCAGCCACCGGGATACTAATTCCCTCTTGACCCTACAGCTAGCGTTTGGATGCCCACTTCATGCAAAACCAGGTTTGCTATAACACCGTGGCCCCTCTTCCACTGTATCTGATATTCTAACTCTGTGCTAGGCGTCATGATCGCTATGTCTCCATCAATGTCCCTCCGTGGCACAGTCTCGTTTGGTATGAAAAAGCTTATCGCCGGAGGCGAAATGTCCATGTCAACATATACTGGTCCGGGTGAACTTTTACTAGCCCCTTCTCTCCTCGGTGACGTTACCGTCATTCGACTCAATGAGCCACATGAGTGGAAAGTAGGAAAAGATGCATTCTTAGCTGCAACGAGCGGTGTCAAGCACCAGTACAAGTCTCAAAGCTTAGCCAAGGCCATGTTTTCTGGAGAAGGGCTTTTCATCTACAGGTTCTTCGGAAGTGGCCTGTTATGGGTACAGAGCTTCGGAGCTATCGTCAAGAAAGATGTAAGCCCTTCTTAAGTCCATAATATCCTCTCTCACTCAAACATGAGCCCTCAACTAACATTCCACCTGCTTCTCATCCAGCTTGTCGAAGGGGAATCTTATTTTGTGAACAATGGCCATCTCGTAGCCTGGAATTGCCAATACAAACTTGAGCGTGTGGCCTCAGGTGGTATCATCTCCAATCTCAGCGCCGGTGAAGGTCTTGCTTGTAAATTCACCGGGCCTGGTACTGTATATATGCAAACCCGCAATGTGGCCGCGTTTGCTCTTCATGTTGGAGGGGCACGAGCGGTTTAAATCACGTTGCATGACCTTCTTCTTGCCCTCTCATTTTCTCATAACCATTTTGCTCAATACCTGGAAACGAATGTTGTTCTTTTCTCCTCTTTGTCCTCCCTCCCTTGTGTCTCTTTATATAGCGTGATAGCCTTGATTGTGATTTATCTTACCCTGCTTTGGAATATCCCCCTGCATTGAACAAGTTTTATGTGACCGCATCCCTCATACATCGCGATTCGAGATGGGTCACCAATCTACAATATAGAAATTATCCTTCAGACCCATCTATGTATGTCTCCATAACAAGTATAGACCTAACCCTGAAGTAACATTTTATTAACCCATGAGATTACCAAATCAAAAAGGGACCAGAAAACACTGTACGATAAAATAAAAAAAAGGTCATTCCAATCCATATACTATCATGCCATGCGAGCGGTCTTCACATCACTCATTCTCTTGCCCTTTTCTTTTTGGCTGTCGTCATCATCCCTTCCACACCAAACACAACATGATATCTTTCCCTAATTAGGTGTTCATCATCCATATCGAGGAAAGAAAATAAACGTCTTTACATGGGAGAAAGAAAAAACCCGCGAGGAGAGAGGAAAAAGGTAAAGTAAAAAGGAAGAAAATACCCCGCCAAGAGATAGCAAAAAAAGAGAGAGAGAGAGAAGTAGAAGAATGAATGGCACAACAATTGAATAATTTGTTTGGGCCATGCATAGAAAGAAGAAGGATTTTTTGTTCTCTACCTCCAGACATACATATACTATGATCCCACTTAACCCTGCCTCCTTCTGCGGCCGACTTGGCCACGGAAACCGGTCTTGATAGCGGCGACGGAACGACGAGAACCGCACGAGTTGCAAGTGACGAAGTACAGACGGTTCTCACCCTTGTTGAGCTCTGTATCGGGGCTGCGGCAGGTTTTGCAGGTGACGTATTCAACTGGAAGGATAAGTTAGAGATCCGACGTAACGGATGTGTTATGTTTGGTGGGGGACGGGGGGAATGGGTATATATCTAGGTGACGCACCGATATATCGTCGTAGGACGTTCTCAATCTGCTTCTGTTGGAAACGACCCTTGATAACCAGACGTCTGCTTCCGTCCACACTACCACTGGTACCCAATTCGGCGAACAGGAACTGCATGACGTGGTCGTCGGAACGCTTCATCCTCTTACAGATATCGGCGATGTTGGCGAAAATGGTACGACGGTTACCTTCACGCAGACATTGCGGGGGCGGGATCTTGTACGACTTGGCGCCGCTGGACAGGAGGTCGGGGTGGTGGCTCTGGATGAGGGAGAAGAATCGGGAGACGAGCAGCGAGTAGGGGATGGTTTGGGTAGCGTCGTGGGCCCAGATACCGGTGCCAGCTTCGAGATCACCCTCGGGCACCTCGGGCTCCTTCTCTTCGGTGTCCTTCTCGGCGACACCAGCTTCGGCCAATTTGGCCTCGAAATCGCCCGCATCGACCTTCTTGGGCTTCTTCTTCTTCTTCTTCAGCGCTGTGGGGTCGAACTCGCCATCCGCGGCGGGGGAGGCCTCGTCGTCGCCGCCTTCTGCATCCTTGGTCTTCTTGGTCTTCTTCTTTTTCGACAGGCCCTTGAACAGTTCGGTAACTTCGTCGACGGACTTGTCTGCAGGGGCTGTAGAGGGACAGAGAAGTTAGGCATTGAAGTTGGGTGGGTAGTGCAAAAAAAAAAAAAGCTAAGTGATGCTTCAACCTACCCTCCTCAGCTACAGGCTTCTCGACAGTCTGTGTCACTTCTCCATTTGTATCCATGATGACGGTTCCTTCACTGAATGCGACCGACTTGCGTTGCTTTGGGATCGTTGGTTCAATCTGCTAGAACGGCACCAGTCACGTTAGTGGGGGGCGGCGTTAAGAAGTTGACTTTTAAAAAAGATGTCCAGGTAGGAAAAAAAATCCAGTAAATTCTCGCTCGGAGCAAGAAACGGGATGGAAAACAGAGGGAATAATGAAACTCCTCTCTAGCTCTTAGAATGAAGTGGCAATGTCGACGTGGTTGGGCTAGGGTGGACCTCTTTTGAGTTGAAATGTGAAGAAAATGTGGGAGAGGATCGGTAAAGTACAGGGAAAACAGGATGTGACGTACAGTCTCCGCCATATTGAGAGTTGTCAGGATAGGATAGGATACCGGACACTTCTCACCAGGAATACTTAAATAAAGTAAAAATCTTACCGGGATGCAAAACGATAGAAAAAAAGCAGCTCTTGCACAGGTCCGACTGTTGCTATATCGTTCTTTTGCGGCTGCTGGTTGTTGGACTTTGATGGCGAGACTCTGTTATCGCGGGCAATGGTCACGTGTCAAGATGAGTCAAGACTTGGCTCGTCACCGTATTACCGCCGAACCCAATTTACTCACGTGATGAGTCGTTCCCTCTGTTTGCAGCCTAAGGCAGCAAGGTCGGAAAGCTCACGATTGGACGGATCACGCTGGTAAACTACCAGGTAGATCTCGCCTCATCCCCGAGCCTACCTGGAGCTCTTCTGAGTCGACCTCCGAACAGCTTCGTCTTCGTCTTGCCAATATAAAACTCTCCCCGATGCTTCGATTCTCATTCAGGCGGTAGGCAGGCCACTGCTTGATTGACCCGTCCGATAAAAAGCCAGAATAAACGCTCTCTCCATCCCGCACTCACACGACGTGTCTCCCCGAACACCCGCGTCATCTCTTTCTCCTCTCCTATCCAATCCGAACGCACCCCTCTCTGATCCCTCCGATCTCTCTCTCGCCTTTCCCGCTACTGGGCAAAAGAGACGAACGAACGAACACCACTATCCCCCTCCCAACCTTTTTGCAAATAATAATAGAATAGAAAGGATCACTGGTCCTGTCTCTCGCCTCACTCCCACCATGTCCGCCTCACCGTTACCATCACCCTCCCCCTCCGCCTCGAACCCTTCCCTCTCAACATCCGCCTACATGGTCACATCCATGGACCGATCCTACACCTCCAGCTCCGACGACGACGAGATCGCCTCACTTCCCTCCGAAACCACCTCGAGCTCAGACCTCGAGACTCTCTCCGATTACTCCGATGCCGAGGCAGAATGGCAAGAAAGTATAGAGCAATTGGAGCTCCTATTGACGATGGTGATTGTGCCGTTTGTGGGAAAGTATCTGGGGAGGAGGTGTGCTTATTGGAGTATGTGTCCCCCCCAATCCACCTTTGTTCCTCCTCTTTTTCTTCTGCGGAATATCATCCCTAGACTTTGAGGACCGGGCAAATAAAGTACGTGCTAGAATAGAATAAAAAAGAAAGCTAACGGTCCCTACTAGGCTGGACTCGATTCATGGAGTGGAAGTATCCCATCGAAGTCGTCGTAGGCGGTGATAAGGCAGCCTATTACAAGCAAAATGGAGCTACCAAGGCTAATGCCTCACTATGATACTTCGATCAAGATTCACGGGGCGAGAAATGTGACCGACAATCTTAACTCATATTGGGAGCTACTCGGGGCTCTCGTCGAAAGTGCGGTGGGCCAAATGATGTCCTTCCTCCCATCGGCTACAGTCATACAATCAATCAGAATTCAACACCAAAGACGAGAAGAGATCCCCACCCAACCCAGTACATTACCACTTTCACTGCCCTGCCGGGGACATCATACCATGAGTAATTTTATTCGTGTATAATACGGCCAGAGACTCCGGGCTACGTTCCTCTAGCTTGGAGAAAATACTTTTTACCCAATTTCTTTTTGGTTCAAAGAAAAGAAAGTTAACAGACGCATGGGCTTTTGGTGTGATAGACGAGAGAGAAAAAAAGACGAAGACAGAAAACGCGGCGTCGTGCTTTGCATGTTTGGAATGCTAATCTATGCTTGATTGGCTAATGGTAAAGGTTATAGGTTGGGTTTGCCGAGGTGCAGTATATTAGTTCGTTGCATGCTAAAGTTATACCCAATCGAACGCGATGCTTATTATATTAGAATAGAGTGGTTTTCAAGAAACACAGCTTCCTAAATAAACCTAAGAAATGTGGGTTACGAGGAAGAAGGTCATCACTCCTTGACTTGTTGAAACAATTTATCCCACTTTTGATAGGTATCATATTGGAAAGAGGGAGGTATGTGCATTTATTTACCAGTCTAACCAGGCGACGAGAGACATACCAAACTACAAGGCAATCTCTGCTAATTCACAGGCTCTGCGCGCCCGATCCTGAACCAAGTCTACATTAGCACGCGCCACGATCCTCCTCTCCTCCACACTCTCTATACTTCCGAACTGGATTCCCATGTGAGATAGGGCGGGTCGACCAAAATAACTCACGTCACTTGTTCCCGGTGTGAGAAAACGCTCTAGTGGGCCCTCAAGGCATGGATATGGGCGCTGCTCGAAAAGCTTCAGGCTGGCCAATGCGTTTCCTAGGTGCGTTGCGGCGGCCGTAGATGAGGATATCTGCTGGTCGAGGTGGTCCATGTCCAGCTCGATGTCGATATCATTGGGGTGCAGCCTCGCGATGGTGGCGCTCAACTGCGAGTAGAATTGGTGTGTTCGCTCTTCTGCGATGACTCTTTCTACCCACTTGGTGATCATTTCGGAGATGTGCTGCTTATAGGGGAAATGATTGAAGGTTAGAAATGGAGTTGGGGGATACGGGCACCGATGATAGATGCACTTACGGATTGCAGAAGTTCATCATGAAGGGCCAGGTTTCTCTCAGTTAATGGGTAGCAGGAGGAAGGTGCAGCCATGGTCCCTTTGGTGATATTTGTTTCTCAAGTTCGAAATTGACAAGGCTGTAGGTACAAAAGCGAAGACGGTCGATTTATGTGGACAATGAAGGTGATGATCAAAGGAAAAGGAGAATGAAGGATGATTGCTATCAGCCATGGTCAGCAGAGCTGTTCTTATATGTTTGTCTGTGTGTCTGGTGTGCGGAGCTCGCCGCATGATATTATATCTAAACGACACTTAGAGCATGGCTGGCGCTGGGAAAAGCGGTGCTGGTGCCGATGCGAAAGGCTGAATGGTTGGATCCAGAGCTCTTAATTAACTATAAAAGGGTTGGGGAAAAGTACGAGCCCTACTCCCTCCTTCACCACTCGCCTTGTTGGCAGTCCCTCTTATGCACCAAATACCCAATGAAATGGCCACCAAATAATAATCCTTCGCCTGGTGTTTTGCGGTGTACTGGACAACAGCAGCTGAAGGCTTCTCACCCACATCAAGTCCATGCTCTGCGGTAGGTAGGGCAACTTCCGGAAAGGTAGTAGCCTATTCGCAATCTCAGCACGTACAGAGAACTGTCGCAGCCATGCTGCAGGTCGATGAGCCGGGTTGGGATTATATTTTCTTTCATAGGTCCCGAGAACCAGAGTGCTGGGTCCACGCTTGTAACGAGATTTTTTAGCCTCCTGCTCCTGCCCTTTTTGGTCTTGGGCCCCTTGATTGATGCCCCGACATGGAGGTGGGGGGAATGACGAAAAGAAAAAGAAACGATGGAGTTAAGGAAGCTCACCCAAGCGGTCGTCCCTCTTCTTGTGATGCCCAAAGTCAAGACAAGACTATGGGTATTGTATCCGGCAGTTTCTTCATCTTTCATTTGCTGCACAATACTCACTCCTTAGTGTTCGGTAGTTCGGATCCCCTCCATCCTTTTTGAGATCTATCAATATTTGCTTTTGGTCCCTTTCGTGAAGAGGGGAGAGAGGAGAGAGAAGAGGGGCCAAGGGAAGAAAAGCAAAGAAAACCAAGGACGAATAATGGGGCTCGGCCAACATTAGGTACATCGCTAGGTTACCATTCTCTTGGGTTTTAATCCCGGACAAAAAAAAAAGAATAGCGCCGTCAACGGCCCTGGCTTTCTCCTGACAATGAGGGATTTAGTCGAGCTTAGCTCGTGCGACTACCCCTATCATTAGTCGGTATATCTAAAATGCTCGTGCGATAGTGACACAGCATCCACTCGGCGAAAGGATTTAGTCCCAAAGCCCTGGGTCCATGATCAGGGGGAGGGATAATCAGAGTAAGCGTCTTCACTCCAGACTCTTGATTTTTATTATCCGTATCCTCAGTATCGATCACGATGGGTACCCTGGGAGATCAACATCATCGACTTTTTATCCTGGGCACTGTTAGCATTCGCACTGTTAACCATCCACACCACGAAAAATGTCCTTGGGTAAACAAAATATACCTAGGTAAACAAACAAGAAGATGAAAATCCCAATGACTCGGGAACCAGATCCTTCCGTCCATCGTACCATCGATCCATCCCGGATTCAGCAGGAGTCCAGGACCTAATTTCCCACGGACACTGGCGCTGCGTCTGTGCGTCGAAGCCATCACTGGAGCTATCCACTGGTACTAGTAACTGAATGCCTTGCGTGCGCGCTTGGTCGGTCTATTGGCTGAATTGATGGGCAGAAGGGTGGGGAATCGAGATAAGAGGGGCAGAGATGAAAGTAGGTCGAGAAGGGGAACCAGCGGACGGGATTTGGTCTGGAAAAAGCAAACAACATCTAAACCCAAGCATTATTATGGATATGGATTGGAGAGACTGGCCTCTGATTAGTATTAGGGCTTCACTTATTATTCGGATTCATTTGTACCAAACTGATGCCACCTTGACTTTAACTAGTGGTTTTGCTTTCCCTTTGTCTCTCTCGTCCATTTCTTTCTCTTTGCAGGTGATATCCCAGACTAAGGGGTCATTCAATGGTACACCATGTGCAGCACTGACCGTAATGCTCTGGGAGGACCCATCTCCACCAGACGTCAGCTGTCATATTCCCAATATTCAGGCTTCCTATATGGCTTGCATTATGATGCAATCTTCGAAAGATTCAGGAAGGTGGTACAATCCTAGATCAACCCAACTACGTGGATTTTTATTGTTTAGGCTCTTTGAGAAGGGCCAGCAAGTAAACAATAAATTCCTGCAGCGCCAGCAATACCAGATAGTTCTGTGATATACAGGGGTCTCCATCCTCAATCATGCGTCGTCTTCACACCCATATAAAAATCCCTCAAAACGAGTATAGTGTTCTTTAGCCCGTATTCCATCAAAATGTTGACATACCAAACAAAACCGGGCTCCAACGATGCCCCAGTTGCCAACAACAAAAACTAATACAATTTATTTTGTCGCCAAAAACCCTCCAGTGCAGGAGCGCAAAAGTTGAGCCCGCTTGCCTCTGAGCCCTCTATACCTCTGGGAACTTCTTCTGATTCCAATACAAGTAATTGGGCTACAGACAAAAGTGCCTCCCGGCTAACAGAGGTTTCCTCTAAATTCACCGGCAGATAAGTCTGAGAATTGGCTTCTGTATCCACGGGCCATTTTTCATGAGGGATAGGAAGCTCTTGTCCAATTGGGGCATAACGAAACGATTGCTCATCTTCCCCAACCCACTTATGATGACCCTGCAGAGGCGATGTAATTTGTCCGTTGATGCCTAGGCTGCTAACTTCCCACCCTGCGTAATTTGGTACCTTGTATGGTGAGCCTATCTCGGACTGCATGATTACGTCGTACGCAGCATCGATGGCCTGAGAGACCCAAGTTTCGTCCTCCGCGTACCGGAATCTGGCCTCTCTCACTAGGCGAGGCCGGTGGTGAAGTTGAGGCTTTCTGCTTTGAATAGATTTTTCCCATTCCATGAATACATGAGGATTGTTGTACCATACACAGTCATCAGTGTTTTCGCTAGGAAGACTAGGCCGATCAAAATTTGTGGCCTGATGGCTGGGGTTGGTTTCGGCTTCAAAGGTGTTTTTAATACTCTTCTCTAGTCCAGACTTCCTCTTTTCCATGGGTGACTCTCTAGTGTCTGATTCGGTTTCACTGTCTGAATTCCGCTTGCGTTTGCGCAGTTCTATTCGTGAGGGTGAAGCGCCTGGTTCCAAAATGCCGCTCCCTGGAGATTTCCATAGCAACCTTCTCTTCATTAGAAGGTCTTTAAGCTCCTCCAGGGTCCAATACTTTTTGATCGGATCTTGGGTATCACATGTAGTGCTGGCATTTAGATCAAACTCCAAAAGTTGCATCGTGTAAAGGTCGGAGTGAACTTCTGGAATTGGATCCGGCTTGGTGTTCCTCGACTGAGAGTAAGCGGTGGATGGCTTGAGATCAAGCTCTTTCATAGTGCTCTCAAGAGAGTGCCTTGGAGAGTTCTGAGAATTTTGATAGTCTCCTTTTTGTGAACAGGTAATCCAAGGCTCCTCATAAGCAAACAAGGACTTTTGATAAACCTCGTTGTCATTACAGGCCCCTGGAAAATCCTGGTGCCCTTCTCTGTTGGAGTCAGATATAGAGGCTTGATGTTCAGAGACGCGATATGTCCCTTCTTTGTGGCGCACAGGTCCCATACTTATAGTTTCATGGTGTTCCGCTGAATTCTTTTCACGGCATTGTGGCTTCGAGAGAAAGTCTGCCTCCGAAAAGCCGACGTCAACTACAGAACGGTGCCGACGTTAGATTTACCCTTTGTAACAGAGAAAGGGGAATTAGTGCCTTACATGCACGAGTGTTGACAGGCGATGATATCTTTCCTCGATTGAATATCCCCAGATTAACTGAAGACTTGAGCTATAGACAGCTTAGAATCGGTCTCCTCAAAGCAAGAATGGACTGCTTACAGTCAAGCGATTTGCGGGCACATTTGATGCATGAAAGCTTTCATTGATAAGATGCTTCCTTTTCTTTTTCGACGGCTTCTTCGTATCCTTTGCCGTGTGATCATGCGTCATCGAGTGCGTTTTCATTTTGTACTCATATCGGTCCTCCTTGGGTTTAGATCGTGATAGGCGCTTGTAACCGTTCTTTTCCTTTCTCCCTGGTGGTTTACCCCAGCCATGATCAACATATCTTAGTGATCGGGGTTGCCGTTCAAAGTCCTCTAGATTGAGATCTTGTTGGTACTCAATCACTGGGAGGTACTGCTGACCCGCAGGGTAAGTGTAAAAGCCTATGTTTGTTAGTATTTACCCTCTAACTGAAAGCATCGGCATTATTATCAGGGAGAAAGATGCATATATAGAGAAACATAATATAGGCTACCTTTGATGGTGGAAAGTGGAGGTCGGTGAGGGTCCTCGAGGGGAATCTCTGGCTCTGCCTCATCCAGGCCTGACAACCAATCCACGAGATTTGCCCATCCCAAGCGTCTTGCTTCTTCCATGAAATCCATTTGACTAATGAAAAACGTTGGAGCATAGGAAAGAAAGTTTCTCGGCGAGCTTGAAAGTGGCGTTCTGGGTGTATGTAATGAGTGATAGTAGGTAGGAGAAAGAACAAGGTGATAGAAAGGAAGTGACGACGGTCATCATGAGAACCTTAAGAAGGAATTTCCGAGTGACATCACTCTATCTAAATAATTTCATTTTAGGTATTGGGAGAAGAAATTAATAAAAATTAAAACGAACTGGTGTTCTCTTTAACAAACTTAACAAATGACCACTGCTTGCTCAACTATGGCGCCCGTAGTCCTCGACGGCCCCAAATCATTATAACACTATAAAATCCCATCCACACTCAGCCAGTCAAAATCACTTGGTGTAAAATGCTATTGCGTATCACAGACGATTCAATCTGCAGCGGACGCATGCGCGCAGCTGACACTGCCGACATTCTAAAATAAAATCCTCGAGCCAATCGCGACACTTCTCGCATTGGTTTCGTCCATTAACACCTTTCCATCGACCATGGTGATCACATTCCTGTCTTGCGCGGAGATTTTGTGCCACCCTCTGGACATCCGCTTGTGCGGGAGGACCCTGGTCTGCCCTGGCGGCGAGCTGGTGAGCTCTGGGATAAAGCCTGTTTTCATCCCACAGTTCGCATCTGCAAGTCTTCCACTTTCGAGCGCATATGTAGCAGAATTCATACCGACAGCGACACCTAAATATGCCATTAGAAATTAGCTTATTGTAGAAGGGATATAGGACATACGTGATGTGGTTACAACCGGTATTTAGTTCTACAAGGTGGCGACATGACGAGCACCGCTGCCAACCCGCTTGTTGTGCCAGATTCAACATCTCCTGATACTCATCAACACAGGCGTTGTTATGAGCACGTCTCTTGCACAAAGTGCACGTCTCTGTGTTGCAAGCTCCGCATTTGCCAACATAGCCTTTCACTGAGGGGGCATGATGTATTTAACATAGGCTGGGTTTGAGCTATAGGTCTTGTATGGGTCATTATGTTCAATGGCCTTCTCCTCGAAACGCTTGACCAGATCATAACCCAGGAAGCCTCGGATGGAGAAGAGCGGGATCGGTTTGCGACAGCATCGTAGAGGAAACAGGGATTCATCTATTAAGGAGTCTCGGACTAGGTGAACAATGCAATCCCGGCAATAAGTATTGCCACATTCCCCTTGAACCGTTTCAGAGGCAGGTTTGGTATCAATACACGCGACACACTCATGTAATGGCTCAGCGGTACGATGGTGTCTCTCAGCATCTTTTGAACTCTCTGCAACACAAGTTTCATTTGGGGGCTTGCCTTGGGATATGGCTTGGCCGTATTCTTCGAATGCACGTGTGCACAAGTGAGTAGCGAAAGCAGCACTGACATATTGCAACGGTTGAGGAGCCGTAGGCTGTGGGTGGCCTCCAAGTCGACATGCCATCGTCCGGTCAGCGAGAGCTCTGTTCTCTTCCTGGGCCGCAATGGCAAGAGTAACACCATCCTCTAACACCGCTCTGGCCATGCTCATGGCCATTTTGTGATCTTCGAGCTCGGTGGAATACTGCTTGACCTGGGTGCTCCAGTCTTCGGGTGCTAGCCCTCGATCGGTTAGCATGCCATGTTTCTGCTTTCCTTTCAAGCTGTCGACCTCTTGCAGGATGTCATTTTCAAGAAGCTCCATAATGAGCTTCCTCGATGGTTCATCCATTTTGACGGCTGGAGACGAGAAAGTGGAGCAGAATCAAAGGGAAGAGGATGAGAAAGTGCGAGGTTGGCGAGAAAGGAAAATGGAGGCAGGAAAAAAATGCAGTGGCC
Source organism: Aspergillus panamensis (assembly GCA_027569225.1). Classification (NCBI taxonomy): domain Eukaryota; kingdom Fungi; phylum Ascomycota; class Eurotiomycetes; order Eurotiales; family Aspergillaceae; genus Aspergillus; species Aspergillus panamensis. Next base: position 259,350 of record JAPDER010000006.1, read on the forward strand.
TGGAGGTCAAGCTTCGTTTGTGTTTGGGAGATTATCAATTGAGAAAAAGGTCCTGGGCTGCAAAAAAATACTCGTCTTGTGCCATATTTCCTAACGCTCTGTTAAAAGTAACTACCTAGTCAGAATAATAGTCAATTAGTATCTACTATTCGTTATACTCAAGGATTCAGATACTAAACAGACAAATAACGTGATGTTTATCAACAATGAAAGTGATCTGATAAAAGAGGTAAGGTATGGGGTTGGCTGTTACTTAGGTAGAGCACTAGCATTGATAGTTCTTTATTGGATCAGGATTTAGTTAAGCTCTTTTCATTAAAATATCAAAAGGAATTTATAATATATCCCTAGGCGGTTATTTTGAAATATTTTATATTTGGGGAGACGAAGTTGTTAATTATTCATGCGCTTGGGAGCATCGACACTATTAAACCTGATCAGGAAGCCCATTATTCTCATCTGCGGGTAGGCCGTCAAAAATGAGATAGATCTTGATTAGAAGCGAGTGCGGTATGAAATGGACGAGGGGAGGCCTGGACAATTATTCTGGGACCATGTTGGATCCAAATGCGACCGGTTGATGCAGCTGATGGGGGATGGGCTGATAGACACGATCTCGATCGCCTTGGTTTTAGACGAGAGGTCTAGTCTGGAATGGTTATTGCCCATAGAGTTTGCAGCTTGATAGAGATAAAATCTGACTTGGTCTGCATGTGCCAGGCTTATATTTAGGCCAATCAACCTAAATCCCAGAGCTAAGACTAACGCAGTAAAGTTAGGATGAGCCTACTAGAGCAGCACCAGCAGGGTCCGGTGTGAAATAAAAAGAAATGCACAATCCAAAACCACCCGCGGCACCAAGTGAAGGTGGCATTTTCGTTTCCTGAAATCACCCATCGGTTTTTCCCGTCCGTCACAGAGGAAGCAAATAGTAATTTCGAATACTAATAATAGCCGTGTTTCCTCCAATAACTACTTACTAGTACTAGTAGTAGACTACTTAGTTCCTCCGAGAACCTTGGAGGTGTTCTTGTAGGAACCGTACACCTGGGTATTAATCGGTTTCCTGGCAATATTGCCGGAAGGAGTTTGATTACTCTTTAAACGAGGGATTCGAAATTCGGACAGGAAAAGACGCATTCCGGAGCAAAGTACCTGAACCAAAAGTGGTTCTGATTCCATGTTATCTTGGGTGAACAAACCAGCGCCGCCAATCCGCTTCCCCCGCTTTGTCGGCTGCCGTTCACTCTAACTCGTTCATTTTGCAGGAGGGGGAGGGGACGAGGGGTTTAGTCTACTACTAGATACTGCTACTACTCCTGCTGTTGCTGCTACCACGCACGTACGGACGATCCGAGAGGTCTGCAGATTGCAGTTGCAGGACAACCTGGCCTGGCCTTAGTTTCCTATAATCCTACCAACTCCACTCATACTGAGTCCATTCTCTTGACTCAGCTGTGGTTGCACTCCTCTGAGGCTTGAATCCCTGGCGCTTCTTCGGCTTTGTTTGGATGTGAGTACCTAGGTAGGTAGTGGCCTCGACTCCTTCAGAAAATCTCACGCAAATCAACCACCGACTCACTAGTCCCACCCCTCTCGAATAATTTTTTTCCCTCCCTCCCTCTTAGTTTGATCTTTACCCCCTTCGTCACTCAATTCCGAATCCCTCTCGATCTCTTTCCCCCGTTTCCTTTTCTTCTTTTTCTTCTTCTTCTTCTTCCTTTGCGCCCGCTCTTCCTCTCCAGAGCTCTTCTCTCACGTCCCATTTACTGACCGTCCTTGAGCCTCACTCACTTCGGCGAAATCTACAGGATGGCCAAGCTATTCATTGGGTCTGTCCTTCCATCTCTTATGGCCATCTGTCTTCAATGATTCTCTCCTTTTCCATCGAGTCGATGCTTGGTGATCCCCCACACTGACTTACAACCTCCGAAAAATAGCGGCCTCGCATGGCACACTACGGATCAGACTCTCCTTGACGGGTTCTCCAGGTACGGAACCGTCGAAGAAGCGGTTCGTTTACCCCTCCGTCCCACCAACAATCGGAAACAAAGAAACTCAAGACCCCTCCACCTATTTCTTATTATGTTACTGGGGGCTCATAAATCTTTGTAGGTCGTTGTCAAGGATCATGACACCCACCGCAGCCGGGGTTTCGGTTTTGTTCGCTTCTCCACCGAGGAGGAAGCCGATGCCGCAATGAAAGCCATGAACGACCAAGAGTAAGCACATCAGATCCTACCTTAGCTTCTCATTAACCGGCATTTCTCCTGACTTTTTACTTAACAGATTCGATGGCCGTATTATTCGTGTAGACAAAGCTTCTGATCGCTCCAACAACCCACGGAACAATAATAATAATGGTGGATACCACGGCCGTGGTGGCTACAACCAACGGGATGGATCTGCCTACCGTGGTGTGTTTTCTTCCCTGTTCCATCCCCATTTCTTGGCTTGCCAATAATAATATCCAAAACCATAACTAACCTTCTGCTTCAGGTGGTGCCAGCGGAGGCTGGCGCAAACCCCAGGCCCCTGCAAATTAACCCAGCTAGGGGACTGCTCTTGTGTTAAATGATCCTGTTTCTTTGCTGCAGACTGCGGACAAGCTCATGAGATACGATTATGCAAGGAAATAATGGCCAGTTTGATGGTGAATGATGCCTTTGGTGAGATGGTTGGGGATGAGTTCTGCTTCCTTGCTTTCTTGAAATTCTTTGTTTCCAATTTGTGGTTTTTATTCTCCCTCAGCTAGTGGTTGACATCTAATCTGGCATTACATGTTATGGCAATCTATGCAGCTATATGTAAATGAGAAGTAGAAGCTTGTTAGATTCTTCTACTTGCTAACAATCTTGTTCTAGGTCCACTCCCTCACTTACAGCTTGCAGCCCCTGTGATAGTTTTTCACTCATAAAATGAGATTCCTCTCATCGCCTTGACGCAAAAACTTACACATGCTTATTAAATTGAGCTGTTTTCACCCTTGATGGTTATCCTGTCATCTTGATTCTCGGTGAAAATTGCCACAAGCTCCAGAAACTCTCCATCGCAGCGTTCCCTCTCGACGTATCCAGGGAAGGACAATTTCCCTGACACCACATGAAGAATGTTCTCAACTTCTTTCTCCTTCGCTGGGACAGTATTGCTTCTCCAGGCTACATGCGTGTCCGGTCGCACCAGAACCAGCTTCTGTTCCCAAATCTGTCTGACATGGTTTTCGTCGTGGAGGCCCACAATTTTCAGCGGAAAGCCGATTCTGAGTGCAACTCGGGCAAATATCGTGCTTTCTCCCAAACTCTCATCATTATCCGTGACAAAGTGAAAAAGCGCCCACTCTTTTCCAAAGAGGTCATATGTGCTAGTCACTCCGTCCCTCAGAAACACGTGTGGCGCTCGGCTCCCAGGTCTGGTACTTGGTTGATATTTCCCCACGTCCCATTCTGGTGGAGGTATACCATCCTGGTAAATAACCGGGGAATCATACCTTAGGTCGAGCTCAATACCGCGATCCACTATCTCGGAACCTGAGGTGACGATGAACTTTTCGATAGCGGCGCGCGCCTTTCTGCCCTCGCGGGAAGTAGAATCTATTCGGTCCCAGTTATCCTGGTATATCTTCCCGAGCTTGACGTGCTCTAGAAGGTGACGACAGGATCGCTGTAGAGCACGTATCATCATCGGTCGCCGCTCTATACTATATGCCTGGAGAAGCAGCTCGCCGCCATAGCCTTTGATCATTGCTACCAGTCTCCAGCCAATATCGATTGCATCTACGACCCCGCTGTTCATTCCATAACCACCATGCGGAGGATTTCGGTGAGCTGTTGAATGTGAGTAAACATGCATGTCTTGCACATTTCTATATTGCCTATGTATTGGGCGAGGAGCCTTACCCGCGTCTCCTGCACGAAACACTTGCCCATTATTCGTGGAGTAGTCTTCAGCCACGCTGAAGCTCGGCTTCCATTCACTGTGAACGAGGATCTCGTCGATCTCAATTGGCCGCGGGCCTTTGCGCCCACTCAAAGCTCGGTAAACGATGTCTTGCGGGTCTGTGGTGTCATCCTTATTGGATTCAAGTGGGCAGTGTACAGTAAGGTGTCTTTCTCATTCTGATCGATCACGAGCCCCGATCCAATACAGAAAGCATGCCAGAATCGTCTGAAGGGGAGATGCTGTGCCAGCTGTCGAGACCGAAAATGAACCAAATGAAACCGTACAGGCCTGCCATTCATGAGCTTTGGGACAAGCGAATCTGATGCTAAGGAGAGCAACTGACATCTGACCACCAATCATCTTAATGCCTGCAAATCTTCTCACTTTGCTACTTCCCCCATCGCACCCTACCAGATAGCGACTACGAACGGAGTACTCCCGTCCGTTATCGTCCACAAAGGTGGCCGTGACTCCATCAGATGTTTCCACGTGTTTTGTGTACTTCCATCCCACCTTCAAAGTAATTTCCGGTCTGCGACTGATAATCTTCCTTAACCACGCCTCGAAGACAATCTGCGAGCATCTCTGACCCGGCTCTGCCGCTTGCGTGCCATCATTGCAACGCTTGATACGTTCTCGCTCCTGATTCACGGAGGGTAATCTCTACTCCAGGTGTTAGAACACATCTCACCCCTCCACCAAACCCGCACTATGATTCCACATACCCATGACCCCAAGAGTTTCCCACCTTGTCCGAGGCGCGTGACGAATATCGTGTCGAAATTAGCATCCATGCTCACAGCATCCTCCAGCGATCGATAATCATCCGCCAGACCCAGAATCCGGAGGATCTCCATGCTCCTGCAATTTGTGAGGTCCATCTTGGGCCATTGCGTCGTGGTGAGGTTCTGCTCGGCTATGAGACAATCAACGCCGAGACGATCTAGCTGATATGCAAGAAGCATACCAACCGGCCCGGCGCCTACAATCACAACACTGGCCTCGATTTCAGAAGCCTTCATAGTGAACTGCTGTTTGAATAATCTTCTTAATTACGGAGATCGATGAAGTCGCGCACTGGGGGAGAAACTGCCCCTTAGATATAGCATCTCTTTAGCAACGGTGATACGCCTTGCATATTTTGGAGATGCGCGGTGATAGATTTCTTTGTTTAATGAACTAGGTGCTGGCCATACCGCTTTTTGCCCAGTCTGGGTTCCGTGTCGTTATTTGGACCGCATTGGACACCTCGATGATACCCAGTACTTTTCTTTGTTACTTAGCGCTGGAATTCTAGGCCCTTTACTCGAGATCAGGAATGGTTGATTTCCGTAAACGATGAGCATACTGTTCAGACGAGCCTCGAGGCTGCTCTTCAATATAACAAGACATAATTGCAGTCATGTTAATAGTTCGAATTGTTTTCGCGGAATTTTTGTTCAAAATAGGATGTAATGAGACCCTGTATCCTCTCTTTAATATCTCATAGATCCAGGTCCATATAACACCGTCCCTCTAGATCGACCCTTTCAAATAGTATTGGCTTAGGAAACCCTCTACCATGAGTACCTAGTAAAGGATCAGAAATTCTCTTCCGAAATCTCTCAATAGACCAAATCCCCATACCGTATATAGTACCTACACTAGTCATAACTTCCAAACCAGCACACCCTCGTGCGTCTTCCTCTCCATTCACGAGGAGCTTTTCGGTCGACAAAGGACGGATTCCCGAGATTGATTCCTTTCTTTCCTTCCCCCTCATTCCCTTAGCTCACTTGAGTTTTCTGAATCCAGTTTCATCATTCAGAGACACATTTCGGATACGAGGCCTGCAAGGAGTGTCAGCCCTAGTAATGGTAGCTTAAGCCTGCTAAGCTCTTACCAAGTAGGCTTGTTTTGGCTTTTTTTTCGTTTCGAGTCTATATCTCATCTCAAGATCGATTGCTGGCTCGGGTGTTTGTGTGTGGAGAGAGACCTCTAGCTATGATTTTCATCTATGAATTGAGCTAAGCTAGGTAAAGAAACGAGAATATATTGTAATTTATCCCCTTAAGTCCATTCTAAACCCTAGGATAAATAAATTATATCTCTTAAATATATTTTCCACTGCCGTCATAAGCTAGGGGTAAGGCTGGGATTGATCAGAATGCGGAGTTTGGGCTTCGGATCGGGCTTTTGAGGCTGCTGGGGGTTGAGCGGGTGGGGAGCGAATATTGTATTTCAGCTATAAGGGATACGGTATAGGGAAGTATTCCCGGTTAGCGAGACCTATTTAGATGATTGGAAGTATGAGGAAATTTTCGTTCTACTGTAATTTCTAGTTAGTTCGCTAGTTATAGGTAGATCAAAGGGAATAGATAGAAATCTTGTCATGTCGAGATTGGACGGTATATCGCTATGGAGCCAGTCTAATCTATTATCATATCGTAGTCATAATCAGAGTCATTCCAACACATTAAGCCAATAGGTGGCCCTATTCAGTCGGCGGTAGTTCCGACTCTCGTGCCGTAGTCTCTAATGACCTCCAGACCTCTCTCTCGGCCTGCTCCTCTTCCTTGGCTGCCTCGCTCTCCTCTTCAACCGCTTTCACCCGCTTCACCAAGTCAGTGACATGGACATCGGCGGTGCCCAGCCCGAGACCCTCAAGAGCCTTCTCGAGGAGGTAAAGGTACTCTGTGTTCTTGCCGCTTTGGCCTCGACCGCGGTTGATCACCTCCGCTACATCCTGCTGCTCGCGGCGGGCGGGATCACGCAGAAACTGGGGGTTGGTGGGTTGCCCGATGTAGACCATGCATGTGATTGGGGGAAAAGCCGAAGTTGGCTCTGGAGTTTGAGACGCTGTCGAGGAAGTTACAGCGTGAAACGGGGTATAGTGCACGGTGTATCCATCGATCTCTCGCACATCAAGGTAGTCATGAACTTCCTCGGCGTGGGAGGCGGGAATATGATACGCAGCGCCCCAAACTCGGTCATTTGAGGATGATTCCTGGTGTGATAGCTGTAACGGTCAGCCCAAAGGGGACAATTTCGAGGAGAGGCCGCCGGAGAGACATACCGGGTCACCCAAGGTTTCCCAGAATCCCCGTTCAATCACGGTTACCACTCGCCCCGGTTGCTCGGGGGTTCCTCGATGGTCCGTACTAGAACTTGATTAGACACATCTATAGAAAAGGCAGACAATAGAGCAAAGCACGTTACGGAAGAAACATACCTCGCCTATATCAAACCAATACACAATTAGCCCTACGATACACACCGACCTTAACAACTGGGCATAAATGAACATGACATACCTGCCAGAACCGTCGCACATATCCCTCAATGTAACCTGGTACACGTTGATCTGTGACGAAATCAAATCAGCGGGGCTGGCGCTGGCTATGTTCATGTTGCTTTTCGGCCTCAGCATTATTAGGTACAGAAAAGAGTACTTAGACAGAGGATGGTGCTCAAGCCGTGATCCACATACCATAGTGTGGCGGGGGCTTCCAGATCAAGCTCCTGGAACAAGTCAGCGATCTGCTCTATCTCGGGGAACGAGAGACATCGTTCACTAACCCGTACCCAAACACCCAAAGGTCGCCTTGTGGAAAGTAATTCCGCCATGTTCGGCCGATTGTAGGTGTTTGAGTGCCTCCGTTGGGAGTCGCCATAACCAAAAAGCAAGATTCACTCTGTTAAAAATGCTCCAAAATTAAAATGAATTGTCGCTTTCTGACTCCTCTAAAGATATATAGTTGGCACAAACAGCAGCGAATAACGCAAGGTCTCGTCACTGTTGGGAGAAATGGTGTACCCCGATCACACCGCCTTTGCACCGTTTGCTCGGTTTGTCGGTACCTGAGGCAGCAATGGGTGCCAACAGAACATCTCCTTTTCGTTGTCCATGATGAGTTGAATTGAGTTTAAATACAACCTCTCCTCCTGGAATAAATTCAATAAATACTCTCTGCTTCGAGACAAAGGGGGATTATCATTTCAGATTCTGAATGGTGGCCATCCTATACCTCTGCTCTCTCACCCATCAAGTCAAGTAAAATAGTGGCAAATATCACCAAAATCTCACCGACAAGTTGATGCTCGTTATCATGAAAGATGCGATGAGATAGAGGCCTTCCTGTCTCTCAGATCGCTTTGTCATATTCGTGCCCTCCAGCCTCTTGCAGACTTGTCTCAGGGGCCTGCGGGGTTCCCAGACACCGATGGCGGGTCGAGCAATCAACTAAAACCACGGAGAACTATCTATTATGGTTAACTACTGCTTCCACGTCATTAATCAGTTTCAACCGACCTTCAACAGAATTCCAGTATATTCGGGAAGCTAGCCTATATATACTACCTGGTTAGCCCCAACGAGCCGCGGCGCGCCGTTCCACCTGCAGTACTCTGATCAACATTGATCCTACTGTTTCAGTTCTATTCTCCCTTGATTTCCTTTTACTGATATTTTGTTCAATGCCGCTATGGCTGGCCTATTTCGCCTTCTCAGAACTCAGTTCAACCCCCCAGTCGACCCAACTGGGGTCTCATTCGCCGGAAAGACGGTGATCCTAACCGGTGCGACAGCCGGACTGGGATTTGAGGCTGCGGTCAAGTTTCTTAATCTAGGGGTGGAGTCTTTGATCATCGGCAGCCGCAGCTTGCAGCGAGGGGAGGCAGCGAAGGCAGAGCTTGAGAAACGAACAAATCGGAAGGGAGTGATTAAAGTATGGGAATTGGAAATGAGCAGCTTTGAAAGTGTCAAGAGCTTTGCTAGTCGAGCAAACGAAGAAATAGAGCAACTGGACATTGCGCTGCTCAACGCCGGTATCTGGAATCAGGAATATGCTGTGTCACCAGAAGGGTGGGAAGAAACTATTCAAGTCAATGCGCTGTCCACCTCTCTTCTCGCCCTTCTTCTCCTGCCGAAGCTCAGGAGCAGCTCGTCCGAATCAAACCCAACCCATCTTACGGTCGTTTCTAGCCAGCAGTTTGTGCGAGTTCGAGCCAAGAGTCTTCGGACAGACGGACCGTTATTACAACATCTCAATGAGGCGCAACAATTTAGCGGGCCAAAACAATATGGCATTTCTAAGCTTCTTCTGGAATATGTCTTTAAGACAGTGGCCGGGCGCTTGAGGAATGAGAACGGAACAGTCCCGGTTATCATCAATACAGTTAGTCCGGGATTATGTGCGTCATCCCTGGGGAGACAATACAATAGATTTTACCAACGGGTGGCGGTTTGGATAGCTTATAAGCTCTTCGCTCGAACTGCGGAGCAAGGGAGTCGATCGCTCGTCAGCGCAACTTATCAGGGGGTAGAATCTCATGGGAGATGCTGGAGAAGTGATGGATATCTCGAGTAGGTTCCCTCTTTTTCTCCATTTGTTGCGCTTAACGTACCATTTTTTTTTTTTTTTTGCTCTGCGCTAGATGTTAACGAGCGTATAGCGAATCGGCTGCACTTACTACAGGAGTGGAAGGCAAACAATTCCAAGCCAAGGCATGGAAAGAGATTATGGACGTTCTCAAGGAACATTCTGAGCGACTTGAGGATGTGGATAGGGAACCATGAGACTACAAGAGAGGAAAAGATTATCTATTTAACCATAAATTGATATAACTAGGGGTTATGATCTCCACAATATGGAAGAGGTGGGCCCAGCTTTGAGGTTCGGTCGGGTTGTTAAGCCTGATGAAGGAAGGCAGTGGTAAAAATAGTTGCACGTCTGGAGGGGCATTTCTTTTAGCTTTGTCATAGGGCACAAATGCCCCAGCAGTACGTACCCCAAGAGATATGGAAGAGGTATCGATCATCTGACGCTGATGTACTTTGCGCTTCAGATCAGGGAAATGATTTTATGATGGAGTTTTATTTTCAATATTTCATCCAGCCCTCAGTTATTTTTAGTTCTACAATAAGCAAGTAGAAAATCTCGAGAAAACAGTGATCTAAATTCAACCTGGGAACATATATAAAAGAGGCTCCTGTTAAACTTCTTGGCGGCTCGTGAACCACCGCCCCACGGCTCCGCTTCCGACAGCGACGAGGCGCTCTCCCTGTTGGGCAAGAAATGAAAATGGAGAAAGTCTTCTCTCCTTTCATTTCTCCCCGATTACTCCCTACTATGCTCCCTCCTCCCCCGTGAGAGCGTTCCTACTTCACTCCGGCCATCCCAAACCCTTCTGAACCGCGCATCACTTCTCGCCCCGCTACGTCAGCCCCTGTGGCAATGGCGTACAACAAATCTTACAACCCCGATGCGCTCCCAGCGTAAGTCGTGATTGAACCGGAGAGGATGTTTCGAGCGCTACGAGGAGAAAGAGAATAATGGCTAATCTATGATGGCAATGAATACAGGCATGCGGAGCCCGAGCAGGTACGCCAAACAAGCTCAACCCCCCTCAAACCTGTTCCACCACGTTTTATCTGCGTCACTCGCAGCTGATAAGATGAAACTCTCTCCCACCAGGCAGCCCAGATGATCGGAGCCCTGCAGTTGAACAACAAAGCTCCTCCTCAGCAGAAACCGCTTTCCCCCATGTCCTCGCGACCGCCTCAGCGTTTCCCTGCCGCTGCCCCCCCGCGCACACCGTCGTCGCTCGACCGACCTCTCCCCAACACGCCTCACGGGAATAAGCAACGGCCAGGTGGCCCTCTAAACCCATCCCCGCCTCCGCAGAACTACGGGTTTGGCCCTCCCCCTTCGCAGCCGGTGCGCAACCGTCCTCCGCCTCAATCTCGACCCCCGGCAACACCACAACCCCCGCCACTCGCGGTCCCCAATGACGACCCACAGCAGCTCTTCCCCCTGTTCCGGGCCGCCAACTCGTCGAACACCGGGGCGCTTACGGAACAGGAGCTGGGCTCCGCGCTGGTGAACGGCGACTACACCTCGTTCCACCCGAGGACGGTGAAGATGATGATCAGCATGTTCGACCGGAACCGGAGCGGGTCGATCTCCTTTGACGAGTTCGTTTCGCTGTGGCGCTACCTCGCCGCGTGGCGCGAGCTGTTTGACCGGTTTGACGAGGACCGCAGTGGGCGGATCAGTTTGCAGGAGTTCGAAAAAGCGTTGGTGGCGTTTGGGTACCGTCTCAGTCAACCGTTTGTGACCGTGCTCTTCACCACGTTCGAGAGTAAGGGCCGGAAGGTCAACGGGCCTCCGGCGGGACCCGTTGGCTCCATGGGGATGAGCTTTGATTTGTTTGTCCAGGCGTGCATTGGTCTCAGGCGCATGACGGATGTGTTTAAGCGGTATGACGATGACCGGGATGGTTACATTACTGTCAGTTTTGAAGAGTTTTTAACGGGTAAGTTGGCTCCCTTTTTTCCGGTTCCGAAAGGGCTCCATTGTTGATTATGATTGGTTTTGCAGAGATACTGCAGCTGCAGGATTAGACTGGACGTTCGCGGGGTTGTTGCATGGAATTATTATTGATTTATGGGAAATTTAATATCATCATTTTGTGACCTGTAGCCTGATTCTGCGCGTGTGCCCTCTCTGGCCGGCACATAAAACAATACCTTCAAAGATCCAGGTGGAAGGATGGACCTCGTACTGGGTACCTTGATCAGTCCCTACTAGTACTCAGGTAGTGCGGGCATTGTACCTAGTCGGTTACCCAAAACGGAAATGAACTTGAACCTCGAAGTTCACCGTAGAATTATTTGCTTTTGTTATCCTGCACCAGCCGGAATTTTATCAATATCAAACTCTCTTTCGGACACATTCTCCATTACACCTTGGTTTCATCCATTCCCTGCAAATCCTAATAAACTTTCCCCTCTCTATGTCACTTTCCTGGCTCCATCAATCAAGCCTTTCTCCACTTGCGCCCACGACCACGGCGCCCACGACCACGGCATGGCGTTCTCGTATTTTCTCCCCCACTCGCACATGGCCTTGCTCTTTGACTCATGGGACCCATCGCAATTACGTCATCAATATGACTCCTCTCGAGATCGGTGCTCTCGATTCATAGCTCCGATACAAAATCGCTCGGCCTTTCGGGCGTCCGCTAGGCGCAACTAATTTAACACTTAGTCCCAGAGACGGACTCCACTCGTATCTCCGAGCTTGTCTCTCACTAAGCTCTGCTAGACGGCCGGACTCGGCCGTTGATTTCATAATTCGTTACTCGCAATGTCCACCAAAATATCACTATTTAGTGCTCCCCTTTCCCAAGGCTACCGACGGAATACCTCCGCTTCGCCTTTTATATACTGCTGTTGGAACGTACCCTTGTCGATTTTGCTAGATGTGGATCTGATCCCCTCCTGTCCATCGGCTTTCCCCACCTGAGAAATTCCAGACCTTTTCTCTTTTTTTTCTTTTCTTATCTACCCCAGACTTTTTTTGCCTCCGCCGATTTCTTCAAGAAAAAATCTTTTTTTTCCCTCACTACGCGGGATTTACGTTGTCTCCTTGTATGAAATGACGGCGCAACAAGTCGAGGATATCCAGCGACCCGGGGACGCTGTAGTCCCAGCAGAAAAGCCGGAGACGGATACTTCTTCAGTACCACCCCTGAATGACGCAGACCTCGTCAGACGTTCTACATCACTATCAGAGAGTCAGCCTACACCAGGGGCAGATGGCGATGGAACAAATGAGAAAGCTGAGGCCGGCGCAGCGCTGGACCGCGTGCCCTCCCAGGCGCAGAAGCTAGGGAAGAAGAAGATTGTGGTCGTCATGGGTGCCCTTTGCGTATGCTATCCTTGTTGCTTCTGAGACGGGTTCACTATTACAATAGAAAGCTAACTGTGCGGGAATGTGTAGTTAGTTCTCTTTCTTGCAGCCCTGGATATGGTAAGGATATTCATGGAGCCGATTTATATCCTCGGTTACAGACTAACCGCCTGATCTCGATAGACCATCATCTCCACTGCCCTACCAACAATGGCCGCGCACTTCCATGCCACCGAAAGTGGATATTCGTGGATGGCTTCATCTTTTTCCTTAACCAATGCAGCGTTCGTCCCTCTTTGGGGTAAAGTCAGTGATATCTGGGGTCGGAAGCCGATTCTTCTAATCGCCAACTTCGCCTTCCTCGTCGGAAGTTTGATCTGTGCGCTGGCGATCAACCTCCCCATGATTCTGGCGGGCAGAGCGATCCAGGGTGCCGGAGCCGGTGGGATTATCACCTTGGCCAATATCTGTGTTTCGGATCTGTTCAGTGTTCGGTAAGTTCTCCCACGATCTTGCCCTTGGTGTATCCTTGAAACTAATCCAAGTCTACAGAGATCGACCGCTTTACTACGGCCTCTTTGGATCTACGTGGGCTATTGCAGGCGCTTTAGGACCACTTGTTGGTGGTGCCTTTACGACAAGTGTTACCTGGAGATGGTGTTTCTATTTGAACCGTATGTACTCGCCATTGTCCCCTGGAGACAAACATGAGACTAATATGCCTTTCCTATTAAAGTTCCAATTGGAGGTATTTCCTTCGCCATCTTGTTCTTCTTCCTCAAAATTGAATCCCCCAAGACTCCTCTCTTAGCAGGAGTAAGGTCCATTGACTGGTCTGGAACTCTTCTCATCGTCGGAGCGACCCTCATGTTCCTTTTTGGCCTCGAGTTCGGCGGTAACACCTACCCTTGGGACTCTGCTACGGTCATCTGTCTCATCGTCTTTGGCGTGGTGACTTACGTCCTCGCCATGCTGAATGAATGGAAAATCGCCAAGTATCCGATTATCCCTCTCCGGCTATTCCAAAACACCCACAACGCGCTGGTTCTCCTCATCTGCTTCCTCCACAGTCTCGTCTTCATGGCTGGGGCATACTACCTCCCTCTTTACTTCCAAAGCGTCCTTCTGGCTACCCCCATCCTAAGCGGTGTCTACGTTCTCCCTCAGGTTCTCAGCCTTTCCATCGTGTCCGCTCTCACAGGAATATTGATCAAAAAGACCGGCCGCTACCGCGAACTCATCATCGGCGCCTTCGTCTTCCTAACCCTCGGCTACGGCCTCTTCATCAACCTCCAATACTACGCCTCCTGGCCCCGCATCATCATCTTCCAATTCATCTCCGGCATCGGCACCGGCCCTCTCTTTCAAGCGCCCCTCGTCGCCCTCCAAGCCAATATCCGTCCCTCCGACATGGCCGCCGGAACCTCCACCTTCAGCTTCCTCCGGCAGTTATCCTCCGCCATCTCCATCGTCATCGGCACCGTCATCTACCAGAACGTCCTCAGCGATCAAATGCCCACAATCACCGAAGCCATCGGGCCCAAGAACGCTGCCGCCATCGCCGGCTCCTTCTCCGGCTCCCAGGGCGGTCTGATCCGCAGCCTCCCCGAGTCCCAGAGAATCGTCGTCCTCAAAGCCTTCAACTTCTCCATCAGCCGTATCTGGATCTTCTACACTGCCATGGCCGGCGTCGGTCTCGTCGCAAGTGTCTTCGTCGTCCCCGTCGTCCTCAGTAAGACGCATACCGTGGCTCAAACCGGTCTCGAAGCCCAGGAGCGTGCCAGGCAGGAGATCCTAGCCGCTCAAGCACAGGCTCGAAAAGCCTCACAGCCAGAGCCGAAAGAGAGTGTATGATATGATATGATATGAATTTTGTTTGTCGTATCGCATCGGCTTTATATTCTCCTCGCAAATTATCTTTCCTCCGTACATATACGGTAATTATTATAGATCTAATTATATACCCCCTTTCCTCGACGGAAAAAAAAAGTCAAGGACACTAAATATTGTCCGTGCGGAAAAGTTACTTTAACTAACATTAATGGGTTAATCTTATCTGATCATAGCCTTGAAAAAAAAATTGGCTTAATTTCTATAAACTTAGAGAATAATTAAAAAAAAGAAATTAACATAATAGAGCGAATACTTAGTTTCTTCTATCTAGACATTTTCCATATATACATACATCTTGACCTCAAAAGTTTGCACAGAAACACCCCTGCAGACTAGATAGATAGAATAGATGACCGCCAACAATCCATTCATCCATACGCCCCCTGTCCAACCGGAATACATACATAAACCGACAAAATAACTCACAATCGAATGAAATAAGATAAGTTCATAGGAAGAGAGGAGAAAGAAAAAGAAAAATAGGGTTGTAAAATCAAAAAAAAATTTTCCAATTTCTCGAGCAAGATTCTTTACATTTTGGTAGGTAGTAAGTAAGTAGACATGTTGTTGTGCTTTTTCTTCTAAGTTCAAGCGGGGCTGCTTCTTTTTTTCAGAATCCGGTACAGTAGATGAAAAATCCACAAGAACTCAACTTGAACTCGCGCCAGAGACAAGGGGTATAAAGGTACCAGACCTAACAGACTGTCAAGATATATGAAATGCCAAAAGAGTAGAAAAAAAGCCAGGTAGATAGTAAAGCAGGGCAAGAAAGAAAGACGGACTTTAAACCGGAAAGATTGACCAAAGAAAGTGAAATAAATATCCAAAAGAAAAAAAAAATTTTCAATCTTTCCTACCCAAATTACCTATGAAGCAAAACGCCACAAAATGCGATGACAGAGGAGATGGCACACAGCGCGAAGTTACAAAAACCAGAATCATCAAGACAGCAAGTGTGACAACGCATATAATATTATTCATGTCTTTGCTTTCTTAGTAGTCCCTTCCCCACTTGGTCCGCTATCTGGGCTTTTGCGCTTTTTATCTTGGTCATCTTCTCGTCCAAAGCCGGGACCATTTTGAACCGCTGGAGTGGGAAATGTGAGGGGGCTGGGAAGCATATTGCTATCCGGTCCAGAACGCCCAAAGCCCCATTCGGGGAAGAAACTCGACGGTGACGGAAGCAGCGCATCCGAGACAAAGCGACTGGGGAGTGCAGATATAGGCGTCTCAATGTTATTGTTGCTATTGAAGGCGTTGTTGTTCTGAGATGCCGCTGTAGCTCCCGGCGGTGGTGGTCTGGCGAAGGGATTCGGGGGACCCTGGGCGCCTGCACTAAGGATTGCACCGGCCGAGGGCGAGGGTGGCGGTAAGACCACTCCTGGGTGATTCGTGTCTGGATTGGCTTTTGCAGGTGTCGAGGCTTTATTACCTGCAGATTCCCGCGAGGACGAGTCTCCAGTGGCGCTACCATCATTAGACCCCCCGCTGGGAATTTGAACCTTCAGCTGCGGTCGTTTGCCAGGTAGGTGATTGCTATTAGTGCGAGCCGGGGGCTTGATGTCCGGCACTGGCTTGGAAGGGGGAACTTCGGTTGCGGCGCGGGGGACCACAGGAAGGTGAGCCGGTGGCTTTTTCTCCTTCAATTCTTCCTGTGGTGGTTCAACCTTTACATGGGCATTTTCACCGAAATCGTTTGACGGAGGGAGCAACCCAAAATGACGCGCCAAAACAGAACCGCGATCATCAATAGGCGTAAATATACTACGTGATTTGGACGGCAAGGGCTTTGGATGTGGGGGAGACTGGCTGCCGTCTGTCTTCATCGGACCAGACATCTGATCTGTTGAAGACCCCTCAGGAAGTGATGTGGTTCGATGTGGTTGTTGTTGCTCCGAGGCAAAGCCAGGATGTAATGAATTCCTTCCCTGCTCCGGTAAATACGATTGGGGCACCTGCGGTATTGACGGGTGGGGTGGCTGTGACATGCCCATCGGAGGTGGCGGTTGCGCAAGGGTATGTGGAGGCGGATGTTGTGGGATGTGTTGCGGCGGTACTTGAGGGTGTTGCGGAATCGCTTGAGGAGGCATCGTCTGAGGAGGCATGGAGTGCGGCGGCATGGGTTGGTGCTGAGGAGGCGGCGGCTGATGATGTGGTCCAGGAGGGTGGTGGCCGAAATGCGCAAATTGGCCAGGCCGTGGAGGTTGTTGGTTCATGTTGTGGGCAGCGTTGGGGTTATAAACTGAAGGGTTAGGCATGTATCCATAGCCATTTGGAGCACCTTGAGGTGGGGGAGGGGGAGTCGCATGGTGAGGCGGGGCACTGAGGTTGGAGCTAACGCGGCGAATGTGATTTCTTGATGATGGTCTCGATACGCCTTGGGGCTGTGGGGTACCGTGACGTGGGTCGAAAGGCATGCCGTTCGGAATTGGTGGAGAAGCGGAAGGTGCGTGGTTAACATGTTGAAATCCAGGATGTCCGGCTATGTGGGTGGCAGGCATCATATGAGGCGGATTCGGGGGCCCGGGGTGCATCTCGTCAGGAGCCGGTGTCCCGTCATCGTCGTCATCGTCATCATCACCATCACCGCGTTTGCCGTTAAAATCCTCGGGACCTTTGTGCTCATGTGGAGGGCCAAACTACAGAGTAAAATCAAGTCAGATCCCCAAGAAACTCTCCACAGTAAGGGAGGAGAGTTGTAACGCACATATTGGTAGCGCGCAAGGGTCTCGCGCATATCACATGAAGAAAATTCGTAGAGCTTCTTGTTATGACCAAAGATAATGACGGCGACATCTACCGAACATAGAACCGCAAGCTCATGTGCCTTCTTGAATAGACCACCTTTTCGTTTCAAGAATGTCCTATATATCAACCATGCTTGTTAGCCAATCCGATACCTTCGTCCATCGTGAGAAGAGGGTGAGACCTACACTGAGCGGTTGCGATCATCCTTGATCGCTTTGATCTCGATCTTTCTTCGACCCATGAGGGATAGCGCGCGCGGAGAGCTCACGCAGAGAAGGTAGTTGAAACCGTAGGGGGAGGGTCAAGATCAGGGTGCTAGTTCTAATCGAGTGGCGGCGCGTAAGAATGATTTGAAGCCCAAGGAGGTATCGCTCGACGAACAACGTTCTAGAAGACGCGATAGGTAAAAAAGGCTCCTGTACATTTGTCAGATAGTTGTGGCTGGTGAGTATTGTGATCTAAGTGGTATTGTTCTTTGTTCTTTTTTTTTTTTTTCTCTTTTCCCCTTGAAGAATGTTATGATAATCCCTTTGCGGGAAGTGGGGACTAGGGACCAGACACCAAGAAAGAAAGCGAGAGGAGAAGGAAACCTCGGGAGGGTGAGGGAGAGAAGGAGGGGCGATATTGGACGAGCGCTTCTATAAAGGGCGCCAGAAGGACAAGAGAGTTTAACAAAGATTAAAAAGAAAACCAAGATAGGGCGAGGACGGGTCGCAGGAGGGGAAAGAAGTGGCAGGCCAGGGGGAAAAAGCCGTCGCAGACAAAAACAAAAGGGAGCCTGAGGTTACCAACCTTTGGGTGAGGAGAGGTAAGGACGATCCGATCGACCAGGGACAATCTCTCGGATGGAACAGATGGGGACGGTGAGAGAATGGGATGGAGGACGGTTTGGTTATTGCTGGATGGCTGGAACGGCGACACGCGGGTGATGCAGAAGATTCTAAAGATAGCCACAGCGAAGTCGAGGTGCCGCGGGAGAGGCGGTCATCCTTTGCCGCCGTTAGACGAGCCCAACTTTAGCCGCCGCCGTTCTATTTATAGCGGCACGGACCCTCCTGACACAAAACAGATATCTCATTGATCGGTGCCATCTAAATCACTACTATCACTTCTTACAAAATCATCGAGGATGTGATTTGTCTTTTACTGGAATAGAATCCCATAAGGGTCGCCACCTTCATCATCATTACTTTAAGGGCATTCACCCCGATTGGTACGGACAAGTCAGTCCAGCTCCAACCAGGAACCGCTTCAACGTTGGTGGAAGGGCACCCTTCGCACTCCGTTCGCGATTGGGTGGGCTGATCTATGATGTTGGCAGGTTGCAACTCGGTTGTCAAAGGCTCCAGACCTCCATGATGAGCTCAGGGTCTAAGAATCCTCAGGCCGGCAAGTGGGCTGTGCGTCGGTGCCCTTGGTCTTACCACCCTTCACTCAGACCGAAATCCCGGGACCAACTAGAGTTAACCTGCCTCCTCCTTCCAAATTGCTGGTCAAAAATCTTAATTCTTCTCCTCGTTCTTTGCTGTTACAGAGACTAGTGTTACGAATGTTGCGACTGTGCAACTTCACAAGCCCCCAACTGTTGATGCTTATTCCCCAATTGGGCTAAGTGATATTGGCTCCACCCGTGGACCTAAAGGGGCAAGGTCATTAGCCACACGGACCGATGATTGGTCCAGACCCCTTGACCAGTCACGAGGATCGACTGCCTCATGTTGATCAGTCTGGGAATTGGGGTTTTTACATACAGGTCTAATGCGCAAAAGACAGGGAATATTTAGCTGCCTGGGGTGAGTAATAATAGGCCTCGATATAGTTAGTAGATGAGAAAGAGTAATGCTTAATTACGCTGCTGTACGACCATCGAAGGTATCCGCATGTACCTAGGTACCCACAGTTGAAGTCCCTGATCTTCGAAGATGAATCAGGCCCGGTTTTGAATAATAATATTTGAAACATGGTTGGGTATCGAGCTTTGGGCTTTTCGTATTTCTCGACTATTTTTGCGGACAATGATGAACAAATAAGAGGTCATAAGAAGGATGTGCCTGTGCAAAGACCAGACCTAGCCCTGGCCTAGCTCTTGCATCCCTGGCCAGTCAACAACTTATCTTGAAGGCACCCCTTAGTATTCGCTAGTATAGTACTGACACTGCTACTCCGACTCGGGACTAGCAGGAACCTGGGCTGGGTAGTGTCTTCTTAATCTTAAATCAAATAGTATAGCCGATTAACGATGGGTTTCTCACTGCACGAACCAGCAAATTCAGGGAATTCAATGGACTGTCATGGATGACGAGGTTAATCCAGAGCTTGGATCAATTGGTCTTCGTTTCAGTAGAGAGTCGAGAGGGATTATTTGTTTGATACTGTCCAGTCCAGGGTCTAGGTTAGCAGTGGGCTCAGGAACCGTGGCTCCAGGAAAGAAGAGTCTTGCAGCGTAATATTAATTCACCCCTGAAACGAGCAACCCAGTAGATCCTCATCATCACCATCCATCCATCTGCTTTCATTCTCTCTTCCTTTCTCTCATCTTCCTTCTCTACTACATTGTTTCTCTTCTTCCCCTCCTATTTCTTCTTTCCCCCATCCTCTTCGTTTCCTGCCCTGTTTGTCTTGCATCAATTTAGTCTCTTTTTTTGCCTCTTTTTCCCCATTGGACTCTCTGATTGATCCTTTCCCCTCCTTTCCTCCCCACACACCACGATCTAATCTACAGACGTAACTTCTCTCATTTATCCACCATCCGCTGTCCGTCTTGCTGCACGCTAGACGTGCTGTGCTGCCCCGTCCTGGGCTGCAGGCAATCCTTTGGGACACCTGGATGGCCTTTGCTTTTTCCTAACTTTTTCCCTCTTTTTTTTTTTTCTCCCTTCTAAGGGCTTCCTCCCTTAAGTCTCATTTAATTCAACTTAAATCTTCAGCACGTTACCTTAGGCGTCATTCCTCTCTCTCTCGTGTTTTCCCTTGTCCCGGCTTTTTTAGTATCTGATTGATTTTTCTATCTCCTCGTTTGACTTTTCTTGACGCCACCCACATCCCTGTTCTCGGTGTTGAATCTTACAACACATTGCCCGACCCCGAATACCCAGTGTTTATCATCAATTCGAATTATTCGCGTCGTTTGATAGACAAAAGTCAAGCCAACGCGACCTGTCGACATCACCAACTACCATTCAGTTCTGTCAGTGCTGGCCGCATCTCTCAGTGGAGGAAAAGCCTTGGAGCGCAGAGAAGAAGATGTCTTTCTTTACCCGTGTTTTTCGGGGTAAAGACTCCAGTGTTGCGAAGAAATCAGCCAAAACTTCCGCTGCTGAAAATGCAGGACCCGCCAAACCCACATGGACCGACGCGTGGCAGCGAACCGAAGTTGCGCCTGAAGAGGTTCAGCAACTTCTGCGAGCGTGCACCCAAGAATTGAAAGCACGAGGTATGTGTTTACATTCGATGATGTCAATTCCCGACCTCCTAGAATTTTTACCTCCTTGCATCACTCTCCATGCTGATCATTGCCTTGCTCTTTCTTGACAGCACTCCAAACCCCTTTCATGCTCCTACCTTTCCGCCCAAGCTCTGATACTGTTACGGCCCGTACCTTTATTCGTAATTATTTCAATCAATCGTTGAAGAGAGGATCCCCGTTCAATGGAGATGAATTGGCCCAGGAATTACGCCTCACAGACCCCATGGTGAGCCGAACCACCACCAAATTGCTGCGAAAGCGCGATCTGACGAGTTGTGATGAATTGGCTTAGGTCCTCTGCAGTGTGCTGAAATGGTGCTGGAGCAGACTTCCTGGAGGAGTTGTCACCTGGGAAGCCTACGAGCTGTTCAGGGTCGGGGAACAAGGTAACACGCACTTTGTTCATGTAACACAAGCTCCACCAGCTAAATCGCGGACCAGACTCGCAACTCGCCCGTGATGCGTTTTCAACATTTATCCCTATCAGTGTCGATTCGGACGCTCGAACCAAAATCATATTTGACTTCTTCGACCTGCTGGCGGCGATTGCAGCTCACGGAAAATCCAACGGTCTTGGAGGGCGAAAGCTCTCGCGCTATGCTGGATGGTGGGCGTTTGAACACATAGATACCGGGAATGGATTTGAAGCGGCGTACAAAAACTGGGCCAGGTGAATTCGGACCCTCACAGATTCAGGGTTTCTGCGGAACGCTAAATTTTTCATAGTGCTGCGGATGCCACAAGTCATTTGTTTTTCGCCTATCTGCGTTCGCTCTCTCCCGACTCCTCTCGCAGCGTGAGTATCTCAACCTTGCCAATTGCTCTTCAGTCTCTTGTCCAGGCAACAGAATATCCACCAGAGACCCCGGCGTTACTTCAGGTCTCAACAACTAAAGTTGTTATGATCGTCGATACTGTTTCCCCCACGCCCTTTGCGCTGTTGCGCCGCGCCAAAAATTTCGAGTACAGAGATAGTGACCAACATCTGCAAGAGTTTGCGGGCTATGAAGACCCACTTCGAGCGCTGACCGACGAATGTCTTCGTGTACTAAAATGTATCTCCTCGACCAACCAATCCGTCGCTGCCAGCGCCACAAACCCCGCTACCTCGAATAAGGATGCGTCATGGTCCAGGTTTGAGGACATCGGATTCGGAGGTGCGCTAGAACCCACCCCCGAGGAAGGAGTGAAGGGCTCTGGGCCTCCGCGAGAGTTCGGAGGGAGCTTGAGATCTGTGCCTCAGTCCGGCGGGGGTGACTTGGGCCGCCCGACAACACCGTCATGGGCAGACTTTATGTCATCCGGCTTCAGCGATGAAAACTCTTCAAGACCCCCGGTTGCCCCTCTGCTCCTCCCACCCGATAAGGTTCTCCCCCCAATTGCCAATGTTCGGGTTCAGAGCTCGCAGTCCCATAAACGAGGATTCAATGACGAGGCATCCATGGATCCAGGTGAGCTAGCCAGCATCACCACACTCGACCTAGACGACTCTTTCTGGTGGGTATGGATAAGCAGCTTGGCGGGTGAGGAGACAGCGGGCCGAAAAGCAGTCTTCGGGAGATGCGCACTGCTCGAGACAATCATCAAGAACACCAAGTGGCTGGTTCTGGAGGAGCAAGTCAAGGGTGCGGCACCAGAACCTGATCCAGGCGCATACATCGTGGAGAAGAAGCGATTCTTTGGGTTCTCGACCCGAAGGGGCATGATTAGTCGTCGCAAGTCTTCAGCTAAGAAGGTTAGCGCGATGGAGGAATCTTACAAGCGACCCAACAATCAAGCGCCTCAGAGCAAAACCAGCATTGCTCCCGATCAACACGCTCGTATTCAGGCCGCAGCGGCTGCTCTTCAAAGGAAACATCGAGAAGAGCAGGAACTCGCCAATGGATCCAGATCCCTTGCTAAGGAGGATGTAGCTTACTCGACGAAGACCAATTCGGTAATGACGCTCCAACCCTCTATTATGAATGAGGCGTCTCAGGCGTTGAAATGGGCTAGTAACTACGACAAGAATGCCTACCGCACAGCTTATCTGAGCAACAGCCGTGCTGGAACAGGCGTTATTAGCGAAGAGCCCAAGGAGTCAACTAGCGAGAAACTCAGCTCCCCAGACTCGCCCCTTGCTGCCACCAGCACCCGCCAACCACCTCCTCCACCAAAGGATGCTCCTCGTGTTACAGTGGCCACATCTTCAGCTGAAAAAGAGATTGACTCGCTTGATGTCTTGAAAAGCAACACTCCTACTGTGAAGCCCTCGACCGTAGAATCTCTCCCCAAGAATTCAGTAGATTCAGAGGAGCCCCAGAAGATGAAGAAGAAACCCGGTAACACAGGATTTAAGAATATGTTCGTAACGAACAAGAAGAGGAATGAGGAGGCGAAGCCTCAGATGAAACCCACTGGGGCAGAACGTTCCGCCGTCGCAGCTGCTCGCGCTGCCCTGGAAGACAAGGCAAAGGCATCACAGGAGCCCCCCAACCGCAATGGCACAGCGACTCTCAAGAAGAAGCCCGTCCCAGCGACTGCTGCGGTGGAGGTGACCAAGGTCGAACCCGAGGTTGCTGCTCCCCCTACAAGGGCAGTTGAAACGCCAGAGCCCCAGTTCGTTGAATCGCGAACGCAGTCTCCCATGAGTGACCATCCCAAGATCGCCCGCCAAGCCGAATACGATGCTCTTTCCCGCGTAGGCACGAACGAACGAGTGGCAGCGGACCGAGAATTTTCGAGATTTGACCAGGGACCTCTTCTGGATCAGCCGGCGTTTGCTCCCGCAGACTCTCCTGTCTCGGCAACATTCCCTAGCAAGCCGGTCTCCCCCGAGCCGACAGCTGAAGAATCTCTCCCCGCTCCCCAGCCTCTGCCCAGCTCTCCTCCAAGACCTAGTAACTCTTCTCACGACCGTTGGGCGCAGATCCGGAAGAACGCTGCAGAGCGAGCTGCTCACGTCGAACCTCGGTCCAGCACCGATGACGGCAATACCAGTGAGGAAGAGAGTAAGTTGCTAACAAGCGATTCTATAATGGCATTGAACGCTAACAATGTGGGGTCATAGGCTTCGAGACCCGCGCCGCCCGGATTAAGGCCAGGGTGGCTGAACTGACCGGAAACATGCAAGCTGCGACTGCCGACCGGCCATGAACTGAGAGCCCTTCTTCAATTTCCTCGGTGGTCTCCTCACCTCTGGACTGGTGTTGTTCCCTTGATCTGTCTCCTCGATAGTTGTGATACCTATATTCGCTGAGTCTTGAGATTTTTTTTTTGCTTCTTTTTTTTTGGATCTCTACGCTACCCTTTGGTATTCCCTCTATTTCTGTTTTATTCAGCCTCCTTCTCTTTCTCACCCTAACCCTAACGGATCACTGGGATCAGCATATCCCACGACCGACCGTTACAGCGAGACGCATACCGTAACGCGGTATTCACTACGGCTGTCTTTATAATATCCTTTACATTTCTCTCTTCGAGTGACTTCGAAGTTTCGTCTCTGGAAACCCAATCTCGTTTTCCTTCGCCTTCTAATCTGTTCTATTCCCCTACTACCGTTGTACTCTTTTGGCCTTGTTTCGACTGTGTCTTTTCAATATATCCAATATAGCTCAGCAGACTCTCGCTATGTATCTACCTATCTATTTGTCAATCAGCCACCAAAATCTGGTTTTCTATTTTCCCTCTACTTGTGTGGCGCTATGTACAATAGTAAAGAAAGCCAATTATCTAATAAATTACCATAATTAGCCTCGTTCCATGCTAGACGCCAGGCAGGTCAACAATCATCTGTCCTCTCAAGGAATCCACCTACCATTATATACTGTTCGGTATTTTAGCCTATTATAAGATATTAACCAAGCAAACTCATTCATTATATTAAAAAATTAAATATATTCCCCTCGTAGATCCAATTATTAATTTAATCAATGTTTACCCGTCCCCAACGCCGGTATATATGCCTGCAACTTGAAAGGTCTGTTCGTCGACCCCTCCAGTCTCCCTTGTATATTGTATAGAAATACATGGACTCTTCAACATGAAAGGATAAACACACATCCAGGGTATCAAAGTATACAAATGGAAGTTTCTCAAAACGGTCAATCATACCTTAGATTGATCCGTTCTTATTAAACCCATGAAATTTTGTGCAGGGCCTAGAAAAATAGATAGAAAAAAAAAGAAAAAAGGGGAGCGAACCAATGTATGAATTGTCTATAAGACATATCGCATACGTCTCGTCGCTTCGACAGCGACAAGGGAACTGATTGCTCCGATGAAAAGACAGATGGAGATGGCGTTGGGCGTACTCTTGTCGAGATCCATCCACTCCATTTCTTGGGCGGAATCATCTCGTTTCGTGCTTCCTGGTTCGAGAATGCTGAAAACGATCCAGCTGATGAAGGTGCCCACGAATTGAGGTAGGGTTGTGTAGACGTTAAGTACACCGAGGTAAATTCCTGCTAGCTCGCCCGTGGAGGAAATGTTCGAGGTGCCGTCCTCCGTGTCGCTGTCGCTGTCTGGGTCGTGGTGGTTGAGGCGTAGCACATCCATCTCGGTGTCCGGGTTGGAGACTTCACTGTATGCGGCCGAGCGTATGCTAGTGGAGGTGATCATGGTCACTCCGGACAGACGGGAGGTCTGGGAGGGCCCCATGGCGAGACGGTTGATTTCAACGCCCATGAATGCAAAAGGAGCCCAGCAGCTGATGGCCCAGGGAATTCCGCATAGGGCGACTAGGAAAGTTGCGAAAGCGCGAGAGCGAGCCAACGGTGCAAAGATCATCGTTGCGGCGAACATCACATGTGAGACGAGCCAGGCCATTTGTAGATCGGGGCGGATCTTGGTGATTCTCCTGAGCAACGCGGCTACGCCAGGAGGCGGTCGCGGGGTGAATCGCGGTCGTTTAGTGTCTGGCGGTTGAACGCAGAAGGGTAGGAGAACGGAGCTGATGAAAGTGATGGACGAAAAGACAACCAAGGAAAGACTGCCTACACGGCCAACCTCTCCGAGCATATCGCTGGGACGAGTGGCGTCTTTCGGAACTTCGTATCGAAAATAGGTTTCTCCGACCCAGGTAGTGCTGTAGAAGAGAAACGGGAACCATCCTACAGAGTATTAGCTGGCTTTTCTTCGATCATCATTGTCATAAAATAGAATACCAATCCAGGCCCAGAATTGCGCCCAGCAAATTGCTTGAATGCGAGGGGGCAACTCCATGGTAGTTTTGACAAGCTGAGAAAGCACCTGAAGCGTACCAGCTTTGCTATCGGAATCCCTATGTTCATTGGATATCAGTTTCCGTTCTTGCGACGCTATATATTTATAGCTTCTCACCTCGCGGTAATCAAGATCCTTTCCTTCACAGAGTAAGATGTGACCGCAACCGCGCCAATCAAAGCTAGCGCCGCAATGACTGTCATTTGTTTGAATTGAGTATCACCAATTGTGGTACCGAAGATGCTAACTGTGTCAAGGGATCCAATGACGTATCCAATCAGTTGCCCGATAGCAGACATCCTCGTGGCTTCATGGTATCAGCTTTATTCCTAGGGTGGGGCGCAGTACAATCTAAGACATACCCCACGCGGACCCATTCTGTTGTTGGGGAATAGGTAATGTATCGACAATTAGACTGCGGCAACACGCCTGGACTGAGCCAAAGTTAGTATAATGAATAGGGGGCTATTTGGTCGTCATGAACCTACCAACATTGATCGCAAAATCCACG
Source organism: Aspergillus panamensis (assembly GCA_027569225.1). NCBI lineage: Eukaryota > Fungi > Ascomycota > Eurotiomycetes > Eurotiales > Aspergillaceae > Aspergillus > Aspergillus panamensis. The sequence continues at coordinate 285,784 of JAPDER010000006.1, forward strand.
GCGTAAATGCTAATGACAGCTAGGGCGATAGTGACTTTGGTGGCCTAGTAACAACAGAGATTTCAACGCTGAGTCTACACAGACACGCAGCTAGGAGTAATAATTACCTTCTCCGCGTCTTTGACAAAGACATTGACAATCTCTGACGTCCATCCCAGTACCAACAAACAAAGCGCGACAACAACCGAGCCAACAACCATGAACGGGCGGCGTCTACCCCATTTAGACCGAGACCGATCCGCAATCACTCCGATGAGGGGTTGAATTATCAGGCCGGAAAGGGGACCAGCGATCCAAACGAGCGATGTGCGCGACTTGGTCAAACCCAACTGAAGGAGGTACGGGGTACAATCTATCGCGCCACGGAGGGTATTAGGAGAATCAATCGAGAGGGTATACTCGCTCGGGAGTTCTTACACGTCATTTCAATGCCCCAGGTGAATCTGTGCGAGACGGGAAGCAAGTTAGTTAGTCCATTTTTTTTTCAAGGAGAAGTTGCAAATTTTTCTTGCGCGCAATATTGAATAAAGGGCCGGGAAAAAGGAGGGGAACATACTGTAATCCCAACAAGCTAAACGTCAAGAGCGCCATGCGCGCCGACTCGGTCCGACCCTTTATGGAGGGTGAACCCACCCATCTTGCAGCTTGTGGCATTCCTGAATCTGTGTATTTTCTGCATATACCTCGCCCTTATCGATATCCCCCACTTTCCATGGGCCAGATGGTCGCGTGCCTGCGAAAAGGCTAAAACAGGGCAAGGGAGGGGGGTACGTGAAGCAGCGCGAGGGGGTTCGTTGTCGGAGGGTTTCACCTCAATCGGTGGTGAATTGACAAGAGGCAGGGTTGACAATGGGGGGATATAAATTTCGTCAAAGGGTTGTGCCAGAAGAGTAGTCGCACGTTTGGGGGCAATCTAGGGGATAAAAATAGCCTAAAAAGAATGTAAATTGAGGTCAAGGCGTGCACGGACGTTTCCTATCCAGGGGCACGGAGTTCGAGAACAGGTTGATCTGAGATGAAATAGAAGTGCAGAAGAGTAAAAAAAAAAACAATACAGGCCAAGAGATCGAATCAATGAGAAGGTGAAAGGAGAGATGAGTTTGAGAAGAAGGACGGGAGAAGAGAGGTGAAAAAGACAAGAGAGGCAGTGAAGGTGATGTTGTTTGGCTGCATGCGGGCCAGAAATTCCAGGCTAACTTCAGGAACGCAAATTAAATTCAGCCTTGATTCCTCCATGGATCTTATCGAAAAGACCCACTCTACAACAAAGTCGGAATATAGGTAGAATTTGGATAAATTATTTCCAAAAAAAAAGGGAAAATTATATTCAGCATGGAAATTTAATTATATTTGAATAAAAATAAAACACATGACAAAATATTATCAACACTTGCAGAGTATTACAAATAAACAGTATTCCGCACTGAATGAAATCCAAAATTCTCGCATACCTTATGTATATTGGTGAACGTCCTCTGCATTCGTGTCTAGCGGCCTTGAGGGTGTAATTGATTTGCCAGGTCCTGTCAAACATAATAAGCAGATTTAACATTAGTAACAGCCTTTCACTTCCAATCCATCATTGACTAGGATGCCTGATCATGTCATATGTGTGGAATAAATTCCAGTGGGTAGTGTTCTCATTATTTTTCATGTTTTTGTCTCAGAAAGGATAAAAAAAAAAACTCCATGATTGCCCAGGCGTCTCAGATCCCTTCTCTCCCAATTGCTTTTTTTTTCATTTACCCTTCACCTACAGTCGGTTGGGGGTGGCATGTGTCAGGGGCCACTGGTAACCAGCAGCATCGCTGAACTTGTAGCCAAACGAGGCTGTGAAGTCATCTAGAACAGAGGGTCCGCGAGAACCTGGCATTTTTGTTAACAAACTGAGGAATCCGGGAAGGCTTCTACCAAAACTTACCATAAGGGTATTCCATAGGGATAATCTCCTTGTTGTCGTCAAGGTAGTGTAGGAGAGGAGTGAAAATCTTCCAGCTAGCATCGAGTTCATCATCACGAACAAAGTTCGAATGGTCTCCCTTCAGAGCATCTAGAATTAAGGACTCATAGGCCTCGGGGATCTTGAGGTCTGAGAAGCGACGGCGGTAGGTGAGATCTAGCTCAGTGACAACGGTTTGCATCGAGAGTCCAGGAAGCTTGGAGTTCATCTTGATGTAGACGGATTCGTTGGGCTGGACGCGGATGACAAGTTCGTTGCGGGGGATGTCCTTGAAGATACCGGAGGTCACATCGCGGAATTGAATGCGGATTTCGGTCTTCTGCTCGTTCAGGGCTGGAAAGGGTACTATGTCAGCAATCGCCCAACACTAGCAAATCCTATGGGTGGTAATACCTTTGCCTGCCTTGAGAATGAACGGGACGCCATCCCACCTCTCATTCTTAATATATGCGACCATGGCGCAGAAGGTCGGGCAGCGAGAGTCTTGCGGGACAGTGTCGTCCTCTTTGTATGCTGGCTTGCTTCCATCCAGTGACCTTCCATATTGACCAATGATCACGTTCTTAGGCTCGATAGGATCCATCGCACGGAGGACGCGCACCTAGTAATAAGTTAGCATTGGATCCTCGCTCGACCAGTTCCAAGTGATGCTCTACCTTCTCGTCGCGGATATCTTCAGCGGAGAATGAGATGGGTCGCTCCATGGCAAGCAGTGTCAACACTTGCAAGAGATCTAGAGAGCATGATTAGGTCACCATCCACATCTGCGAGGCGGTTTCCTTGGACATACGGTTCTGCATGACATCACGGATAATGCCGAATTCATCAAAGTAACCACCACGACCCTCAGTGCCGAATGGCTCTTTAAATGTGATCTTAAACCAGATCTTAGCTCCTAGTCACACACTCAACTAGGGCCAGTGTGTACATACCTGAACGTTATCGATGTGGTGACGGTTCCAGGTGGCATTGAAGAATTCATTGCCAAAGCGCATGATGAGAATGTTCTTGACCATCTCCTTTCCAAGGTAGTGGTCAATGCGGAAGATTTCGTCTTCCTTCCAGTTAGGCTCGAGGGCTTTCTGGAGGTCTCGCGAGCTCTGGAGGTCCTTGCCGAAGGGCTTCTCTACCTGTGCGCGGCAAATACCGAACTAATGAGCACCTTTCTTTTGAATTTATCGCTCAGGAGAAGGTGACTTACAATGATGCGGGCGATGCCTTTGGTGGGGTAGCAGTTGCGCTTCAATTGATTTGAGACTGTGGTGAAGACGCTAGGAGGAAGTGCCATGTAGAAAATTCTGTTCTGTTCCTGGTGACCAGCCTCGATCTCTTCAAGGTGCTTGGTGAGGTTGATGAATGATTCATCCTGGTCGTACTGGCCACTGACATAAGTACAGAGCTCGCAGAAACCGTTCAACTGTTCTTCGATTTCCTTGGTGGGGGTCTTGATATACGAGCGCACTCGTCGGATGTATTCCTGGTGGTCCATCTTTGTTCGAGCATATCCGACGATCTTAATGCCCTTGGGGAGGAATTTGTTGCGGTACTATGCGAACAGTCAACTGGGGCAAATTCGGGATATCTGATCTCTTTTGAGATTATCGGTCGGTACGCACAAGGCCAAAGAGAGCTGGGTACTAACGGAAATCGGTCAGTTTCGGATTTCATGGGTAGTAAGCATTGTGCAGGACAGTACTTACAGTCTTCTTCTTTGCGAGATCTCCCGATGCACCTAGTACCACGATGACGGTGTCATCTTTAAGTTCGATCGTGCTGCGCGGAAGATCCATATTAGCAGACAGGGATTAGAGGACAAGGAGTTCGATGTATGTCGATCAGAGCAGGCAAAAAGAGAAAAAAACGACAAAAGAGAGACAGCTAAGGGAAGACAATGATAATAGTTGAAAAGAACTTCGACAAGACAAGAAATTGATTAGGCACAAGCTTGAATCAAGAGCACAGATTTGTGGTGAGTAGCAAGAATGCGGCCTTTTGAAGATTTAAGCCGGAGGTGGGTGAAAGTTTAGCTGACTGGTGGTGGGCTGTGAAAAATGGAGGGGTGGGAGTGATGTCACCCAGCTAAAACTCACCCATTAAGGCGCTCCTCGGGGGTTGTGCTAGCCATCTTTCGTGAAGAATGATATCAACGATCGCGACAAAGACAGGAGAATAAGAGGAAGGATTTGGGATGGGTATATAGAGGAAGAACAGTATAGGGAGGAGAGTAGGCAGAATAAGGAGAGAGAGAGAAATCGGTTTTGTTGGAAAAGTCCCCAACAATAATTCTTCCCGGCGGAGCAAGTACTTTTTAACGCCGTGAGGGCTTCCCTGGGAGAGCTATGGTTCAAGAACGGTGCTAATTGCTTGCCTGCGTCGCTGCTAAATTACAGTGAGGTAAGGTGGGCGATGCGCTTAGCAGGGGGGTGGGGCGAGAGTAGTGACCGGGCTGCTGTCTTCCACTACTATGGCTGTAGGTAACTAGTAACTTTACTCCTGCTTCTTTCCAAGGAGCTGATGCTTGAAACGTTTAGTACACGGTAATAATAATCCATTATCTACGGCGCATCTATTCCCAATTTTTTTTTATATCTTTCTTTCCCTGAGCTCCGAGGACTAGAACCGGGGCGGATCATTATGCAATTCTTCTTTCATCATTCGTCTGGGGATACCCTCTTATTGATATTTGAATAATTTAGCCTCGTGGGAATGACTTGATGTTATATCATCCTTAGGTACTCCCCGAACCATACCGTACCAATCTCTTAGATCTCAACCACGACCCCTCATCAAGCGACTCTTCCAACTATAATTTGCTGCCCTCAGTATCAATAATGCTAAATAATGCTAATATAATCTTACTGGCGACAATCTCCCACACCTAGTGTGGATTTTATCCGAACCACCTTCTACAGTACCAAGTCGTCTGGAAATTTCATCCTTGACCACCAGATCCACCACGAGCCATCACATCCAAGGACGGGCGACTCCCTTTACGTCGAATCCCATCCAAGTTGACCCCGCGCGAACCCCTTTCATGCCGTAATAATTATCTGACACCCTGGTGCTGTCTGATCTGACAGACTTCAAAGACAAATCAAAAAAAGAAACCCGAAAAAAAGCACCGCAAGGCCAGCTGCCCCTCTCCGATACTGGAAAGTAACCTCCCCCTCCCTTACATCTTGTTTTCATAAACCCCAGCAAATCCGTGGCGGGGAAGCCCGTCTGTTCGATGTTAAAAATACAGACTATACTACGCGTGTCTCCACGGAGCTTCAGCTACGACTCGTAAATTAGTGTATGATTATTATTGTCATTATTGCTTAGAGTTAATAAATATCTATCTATTTATATATTGTGTCTGTCTCGTACTTGAGATGGTTATCATGGATCTGGTTTTGGTTCAAAGTATGGAGTCTTCCACGTGCAATATGCATCACCCTCCTACACCTCAACAATATTAGTAGAGAGGTTTGAGTAGCATTGCATACATTCTCTTCAGTCCATACGGGCAATACATTTTAAGGAGTACAACGAAATAATACCGAACTCCGAAAAAGAACCAACCACCCATAAAACCATTGATCTGAGTCTATGACTGCAAGTGCACCGAGGACTAAATTGATACTATGGAACCGCACTCCGTGGGGATGGATCAGCAGATTTGTCATGTCGAAAGAACGATGCGGATTCTATTTTTCCGGAGGAACAAATCGTTCCAGAGTAATATCTACTACTAATCAACTAATCAGTTATCAGACTCAGGGTACTTCGGCCCAGCTTACTCCGGTCGATGAAGAACGGCAAAAGCTCATGGATCGTCAATAATGATGATCATGGGACTATTAGATATATGGAGAAGTCTGAAATGGATTACTTATTACTCCGTCAATCGGCATATATTGCTTTTTCACGTTTATGTATGTAGGTATTTTCTTTTTCCACCCCTCATCAACCATTTGTTGGTTTTTTGTATACCAGTAGAATTACTCCGTAGACTAGAAAGAAACCTCATGCTTCAAAAAAGCGAGATGGTCCCCCCGGAGCAGGGTCAGTTTGCCGATTGCCAGGAAAGTGGGGCATGCCATCGCTGTATTTCCTAATGGGTGCCTCGGTCTGGGCTTTTCCTCATCAGAATTTCTAGTATCATGTACGCTAGTGTCATCCTTCTAGAACGAGCATTAATAGAAACAGAGAAGGGAAGGGAAGGTTGAGTATATATGGCTTGATGACTCCACTACTACCGCTACAATGGCTACAGTGGTAGGTCCAAGTGTGCCTCATTCATATATCGATCAAGTTTCAACAGAGACCAAATCAAAAAAGACCATCTTCATGCGCAATTGTTGGGGATCCGTCTGACTAGAAGTATAGAAGGAAGCCGTGGAACCTTATCAGAGCTGCAGGATGAGGAGTCTTTGCCGCTCTTTTTCCTCAGTTTGTCTTCTCTTTTTTTTTTTTTTTTTTTCCAAATTCCTGCTTGTCACACCTCTCATCCAGGAGAATGATCCAGTAACATGTTTTGTCAGCTGGGGACGCTCTAGACAAAGCTGCATCAATCACCCTCGGAGGACAGTAGGCCGACGGTAAAATGGTGACATTGGTGGGGTTGAGAGATAATAATAATCACCGAAATTTAAAAACCAAGAAAACCAAAAAAGAACAAAAAGCAAAAGCAAAATGATTATCTCGGAATTCGGATAATCTAATAATCCGTAATCTCCCGAAAATTGCTTAGCGTAGGATGGGCGGTAAGCAGAAAGTGCCAATTCAAGGTCACGGGACTGAGCCCAGCCCTGAGGCAACTTCTCACTCGCTAAGCGTCCCGTTTTAGGTTTAGGGCGAGCCCACCGCCCGAACACACGCCCTTTGCAAATTTGGAGCCTTTGTGCGGTCGTTTGTCAATCCTCAACCGAAGCGACGACAACCACGACAAACCCGGACGACTTTCTGCGGGTCATTTTCTGACTTCCTTCGACTTGTTTGTGTTGCCCGCTTGTTGCTCAGAAAATCCGTCACAATGCCTTCGGAACAAGGTCACAGACGTGAGTTTACCATCATCTGTTCCTGAGTTACATTACCCGATGAATCATCTTGTGCGCGGCGGTGGATGTGGGACTCTTTGACTTGGGGGATGGGTAGAGGAGAGAGAGATATTCATAAGAGAGTCAAAGAAGGGGCGCAAGAATGAGAGAGTCGTTGTTTTTCGTTCTGTGATGAAGATGCTAACTGAATGTTCTCATATAGTCTACGTTAAGTAAGTTGCAAACCCCCCGTTGTCTCGCCCGCGCAAGGTCGTCAATCCACAATGTCATATTCGGGAGGATTTTAAATACCATCGGAGACGAGAAATGGGATCATCCAGCAGACAGCCAGATCAGATGGATTAATACGATTGTTTTTATAGGGGTCGCCACCTGAGCTTCCAGCGCTCCAAGCGCGCTGTCAACCCCAACACAAGGTACCGATCCACACAAATCGAGAAGAGCGAATACTGGGAATTATATGGAAATCTGACGCATGGTTAAATAGTCTGATCAAGATCGACGGTGTTGACAACACTGAGGCCGCGAAGTGAGTAGTTCGAAACTACCATAAGTTGGGAATAGTCAAGGGACACTTTTGCTAAGACGGTTTTTACAGCTTCTACCTGGGCAAGAAGGTTGCTTTCGTCTACCGGGCCAAGCGTGAGGTCCGGGGTTCCAACATCCGGGTTATCTGGGGCAAGGTCACCCGTCCCCACGGTACGTGATGCGGTCCTTGATTATCTGAGTTCGAGAGAAGGAAAGGTTTATATTAGACGAGAAATGTCTATGGAGGAGCCGGGGCAAAAATTTCAGGTGGATGACAGGCAAAAGCTAACGATGTCATTTCACAGGCAACTCCGGTGTTGTCCGCGCACAGTTCCGCAACAACCTCCCCCCCAAGTCCTTCGGTGCCACCGTCCGTGTCATGCTCTACCCCTCCAACATCTAAATGACCCCCATGTTTTTATATGTTAGTGGCAGTCCGGGTTCTTTGCGCAGAAGGTCAGGCAAGGAGTCAACGGTATGAGCCGAGGTTTTGAAATGGGAGTTAAAGCGGATTGATAATGTTCGTGGGAGAGGGCAGGGCCATTCTCAGCCCTACGAATTAAAAAGGAATCAAAAAAGAAAACTCTTTCTATTTACGTTTTTTTTACGTGGTTTTAATGCCCCATTCTTTTTCATAGATATCTCAGGACGGCTTGCCTTGTTATCTTTTGTTTCATGCAAAAAAAAAAGGCGGGACGTGATATGTCTTCAGAGAGCATGGGCTTTTTTTCCATGTGTATCTTGACCGCTCATAAACACAACCAATCCACACACCATTTCAAAATCCAATCGGTGAATTCCATACAGAAAATAAAAGTTTGGGACGGTAATATTCAATCGATGTGGTTATGGCACAGACCCTAGAAACTTGAAATTCACAAGAATACATGCCCAATGCGACGATCTCAAAATACATGCTATACTGCCCATCCATCTACCGTAAAGCTTTCGAAATGAACCCTTGCGCTCGATTGCTATAACAAAAGCCCTCAACTTCAGGATAGAAGCAACATCAATCCCTCAAATCCCCCTTCTATCACTTACCTTCTTCTCCCTATCGCCAGGTCCCCGTCCGGGACAGGCGCTATTATAGTATCCTCGACCTCTCAATGCATCGTCAATCACGACGCATGAATTGGTGAAACCGACGTCTTCTTCATGCACGACTCCCTGACAGAAAGTATCAGAAGCTATATTAGGGAAAGCCTGCATGTTTGTCAGATAACGTGAATGCAAGGAGACATCGTCACAGGCAAGACAAGATGTGTTGACTGTTGAGTGTGTCGATCTATATTTTGTCGTCTTGAGTTATATACCTGACCTTTTCATCTAACTTTACAATATCAAGGGGGGGCTAAGAGATCCCCGGGGTTGCTTGCCATAGCCCATTCAATACGTTATTTTGTGCCATCACCGAGTCGTATTTTGGTCGCTTGTGGCTTGTGGTCTTTGGAATATTCGGCTGACGATGTCATACGCATAAAGAATACTTGAGATAGACCACGAGTGTTCACCATTCTACATGTCACTTCTCCGAATGAGCTCGATAAGATGGATGGGGAGTACGAGAATATATGGCCATTGGCGCTCCTCCATCACGCACGCTACCTTTCAGGTGCGGGTTCGATAAAAAAAAGTTGTTCAATCGGCTGCATTTGTATGGTCATACAGATCCATCTACGCGGTGTATTACCCTCGATAGTTGCAAAGACTCGATCCTTGAAGCACGAATGTAGAGGTAGATTCGGCGTACGATATCACCTGTGGGCTTCTTTGAAGAAGCAGGTGAGAATAACGGTAAGGAAGAGAGAAGCGTAAGGTTTGCTCAGCCGGAATTCGAACTCGACGCCCAAGGCTTATACGTTGGATGTTCGATTCTGTATCTGAGGTACTAAGGAGTACACTCATAGAGCGAACTCTGGAATATGAGGACGAAACCGACGAAGGAATGCAGCCTATAGATACCTAGACAATTGATTGACCTGGCCGTGCTGACAGTTACGAAGCCCATTACCTAAGCTTCCCACGGCCAGGTTTCATGGCCGTTTGAAAACTGAATGATGGCTCCGATCCATCTACGGACTATCTGGAATGTCAAATTTGGGTTGGTTATCCGTGGTACACCTAGGAGTGACAAACGGAGGGTAGTATAGAGAATCGGGGTATGATCTGTGATAAACATCTTTGCGGGCCTGGAGGAGACGGACTTTTCCCATGGGCGTCCGTTTCATGAAAGCTAAAGTTTTGTGTTTGCTTTTTATTTCTGTTTCCTATTCTCAATGGGGGCTTTGGCAGGACTCAAGACAGCATTAGGATACTCAAGTAGATGTTTAGAATGGAGAGTCACTCTGGATGTTCCTGAATGGGATCCCAACGGGCACATTCGGTTAATCATCCCAAGAAGTTTCCTAAGAACAAGATAAACAAGATGAATGTCGGCTCAATTCACTTATAGCAATGTACCTTTTGCGCCCTATTCAGCTTATGAGCTGAGAAGCACGCGAGACGATGTTGTCCCTCAGTCCGATTACAAGTATCTTCCTCAACCTCTTCCTAGCGTAAAAGAATCTGCCATTTATGTAGTTCTAAACATTAACCAGTGTCTGACACTCTGGCCTCGCCCTCGCCCTAAGAACGAGGTCCTAATTCTCAGCGGCTTGCAGGGCATGTTTCATCGGGGGATTAAGCCCCACCAGGCCTACGAAGTGTAGTCCAGAATACTCCGCTGGGATGAGATGTGGGTGTATATCGTATCCCTTTTCGTCGAGAGAGAACCTGCACCCGAGAAGTTCCTCTTCCGACTCTGCAGTCGTAGGGACGACGGACGAGCCCTATAATGAGAGCGAGGGGGGATCGCCGAAGAAGATATTTACGTCGTCCATCTCACGATATATCTTGAAACAGGAACGGAAAGCTGTAGCGCCAGAGCTGGTTTTGTTTTAATGTGGTCTACTTCCGGCCAAGGTTATGGTGTTCTGCCGTCGGTGCAATGGAGGAACGGAGAAAGAGGGATTTAGAGATTACGCGGCTCAGATTAGGATGAGATACTGTAGGCAATGCGTTTGAGGGAGATGTGGTACCGTACTTGGTGAATATAATAAACGTTTTTGAAAATAGATAAAGTCAGCTCCTAAACTCAGATATATATCTCTTTATCCAAAAGTTTTGTCATCTAAGCCTAGCTCCTCACGGCTGAGCTGACCCCATTATAAGTAGCACAGCATGAGGATAAAGGAGCTCTTGTTATCTGTGTTAGTTTTGTCTTCTCATCATACGACTCCCATGCCGACATGGAGGCGGATATTCATTACCTAGTATAGTAGGTTCCACACTTGGAGAGAGCCAGCCTCCAGAGACCTCCTTCTCTACTTCTATGTAGATTTAGCAGACAAATTTGAGTCCGCCATAGTTAATGAGCACTTAAGACGGAGGTTCTTGGTGGGCGAGTCGGTTTAGGCTCGAAGAAGAATTGCGGTAGACTGACGAATCGTGCTAGAAGCTGGGAAAGTGCAAGATCCACGCACGTCTATACCATACAGACTATTTCCCTCTCTCTCGGGGTTTGAGCAGACAGAAACAAGAAAGTTAAGTTGACAACTCAGATATGATATCACGTCTACAATGCAGCCTGCAACATAAGCTTCCACACCTCGAGGGAGGAAGCTGCATCCTCTATGCATAATAAGAAAACAAATTACCCAGATCTAGGTTCCACGCCACAATCACCCTTTCTACATAAGTAGAAGGGTAGGAATTAGACCTAAGGGAAAGTTGGTAAAAACTATCTAGGTATCTGGTTCTGGACTCCTTGCATGGAGCGTGTTGGATCCTGAGTTTATGGGCATTAAAGTAGGCGCCATCTCCCCACTCCAAGACCCACTGGCTGTTGGAATGAAGATCGTCGAATCCTTTTAAACCAACAGCCAATTATTTTCCAATGATGTTCTGTCTTTTAATGGTTCTATGACGTTGCCTTGTGTGTTGGATGAAGAATTGGTTTTTACGCCATTGGTAGAGTTGCCTGGGTTTTAGGTACCCGGCCGATAATAATTTTAATGATAGAGTGGTGACTTAGGGAGTAGGATACGAAAACGCTTTGATGAGCATATCTTCCTGTTAATTCCGTCTCGCATCTTGGGCTTAACTGGTTAAGCTTCTTGCCGACTGATAAGGTAGCTTGTGCCAACTGGGCACCACTGGCAACTTCAGCCGTGTTTTTAATCGGTGTGGCTGGTGGCCAATTGGAAAGCGGCGGATGTCGCCCAAAATTGGGGGAAGGGTCAAGCAGCCGAGCTTGCGCGATGATAGCACAATAAGCTTGAGAAAATCCAATTCAATCCAATTGCATTCCAGAACCCCTGCCTTGTTTTCCTGTTGATTTTTGTTTTCACTGATCAGGTCAGGGAGGTGGCGATGTATTGGTTGATACAGCTAGAAATACTTTTTGAACCAAGGTAGCACAGTCATTTATTGTTGAACAGACTGGAGTCTACAGTACTAGTACCCTAGTAGCAGATAAAAATAACCACAAATCAACTAGCCTGTTACTAATATTAATACCCAGGTAGAATAAACCTGGTTCTGAAAAGCCAGTAAACCCAATTTTGAGAGTGAAAACACAGGGCTGTCATAGTCTGGAGCAAGCGAGATGATCCTGATACCCGAAGCTTTGATGTGTTGTCGTTGTTTACCTTTTTTTATTATCTGTTCTCTTTTCTTTTCTTTTTTCTTTTTTTTTTTTCATTTCTTCTGAGCATTTTGTTGCCTTAAGGTTGGTTCCTGGCACGAGGTGAAGAGACCACTGGTTGGGTGGCTGGGAGAGATGTGGTTGGGTGGCCTCATTGGTTAAGATACAACCTTGGAACCTTACAGGTGAGGGGAACCTTGAAGTTGCGTAACACATCCATGATCCATCATGAGGTACCTAGACAAGGGCCTGTTCACAACTCTTGTGCTGTTCATTAATCATAGTAGTCCCTTTAATCTGAAGTAGCTTGGTGAACTAGATTGGGTAGAAGTCGACTTGACGGAGTATTCAATTCCCTTAGGACTTTTTGCTCGTTGCCTCGTTTTCTCGGGTTGCTGATCGGTGGCTCGTATTAAAAGATTAGCTTCCACCGGTGGAAGTAGTAAATGAAGACAGTGAGCACACTATGAAGTAAGTCCGAGACGGCGAAGACAGAAGACCTTCAGAACTTCATGATATACCTACAAGGAAGTCTACAAGTCTACCTGACTACCAGAACTCAGTCCTTCCAGGTGATCCGGTGATCTCCTAAAAGACAACCCGAAGCTACCAAAGTTCAATCCGACTGGGTGGCTTGAACTTGTCCAACCAAGCTGATAGGAGATGTTCCAACTGCTCTTCCATCGGTTCTGCTGGTGCTGACGCAATTAGTCGCCTCTTATTGCGTGGCGCTCGTCGTCAACACCACCTCCAGCTTTCAAACAAAAAGCCTCAAGCACCCTCAAGCACCCTCAACTGTAGATAGAATCTTCACCCCCCCCTCATCCACCCTCGTTTTGTGCAGAATGCGCTTTCTCTTGATCGAACTTTCTTCACCTGGCATTTAATCTCGCATCCTCCTGCTGGCTAGCGCCCGCCATCACCGTCCTCTTCTGGGTTCCCTACTGTCGATCTCCAACCAGCTTTTTTTTCCCACTATTGCCTGTTGTCTAACTAGTAGACCATCAGTTGCAGGGTTAATTTCCTGGCTGTAGCCTGATTTCACCAGTCTCAGACTCCCCACAAGGCCTGTTCTGTCATTCTCTTGCAGTGACAACTGGCTGCGAGACTCTGGTGGCTTTCCTTTTTTCTTTTTTTACTTTTTCTTATTTTTGATTACTCTGTATTTTTTTTCCTTCTCTACCCTTCGCTTATCGACCGCGCGTGGCCTCAAAACTGCTCTGTAAAGATATCATACAGCTTTCCCTGTATAGTCCCTCTTCGTCGTTAAATCATAATTACGCAACAACCAATCCCCCCTCAATTTCCCGCCGCGCACCCCAAACGGTGACGCCGCGTCGCCTTCAGGTTCACCTTGGGTCTGAGACGTGCAGACGAGAGTCCGCTCGACGATCTCGTACCTCCTTCGATCAAGCAGACAATAATTGTCGTTTTCGATCTTACATTGCTTGGCGGTTTCCACTCGTATCGTGGCTGCGCTCCACTCCATAGCGGAGATCGCAACTAGACCCAGCAGCTCCAATTCTGTGTATCAGCCCCTAAGGGCGCCAATTCATCATAAAAATGGCGTCCCCCCAGCCGGTCGCGTCTCCTGGGCGCAGTCGAGGTTTCAGTTCTAGCGGGAGGTCCGAAAAGTCCAATCGATCAAGCGGTTCTGGCAACAAACTTCATATCACGGAAACTGCTGAAGAGAAAGCTAGACGCAACCTTCACACCAAAGCCGATCCGATGATTGCGATGAGTGAAGCGCAACCAAGTATGTTCTTATCGCGATATTCCCGTTCCGTTTTGGCACATTCTTCTCTACCGGCCCGTGCCCAACTTGATTTTACTTGACGGGCCGATAGACTCGGTGGAGAATACAAAACTGACACAAATTCTTTAGATTTGGTTGCTTTTGAAAGGTCAAACTTGGGAAGTTTAAGAGGAATGCAACATAAAGACCAGTATGGCAATATTATAAGTACGATTTCTACCATTCTTCTGTTCAAAATGCTCAGGAAAACCCGTCTTTGGCTAACTATTTACTTCCCGCTAACAGCTGAACCCGATCTTTCCAACCCGACCCGTCCTCGATTCGAGCGACCCTTGGACACAATCCGCTCTTTCGAGGCTGCTATTTATGGAGCATATAGCAGTCGCCCCGTTTCTTATGCGCGAACAGGTGGGTTCCCCCCCTTACTCCGCGGATGTATAACCCATCATTAATTGGATATGGTGCAGGGGAAGAATCAACTCCAGGGGCAGACTACAGCAGGCGGAGTAGCTATTATGCAGGTATAATACCCTCACCAGGCAATTAATTGTTTCCAGCTATTGCGCGCCCGATTGGCCCTCTATTTGAGAAAGAAAATAATGAGCCTAGCTAACGGAGTCGCGCATCATTACAGGAGCAAACAAATATTCCAATCGAGGCTATAATGACCAAAACGGCCATGGGGGGCATTCGAATGGCCGCCCCAACTATTCGCGACCGAACAGTTATATTGATAATGGAAATGGTTACCATAACGGTGGCGGGCCACCTTCTGAGAATTACTACCCATACAACCAAGGCGGCGGCCGCCAACGGCCTCGCCACCAAAATCGAGCGTATACGGACCAGCCGACATATGCCAACAGTAATACCCATCCTGGATATGCTCAGAATGGGTATCAACGATCATACGATAATGTGACCGCCGCGTCAGGCTCGGGATCCGGGAGCAACACCGATCAATGGGGCAACTCGACCGACCCCAGCTCGGTCAACAGTTCTATCGATCAGCTGCAACAACAGCAGCACCTACAGTATCCACCGCAGCAACTTGAGGAGAGGCCTGTTGCAGAAAACTACGGATTTCAAGGATTCGGCCCCGGCCCCAATTACAATGGCAATGCATTGGCGTCCGGGGTAAGAGGAAAACTCGGTTATGGTCAGGCTGCACCAGCCACCGATCCGAATCTTGGTGGTCCTGTAGGTGGACCTCCGCCTGCAGCAGGTGCAGCTGAAGCGCCTGGTCGCCGCCATCTCCAACGCAAAATCGTGGCCAACGGCCCCTCGGAAGCAGGCGACACAAAGAGAAAAAGCTGGTTCAAACGAAGATTCAGCAAGAACTAGTTGCATCCCCCCCCTTTCTCGTCCTTAATTATTTTGCACCTTGATTCGATGCGTTGTTTTCCACACTATTACCCCCTCGCGCGCATTTGTAATACCTCTACCGGCGTTCTTCATCATTTATGCTCCATTTGATTTTCGAAATAGGACCGATAATAGCAATATGCGCAAGGATCTGGGAACCTACTCTTTCTCTCTTTTTTTTTTTTACCCTCTACTACATTTTATTTTTCACAGTCTTTCCTTTTGCAGGGATCAACTATTGATGGATTCATGACGATATTTATGATGCATAGGAGCACATGATTTATTCCCCCTCCCCCTCCTAACACCTTTTTTTTCCTTTCTTCTCTCTCTTATTTCCCCACTATTTACATCTTTTCGTGGAATATTATTTTACAAGGTTATGTTTGTGCAGGTATTTCGTGAAATGGGTGGATTTATGGATTCATAATTTGAGAGGAGAAAAAAGCAAACCAAACCATACATGAGCGGCTCTTTTATATCCTTCTTCCATTTTGTTTTCGAGTATTGGATTAGCATGAAGTGATCAATTCTATGGATTAGAGTGTTGATTATTGAGATAAGATATGTGCCTAGGTGCCTAGACCTAGGTAGGTTTATAATAACATCTATGTAGGGAATGCAGGATGAATGAATTGAAACTTGCAATGGGTAATATTGACTAAAATCAAATAGGGAATCACAACAGAAAAACACACATCAATCAATCAGTCACCAATACAACATAGGGTATACCTAGGTATCATCCCCCTGCCGGCCCCTTCTTGCCTATCACCATCATCATCGAAAAACCGAGGAACCCCGAAAAAAAGTCACAGTCAGAGTTAAGAGTCACCTTGATGTTGGTTCGTCTATTTCTTCCCCAGAAGCTTATTCTTCAATTTATCAGCCCACCCCTCATACGCGACGCCCTTCTGCGCCTTCTTCTCGGCTTTCTCCTCGGCTTTCTTCTCGGCCTTTTCGGCCTTCTCCTTCTTGTGTTCGGGGTCTAGGTGGACGTTCCCTTGTCCGCCGCGCTGCGACGAGTTAGTCCTGGTACTGGATCTTCTTAATAGGTAGTGTAGTAAGGAGATGGGGGATGAAAAAGAAAGGTAGGTAGGTTGTAACGCACCCCAGTATGGTAATCCCCGTCAACCGAATCGCGGATAGAAATCTCGGGGACGAATTCGGAGTCGTGGGGGGTTTTGGTCGTGGGCTTGACGTGGGGGGAACCGATGTTACCGGCGCCGCCGCGCTGTTATACGGATGATGATGGTTAGTTGGATCTGGGTAGATTATATAGATATATATATATAATATAGATAGATGGAGACCTAGGTATGTATAGATACCTGTCGCGCAACAGGGAAGGGAGGCACATACACCAGCTGAATAAGCGCCGTCGCCTTGGTCGCCATAGGCGCCCTCACGGACTATACCGGCATCGACATATCTGGTGGTTGGATTTGGTTAGACTCTCATACACGGTGGGAGGGTAATTGGGGGAATATGAGCCGAGGAGGGGAGGAGGGCACGAACTGGGTGGGATCAGCGCCGATGTTTCCCTGGCCTGGATTGTAGAGATGTTATTGCTAGTTCATCAGAAGACGGATATCTAGAATAGATGGATTGAGGGATAGATAGCGGGCCAAGGGCTATAAAAAAACCAAATAAAAAGAAAAAGAAAAAGAAAGAAAAAAAAAAGGCTAGACTAACCTCCTCGGCCGTGGGAGACGATAGGTTCCTTGGGAGCTTCTTCCGCCATGATGATGAGGAAGTTGCGTTCTCGGTTAGGTTGTCACGGCTTTGATTTATGGAATGGGAGGGAGAAGAGATTAAGGGATTCGAAGGAAAGGAAAGAGGGAATAGGGAGGTAGATAATGTGTTTATGGATGGCTTTTGGTCTAGACGCTAGACTCGTTAGCAGGTGAATGAGGTGAGTTCCTGAACGCCCTGGCTTGGAGGGAGAGTTAGTCGAACCTTCGATAGCGGCTATTTGATGACGAGAATAGTGGTTAAGAAATTGAGCCTAGTGGTAGTACCTTCACCTGGGTGTATGACGTTGATAAGTATGGTGGTTGATCAGGTGAGCTGATAAGATAAGGCTGGTGGGTTAATTGGTGACTAACCTTTTGATTGATAGTGAACAATCTACGTGCTTGGCGTTCGTATAGCAGGATCACTACCTCAGAGCCGGACGAAGTTAAGGAAATTAATTCACCTAGGAATATCCGTGTGGTGGGAGGAAAATGAGGGAAAAAGAAAAGAAAGCTATGTACAAAAATGACACAAACAGTGCTAAGGATACTAGGTAAGTTGAGTAACCCAGTCATCAGGCACCGCCGCAATCTATCCCCCAGCATGATGCCACCAGCACACTTTCGATTGGCTTTGCCTGATCGACAACCACCCAATTACTGCTGCTTCTTCTCGGCGGGAGGGCCGCCTCCTGTCGTGGGCAGACCCATGAAGATCTTGAACGAATCATAACTATTTCAAGTTAGCCAAGAGTCTCACATCTGGGAAGGGTGGAAACTAGGGCAGGGATGGAAAAAGGCAAAAGGGTATTCGGCCTACATCATCCATTGGAGTCCGGTCTAGATAGTTGTCTGGTCAGTGGCAGTTCCAAATATATATACTTCAGATACAACTCACCAGAGTTCCGATCATGACAATCCTGACGGGGAGACCATTCCATAACCCGGCGAAACCAATGTCCTTATAGATCCGGCTCATCGCCGCCCCAAACGCCTCTCCAGCCTGGCGGTTGGCATTGAGCTTGCTCACCATCACATCAGCGGGATGGGAAACAACTGCGCACAGGATACCAGCAAGATAGCCTCCGCTAAATGCAACGGCAGTCTGCGCACCCTTGTTGTAGTCAGATTTCTGGCCAGGCAGGTTCTTGTAGATGAGTTCAACAATGGTCTCGAACGAAGCGAACTTCATCATAGTGTAGGGGATTTGCCGGCCCCACAGTGGGTACAAACCCTTGTATAGACTGATCTGTCAGTGACTTCAGGCGGCTACTAAGCACGTTTTCACTTACCCAGAAACACCCTCTTTTGCGATAACACTAGAGATCCCACCAAACGTGGACCGGAACTCGGGAGGAAGGGTTGTTTGCGTGCGCACCTTAACTGCTTCGAAGGGACAGAGGGCAATATCAGCAATTAGCTCCGCCGATGCACTGGCGGCCAGATATAGGGAGGTCTTCCATCGGGTCGCGTTCTCAACCCCGACCAGGTCACTGTAGAATTTCTTAAAGTACTCGTAACCCCCATACTTGAATGCTCCTTGGGCCTTTGATGGAATTAGCTTTGGCCCGACGAAGTAGTCTTTCGGCCGCTCTAGCTTACGCTGTAACCAAAGAATGTAGGACTCCAGCCAGTGAACACTCCTCTCAAGCCTTCTGCTCCACGAATTTTTCGGAATGCATCAATGTTGCTCTTGTAAAGAGAGGAATCGACCTGACGCCGGCATTTGATGAGATCTAGGGGGGTGACTGCAGTGTGAGTAAGGCCCTGTTAGACCTATCAAGTCAGTACGGGTTTAGAGTGGGAGAAGAGAAGTTAGTTCATACGCAGGCGAGCAGACCACCAAAAGTACAGGCGGCGTAGTATTTAGGAGTCCATGGCTCGATCTTGCCTGTCTTTGCCTGTGCCTTTTGGCTGGCGAGTTCGTATTCACGCACAGCCTCTTTGGCCAAAGCATCGGCCTTTTGCTTTGTATCATCAATAACACTCCATGCTGGAAATACCTCTCGTTTCCTGAGCTCTGTAGCCCCCGATTGTTGTGTTTGTTGGTTGAGAGTGTGCTGGGGGGAGAAAGCTTTGGCGATATCCTTGTCGGAGGGAAACATGATGGATTATTTGTTTAACTGTTTTAAAACACCGAAAAATTCCAGGTCAGTTTATTTATCTCAAGTATAGGCCGAAGATGGGGGTTGCATTGTCAATAATACCAAACTGATCACGGTATACTAAACTGTAAATCGTCCCCACTCTGGCTGGATGCGGGCGGGAGATGGAGTATAGCTTGGACCCAAGTGTAGGCGATGATTCTCTCTAGTAAAATCTAGAATAAAAAATTAATGGCGATCCAGGAGGGATAAAAAGGCGATAAAAGGACGACCAACTCTGGATGCAAGAGGTAAACGCATTAGCATTTGGCAACAGTCCAATGGGTTGCTTGCTGCTGATGTTGGTGGTCCAGTGTGGTGTAAATGACGTCGGGGCATGTGACACCACACGCCGATCCCGATCGGGTAGTGGGTCAAGGGTGCAGTGGCTTCAATTTGCTTCAATCATCCATTTCAAGATCTTCTTCCTTAATTATCTCCGGACAAAATCTCACCAACCCCGCCTACCATTGCAGCCATTGCAGTAGTGCAATCGCTATACAGCTTAATTGGCGAATCCTTTTGTTTCCCCTCTACGGAACTCCTGACTGCCTCTTTTCTATTGCCCCTCATCTCTTGCCGCGGGATCAGTCAAGATGGTCTCGTATATCTCTGCAAGTGAGGCATTTGCCCGCGAAAAGCTTTCTCCCAGCGCAACTGAGTCTAGTTCTCCGGCTTCATGGGCAGACAAATACCGTGGCGTGAGTCATTCTGACATTCCGTATGGGGTCGAAAAAAGCCCGACTTAACATACTTTTATCCGACCCAGGCCACCGTGGAGGATTTAGATCCACCCCCAGCACTCTCAGTGTCTCCTAGCTCTCCGATATCTTCCGCACTGCTTGCCGCTTACGAACGTGACTATACCCATCTTACGGTAACCTCATCGACAAAACGATCTCTGCTCGGGTATCTTAGCATCCCCCGACTGAAGGAGCTTCTCCAAGCTGGCATAGTGAAGGAGTCGGACCCCGTCGAAGCTGCAATGCAGCGATTTAACCGAAAACGAGGCACCTACCAAGTTATCTCCATGGAGACTCCTTTGGAGGAGCTGCAGCAATTCTTCGAGAGCGAAACCGGGCTCAACGGTGAGAAGAGAGAGAAACAAGACTTTGCAGTTGTGACGGATGCGTCGCGCAAGTTTGTTCTTGGTGTTGCGACCAAAGCTGACCTGGAGGAGTTTGTGAAGAGGAGACCATAATTGCTTCACTAACAAATATCTTTCTATATGTTCCTTTTTTTTGTAATTTCTTGATACTTCTCGGTGCATTTCCAGGCGCAGTTATTCAACATGGTCTGAAGGTCCCGCCAATCGGATTTATCATCCATACGACAATTGAATCAAGGCAACTTATTCAAGAATGTTCTTGACCTATAAGAATTATTTAGGAAATATGTATCCTTCCTATTAAGGAGTTACAACCGCCCACCTTAAATACTAGTAGATGATCACACATGCGCGGGATTAACATTCAGTAGTATCACCTCCAGTAGCGAGAACATTTTCAATTGAGTAAAACTGGATATTACATAATGTAAATCATAATGTAACAGCAATGATGAGTATTAGTGATTCGATTTCCCTACTCAGCCTTCTTGCTCTTCTTCTTGGCCTCGGCCTCTCTCTCTTCCTTGTCCTCTTGCCAGGCGACGTAGATGTAAAGGAAGAGTACAATATTGGCCATAACCGCAGCAATAATCCCAGCAACCGTTGAACTGACTGTTTGAGCTACTCAGTGAATGAAGCAACGGAACTAAAGACAGTCGGAACTCACCTCCGAATTCTACAGAGACGAAGTACATCCCAACAGGGGTCGTAACCATAGCGATAGTGAAGCCTACCAGCTTGAGGATAACATGACTATTAAGTATTAGTGTTTAGATCATGATTCTATCATAGGCCTAACTTACGTGGGAACGGCGGGAGTGACATCCGAGGCCGCGGGCGGTTCAGAAGGAGAAGAAGCAGCCGCTTCCGCATAAGATTTTCCTGGACGACGAGAGGCCATTTTGGCAAATTCTGGATGCTCTTGATGTTGAGCGATGAGGTTGATGTTGTGGGCGGGTGATGATAGATGGGGCCAGCTACGTAACAAACGAGGGCAATAAAAATGGTAGCGATAAAATGAGGCTGAAGATCCTTGATCTAATTATGACGAAGCAGGCGGGAATCTCTTGAGCTTCCAGAGCTCCTTTTCGACAATTACCACTCGAAGGGGATATTAAGATTATGAAGCTGTTTGGACTCCAGAATCTGGAGATCTGCGGATGAAATCATCTGGGAGCTGGATGCCGTCGCCTCATTGGCTGCATTCGTGGGGAGCTTGAATGCTGGCTGGAAGTCCCAAATCCCCCTGGCGAGCGGTCGGAGTGGCGAGTTCGGGGGGGAAAAGTAAGAGAAAACTCAATTATCATAGATTCTCTCAATCCGTCTATATTTGATTACTTTTTTTTTTGATCTGACTCTGAGACTCGTCTTAATTTCTGCCCAACACACACCAGCCTCGACCTTTTCCCTCTGGGGGTTAATTGATGCACCATATCACGTGATCCGTCGCGTGTGGGCGCGTTTATTTGCGGAGAAGCAGAAAAAAAGTTGCTGGAGAAGTTCAGACTCTTTGTCCTGACCTGACGGCTGGCAGGCTGGGAACTTCCCGACATCCTTCAGATCTACGATTCATCCGCCCACCATGGAGGATACTGTCCCTGATACGCCTGTCAGTGACAAGAAAATCATCCACAGCACTCCTCCTGCCAGTATTGTGGATGATAGTGATGATGGTGGTTTCGAGACCATCGCCACCCTTCCTGCCAACCACCCACACTACGTATTAACACAGTCTCTTACCCCTGCGACTCAACGCTTAACGCAGCCCACTCAAATCGTCGACCCCTTTTCTGCCAAGAGCAATTCTGTGATCCAAGTCGCCGCCTCCTCTCCTTTAGCCTCCTCTCCCTCCCGTCCTACACCAGTCGGTGGCCGGCTTTCGAACCTCATGGCCCCAAGCGGCACGAGATTTTGTCCTCCTTCGGCGGGGCCTGCGAAGCGTGCCCCGGGGATTGATATGGATGGTCCTACCTATCGCGGGGGCTCGTCCGATGAGGAAAGCCAATTGAGACGGAGCACTGATATCAGGCCGGCCATGTTTGCGAAGACCTCACGGAGCCCGGAGAAGCCTGTCGAGTCTCCGATGGGACGGTTCAAGGAGATTACTTCTTCTGCGCTATACAATCCCTCCGCCCCCGCCGTCAAACGGCCAGCGACCGACCCCGCGCCGAAGGGGATCCCCGTTAAGCGGCCCCGACAAGATGGTCCATCGCGCGCTCAGCCAGTAAATATCAGTGTTAATTCACTAGATGACATTGACGATTTTCAAATAAGAACAAAGGTTCAAAGGATGACGAAGATTCTGCCGCAAAAGTCAGTACGTGATTGTATGCAGGCGCTGCTGATAAAGCGCGGTAATCTTGACGATGCCCTTGAATTTCTGGCGAGCGCTGAGGAACAAGCCCGAGCTAGCTCATCTGAGGATGAGTTGAGTATGGATAAGAAAACGTCTCCCATGGCACCTGCAAAGCAGAAAATTAAGGCCCGTGGGACTATCCAAGATAAGTGGGCTGGGATGCATTTTTCCCAAAAGTCCCAACCATCTCAAGAAGAATCTAAGCCGCGAAGACGCCTGATGAGAGGGCCTAAGACCAGAGTGTCTTCCCCTGGTCCTGCTCCCGCTCCAAGCGATTCCCCCCCGAAGAAACTTGGTCGATTAGTCCAAGGGCGTAAGCGCCCATCGCCTGCGCGATCAGAGTCCCCCGAGGCTCTTGTTATATCTGATGATTCTGACTCGGCGGTTGATCCAGACGAAGGTGTTGGAGACCTGGATCAGAAAGTTCTGACTTTTTTTAATAAGTGCAATGTTTTGGACCTGGCAGACATCGCCGCAATCACCGAAGATATTGCGAGTTATATCATTTCGAAGAGGCCATTTCGCTCCTTAGATGCAGTTCGTGTTATTCCCGCGCCGCCGAATGAGCAGTCAAAAACAACGAAGACTGGCAAGGGCCGCAAAACGCCGAAACCAATTGGTGATAAGATTGTTGATAAGTGTCTGGATATGTGGGTGGGATATGAAGCCGTGGACTCGCTCGTCGCCGAGTGTGAGGCTCTTGGGAAGCCAGTGGCGGCGGAGATGAAAAATTGGGGAGTGGACATCTTTGGCAAACGCGAGGGAGAGCTCGAGCTGGTCTCGATTGACCCGGATACCCATTCAAATTCCCACGATTCTGGAATTGGAACCCCGGCTAGCCAACGATCGGACGAAGACAGCGATAGCCCCGCTTCCAAGGCAAAGGGGACCCGCAGACGGTACATCTCGCAGCCCAGCATCATGCGCGAGGATCTGAAGATGAAAAACTACCAGATTGTTGGTATCAACTGGCTGTCATTACTTTTTGAGAAAGAGTTGAGCTGTATCCTCGCCGATGATATGGGACTTGGGAAGACGTGCCAAGTCATTGCATTTTTGGCTCACCTGTATGAGAAAGGCATCAAGGGTCCACATCTCATTGTTGTGCCTTCATCAACCATTGAGAATTGGCTTCGTGAATTTCAGAAGTTCTGCCCAACCCTCTCTGTCATGCCGTACTACGCGGGACAAGCAGAGCGAGCAGAAATCCGGGAAACAATAGAGGAGAACCGCGACAGCATCAACGTCGTTATTACGACCTACACAATAGCGAAGGCGAAGGTTGATGCACATTTCCTTCGCAATATGAACTTTTGCGCTTGCGTCTATGATGAAGGACACATGTTGAAGAGCAGTACCTCTGTTCTTTACGAGAAACTTATTAGAATCCGCGCTCGCTTCCGGCTGCTCTTGACTGGTACACCACTTCAGAACAATCTTCAAGAACTGGCGTCTTTGCTAGGGTTCATCCTTCCCAAGGTGTTCCAGGACCGCAAGGAGGACCTACAGTATGTTTTCGCAAACAAGGCTAAGACCGTCGATGAATCTCATTCTACTTTATTATCCGCACAGCGCATTGAAAGGGCCAAGTCAATGCTGAAGCCGTTCGTGCTGCGACGCAAGAAGCACCAAGTGATTGATCTACCAGCAAAGATCTCCCATGTTGAATATTGCGAGATGAACACCGCCCAACGCGAAATCTATGACCACGAACAGAACGAGGTGAAGAAGTTACTCGCAGACCGAGCGGCTGGCAAGAAGACGGGGAATAAGTCAGCCAATATTTTAATGAAACTCCGTCAAGCAGCCATCCACCCTCTGCTATATCGCCGCCACTATAATGACGCCATTTTAAAGCGCATGTCTAATGCCTGCCTGAAGGAGGAGCAATGGTCACAGTCAAATCCAGATATCATCTTTGAAGAGTTGCAAGCGTACAACGACTTTGAATGCCACACCATGTGTGTTACGTACCCCAAGTCTTTAGGCAGGTTTGCTCTCAAAAACAACGAATGGATGGACTCTGGTAAAGTGGACAAAATCTGTGAACTCCTCCGCCGCTTCAAGGAGAACGGGGACCGCACCCTTGTTTTCTCACAGTTCACAATGGTCATGGATATCCTCGAAAACGTGCTGGAGAACCAGCATCTGGGCTTCGTGCGCTTGGATGGCCGCACCAACGTCGAGGACCGGCAATCAATCCTCGACGCCTTCCACGAACGGACTGACATCCCCGTCTTCCTTCTATCCACCAAGGCTGGCGGTGCAGGCATCAACCTGGCCTGCGCTAACAAGGTCATCATTTTCGACTCCAGTTTCAACCCACAAGAAGATGTACAGGCAGAGAACCGCGCTCACCGGGTTGGTCAAACGCGCGAGGTGGAAGTTATCCGCTTGGTGACGAAGGATACAATTGAAGAACAAATTTACGCTCTGGGACAGACGAAGCTCGCACTTGACCAGGCTGTGGCTGGTGAAGATCCAGCGGAGTTGAAAAAGTCCGAAGAAGCGGGTATGAAGGTTGTTGAAGAAATGGTGCTTGCTAATATAGAGCCAGCGAAGGAGGAGCCTTAGTATTTTTTTTTGGTCTGTTTCCGTTGAATAATCTAGACCTTCGTCTCTGAGCGATTTTCCAAGATTTCTTTATTCTCTTGTTATTGCGTTTGGCTGTGGGGTTGAATGTCCCTCCTAGTCTCTGGAGCTGTCGAACTCTTGTGCCTTGGGAGTTATGGGTTGTTTTTATATAGAGGCGTTTCGGTTTTGTTGGTATTAGGGTAAACCATAGATCCACACGATCACCCACCGCAAGATCCGGATAATCATACACATTGAATCCAATACCAAACATGTCATTCTCACCTTCCAGAAAAGACATAAAAACAAATCATCCTAATAGTACAAACACTAGGGTATAAACAAACACACTTCTTGGTAAAATCACCTACCCACTACCCACTCCTACCTCGATCCATCCTCATCACCAGACGAAGGACCCCCCCCCGTCTTCCCCCCCTCGGACCCCTGCACCCTCCGATCCAAAATCTCATCCACAATCCCCAACTCCAACGCCTCCTTCGCCCCCATGAAGTAATCTCTCTCCATGAGCTTCTCGATCTCGTCCAGCGACAGCACCTTCTTCCCCGTCAAATGCCGCTTATAGATCTGATTCAGCTGCTCGCGCACCCGGAGGATCTCCTTCGCATGGATGGCGATATCGGTCGCCTGCCCGAAGTAGCCACCGGAGGGCTGATGGATCATAATCGACGAGTGCGGGAGACAGTAGCGTTGGCCTGGGTGGCCGCCGCACAGAAGCAAAGAGCCCATGGAGGCTGCTTGGCCGACGCAGATCGTGGAAACAGGGGAGGCAATGTAGGTCATTGTGTCGTAGATGGCGAGGCCTAGAGTGAACTTTTTTTTTAGCATGGCTCGGAGTAAAGAAAGGGGGGAAGGAAGGGGAGGGGGGATAGACCAGCTGTTACGGAGCCTCCAGGGGAGTTGATGTAAAGGTGGATGGGTTTCTGGGGGTTGTCGGCTTCGAGGAAGAGGAGTTGGGCGACAATGGAGGCGGACATGGTTTCGTCGACTTCACCATTTAGGCAGATGATTCGTTCCTTTTGCTTTTTGTTAGAGCAAGGGATGGCAAAGGGGGGGTTTGGAGGGACGTGCCTTGAGGAGTCGGGAGAAGATGTCGTCTGCGTAGCTTCTGTTAATCATCTATGGGTTGAGTGTGTTTGTTTGTTTCGGGACGTACAAGTGTGCCAGCCACCTCCCTAGATGTAGATTGTTACCTTCCTGTCAAGAGATATTTAGAAGAACTGAGATCGAGGAGACTTACTATCGTCTCCGTCACGAAAGGTGTTGGTGTCCAGCCCCGCGGAGGACGCGCAGCTCCAGCAGCTGACAGCACTGGGATGGAGCTTGAGAAGGTCCGCAGATTGGATAGTTTAGGGGTTGAGCGACAGAGTCGCGGTAATAAGCGACTCGCATTCATGGTGAAGTATGTATTAAAAAGGAAGATGGGGGTTGGAGGAGGAAGAAGAAGTAAGAGGGAGAGGTGGTGAAGTTGAGTTGAGGCGGTTACTTGCGGGTTACAACAACTCAACTCCGAAATGGGAAAAAAAAGCGTTTCAAGTTTCATTATTTCTTTTCTCCTCCAACAACCAACTCCCACAACCTACACCAATGGAACCCCTCCACAGCCGGATATCCTACGCTTCCTGGCGTCTCAGGGTATTCCGACAGTTGTTCCTACCTTCCAATGGCCCAATTCACTCTCGACGCATCATTTCTACCACCAGCAACCGCAACAACACCAATCCCGACGAGAGCTCCATCAACAACACCCCCCCCCAAAATGAACAAGAACCATCCCTCATCCCGCCCTCCCAACTCCTCCCTCAATCTCCCCTAATCACAAACCCCCACCCTGAGCGCGCCATCCGCCACCGCAAAAAGCGCCCCCCAACCCCCTCCGACCTATCCGACCTCAGCAAAAACCCCTGGGCCATGGCCCTCGCATCCCCCGTCCGCTACTGCACCATCACCGGCGCCCGCTTCCCAAAGGCCTTACTCACAGACTGGGGGCTCGTCCGAGCCACCGCCCCGGACGACTCCCCGGCTCCCTCAACCGAAGCCGCAAACGTCGACGAAAAGGAAGACAGAGACAGAAAACTCTGGATCCTCCCCATTAGCCTCATTAAAGACGACCTACAGCTCCAAAAGCCCGGCATCCGAAACCAATCGCCGCACCTGCAAATGCGCATGCTCGACCGTCTCCCGATTCTCAATACCCTGACGGAGCATCTGGCGAATACGCGGAAAAAGAGACGGCCCCCGATTAAGAGGCTCGTCCCGTTCCGGTGGAGGTCGCCGCATGGGCCTCTGACGCCGCGTGAGGAAGAGAATTTGGCGTGGCGTGAAGATATGCCTGATTTTGTGCTGGCGATGACGAGGCGGGAGGCACTGAAGGTGCTGAAGAGGGTGTCGGATACATTTAAGCGGCAGGATGTGGCGAATGGGGTTTGGAGGTCTATTTTGGTTGATGCAGAGAATTGTGGTAAGGAAGGGGAGGAGAGGGCGCTGATGCTAGGGTTGGAGAAGATGGAGCAGTTTGAGAGGATGGGGACAGGGGCGGTTTTGGTTATGGGTGGGGAGGAGTCTTCGGGTTTGTCTGAGGTTAAGGAGGATGGGGGAGATATATTAGAAGAAAGAGGAGCGGAGGTGACACAGTCTCTTCCGGAGTTCATGACTCTTCCATCGCTCAAGACCAAGGTGCCGGTGTTTGACCTTCGGTACATGTTTTCTGACGATGATCTGCAGGAACTTCGTGGACATCATGAGCGGTTTCAGAGCTTCGCCGTGTTTTTGCGGCCGACCGACGCGCTTACGATTGATGCGGTTCTGGCGTTGTGGAAACTCCGGGGGTTGATGAGAGGTAGCTAATGTCTCGCCGTGTACCTGCTCTGTATAATGAGCTGGCTCCCAGAACTAGGGTTTGACCCTTCGATATGTACTTCTATTGATATGCTATAGCTATAGCCTATACATCTTTAAAATAATCCAAGCTAAATCTCTATACCCTATCATCCCAATCACGATCTATTGTGAATGAGTACGGCTTCACTTCGACTCCAAAAGATCCGACAACTTATTCAGATACGCCATCGGACGAATCGGCCCAGCCACAAAATCCTCCTCACTGCTCACACCAGTTAACACCGCCAACGTACCCCCAAGCTTCCCCTCCAATCCGAACCGGATATCCGTATTCGCGCGGTCCCCGACCATACACGCCCGGCTCCGATCAAACTGGAACTTCCCCTCAATAGCATCCATCATCGCCTGGTTCGGCTTCCCCAGTGAAACAGGCTCCTTACCCAGCATCATGGTCAGCGGCGCACTCATGGACCCAGCGCCGGGGAACAATGTGCCGGAGTTCGGTAGCGTGGAGTCGATATTCGTAGCCAGGAATACCGCCCCGCGACGGACATAGTGGAACGCCAGCGCCAGCTTGAGGTAGTTCAGATGGAAATCAAGACCGACCAGGACAACGCCCACCTCCGGATCGAGGAGGGATTCGTCACCCGCCGCGACCTTCTTGTAGTCTTCTGGGGTGATGTCGCGGCGGTATGCCGGGTCCGTGCCGCCGATGAAGGGGACGTTCTCGGAGCGGAGTTCCTGCTCGATGCCCGTTTCGCCGATAACGAATACCTTGCGCTTGTTTGGGGGGAGTTGAAGGATGCGAGAGATGTAGATGGAGGCGCTGTATGAGGAGGAGAAGATTTCTTCCTGTTATATGCGGATGGTTCGGTTAGTTTAGGCTGTGGTAGGTTGAAAGGTGGGCGGAGGGATGGAACGAACAGTCGTGCTTGGGATCCCTAGGGCTTCTAGTTTCTTCTTGTAGTCTGCTCGCGACTTTGTGCTGTTGTTCGTGACGAATACGACTTGTTTGCCTAGAGAGGAGTGCTCTTGTTAGCATTGCGAAGAGAAACCCAACCGGGACGGATAGGAAAGAATACCGTTTGATCTCAACAGTTCCAATGTCTCCACAGTTCCAGGGAAGAGAGTATCCCCAGACCATAGTACGCCTATTGCACAGTCTCAGTTCCCTTGTCTTAACTCTATGATGGGCTCAGAATGGGAGGGGCGGTAGTCAAGGCATACGGACCATCGCAATCAAACAGAAAAACCTACAATAACTAAGGTCAGTTGCTTTGATGTCCGCGCAATAATTCGCCATCAATACCAAAGAGCAAGTATACACACATCGAATTTATCGAGGAATTCACGAATCCCGGCGGCATCGCCGGTCAAATAGCGGGGTGGGACAGTCATTGCGGGGTCTTTGTGATGCAATCGATCGGAGGTTCTGGAGATTTAGTCAAATATTTAGAGACGGCAGGTAGGTTCTATCAAGCTCCCAGGTCTATATCTTTTAGCAATTTAGCAACATCGACGCTTAAGCAATGAAGATATTGAAGTGGTGAAGAACGCAACGTTGATCGGAAGAGTGCCGTCACTTGGTTCGGAGGAAATGCGGCCGGAGAAGAGAACTGCGGCTTCATATTTCCACAGACCTTCCCACTTTGAGGTTTCGGTCAGAATATGAATCAACTACGGGTGCCTTGTGTCTAGGAGCCGACATTCTTGGTTAATTTTGAGAAGTGGTATTAGATTTGACCTAGTATCTGCGATTTATCTCGTTAACTTCATAGAATCATTATGGTATGGCTTCCAGGCGGTATATTTTGGTAGCTAGTGCACAGGTCGGTATCACCACGGCCCTTAGAGCGCAAGAAACACCTGCACACCACATCAAGCAGCCCTATTACCTCCAAGGCGCCCTCGAGGTGTGTCTGCAAAAGCAGCGGTTGAGTTTATCGTGGTATTTGAGCTTCGTACTCGGATCAAACCAACCTAAGATCCGCCCAAGATACTAGAGATCTTCAAAGCTACATCCAAAATCGACAGGTGTTCATCGGCACCATCGACTAACCGTTTATCCACCTCCGAGAATACCATAACGATCTTGTTCTTCTGGATATCCGAGATGGCATCATTGTAAACAACACGTCGGTACAACTAGAGCTTGTTAGCTCAAGAGCATCTGGAAGCACAAAGAGTCGGAGAAATACCTGTAGAACAAGCTGCGTCGCACTCCATCCATCAGCGACAATATCAGTCACCACCTTCGAAACAGCCTCGTACGAAGATCCAAGCTTCTTCGGCTGCAAAGACTGTAGTAATCGATCCAGGATACTCTCCGGGATCACGCCAGCAATCTCCTCGATCGTTCTCACGGTGATGATCTCTGACCCCTGGTCTTTCATCTCAGCATCCTCATCCCCGTCTTGCTTGCCAGCTTGGGCAGCGCTACCCACACCCACCAACCGGGCAGCACTTTGCATGTAAGTAATAGCACGTCGCAAATCACCATCGCTGCAAGCGATTAACTTGTCCACCACCCCATCCTCGAGGGTTAAGTTCTCCAACTGCGCGATGTGCGCCAGTCTGTCGCCCGCAGCCGAGTTGTCCAACGGCTTGAACCGGAATTTACTGCATCGACTCGCGAGCGGCTCGATAATCCGCGTGACGTAGTTACAGACCATGCAGAAACGAGTGATTTTGCTGTATTGTTCCATGGTACGGCGGAGCGCCGATTGCGCATCCTGCGTCATGCTATCTGCCTCGTCGAGGATGATGATCTTGAACGGGGGGCATGGGTATTTCTCAAAGTATGATGCATCGAGTCCGGTGGGCTGGCTCAGCTGAACTCGAGCAAAGCCTTTGACTTTCTCACGAACGATGCCGATACCACGCTCGTCTGAGGCGTTCAGTTCGAGGATACGGGAGCGGTATAGCGCGGGCCCGAAGAGGGACTTTGCGAGAGCAAGGATCGTAGATGTCTTTCCGGTTCCGGGAGGGCCATAGAAGAGCATGTGAGGAAGCTGGTTCAGGGCGAGCACCGCCCATGTTAGCGTTGGATGAAAAGAATTTCAATGCCTAGGAGGGACCTCACGTTGGAAGCTTGCAGGGTTCGTCGGAGAACCTTTGTGGTGTGGTCTTGGGCTGCCACATCATCTAGTGTTTTTGGGCGGCTGTATGGAAATATTAATATTAACTCATTCTCATCAATTGAGTTTGATGTGACGTACTATTTTTCAACCCAGGGCTGATGTTGTGCTTGGTCTTCCTTTCCATCTGTCGGTTTCTGCTTGGAATTGCTTGAAGCTGCTGCTGCGGCAGCTGCGCGGGCTTTATTATTGAAAAAATTAGCTGCCATCGCTTCCACTATGTGTCGAAATCCAGAGCTCCAGTAGATGAATGCAAATTTAACAGGTAATGTCGAACGGCCTTTTTCCTAGCTCTCTTGGAGCTCAAATTATCGACGAGCGTGTCGAGACGCGTCACCACGTGATACGCGTCTTGATGCCAAGATATTCATTAAGCTAACCCTAATAGCTAGAACTATATTATTTCGTACGAGCCATGGCAGGACACTCGAGACAGACATGTCTTGTAAATAATATGCATTGATAAGTCGAGAATTTATGGAGCATGTCCTTCGTTGAATCATTAATGATAGCTGGTCTATCTATAGTTCGTCCCTTTGGTTCTGTACGACTTCGGTAGCTTCGTACATTCTCTTTTTCGAATTCGTTGGAAGTTCCGCCTGCCTTTGCTCCTCTTCCGGGGAGATATCATCAAGGTTGGTCTCTTCCTGCTTGTTACTGGCCTCTACCATTTCACTGATCTGGTCTATCATCCGGTCGCTGTCAGATGTATCGACGACAGGCACCTGATCCCAGCTAGCATCCCCAGCACTCTGAACTTTGGCTTCGACCGTGTGTTCGATAATTGGTGTTTCCCGAGCTAGATTATCCGGTGTAGCTAACGACGCTGAAGGCTGAGCTGACTTAGTAGTGATTCCTACAACACCTAAAATGGTGAAAACGAGGCGGAAGAGGAACTTGAATGGTAGCCACACGATCCACCAAAGCGGTCCGTATAATACGCGTCGAAATAGTAACCAAGCAATTGTACTGATCAGTACGTAGAATGCTGTCTCTAGGTACCAGGTATCCGATTTCTGTGAGCGCAGAAGGGAGCCAATAAGATTGCGTGATGACGATAGGAGGGAATCAAGGCTAGTATAAGACTCGGACAATGACGAAAGTGCAGCCGTCGATTGCTCTGTGCACCCCATGTTAAACTTCTGAATTTCGCGGGGAAAGAAGAGCACAAAATACCTAATGTTTGCTGAGCAAACTGACTCCGAGAAAGTTCCGCCTGCATCAGCTGATGTGTCCTCCTCAACGCCGCAGTGACATCGCTAGAGGCGTTCATGGTGATATCATCCTGGGTTAACTTTTCCGTAGACTGCTTTTTTCTCTGCGCACTTTGTGACCTCGAAAACAATAGCTCTCTCTCCTTACGCTTGGCGAGTTCGGCATTCCGCTTAGCCTGCAACTGAGCGTTTCGGAAGTCAACTCTTGTCCTGCAATAAAGCAACAAACAGTCAGCATCTCAATATATCCAACTGTGCTGGAGCGGGAGAGGATACGGCTTCACGCCATAATCATGAAGCAATTGGAATCGCATTACTTTTTCAGATCCTGTGCCAGTCGCTCCGTCATCGCAACAATCCGCTCTTTTTCCTGCTCCTTCTCGACACCCTGCCCTTTCCGCTTACTATCCCCAGTCTCAAGGCCGTCAACATCAACCTTCAAGAGCTCTAATTCCCCCTCCGCATCTTTCAGTAGATGGTGAATTTCCGCCCCAAGCTCTAGTCGCGCATCATCTCCTTGTCCAACCGCTGTCGTAAAGTTCTTGAGCCGTGATACCAGCGGGTGAGCCTGGGATAAGACAGTTGATAGCTCCTTCAGACGGGACTGAAGCGCAGAAGCAGACGACATTTCGCCGGAATATGGAATTGCTGATGCTGAAGCGGGACCGACGTAACTTCTAGCCAGGATCGTGTGGAGTGGGGGGTTGAGATTGTAAATATCACCTGTCGTAGAAAAGCCTCATGATCTTGCCGAGATGAAATATCGGGACTTCGACCTTGGTGGAGAAAGTATCATAGAATACCCCGGGAAGGTGCGTGGGGTGATTTCCTGCCGAAATAGTGTAAGAACGTTGAAGGAAGAAAAAAAGGCGTCGCACACTTACCAGGGAGCGAAGTGATCCATCTTGTGGACAATGTGTCTGCAGCGTCATCGGTTCCTGAGGCCAACGCTGTGTTTGCATTGAATGCAAACAGCTCCCTCCTCCGCTCCAGGTTTGACCGTGGTGATTTTCCCGCTAAAAAGTAAAGATAGAGTAGTCAACTCACGCCATTCCACGACATTGTCTTTCTCGAGTCAGAGTATAATTTGCCTCCTCCGATCTAAAGTTGATTTCGAATACTCTCCCCCAATATCGAGCTCCACAAACCCATTAATTGAGAGGTTCGCCAAACCCTACCCTCGCAACATCTTCGTTTCAACGCAAATCATTGACTGAGCTCTAGAAATCCACTCTTCAATCGCAAAATCTAAACCCAAAATACGAAAGAAACTCTCACCATGACTATCCCACTACAAACAATCACCTCCCTTCGCACAACCTTCAACCCATTCTCGCGGTCCGCCCGCCCCTGCAGACTTCTCCTCTCTCTCTTCCGCAATCCCTCCACGACCTCCCCAGGAAGCCCTACACATATCGATATCAAGGTCACGCAGCTCCCACGCAATTCGACACAGGAGCCCGAATTGACAGTCGGATTCAAGGGAGGAAAGGAGGTTAAGATTGAAGTAGGCAAACGAGAGATCAAGATCGGCGATGTGGTCGAGGAACTGGCGCGAGTAGGGCGAGCCATTGAGCGAGAGCAGTCTCTGAAGGGTTAAGCGTTATACCCGTGGCTATCATCTTTGCATTGACGGTTGGTTTTGTTATTCGTCGCTTGGTTCACATTACGATCTGTATTTCTACTATGGTGGGTGAGCGTTGTATATCGGGAGTGTTTAGGATTTGAATGTGGCTGTTGCTGCATGGTAATTGTATCATGGCACTGTATTTGTAAATATGTACTCAGATATACTCCCTCGTCTTGAAACTCTTATATTCTATACATTGTCACACTTACCGCTTTATATTAATGGTCATTTGTTAAAGGGTGGGTAGGGATCCATCATTGCTTAGCGAAATCTATCCAGGAAAGTTCTGAATGGCACAAATGAAAACCCCCCGGTCAATTTAGGAAGTCCCAGATTCATGTTCAGTGGGAATGAATTGGCATTACGACTGTGTTAGTTGTGTTTCCTCCAGGATGTTGCCCTTGTTTCATTAAGCGGGAACGGAAGTCAGGTTAGAGTCTATGGAATTTATAGCGCTCCGGAAATCCGTTAACTTTTAATTCGACAGTAAATGAGTATGCATCGTTATTGAATAGCCCCTACAGACGACACAGGGAGCTCAGTCGCAAAATTATACTAGGATTTAAAAGTATGGATGTCTGTAGTTATCAGTTCACCCACAGGGTGAAGTCACGGTTAACATTTTCTAGATTTTGGGTAAGATAATAAATTTACACAGCAGCTCCGGAAATGAAGAACCACTTGTCAATGCTGCCGTCAATAGGAGCAGGAGGAAGGTTCTCGCCTCGGGGGACGATGGAGTTGATCTCGGCGGAGTCGGCACGGTCAGCGGTCTCCAGAGAGGAGTTGGCCCTAGAAAATTACACGTTAGCACATATGACTCCTTCAAAGCAGACTTCATATAGAGCTTAGATATTCTTACAAGCTGATTTCGCCCTTGGGGGCTTTGCCGGAAATAAGCTTCTCCCAGGCATCGGCGCACTCGCGGATGACACCGAGGGCGTACCTGTGGAAGATTTAAGCGTTAGATTCATTACCACTCCCACGACCAGCGTGAAAAGATTTCAGAACTCACTTCTTGTTCTTGGCCTCACCAGAGAAAGCAAACTGGTTCTCAGGCTTGCCGTCGGGGATCTTGTAGATGCGGAACCATTCATTGGTGGCACGGAGAAGGCCAGGAAGGTGGCGTTCGACATCCTCGATGTCGTGGAGCTTACTAGCGAGAGGGTCGTTGACATCGACGACAATGACCTTCCAGTCGGTCTCCTCCTCGTCAAGCAGGGCCATCACACCGAGAACCTTGACCTGCTTGACCTGGCCAGGGTAGCCGACCAGCTCACCAATTTCGCAGACATCGAGAGGATCGTTGTCACCCTTGGCCTTGGTCTCAGGGTGGATAGAGTTGGGGTCTTCCCAGGTCTGCACGAAGAATTGTTAGAGGGGATACAAGCTTGTCCTCTCTCTACTCATCCAACTTTAACCTACCTGAGGGAAAGCACCGTAGTTCCAGAGGTAGCCCTTGTGTGGGAAGCAGTTGCGCACGAAACGGAGCTTGCCCTTCTTGGTGTCTTGCTTAATGGGGTTAAGGAACTCCTCCTTGGAGATCTATACATGTGCCCAAAATTAGTACCCTGGAAGTAAAACGGCCCAACGTTTTTTTTTTTTTTTTTTCCTCGCCGGGTTCGATTGCGCATACCTCCTGCTTGGCGTTGGTCCAGCGGGGAATCTCAACAATCATGTTGAGAATTCCCTCTGCCTCATTGGCATAGAGGGGAATATCGTGGAAGGGAGAGACGGGGACACCATCCTTCTCGATGAACACACGGTGTTCAAGGGTGTGGGCAGCGCCGATCTTGCGGACGGTATATGCCATGGTGGGCTCTGGCGGAGTAGCGGACGAAGAAAAATGTCTGGAAACTTGAGCAGCTCGACTTGACGCGGAAGAAAGAGACCGATCAATTCGAGAAGGCGAGGGGGGAGCCAGAACAGTTAAAGGAAGGGGAGAAGAGGAAGAGGAAGAGGAAGAGAGAGGGAGAGAGGAGGAGGAGGGGGAGGGGCTTTGTTTAGTGGGGGGAGCCAGCGTTGCGGATGTGCGACGAGGAACCGGCGAGCAGCGAGTGAGGGCGAGGCTTGGACAGGCGGTGGGCAATCGCCGGCTCAATGGAGCTGCAGTGCGTGTTCGGAGGGCAGGGATACTATTTCCCGCAAGCACTGAACGAAGACACGAAGTTGGGTGTGAAGAGGCCTGGCCAGCAAGGTCAAGTCAATTGGACGGCTCTAGGAGGAAGAAGGGGGTTGAGCTTGGAAAGTGTTGTTGACCTACCATAGACTTGCGATTATAGATGCGCCGGCTGAGGGTTAAAAAGGGTGGGAGTTGTCGGGAGGGAAGAAGTCGCCGGGTCGGGCGTCCGAGGTTCATTTCATGTAATCGGTATTATGATGGTATTATTGTGGTTATTATTCGGAGTAGCACCGGAAATATGCTGTGGTGGACGAGGTGCCCAAGAAGATAAAGCTACTATGACTGGGGAACTCTAGTGATGATTATTACCTTTGAACGAGGTCAAGCCCTTTCCTCCCTGTACCTCCAGCTCTGGATCAATCATAATCAAAACTCCTCGCCATTAATAATTTCAGTCTGGGCTGCTGCGTTAGAATACGGGCTGCTGGCGTGGACCTAGGCTGTTCCAAGGTGAACTCCACTATCTCCTCTGCCCCTCTCCCAATCTCGTCACAGTTATACCCATTATTATTGAAAACAGAAGAGACAATGATCAGATTGTCTATAGCTTGTTAAAATTTTTACGAATGTAAACTGGAACAAGATTCCGGAGTGTGATGGTCGATTACTTCCCAGGTACCATCTCGGGAAGTCTAGCGGTTGATCCCACGGCGACTCTCAGATTTGGCCGGAAAATAGCCCGAATGCCTGATGAAAATCAACATTTTTAATATCCGATGAATACTTATTCTGTTACAATAACAATCCTCCTTATTTTTCTTGCATGCATTTGGTGAGAACTCCTCATGTCGGCATCAGGTGTCATGTGTTTATATTCTGAGTCAGGGACTCCGGTAATTCGATTACCAATATTACAGTACACAAAAGCCAAAAAGGAACAGTGGAAAACTCTTATCGCCTATCGCCACGTGATCCAGAACATAATTTCATCTTCGTCTTCACTTTTTTTCTCTCCCACATCAATAATACCTCTCTATACAACATCAAGAATCCCTATACCAGGCTAGAAAATAGAAGTATACAAGACGATCTCTCGTCTCTCCTGAAGACCATCCCTCTAAGTCTAAGAATGCTATGCTCAGGTTTCTTCGCGCCGCAATGACTACCTCCCCGAAACGAGTTCCCATCCCCGCCAACGGGGTCGACTACCGTGGCAAAGTCGTTCTCGCCCCGATGGTTCGATCAGGAGAGCTGCCATCTCGTCTCATCGCACTCAAGTACGGCGCTGACCTCGTCTGGGGTCCTGAAACCATCGATCGAGCGATGATCGGCGCTTCCCGCCGTGTGAACCCCCGCAACGGCACCATCGAATTCACACGTATCCCCTCGAACGGAGGACGCCCAGAGAAGGCGACACAGGAATCAATCATATACCGACTCGACCCGATCCGAGAGAAAGGCAAGCTTATTTACCAGATGGGGACAGCCTCGCCCGAGCTGGCCGTCCAGGCCGCCAAAGTTGTCGCCAACGATGTTGCGGGTATCGATGTGAACTCAGGCTGCCCCAAACCCTTTAGCACGAGTGGCGGAATGGGAGCAGCGTTGCTACGTACTCCAGATAAACTTGTATCTATCCTTGAGTCGCTGGTCAAGGAGGTCGGCATCCCGCATCAGATCGGCATCTCCGTCAAGATCCGCATCCTCGAAACACCCGAACTAACGGAGAGTCTGGTTACCAGGCTTGTTGCAACGGGTATCACCGGGCTGACGGTCCACTGTCGGACAACACCTATGCGTCCCCGCGAACGCGCCATCCGCGATCAACTGCGCATGATTGCGGGCATTTGCCGAAACGCCGGCGTAGCCTGCGTCATGAATGGAGATGTCACCTCCCGCGATGAAGCATTTGCCCTGATGGAAGAATACGGCGTTGACGGCGGTATGATCGCTACTTCCGCTGAGGCCAACCCATCGTGTTTCCGCACCGAAGCCGAGGGCGGTCTACTTCCCTGGAAGGAGGTGGTTTACGAATACCTGAAGTACTGTCTGGAGTGCGAGAACCGCTTCGGCAACACAAAATACCTCCTAAACATCCTCATTCCCGGAAAGAACAAGGAATTCAAAGACACCAAAATGGCGCGCTCCTACGTCGACTACTGCCATTTCCTCCGGTTCGATGACCTCATCCCCGCCGCCGAGCGTGTCGACGAGATCCTCAACCTTACCCATAGATCCGTCTCGAAGCCCACCGCCGCCGCCGATGATGCACGCAGCCAAGCTGTCGAGAACGCCAAGGCTAACAACGAAACCGCCCGAGCAGCAAGCGGAGCACCACGGTCCAAACCTGCCTCGCCCGCCCTCAGCGGAGCTGGTCCTATCCGCACCAATTCTATCCCCAAGCCCACCAGATCCGAACAGAAGCCAGCCACTACAGCGACTGATGCAGATGTTTCCATCCCGGCTCCCCAGAATCAGGAAGTCATCGCTTAAAGGGATTTTTTCCCTTTTAAGTTCTTAATGCCTGTTCAAACGAAAAAAAAAGGCGCATCTTCAGCGTTTTCAACTCTAATCTTCATTTTAGTATTCTCCTATGCATACATATTTTTCTTTCCAATTACCTATTCTTGGTTGCATTATTTGGTGTTGAATTATCGGCAATGGCTTTTGGAGGTTGCTAGAGATTCCCTTGGCGTCTTTTTTATTTTTATATCCATATAAATTCACTGTTCATATATTATCTTCATTACATACAAACCTACCAAATTCTATCAAGATACGTTACACTACACTAAATGAAGTAGCTCAAACGTATGTTCCATCATATAGATAAAGCTATATGAGTGGTTTATATTTACATTTAACCTCGTGTCTTAACTCCCGGGTACCAGTAGAATACAGAAGGCTAAAGAGCAAAAAGAAGGGGGAATCGAAAAGAATAATCATGCACACGTCAAAAAAGAAAAGCGGAAAATGCCCCATCACGTTGTGATCCGCTCCATACGTCCATCTGCGCCAACCTGGAGGCCAAAACGTTCACGCAGGAACGCCGCTGTTTGATCGGACGGAGCGTAGGGGGATCGTCGCACCATTGAGGGGCGATACCGCCACTGGTCCCGGATGACATCGACCATGCCCAGGTCCATGATCACGGCTTCTCCGGACATAAATGGATCCAGAGCGTGGTGGTGTTTCGTGTCGGGTCCGTTTTCCGATGGGTCGGCGAGGAGTCGGCTCCGCTCAAGTTGTTCTTCCGGTGTGAGGTGGGAAGTATCGTTGGCGGGGGAGGTATTATTCTCGCGGAAGTCCAGCTCCCCGAGTTCGATTCCATCGGTTGTTGGACGTGCCAAGGACGACCCTGGTTCTCTCTCCTCTCGTTGGACGCCGCGTTCTTCGTGATCGTGGTCCTGTGTTTGGGCGAGATCGGTGGCCGTCGAGGTGGATGTGGATGTGGGATCTGTCGGCTCGGCCGTCTTCACCCGTTCGACGATAAGGCCTAGCATGACGAGATCGAGGATCATGATTAGTAGGTCTAGGAAGAGGAGTCGGGTGACGGGCACGGGGGCCTTTTGCCCGATGAAGTCGATGAGGATGCCTCCATGGAGATAGCCGCGTGTTGCTTCACTGGCCTCGGGTCGGGTGAAGAAATTGTGAAACAGCATGCAAAAGATGTTACTGCCGAAAATAGCTCCAATAAAGGGTTGATTGCGGGTCGGATCAAAGGGGGGTGCCTTGGGTGTGAAGAATATTAGTTGGACAATGGCACGAATCGCGAATAAAACTATGGAGCAACTATCATAGTAGTTAGTATAAATATCTTCGAAAATATGGGTCCAGTTTCCCCCGCCATATCCCTTGTGCGGGGGAGCATCGAAAATGGGTACGGATGAGAGGAGGGGAACCCACTCCATATAATAGAGCGCGGAAAGCTCGCAGTAGATCAGAATGTCGAGATCGCGGAGCAAACGATCGATAAAGGCAAGCTTCGCGGCGGATTGGATTCTTTTCTTCATGCGCTCATCCTGGATAGTAGGGGAGGATTCCGTGATGCTGCCATTTTGGATGCCGGACACGTCAGCGATGTATTCCGCATCTCGATAGACATCCGGTGTTGTCATAGAGGGTCATCAGGACGTAGTCGGCATCTAGGGGAATCGATGTGCAACAAATGAGGGATAATCCAGGAGAAAAGAAGCTGTTGTCACAGAACCGGACAAGAGTGTATTCGCCTGCTGCCTGGAAGGTGGTGGTTGGTTGGAGTTGGAGTTGAGTTGGAAGTGAAGTGAGACGTCACAGGAGATGTCTCAGGTGGAGCGGATTTACTCGGCCCGATCCAACTTGTATAGATAAAAGAATAGCCCCATTCCCTCGCTAATTATCTCCACGTGCAAGCCGAAATCACACTCAATTATTCACGTATACTATGCTATGTGCTAATATTTGAGCATCTAGACTATGCTATTTCTATTTAGTCAACAAAGATGGTCTCCGCGGTGCTAGCGTAGTGCTGGAAGAAGCTCTTGAACAGCCGGATGGAGTGGCCGACATCATAGGTGCCACCAGTCTCCCGAATACTGTGCATACTCAGCTGCGGATTTCCCAGATCCAGCGTTCGAGCTCCCAAAGCTGCAGACAGCATGGGGCCAATTGTGCTTCCACAGCTAGAGTCGTTGCGAACAACAAAGAGCTGCAGAGGGACACCCTCCCCGTCGGTCTCCGTTGCCTTGCGAGCAACTTCCTGAAGCAGCACAATGCCTGGAGAGTTAGTTGCGTAGCGAGCATTGGCATTGATTTTGATCACAGGGCCCTTGTTGATTTCAGGTCGGTGATCATTCTCATACTTGGCAGAGTAGTTGGGGTGAACTGCGTGGGCCATATCGGCGGAGACGAGGAAGGAGGTAGCAAGTGTCTGCTCATAGGCAGTAGACAGATCTACATCGCCTGCATTGGAAGGGAGGACCGACAGACGGCGGATGATGGCGGGAAGAACGTTTGAGTCTGCACCCTGAGCTGTGCGGCTTCCAATCTCCTCGTGGTCAAAAAGCGCGATGAGACGGATGGAAGGCTCATCGTCTAACGCTAATGCATCAGCCACGGAATCAATGAGTCCAACGGTCGCGCAAAAAGAGCTGTTAAGATTGTCCAATCGAGGGGAGAAGATGAATTCCTCCTGGAACCCACCCAAGCAGGACTTCTGGGTGTCGAATAGGATCAGCTCGAAATCAATCACATCTGCGGGCTTGACGCCGGCCTCGGCGGCAATGAGTTCCACAATGTAGGGATGGTGGCGCTCTGTGATTGCCTTCAGTGGAGAGAAGCCTCCTTGACCCTCCTCCTTAGCCGCAGCACCTTTATCTTCTGCGTCCTTGGAGGCACCTGTACGGTTAAGTTCCGCAGCAATCATGCCTGCGATCGGAAACAGCTGGGTCTCCTTGTTGAACGCAAATGTCTCCTGGCGGTCCAGATGAATAGCCAGAGTTGGGATACGGAGGACTGTAGGGTTTATTAGCCAGGTACAGCGCTGTAAGACCATAGTCAATCTTACTTGGTCGATCGATCTTGATCAACTTTTGCACGATAGAGCCGTCGTCAGTACGGACCATCGCCCGACCTGCGACTCCCAGGTCCCGATCAAACCCTGGAATAAATAAGCAACTAGTGCAGATTTTGAGGTGGAATCACTTGTAGGTACCCACATGTGTGCCAGATACCTCCTCCATACGTCTCAACACCGACCTGAATGTATCCCTCTCCGCGTTTGTTGCTGACCGGCTTAATCCTCAGCACGGGCGAGTCCGTGTGAGCTCCGATCATAGCAATTGGGTTTCCGGGCTTAGCCACAAGCAAAAAAGTTATTCAAGTTAGATTAGGCGCCTCTACAATTGCGTGTTTCATAGGTACTGAGTGCAGTCAAAAGTGCATACCTTCCATTTTTTCCCAACCGCAAAAGCTACGATTGTCGAGCTATTGCGAGTCAAGTAGTATTTTCCACCTGGGAGGCAAGTAGAGGCCCAAGAGTCTTTCTCCTGCCGAAATTGTGAGCAATCTGGGAGAGAATTCGCTAAGAAATAAATTCTAGCCTACTTTGATTTCTTGGAACCCTGCCTTCGCCAGAAGAGATTTGGCAGAGAGAACCGCGTGGAAGGCTACATTGAACAAGTTAGAGATCCGGGTGTCGTGTGCGCTGCGGGGGAGTGTGGAGGAAGTGTACGGGTAGGAGAAGCATTGACATAGGACAAAAAGTCCAAGGCCGGTTGCTTCAGGTTCTTGGTGAAATTAGACGTCATGGTCGAGTACCCTGAGATAAAACACAAGCTTGAAGAGGGAAAAGTGGAGGTGAAGCTGGAGCTACCACCTTACAATTGATGATGATGAACAAGTTTTCTTGGCGGTCAGTCCAGATAGCTCCTACTGGCACGATAACTATGATTTTATGGGTCTACAACCAGCTGTCATTTGAATCACTCTATCTCTACTCCGTACCTATACTAGTATTTGATTCAGACTGTATATAGCATCTCACCGGTCTTTTGTAGACAAAGAGAGAGGTATTTGTAAATAAGAAAAAGAGGTCTAGCTTAATACAGTGAAGAAAGGAAAGAAATACAGCATTCGATTGGGTGGGGAAGACTCTTCAAAACAGGGGGTGTGAGACAACCCTTGTTGAGCAAAAAGTCCAAATATAATAAAATTAGCCTCAGAGGGAGGAACAAAAACTCCATGCTTGACGAGATCGTTATCAGGAATAGAAACAGTGATGTTGCAGGTACAGGGCAGATCCGGTGTTCAGGTCAGGAGGAGGAACCCGCACAGGAGATGATCATTTCACCAAGGAGAGACGGAAACTGGAACCGTTTTGGAGGATCCAGAGGAAGGAGGACTCTTGATTTCTTTGGCTGGAAACTCTCCTCACGCCCTGGTCCGAGCGTTTTGCGCGTTGTCGCCAGGGCGCGTGGAATGCGAGATGGTCTCGCGAACACCCCCTTCTGCAAAACAATCATAACACAAGAACAATAATACCAATCTTAATTCCCCATTAATGACTGCTCGACGAACGCGCTGATCCAATCACCTGATGGGCGCTTCGCGTCAATAATTCTGGGACATCGTGTTTAACCAAACATTTGCTGGGTAGACGTGAATGAAACTAGATTGGGGGATGATATGATCATCTGAATGGCGGAGGCACCAAAGTTCTGTCTCTGAATGATTCTTATTTCGATCATTTTTCCACCTGATAAGAATTAATGTTGTGTTATGCGGGATCATTATGATTATTGGGCTTTTGATGTGTTGTTGATCTGGGGATCCTGCTGTTTTGGGAACCTGAGGTGTCAACAATCCTCATCCTTCCAGGCCTCCCTTTATCTTCACCATCACCATCACTATCCACAATTGGCTCAGATTCTCATGGACTACTTATAATTATCTTGGTCTTTGAAAGATCAACCTTTCACCATATACTTGATCGCAATCTAAATATATCATCTTCGCAAAAGAAAAGAGGCACGCATCCTAAGAAAACAACAAAGGATCACCCAAAAGAACTCCAGCCTCCTGCCACCCAGATAGGATTAGCGTACCCGACGCGTGACTGGAAAGGGAACTCAATCAATCCCCTTCGAACGGCGCCGTCACCCAGCGACTACGAAAGAAAGAAAGCATCTCTATCGTCTTCCCCCCTCCCCATCATTCTCACCAGACGGTGGTCAGGTCACCCTCCAATGACCTCCACAACCTGTCCGACTCTATCAACTCTCTTCTGCGTCTGGTGAGAGATAACGCCTGTCTTCCATTTGCCATCTTTCTTGCCTTCAAACAACATCGACATCTAGATCTCGTCGCTCCATCAACCCGCCCGCCCTGACTCCAGCGGCCCCGATTTGATTATTGTCCGGAGCGGAGCTGAAGGGTCTCAACCTCTGCATTTGCCAACCAAACGACCAACTTACGCCTGATTGAATGCACAGATTATCTCTTCGTTTTTTCAGCATTACATCTCCCCGGGAGGCGCCCTTGCTTGGATCTGATTTGCTCATCGACACCTGTGTTGTTGCGACCCGACATTTCAGACCTGTCGCATTTACCACCTCAACCTCACTTGATCTTGCGTCCGACCGCTCTTTGAGGAGACTCTCCTCTTCCCCCTCCGCACACGATGGGCGATAGTAACAGAGATTCAAGTAATCCCGCCGCCCGCCGTGTCGCGGGAGGTGTCTCTCTGGCGAAATCGTCTGCAAATACTGCGAATGCGTTGAACATCGTATCCCCTCCTGGATCGCGAACACCGCCCAGTATGCCGTCAAAAACCACTCTCTTCTTTCCGGATTCACTCGGGAGACACCAAAAGAGCCGGAATACATCCGAACCGGTCGATCCAGATGCGCTCACCAAGGCCTTGAAGGAATTTGAAGATGCTGGACGCGCCCGTGAAAGGACACCAGGGGCCAGCCCAAGTCGAAAGCGACAAAGGGTTTACGGCGATAGGTGAGGAGCCAATCCTGGATTTAGTTGAAGCATACCCTTGCAGGGTTGTGACTGACTGGTCGGCCTGGACAGATTCATTCCCAATCGCGAGG
This sequence comes from Aspergillus panamensis, assembly GCA_027569225.1. NCBI lineage: Eukaryota > Fungi > Ascomycota > Eurotiomycetes > Eurotiales > Aspergillaceae > Aspergillus > Aspergillus panamensis. Next base: position 330,581 of record JAPDER010000006.1, read on the forward strand.
GCCAAGACCTTCAAGCAACCTACAGTCTACTTCACGAAGATGGCTGCCCTTCCACCCCATCTAAATCAAAAAAGCGCACTCCACACTCAGAGTTGCATTTCCAAAAGAGTTGGTCCCATCCTCATGTGGTCAATCGCGTTTCCCAGTCATTTTCAACTAACATCCCCCTAGCCGAAGAAGCGAACCGAATGTATTCGCGGGTTTTGCGCAGTGAACTCTTCGGAAACACCATCCCCCAGGCCGACCTAGATTCGCTATCTCCCGATGCCTTATTAGGCCTCAGCAGCGGCATTAATGATAAGACTCGTTCGCATACTCCACCTTCACACGTGGTGTCAGCTTTACCCCCGGCCAGCATCACCCCGTCAACCCCCCACAAAAACCTTTTCAATTACGCTTCTCCTCGTGCCGCTTCGGGTCAACCAACCCCGTCCAAAACCCCGCGCAGTCAGCATGGTCCGAATCTCAATGTTCGCTCGGAACTTTATAGTTTATCACCAATCCGTTACGACAGCCAACGCATCCTCGAAACCCCTCGGAAGCAGCCTCGTTATGTCAATAAAGTGCCATACAAAGTTCTCGATGCCCCTGACTTGCAAGACGATTTCTACCTGAATCTGGTCGACTGGGGGAGTAGCAATGTTCTCGGGGTCGGTTTAGGAAACTCGGTATACATGTGGAATTCACAAACAGGCAGGGTAACAAAGTTGTGTGAGCTTAAGGACGACACAGTGACAAGTGTCAGTTGGATTCAAAGGGTAGGCAGCTTCGTCTCGGTACTCTGAGCTTTTCAATCGGCTTACACAATTGCTTAGGGCACGCATCTTTCAATCGGTACCGGCAAAGGCCTCGTACAAATATGGGATGCAGAGGGTTGTCGTCGCCTACGAACTATGATTGGCCACACTAATCGCGTAGGGGCTTTGGCTTGGAATGATCATATTCTCACGTCTGGTTCCCGAGATCGTCTCATTTTCCATCGTGATGTTCGGTCTCCTGATCAGTACCTGCGTCGGTTATCGGGCCATAAACAAGAGGTTTGTGGCCTCCGATGGAACACCGAAGACGGTCAGCTGGCTTCCGGTGGAAACGATAACAAACTCTTGGTGTGGGACAAGTTAAACGAAACACCCCTATATCGCTTTTCAGACCATACTGCTGCCGTGAAAGCCATTACATGGTCTCCCCACCAACACCATTTGCTTGCTTCCGGTGGAGGCACAGCGGATCGAACGATTAAGTTCTGGAACACATCTACAGGGTCCTTGATTAAGGAAGTCGACACCGGAAGCCAGGTCTGTAACCTGGCGTGGTCGAAGAACTCAGATGAGATTATCAGCACCCACGGTTACAGCCAGAACCAGATCGTCATTTGGAAGTACCCACGAATGGAACAGATTGTCTCTCTAACTGGCCATACGTTCCGTGTTCTCTACCTCGCTATGAGTCCCGATGGCCAAACAGTGGTTACAGGGGCGGGGGATGAAACGTTAAGGTTCTGGAAGATCTTCAATAGGAGACCCGGAAGGGAGCATGGGCGAGAAGGCAGCAAACTAGCAGAATGGGGTACTATTCGGTAATGACTCGTGACGTTTTGATCACTCCCCATTTGGGGATTCTTCGACATGCATGCATTAGACGTGGCGTTCTCGGACAAGGGCGTTCTTTTTTTTCTCTTAAATTTCCCTCTCAATGCTGAGTTAGGTCTTGGGAAGGCCTGGGGGAGGCTTTATGGTCTCGTTTGACATCTGTCGCATTTTTGTCGGGTTACAGCATTTTATGGGCGACTCCTAGGTGGTGTTATCCTCTTTTGTCTTTTCAATCCCCCGCTTGATTAATTTCCATCAGATCTTCATTCTCATGTGCCTTTGGCCACTTGCTTTGTCTTCATCCTTTTACCCTCCTCCTCCTACCTACCTCCCTACTCAACCTCTTACTTTTGATTCCCATTTTTCAACCCTTTGGTGAACATGGTCGACTCGATTATCGAGAAACATGTGAAACCACCGAGGTTTTTACCACTCACGCAATTAGTGTAAGCGACGGCGTTCATGGTGTTCCTCACGGTGGACAGAATGCGGCGTTGCTCATATTGGATGGCTTCTATCATCTTGTTCTAATTTGTTTTTGCTTGTCGTCGTTTTTCCTATTCATGGGTCATGTTTCTTGTTCTTTTTTTTAACTAAAATTTTCCGAAATTGACGACGAGATGACATGGGACCGCTTCAATGCATGTTGTGTCTTATATTGTTTTCTAGGGATGCTTTGGGGGTAGATCGCATTAGCCAGTGACGAACCTTGCACATGGATTCAAATTCACATTATATGATCCGGATTGATCGTAGTTCGCTCTCCAGTAAATCCATAGTACTCCATAGTTTATAAATCTATGCAAGTAAAATGCAGCCATACAGTCCAATCCGGCGTCGGTAAGTAAGAAGTAAAGATAAAATCAAACATAGCTGAAGGGCAGGGACATAATATGATATCACGTAAATTCTAATCTCGCATGTTACATTTCAAAATTAGTTCTTTTAAAACGCTATCTCAATTCATCCAAAATACAAATGGGAAACAACAAGAATACTAAAGGGAAAAAATATTAAAGAGAGAGAGAAAGTTCTACAGAACCAGCCTTCCAGGCTCAACCGTCAACAAAGTCTTAATTCGCTCGAGGAAAGTCTTCGCCCTCTTCTCATCACCAGCCGGAACAGTCAAACTGAACACATTAAGAGCGGAACCAGCCTCCTCTTCGAAAAACGCCGGAGCAGCCGAAGCCTTCTTGGCGGTATTGCCACTCAGGAAGTCGATGAGATCCTCCTTGACGGCCTTGACAGGCTGATATTCCACCTCATCGACGGCGTTAAGTTCAGGGACGTACTCGCCGCGGGAGGTGGTGATGGGATCCGCACCGAGGAGTTCGTCGAAGAGCTCGTCGGCGGAGGGCTTCGCGTAGGGCGAGCGAGGGAGGTTATCGTTTGCGAGGTCGGTTGCGCGGGCGAGGAAGGTGGACAATGGTACTGTGACGCCTAGGGATTCCTGGACCTTCTGTTGCGCGGAGAGGACCTTAGCGAGGGAGATGGAGACGGCGATGGAGATTGTGGGAGGGGGGCGAGCGACGGGCTTCTCGACGGGTGCTGCCTCCGGGGCCGGAGCGGGCTTGGGGGCAGTGGGGGCGGCGAGCTTAATGTTGCTGAGGTCGAGGTGGGCGAGCTTCTCGAGTCGGGAGGCTTGGGAGCTTGGGTAGTCTGCCGGGATGACGCCGAGGTAGGCGAGGACGTCACCCTTGAGGAGGCGGCCCTTGGGACCTGAGGCGGGGATCTTGGAGATCTCGGATTCCGGGATGCCCTTTTCGTGGAGGAGTTGGATGACGGAGGGATAGAGAGGGTAGGCGGGATTTTGGGTTTGGATTGTTGAGGTGGAGTTCAGGCCTGTGCGTTGAATAGGGAGAAGGCATTGGTTAGTTGGTATGGAATTAATAGGAGGGAGTGCGGATTGGGGAGGGATTGAGATTGTATGGTGCGTTTATGTCGTCGCTGTCTCACTGGAAGAGCTTTGTTGGGATGAGGGCAAACTTACGTCGGGAGGTGGTGGAAACGATGCGCGGCTGGCGTCGAGCCAGCACTGATGTAATGTGACGCATGGGGTAGTTGGAGGCCATGGTATTCGATTGTGAATCGCAGATTGATGCGCTGCACCTTGTTGTGGAGGTTGAATTTGAGAGCTTTGCACTTTGTCGTAGCGACTCGGAGTAAGCTTTTCCGTTGAGCGAATCTGCGAAACGGGGCTATCCCGATGGCTAAAAGCAGGCGCGTGGGGGTGCAATTGGGGGTATGAAGCCAGAGATTCGCAAAGAATGCAGGCACCACAGCACGCTCAGCAATAGAATAAATCCCGATGGCTAATTGATTGCAGGATCTCGTCTTTATTGCATTGGAAAGTTGAGGTTGACTTGGTCTTCACCGGCAGCCCGGACGGGAACATTTTTCTGCCGTCACAAGACGGCGATTCAACAGCCCGAAGTGGAGGAGCTCGCGATGAGGCGCTACTGCTAGTAGTATCACTCCGGAGTAACATCATCTCTTTCTTATTTAGCCTCCAGGTCATGTTAGTATACCGATTCTCTCACTATTAAACATTCCTTTCAGACAGGAGTGGCAACTCTATCTTCATCAATTACTTAGGTGCTGTTCAATGCCATAGTGCTAGGAGATCATCCCCCGAAGGTAGCAACAAACTCACTCCTTCGGACAATTTCACGGAACCTTAGACTCTCTATGTAAAAATAAAAAGTACAGAATAATGAATTGAGAATTAAGCGGTGATGGAGCCTGATGAGATCCCAAATTCATGGAAGTAGATACCACGTGACCTGACGCGTGCCTGGGGCTCCCTAACGCGACGGCAAATCAAATCAACTTATCGCGACCCCTCAAACCAAACAACCATCGCATCATCGCTTCACCATCTCGTCGTTCCCTCGTGAATTGTACGCCAAGCCCTTGCGTCGTGCTTCTACGGTCGCTAGGAAAAGCGACGGCGTGGTCGCAACATGGGGAAACTTATCAGACTCGAGCTATTTAGTACGTGACGTTCTTCGATCTTCGCGATATCCAGCATTTCCTGGATCGCAGCTAATCCGGCGACTAGATTTCAAATCCTACAAAGGCCATCATGTCCTCCTCTTCGGCGATGCCTATTTCACGTCCATTATCGGACCCAACGGGTCCGGAAAGTCCAATTCGTGTGTCTCTTTCCCCGCCAGGCTTCTGTGGTGAGGGTAACAGAAACTGACATGTCTTGTCTCAGCATGGATGCGATTTCATTCGTCCTAGGTATCAAGTCATCCCACCTTCGATCCACGAATCTACGCGATCTCATTTACCGCGGTCGTGTCCTGCGCACATCCAAAGTCGACGCCGATGGCAACGCGGTGGACGTAGAAACGAACGGGGAGGAACCAACTCAGGATGGAGCCGACGGGGAGCAGTCGCAGGACCCCAGCGGCGCGAATGACCCGAAAACAGCCTGGGTCATGGCCGTCTACGAAGACGATGCGGGCGAGGAACAACAGTGGCGACGATCCATCACCAGTCAGGGAGTGAGCGAATATCGTATCAACAACCGTACAGTCACTGCGCAGCAGTACAATGAGGCACTAGAGGAGGAGAACATCTTGATTAAGGCCCGCAACTTCCTCGTCTTCCAGGGAGATGTGGAGGCGATTGCCTCCCAGTCTCCGAAGGACCTGACGCGCTTAATCGAGCAGATCTCCGGAAGTCTCGAATACAAGGCCGAATATGAACGGCTCAAAGCGGAGGCAGAGGAAGCTGCCGAGCAGCAAACGGTTCAGCTCAACCGTCGGCGAGGCATCAATTCCGAGATTAAGCAGTACCAGGAGCAGAAGCGAGAAGCCGAGAACTACGCCAGGAAAGCCGAAGAACGTGATCAAGCAATTATTACACATATCTTGTGGAAGCTCTTCCACTTCCAGCGCCTTATCGACGCATCAAGTGCAGATATCCAAAAGTACCAGGATGAACTCAAGGAATATCGCCGTGGAGTGGAGAAGTATGAGAGAAATGTCGAAGATGCCAAGAAATCCCACGCAAAGGTTGGTCGGGATGTGGCTAATGCCGAAAAGAGTATTGTGAGAAAGGAGAAGGAAATCGAGGAGTCAACTACTGCACTTGTTCCTCTTGACGAGAAAGTCGACATCACCATGAAGAAGGTCGAGCGATATACGTCACGGATTGCGGAGATCACCAAGGAACGTGAGGCACAGGCAACCAACGCCAAGCAGCTACAGAAGGACCTGAGGGTTGTCGAAAAAGCTCAGGCTCAATGGGAAGCCGAATGGCAGAAGGCGATGAGCAAACAGGGCGGCCAGCTAAGTGAAGCTGACCAGCAAGAATACAACAAGCTTAAGGAAGAAGTTAGCAAGCGATCATCCGCGGAGCAACTAAAGCTCGACAATCTGCGCCGCCAGCGAAAAACTGACGCAGAATCCTACAACAGCCTCAAGAGCAAGTTCGAGAGCACACAGTGGCAGCTCCAAACCTTAGAGTCCGAGACAAAGTCGCTCACGGAACGTAAGGGGGCTACTAACGACACTGTCAAGACCACGTCCAAGGAAATCGATGGCAAGAAAAAGGAACTGAATGCCCTCACTTCTGAAAGACTACGGGTCGCGCAAATGAGGACCGAGCTCGAGGAGAAGCTTCAGGTCGTATTGAAGAAGCTCCTGGAAGCGGACGATGGCAAGAAGCAGACAGAGCGAGAAATTCGTGCTAAAGAACTAATTTCGACCCTTAAGCGAATCTTTCCTGGTGTCAAAGGCCGTGTCAGTGATCTCTGCAAGCCGAAGCAGAAAAAATATGCTGAAGCTGTGAGTACCGTCCTCGGCCGACACTTCGATGCCATTGTTGTGGACAACGAGAAGACGGCCAAGGAGTGTATCCAGCACCTTCGTGACCAGAGAGCCGGCCAAGCAACATTCATTCCTCTGGAGACGATTCAAGTCAAGGCTTTCAACTCCAACCTCAAGGGTATGCACCGTGGCATGCGCCCCGCCATCGAAACAGTTGATTACGATGACTCGGTAGCAAGAGCCATTACTTACGCCTGTGGTAACGCTATTGTGTGCGACGACCTCGCGACCGCTAAATATCTCTGCTATGGAAGACACTTGGACGCAAAGGCTGTGACTCTGGACGGCACTGTAATCCACAAAGGAGGTCTGATGACCGGTGGTCGTGGGCCGCAACAGAACTCCAAGCGATGGGAGGATTCTGAAGTTGAAAATCTCTTCAAGCTGAAGGACAAGCTGATGGCGGATCTTGCAAATCTACCCAAAGGCCACCGCAGGGGAACCGAGGAAGAAACCCTTCAGGGCGACTTGGTTGGTCTGGAACAGCGCCTCTCCTATGCCCGCGAAGAGCTCAAAGCTCTCGAAAGAAACTTGAAGAGCAAGCGTACTGAGCTAGATTTCGTCAAGCGCCAGCTTGAAGATCTGCGACCCAAATACACCGAGCGACAGGAGGCATTGGACGAACTAGACGAAGCCATTGCCTCGTCGCAAGAATCCGTCAGCTCCGTTGAGGATGAGATCTATCTCAAGTTCTGTAAGCGCCTCGGCTACAGTAACATTCGCGAATACGAAGTCCAACAAGGGTCGTTGCATGAGGAGGCTGCGCAGAAGAAACTCGAGTTCACGACACAAAAAAGCAGAATCGAAAACCAGCTTAGCTTTGAGCAGCAACGACTACAAGCCACGAGTGATCGAATTGCTAGCCTAGAGACGCAGCACAAGCGCGATGAGAACCTCATCAATGAGCTCAGGGCAGAGCAGGAGCAAGTACGGAATGAGCTCGACGAACTCAACGCTGAGCTCGAGCTTCTCCGAGAGAAGCTCGATGAACAGAAAGAGACATATGCTGAATCCGCGGAAAATCTCGCGCAACACCGAAGAGAGCTCCAGAGGCGGAGCAAGGACGTTGAAACCACGCTGAAGAACATCAACGGTCTGGAAACTGAGGTCCAGCGGAACTCGGCTAGTCGCTATGCTCTTCTCCGACGCTGCAAGCTAGAGGATGTCGACCTTCCCTTGACTGATGATTCGAACCCACTCGACCAGCTTCCGATTGACGACCTGGTTCAAGGGGCAGACCCTGATGCCATGGATGTTGATGACGACTTACAGGGTGGAAGCGGCGTTCAAGACTATGGCATTGAAGTGGATTTCGACTCACTCGGCGAAACCCTCAAAGAGGTATGTATCAAAAATAGTCAAGTCATGAATGCCAAGCCCCACTTCATGCTAATTCCATCTTAGGACTCCGATGAGAAGCTGGAAGATGAGCTGCTCGACAAGGTCCGAACCCTCAACAGCGAACTGGACAAGATGACACCAAATACCCGTGCCATGGAGCGTCTAGAGAGCGTCGAGAACAAGCTCCGTGGAACCGAGAAGGACTTCGAAGACGCCCGAAAACGTGCGCGGAAGACCAAGGATGAGTTCGAGGAGGTGATGCGCCAGCGCTCAGATCTATTCAACAAAGCTTTCTCTCATATCTCCGAGCAAATCGGCCCCATCTACCGGGAATTGACTCGGAGTGCAAACTACCCCTTGGGAGGCCAAGCGTAAGTTTGCTTCGTTTTTTTTTCAAAGTAAAATGGAATCTAATTGGGATTACATAGATACCTGGATATCGAGGACTCCGACGAGCCATACTTGGATGGTATCAAATACCATGCCATGCCTCCACTCAAGCGTTTCCGAGACATGGAGCATCTCTCCGGTGGGGAAAAGACCATGGCCGCCCTGGCTCTCCTCTTCGCCATCCACTCTTACCAACCATCACCCTTCTTTGTGCTGGATGAGGTCGATGCCGCTCTCGACAACACGAACGTTGCCCGTATCGCCAATTACATCTACGACCACGCTGCCCCTGGCATGCAATTCATCGTCATCAGTTTGAAGACGGGATTGTTCCAGAACAGCGAAGCCTTGGTCGGAATCTACCGAGACCAAGTCGAAAACAGCAGTAAATCGCTAACACTTGATGTGAGTCTTCCTTTCCCTATTAATAATTTCATCCCGCTAATCGCTAATATCATGGATACAGCTGCGGAAATACAACTAGAGGCACTTACTTCGCTACGAAAATTCCCTGGGGATGCTTTGCTTATTCCTCGAATCTCTCTCGCTCCTGTTTCCCCCTCCTTTCTCAATGATGTGTAGAATATTCTTCAGATCCTTTTTTTCTTTTCTTTTTTTTTTCATGATTTCTAGCTTGATGGGGGCAAGATGCAATGGATGCTTTCTTAGTTTGTTCCATGTCACGGATTAATGGTGTTTTACAATTTTACCTCTTGACTTGGCCTAGAGTCCATGGAGTATAAACTACTAGTAAGTAGTTCCTATCCAAACCAGAGATGGATACCTAGAGAGGACCTAAGTATCTAGACCTATGTCGAGTGTCCCAACTCCCTGCACACCTGCCTAATCATTGAAAAGAGCGATTTTGCAATGATCAGGGTCAGGTGAGCAAAAGACAGCCCATCTGCATACTTAATTATTGCCTCAATATTCTTGTTCATTAATGTTCTTTGCTTCTTTCCCCTCTTTTCTTCTTTTGTTGAGAAACACCGGAATAAAACCAGTTTTCCAACAGCACGCAATGACGTCTTCGATTAGTTACTCCGAGAGGCGAGAGACATCACAATGCACCTGGGTATAATAACAGGAACTAATCTGCAGTTTTAGTTTTACCTATGATGCGGCTTAAACTTTTACCTAGGGACGACAATGTACATGCTCACGAGCCTAACTTGTTCCAGGCTCGGGGATCTACAGTACCTTTATATCCAGGGCATATCTAGGCCAAGTTGAGACGGAGCGGATCTTCATTTCGAGAGAATAAAGGATGTCTTTGCCTTGTTCGGTAGCCATGTATGTCAATCGACTGTTGATAATCCAACAGGCGTGTTCTTGACGTACTTTTGTGGTTTATACTTCTCCTTTGATCATGCCATTGCAGGGCTTGAAAGTCCGGAGAATATATTATGTAGATGATAGAGCCCAATGTGTGCGTCAGTGGCACTCTGGTCAGGACTGGAATGACTGAAGACATTGAGAGCATACTCCAATGCCTTCTCAAAACAAGGACAAACTCCCCGGTGAGAGAAGAAGGGGGTGGCGGTATTTACTTTTCAATTACCCCCGAATTCTCCCTCTCATTCCTACTAGGAGTACAGTCGTTGCTTTCGGGGGATAGTATCCCGACGGCCCCCAGTAACTGAGAGGTTCGTGCTGTGAGCTGCTCTAGTGAGTAGGAAAGAGGTTGTCAAGGAACCTAATTTTTTCGTCTCGGGTGCCTGCCTGCTCCCATTCTTTATTCCCTCAAGGGAAGATGCGGATGTCCATCAAACCACAGCGATCAAAAAAAGATTCGAGACAGATAGGAGGGCTCTGCGAAGATTGGGAATCGCAAGCGAGACGCCACCTGAGAGTTACACCTTCCATAAAGCGTAGCCATCGTCAATCAGGAATGTTGAGGTTTGAGGTTAATTTAAAAAAAAAAAAAAAAGTAAAAGGCCTCGGTAAGATCTAGAGATGAGACCCAGTCCGGAGAGTGGCCAAATACATATCTGCGGAGCAAGCAAGTCAATAGTGCACTGCAAGAGAACCGTGGTAATGTGCAGCATGGCAGCGGCTGTAACCTTCCCACATCCCCTCTTGCGGCGAAGCTCTATTGAACATGGGTTTAGGTCCTAGGAATTTCTCGAATGGTCGGTGGAGAGAGGTAAATGTATTCTGCGTGATGTCTCATAGAAGCATAGGCCCACGCACCGATTACAGATGGTAAAAGAGTCGAGTGGCGAGTATCTAGTATGTCTCAGGCTTTCTTCAATTCGTCTATTTATGCAAGTGCCCGGCGCTTCTTTAGGGTTTAACCTGCGATATTTTCAGCTTTACAGAGTTGTTGAGTCCGTCCACCAAGCTCCTTGATTCTTTCCAGAGTCTCAGGGGGCATTTTTGGAGAGCAAAGAACCATGGTACAGGCGAAACTTGAAAGAGTAACTGCCAGCTGCTCCCAGACTGAGTCGTTAATGTGCTGGTGGACATGTCAATTTCATCGCTGAGCTGTGCCGCTCAGATCACAGACCAGACACGCCACAGATGCATGATTTCCTGGTAGCGGGACTTGGTCGACAGCTTAGGTAGGACTTGACTCGGAGCTTTAGAAAGGCAAAAGGCAAAAGTGATAGAGAGGAAAAGAAACTATTAAAAGTAGCCCACTTTCCCCGCAAAATGTGAGGAGTTGTGATCAGCCTCTTTGCTTCCACCTCCTCGTCTTGGTTCATCATGTCTCCTCGTCAGGACTCGGGGGTCGGGCACTGTCTTCGCAAATGACTTCCAACACCACACAAGGAGAGGCCTGTGTGTTGGTGTCTAAAGTATGCTTGCCTTTTCCTCCCCCTCCTTCTTCGCGCCAGCGTTGATGCAGGTGACCACTCGGCCTTATCACAGGATCCAAGATTGGGCGAAGCAACGAAAAAAAATGTTTACCATGACCGGCCGGATAATTATTCCGTGGTTTCACAATAAAGCTGATAGATCAGAGCAGACAAACATGGGGGAGAAAACTCCATAAAGAGGTACTTTGGGGGGGAGCTAGGGATCGTACAGAGTAACACAACTGGATGTTCGATCTGTCTTGGCGAAGAGTTACACTTGAACGAATCCTTTAGCAATATTTTGGAGCAATTCTCAGTGACTTGCTATGAATCTTCTTCAAGGAACAACAGACAAGACCGAGCGATCGGCGGTCAATGTACCGTAGCATCTAAGCTTTATCACAGATTGGTGAATCTAACCCAAGCTGAAAATACCAATTCCACTGGTGGAACCTTATCCGGCATTTCAATTTCTTTTCGAGCCCTCAACAGTAGAATCCTTCTTCGGCCACCAATAAGCACCATCGAAGGGAAGCTCGGGATGGCCTGCATCGGTCCCGTGTTTGCTAGGTTTCGGACTAGTTGGCTACTGCACTTCTCAAACAAAACTGCATTGATCACTCGGAGTGGCGGATTAGTCCTGAGAAGGCGAATAAATGACGGGACTGGCTGTTGAAGTACATCATATTCACTGGGGAAAGTCCCAAATTTTGTGCCACCCTTTTCTTAAAACCTCGATCCGGAACGAGAAATACACGCGTTCTGATAGAATAGGAAAGGGCTTCCATATGAATCACGATTGGCCGATGACAATGATCGGCGTTGTCTCTGCAATGATAGAACAATAGTCGTAAGGCCGGCCTAGATCATGTCATTGCTTTTGTCAATATATTGGCACATCCAACACCCACCGGCACGTCAGTCATTTGCTCGGCTGATGGCGTGGCGTGTTGCGTTATTGAATTCAAAGGCCTTATGATGGAGCCCGGTGTTCAGACTGGCTCGGCTCATTCGAGTCAGTTGTATGATCATATTCCTTTTCTTTTGTGCCTCCATTAATTTGATTAGAGTTTTCTGGGTCTGGTGCACCAGACCACACTTTCCGCATACATTTCGGGGAAGCTGAGGCAACCAAGAAAAAGAAAGGAAAGGGATAACCCAACGGCTTATGGATATCGAGGCATCGGCGCACTGATAGGGTCATCGCCGTTGCTGGGATTGGCCTCCCTCCTCTATCTGTAGGTATTTGTTTTCCTTGCATTAGTTTGAACGTCATAGCAGCCACAAGAGGCCAGTGACAAAGAGACCGTCAGCTTGGAGATGGAGGAGACGTACTTTTTTCCCAATGGTTTCATCCCATTTTGCTTTCGTCACCCAGCCCAATAGATGGGAGCAGGATTATGGCTGCCTTTGGCATGATATATATGGCGACGCCCAACTCAAATAATATTCAGCTCTTAGAACTGAAATTAAACCCCAAATCAACTCGAACAATAATCTGCGTTTTGTTAACGTTGCTCTTCTTCCCCGGTTATATGCCAACACATAAGTCGCAAACTGCCCGTGCAAGAGTTTGCCTTTCGGTCTTTTCGCAAGCATGACCAGTCCAGCGGGCGAGATGGATGCGGTAGATCAGTCTGTGATAGCGGAGGGAGACCATCAGATCATGTCGTATCGCGATATGACTGCTCAACCAAGTCCTACAGTATGAGTGACGCCCTCCATGAAATCAGATCGGCCGCCCGATTAATATAATGAAATGAATAGGAAATCCAGCGTCCACAGTCTAACACATTCAGCTTACCATACTCACATTTTGCCATGATTTACATCGACCAGAATAGAGAGATTCAGGTGGAAGCATCCAGCTCAGTCACAGGATGTGAAAAGACCATATTCACAGAAGCCGTGCAGCAGAGATTCTTGAGTTTGACGACAACAGGATGGCACTCTAGTTTGCAAGACATCCATTCAGGTAAGTGACCAAAATATTATAGTGAATGTTGGAGTTGTTGGAGGAGTTGAAGGAGTTGATGAATGATAATAACCGGCACCACACTTTTTCCACAACAGGTAACCTCGGCCTTTCAAATACTTCACCCGGTCTGCAGCCTCCCTGGCACCAACCAGGTCCCCTCCGGCCGGCTGGGCTCATACCCTGTGAATGGCAGTCCCTTCAAAATAAGCGACATAGGCGCAGCCCACGACGAGTCGATTCCGCCATGGGTCAGGGCTGGGAGCCCTTATCGCCCTGTGAGTCCATCAGGCGAACGGCACTTCGAGTAGGCCAAACAAGTGTGCTGCGTAGCTACTACGAAAAGGCATTTGAACACTTCCAGCAGCTTAACTGTAGGGTCATTGCAAAGGCCTTTGTCAAGTTGGTCGAGCCTCGCAAACAGGTCAACCACCCCTACAATGGGCGAAAATCTACTTCCAGCGGCTCTTCCCAGCGAATGGACCCAGAGTTGACGAAGCCTAAATGGTGGCCTGTCGGGGTAACTCATAAGGAACCAGATCATCTGCTCAAGGCTGGTAAGGCATACCTTATGTAATTTTCCACCTTGCTAGTAATCCATGCTAAATATGAGTGAACACACGCAGAACGTATCAAACTTCTTGTACACATTCTATGCGAGCTTCGGGATAGCCACGGAATCACGGCAGATAAACTAAAGGATGCTGGGCAGGATGTTCAGCGCCAGATTTTACCAGCCGCACGATTAGAGGTCTTGGATGAAATCTATTATGTGCGACAGATGGAAGAACTATATTCGGATAGCAAAATCAGTACGACTTCTCTCAGGTCCCCCAATGGCGATGACACCGCGGATTAGAAATCTAACCTTTCTCTTTAACAGGCGGCGATACGATTATCCATGTTTCCCATGTGCATTTAGATGATGAGCTGGAGGGGCAAGTTGCAAGCCACAATGCCCGTGAACCGCCTGTTCCTATTATCACAATTCAAGGAGATGTCTCGATAATGTCCGAGAGCTATCAAACAATCCCGGCATACGATTCACAACCCCAGAATACATCGAGTATGAATATTCGGGGAGCATCACGCCTTCCCCATACTCTATGCATGAGTAATAAGTCCCCTCAAAAACGGCCAGCAGCCGAGGAATGCTATCTTCCCATCTCTCCAGCCTCATCGCCCTCGGTCAGCCGAAAAACATCCCTTGAAAGAACTCTGTCAGCGTATTCTTCTAGTCTCGATCCCTCTTTGCTGTCCACAGCTGAGTCCACGAGGCCACTCGCTGTACCTAGAAGAATACATCCAGCAGGGTCAACCTCAATACCTGATTACTTTGCTCATCTTGCAGTACCACCAACAGGCCCAACGACACATGCAGCATTTTGGAACTCCCTCCCAAATGTAAATGGACCACTAACTTTCCACGGCTATTGACCAAAGCCAGCCAGTTTTCCCAACATAACCTTACCTCTCCTTTCATTATTTCCTTTGTCATTCTATTTTCCCCATTCTGGACTCATATATATGAAATACTCCATGTGTAACGGTGTCTCTTTTGTTTTTGTTTTTTTTTTGTAGATATATAATGAATAAGCCAGCTGTTAAGAGGATAAAGCCTACGTAAGTCACTTCTCATACTCTTCATTCTCAATTGTTATCATAAAACGCTTAGGGCCCTGATTGGCCCACTCCGACCCATGGAACCTCAGCTGGACCCGCCTGGCTGTAGATCCCGTGGTCAAACCCCCAATCCCCAGCTCTGGCCAATCAACACCACCAACGCGTGCACACGCAAAACCTCATCCTTCCAACTTGCTCCCAAGTTCCCAACATCGCCTTTGCAGACTATCTGTGAGTCTTTCATCAGATTCCCGCCTGGTATCGTTTCTGGTCACTCGATTGCGAAAGACTGGCCCCGGGTCATGCGCCTCGGACGTTGACGGAGCCCCGTGCTTTGTGTAAGAGTGGTTTTCCCAACCTACGCCGCCGCCCAAGGTAACTACGACTTGAGGACCGATTTACTGCATCTGGAACCCGAAGGTAAGCAGATCCATATTGCTCCCCACCTCTAAAAATGTTATTATCGCCCGCATGGATTGACAAGGAATCCTCCAACTCGGAGTTTCATGTCTTGCTTTCTGCTTCTGTTCCTCCCTTCCCCAGCCATTCCACAATAGCCTTGGGGTGGTTTACCTGTGCAGGCTTTATTATTCCTTTACAAGCACGGCTGCAGATACCAGATATTCAGTGGGGAAGAATGGCGGTGCTAACGTTCACGCGTTTCCTTAGTCGGCCGTACCCGCACCACCGCGAGGGCCCTACACTTTTCTCCTTCCAACAAAAACTGATCATGGAGGAAGGCGGTTCCCTTCAAAAACGAAAGTCAGATTCGCTAAAGGGCGGCGACTCGCCTTCCCTTCATGCATCTGCGGTTGATGATACCTCGGACTTTGACGAACTGAGCTCCTCTGATAACTTTTACTCGCCTCCGGACACACCAAAAAGACGGTCCTCCTCGTACCAGGATGACTGGGAGACGTTCCCCCCGTTAGACCAACTTTCGGTCTTCGATCTCTTCGACACCCTATCCCTGTCGCAGAGACTGGAGAAGTTGCAGCGCTCCATCCATGCCCAGCGAGATAAGGTTAAGAAGCAGCAGGAGAAGTTGAAATCCACCTCGAAGAATGCTAAGGATCGTGTTGTGGTGGAGTTGAAAAGGCGGGTACCCACCGCAGAGGAGCAGCTGGAAAAGTATCGTCGTCGCATGAAGGTTGGAGTCGAACGGCTGGGGACCCGATGGAACGCAGCTTCAGCTGTTACACTTCGTGAGAAGATCTCTTTTATCGCCGGTGTGCTCAATATTTTTATTAGCGGCTACCTACTGGGTTCGTACCCGCAATATTTCTATATTTGGTTCAGTGCGCAACTTGCGTACTTTATGCCGATCCGCTGGTATAGATACCACAAGATCGGCTATCACTATTTCTTGGCCGATCTCTGTTACTTTGTGAACATGCTTTGCATGCTCAGCATCTGGGTTTTTCCGGGATCCAAGAGGCTCTTCATCAGCACATTTTGCCTCACATTTGGAAACAATGCAGTTGCAATCGCCATGTGGCGAAACTCGATGGTGTTCCACAGCATGGACAAGGTCGTCAGGTAGGTAACTCTATACATGAATACTTACAACTTCCTTTGGCTAACAGCAAATTAGCCTCTTCATCCATATTATGCCCCCCGTGACCCTCCATACTCTGGTTCACTTGACTCCGTTGGAAACGATGAAGGAAAGATTCCCGGCAATTTACCTGATCAAGACCAGCCAACCAGGGTCACCCGACCACTTCTCGCTCCCGGCGATGATGCTATGGGCAACAGTACCGTACATGATCTGGCAGCTATCTTACCACTGCTTTATTACCGTGCGTCGCGCAGACAAAATTGCGGCGGGGCGCCCAACCAGCTTTACATGGCTGCGCAAATCATATGCGAAGACCTGGATTGGGCGATTTGTTTTGAGCCTTCCGGAGTCACTACAAGCGCCAGCCTTCATGATGATCCAGTATATTTATGCTATTTTAACGATGGTTCCATGCCCACTCTGGTTCTGGTCTCGATGGGCAAGTGGGATCTTTTTGATGGGTCTTTTCATCCTGAGCATCCACAACGGCGCAACTTATTACATTGACGTCTTCGGCAAACGCTTCCAAAAGGAATTGGAAGAGCTGAAAAAGGACGTTGCCAAGTGGCAGTCTTCGCCCGAAGGGGCCGTCACTCCGACAGGTCTAGGGTCCAGTTCTATCTCTACCAACATAGGAGCAAAAATCTTGAATAGTTCAGCTTCTTCTCCAAATAACAGGGCCGACAAGGGTGCTATTGAGCAGATCCCGCTTCTCGATTCCGGCGCAGTTTCGACAGCCGTCGAGAATAATGCGGCTGATCAGTCGACTGCGCGAGAGAGAAACTAAGTCAACTGCTTCCGATCCTTCTGATCTCTCTACTATATTTTGGTGTATATGACATTTTGGAATTCTGATTGCGTTTGAAATGCTCATCTGATGATACCCCAGTTCCTGATTCAATCGTTCGCTTGCGCATGAAATTGTCTCTCACTTTCTTACCCCTCATCCATGTTAATCTTTTCTGCCTACGATATGCCCATAGATGTTCGGAACTCCGGTGGCGAACAATTAATGCTCTCTTATGCGCTTTGTCATTCCTTTGCGTCATCCGGAAACTACCAGCATAATTTGATGACCCTCTTTTTTATCTATTAGTGCTTAGCGAGTTTTTAGTACATGTGCGTTTTTGATTTCTTTTTCTGGTCTTTGAGCCCTTTGGAATATGATGATGCCTTTTGAGTTTTATGTGTTTCTGCCCAGTTGGTATAGATACTCCGAGTTGGTATTCGTTCCATGACAGGAAGCTGAGTGGATTCCCCGACTCAAAAAGCAGCTGATGCCAACGAAGCCATAATTCTAAAATGCCAATGAGCCAAACATAAAACCGCTAGTAAGCACGATGCATAACTAAAGCCGACAGATCGGGGACATAAACTCCGACTGTCCCGTGGGATCACGTGCATATGGGCTCTGCTTGCGGACCCTCGTAGGGCGAAATTCATTGAAGGAAGAGCACATCTCCATCCAGCGTATTAGGCCTATTATTGCGAACAAGATCATCAGGGCGAATACTCCAAAGAGCCTCTTTTTGATTGCTTGGTCCGATTGACTCGGAATTGTTGTGTCTACCTGCTGCTCTCGCTCGTTTTCGCGAGCAATTTCATCCCTCAGCTCTTCCACCATGTCCGTCACCATGAGGTCCGCTCGAGTGGTGCCTGTCCTGCGGTCCAACTTGGTTGGTAGGCTTCCAGCTTTCATATATCTCATTGCATTCTACAACTATGTTTAATTTCGCTTCGAAATTGGCCTTGCTTTCTTTGTTGATGCGAATGTCACTGACCTTCTATACAGCCCGACCGCGCTATGCCGCAGCCTTGGGTGCGGCCTCCGCTGCCACCCTCCGATTCAATGGCAGAGGTCTTCCATCCCACGTATCTGCTCTCGCGATCCTAGTGCCCCAGCGCGGGTATGCTACCGAACATTCGACGTCCACATCTGCCTCGGGCGAGCCGCTCCCACCCCCAGGCTTCAATGCCGAACAAGCCAAGAAACCCATCCCGTCACAATCGACGGCTGCGACAGGAAGCCAATCAGCTACTCCCCTGCCCGATACAACAGTCGCTCCCAAGAACAGCGTACAGAACAAGGAAGGATCTAGTGAGACAGGTGTTGCCAAGCCAGACGAAAATGAGAAGAAGCTTGCTGAGGAGAAGAAAGAGACGAAGAAATTAACCCTTGGGCAGAAGATCAAGAAGGAGGTCCAGCACTACTGGGATGGTACCAAGCTACTCGCCACGGAAGTTAAGATTAGTTTCAAGCTGGCTCTGAAGATGGCCGCAGGCTATGAGCTAAGCCGACGAGAGCACCGACAGGTTGGTTTCTTTGCCCCCTCCCATTATTCTATATATGAATATAGCTAACGGATCGATGTATGTAGCTTAAAAGAACAGTCATAGATCTCGGTCGACTGGTTCCCTTTTCCATGTTTGTCATTATTCCTTTTGCGGAGTTGCTACTGCCCATTGCGCTTAAGATCTTCCCCAATCTGCTGCCTAGCACTTACGAGGGCCAAAATGCCCGCGAAAAGAAGGCCTTGAACCTGAGTTCGACCCGAAAGGAGTTTTCTGCCTTTTTGAAGAATACACTGAAGGAGTCGGGCCTCCCCGTCACCGCCGCGACTGTTAGGAACGAGGAATTTGCGGAATTCTTCAAGAAAATCAGGACCACCGGAGAAGCTCCTTCGACCGAGGATGTTATTAAGGTCTGCAAGATCTTCAAGGATGATCTTACCCTGGACAACCTGTCCCGACCCCAGCTGGTTGGAATCTGCAAGTACATGAACCTGAACTCCTTCGGAACCGACGCGATGCTTCGGTACAACATCCGGCACCGCATGCGCCAGATAAAGCGAGACGACCGTGCGATTTTCTACGAGGGGGTTTCCTCGCTCTCCGTCCCCGAGCTGCAAATGGCCTGTGCGTCGCGTGGTATCCGCACCCACGGCGTCTCTCCCGCTCGTCTGCGGGATGATCTGGCAGTGTGGCTGGATCTCCGTCTGAAGCAAGGTGTCCCCTCTACTCTCCTCGTGCTCAGCAATGCATATGTGTACGCCCAGGGTGGCAAGGAGGCGGAGGTGTCCTCTCAGATCGAAGCACTCCAATCTGTTCTGTCGGCCATTCCAGAGGAGCTGTTCCACGAGATCGAACTCGAGGTGCACAACGCCGAAGGCGCTGCTACTAACAAACAGCGCTTGGAGGTTATTAAGGAACAACAGGAGCTTATTGAGGAGGAAAACTCGCAGAACAGCGAGAACGAAGAGAAGGGATTGGCAGCTCCAAAGGATACTGAAGATATCGATGACAAGGATGACCACAAATTCGAGGCCAAGTACGACGAGCAGTCTGGGGAAGCGGCTGAGGCTCAGAAGGAGGGTGAGACCGCACAATCTGCTGAATCTGCCAAGGCCAAGGAAGAAAAGAAATAGACAACCTGAAGTACAGAATCCTGTCTTTATCTTTTTTTGGCCCGCCTCCCGCTTCGTGTGTCGTTGGTGTTAAATACTATTTTAATGCTAGGTTGAGGAGGCGTTGTGTCCTATTGTCTTGAGCTTCCAGTTTCTTGCTCTTCCTCTCCTGCCTTACCTCACCTCTCTTACCTCTACCTCTACCTTTCTTACTTTTGTGTTAATTTCCATACGATAGACTTTTCTCCCTTCTTTTTCATTTTAGGATGAGTTGACACAAGGCTGATACACTCACCACTGTCTACTTTTATTTACCTTTTTTATTTGCGTTATGTATCAAACACCATAGATTTTTGGAAAGGAGGGAAGGTTTTGGCAATGACCTTGATGTGAAAACTGCTGGCTGGTGTGGGTTCAATTGTCCTATACATACTTATTTACTTTTTTCATTGTTTTACTGTGGCACAACTACCAGGTTCATAAATTGGATATCTATGTCAAATATATAGCAATAAATATATGCCTTTTTACGCGGCCATGGTGGTTTTGCCGTGGTTAATTAACTATACCACATTACTAGTACGGGACTGGGTGGTGTCAGATGTATATTTTGTAGACCCGCCAGTTCAATCAACCTCAACCTCACAGCGCCCAGCTGTGTAGATGAGAGAACATTAAAATAACTAATGGGTGAGGCAATCTTGTAGAGTGCTCCTGAGGGAAACCACTGTCCACTTGTTTCAAAGAAACCTTTAAAATGGTTACTTGCAACCTCCAAAGAGGAGCCCACAATGGAAATCCACTGTCAAAATTCTTCCCTCTTAATAAGTTACTGCTGCTGATAAGTCATCATCCAATTAAGCCCGGATGGTCTAGAGGTATGATTCTCCCTTCGGGTTCTTTCACCCGTACAAGTTTGACTTGTACAAGACTGGGAGAGGTCCCGCGTTCGAATCGCGGTTCGGGCCCTTAACTTTTTTTTCTGCCACATACTGGCATCATGTGGGTGTCGCAACATCCCTCGGCAACGGCTAAACAACCACCTCTCTCTCTCACTGAACGAACCCCAATTATTGTCCTCCTTATACCAAAAGGACCGGGGCTGCACGATTAATCGATCATAGTACTATATACTATGTTAAGAACGCAACCCTTTATACAGGGCCTTTTACGATTGTCTCCTCATCGCAGCTTTTCCACTACTGTAACCCCCATCACTACTGGATCGTCATTCACCATGCCACGACTGAACCTCGTCTCTAAGGTACGTAAGCCTTGGTAGATTTTATTTTTATTTTTCCTGTTACTATTTCCCCGCATCATATAACTCCTATCCCCTGTCGCCTCGACATGGATCTATTATCCTTGGGTCGGATTCAGTTCCGAGATATCCACGTTAAACTTAACTACAAAGTCTTAACCATGCGGCGAATTATATAGAACGCAGTCGAACGACTAAAATCATATAAACCACCACCAAGTGGTTATTACCAGGTCCCGTTGTCACGGAGAGCCGCCGTGCTAGTACTACTCTATGCGGACTCTAGGGGCGACTTGAGAGTGGTGCTGACTATCCGTGCTTCGACATTGAGTTCATGTACCCCCCCTTTCTTTCCCACTATCCTTCAACCAAATAATCTAACCAATGATGCCCAGATGCTGGCCAAGCTGCCTTGCCAGGTGGTAAGTCCTATACCAGCTACCTACTACACGGGACCCCAGAAACTAACACCCCCCAAGGCAAAGCCGACTCTCTCGAAGAAACCCCCTTCCAAACCGCCCGTCGCGAAGCAAACGAGGAAATTGGCCTGCCAGACATCGACCAGGCGCTCCCCCGGCCTTTCGCCGTCGAGCATCTGTGCGAGTTACCGGCTAGTCTAGCCCGGACGGAGCTTGTCGTGCGGCCGTGCGTGGCACTCCTGCACACGTACGACGAGACGACAGGCCAGAATGCGGATCCGGAGGTCTCGCTCATTCCGGAGCTGGATGCGCGCGAGGTGGCGGCGGTGTTTACGGCGCCGTTTCGGAGTTTCCTTCGGCTGCGGGATGAGGTGAGTGGGATGGGGAATCCGGGGAATTGGTATGAGGGGGCGTGGACGGAGTGGTATACGAATAATTGGAGAAGTAGCTTATCCTTTCCCAACCCCCTCCTCCTTTATTTTTTCTAATATACTCCCCGGGCTTTTGTCTAGAGGGGCTAATGAATGATAGTGCACCAATTCTTCGTCCCGATTCATCCTCGCTCGGTCGTAAAGCCAAAGCCAACAACAGAGGAACAAAGACAGGCCGTGACGCAGCTCGAAGAGAAGGAGAAATCCGGCGAGGTGACCCGGTACCGCGTGTTTGGCATGACGGCCCGCATGCTGGTGGACGTGGCTCGGGTGGCGTATGGGGAGGAGCCGGAATTCGAGCATAACGGTCACATGGGCGATGAGGAGCTGATTGACCGGTTGAGGAGGATGGGGAGGTTAACGGCGATTCGAAAGCGTGGGGATCAGCTCACCAAGGCGGATTTGGATTTGGCGGCCAAGCTTAGTTAGGTCTATCATCCATAATAATCATAATTCCCCATAGACTGGTATATAAAGATACCTACCCATTATGGTTCTACTCGATAATTATTCATGGATGGATAAATGGAGAGTGGAGTATCTCAGATAAGTATACTCTGTGCTAACCCTACCTAACTGAAAATATATCTCCTAGAGCGAGGAATGAGAACTAGTCTGCCTGTTCCTACCTAACAAGGGATAGATAGATATACCGATCCAATTCAAGGAGCTGCAATCAAACCTGCATCGCTTCGAATCTCCTTGCATCCAGGCACCTCCCGAATGTCACCCGTCCAAATCTCCGTATTTCGGCCGCGAGTGACCAAAACAATCAATCAATCCTTTCTTACTTACTTACCTCTTTTTTTGGATAAAAATTACAGGCACATCAGAAATGCAGAATACACATCCAAGACAATTGATTCACTTCTCATTCCATCCTAATCCCTAAACTGAAGCCGATCTGGAATGCGTGTAATATTATCACCTCTGTAGATGTGGGGAATTCTAGAATTCTAGAAGCCATCACATTGGACTGGTCAACAATGGACATGAACAGTACCTAGGAGGTACGTACTAGTAGGTACTAGTAGGTGCTAACAACATCTATGGATGCAGTTTGCAGGTGGGATTTCTTTGTCCTCGCTGGCTCCGAATCGTTACCGACTCGTTCCTTCAGGCCAATTATCATTCTTCTTTTGACTTCTTTTTCCTTTTTCTTTTTTCAATCTGGTTCTTGAGTGTAACCTCGCCTAGGTACTTAATCAATGCCAGACTAGACAGACTACCTTCGTATCCGAGCGCGAATAAAGCAAGTATGAAGTTACTACTCCGGAAGTGGGTAGGTAGCAAAAACGGTCAGCCCTGGCTGCAGTTAGACAAAGAAAAAAAAAAAAAAAACCAATGATGGCGGGTGACTGCAACTCCACAGACTGGAATGAAACTGAAGTACGGTACTCTGTATACATCGTACGATTCTTCTTTTTTTTTTTTTTTTCAGTATAGCCGAGAGGTAGATTTGGGTTTCCTGGGGTGCTTGTGCTTGCATTTACTCTGCTTGAGAGTGGGATTATTTCTCCGTGTAGGAAAGAAGTACGAGACAGCGACTAGGATTAGTGAGCCTGTCAGGTGCAGTAAGGACGAGTTCAAGTGGACGGGGCACTGAAGGATCATGGCTTGAGGGGAGTACTTAATTAAAGCCTGATGATCCTGGACGAACGGTGGAGTCGAAGCACGGAGTCTCCGGGTCTGGTCTCAGGCTAAGAAGTTGGGATGGACATCGGCTAATATTGTACTCTGGAATTATGGATTTAGTTTATTTTTGAGCGGAAGATGGACCATTATATTGTGGCATTGTTTGCTTTCTTTTTATATTCATCATTTTAAAGACGGGGAGCAGAGATTTGAGTTAGTTACCCCTGAAAAGAGAACCCGATTGTTAGGCTTTTTTCAATTGTTGGGTAGGGATTCGAAGAGGAAAAAGAAATATGGTAACGCGATCTCGACCCGAATATTGAGTGAAGCTCAAGAGGAGGGAAATGGGGTATTGTTTGAAAAGTCCAATGAGCCTATCCAGGCAAACCCTAGCCAAATAATAATCCCGAATTAAATGAATTAAGGTGAATCGATAGTTACTCACGGGTATCTCTGTACCACCACGCGTGTCATTAGTTGAGAGGTCTTGAGCAAGTGGCAGAATAAAGAAGGGAGAACAAAGTGTCCACGATACTGGTAGCCCGGGTTAGTGGAAAGAGAGCTCAAGCGTGGGTTGGAATGTGATCTATCCTCCTTCAGCTCAGCCCAAGATTAAGTTCCAGAAGTTGGACTCCTCGATTGTTAGAACTTAGGGTCATAATAATTAAATTAAAGGTATTCGTCGTTATAGAAGGACAAATAAGAAAGGGCAAAAGAGTCCCAGAAGCCCTTGTTGTCTTAGACCTACTATTAATACTTGGACTAAAGGAGATTGCATGAACGATAAGTTAAGGTCATTCATCCCCCAGGAGAGGACTGCTTCTTTCTTCTCTTGTTATCGCCGTTCATGCCGACAAAATAGTGAGATATTTTTTTTCTCAATCTTCAATCATTCAGCCTATCTCAGCCAATTCAATCTCATCTGAGGCCATAAATTTAAAAATAACTCTCTCTGTCTACCCTCGCATCCGTGGCCATGAAAGAGGAGGAGGAGGAGGAGGAGGAGGAGGAGGGTCAGCTTGTGCAGGCTGTGCCGGGCTAAGCCAGCATCCCCCTTGCATCGATGTGTCACCCTCATGAGGCTATCCGTGCCCATGATGTTCATGATGATCCTGCAGGAGGCAAGCAGCCATCCCTTCTGGCTTTTTCTTTTCTTTTTGCTTCTGTTTATCTTAGGGGGTGTTCTCTTGTCGCCGAGTGAATTATGAATCTAGGGATGGGAAATCTCATTAATAGTATCTTGTCTCACGCCTGAAATATGACTGCTGGTTCTATAATAAAGGCAATGACAGTATCTCACTAGATTATTCCCTATTTCTATTCCCCGAGTTCCCTTTCGGATCCTGGTTTCTCTTTTCCTATTTTACTTTTTCTTGTTTCCCTCCCCCGCTTCCGTCACCCAGTCGGTTGCTGGCTTTCTTCCGTTCGCTTTTCTTTCATGCAGAAGATGGTGCCCAGGTCTCGAGGCATTATTCTTTGTCGGACAGTCTTACCCTGCAGCATCACCAGTAGCAGCAGAGCAAGACAGCAAGACGCTGACTGGTGGGGGTCTTGTGATCCCCATCCTGGATACCCGAATAAGGCTAAAAAGGTCAAAGACAACGAAATCGGAGACAGGTAAAAAAAAGAAAAAAATAAAGTCCACCAAGAATGTTCAAAAGGAATTAATAAATATTAATTTGGAAGAGGCCCAACCCCATCTTTAAAGTTCACATCTTTCAGTCCCCTCACCGTCTAATTTATCCGATTTGATTCTAGTCCTCGTCACACAAGTTGTGTGCTGGACTGGTGATTTGCTGTACCTGGTTTATCTACATTATTCTGCTACCCTATCTATTCTTCTCTCTCTTCTTTTGCTTTCTTCCCCTCCTCACCTCCAAAGGAGGGGGAAGTACTTCTCCCCCACCCACCTCGCTTGATTATCTGGTGGAATACATATTGGTCGCATACCTCACTATACTCTTTACCCCTCCTCAGGTAATTCGGATAATGTTGTCCCCTACAGCTTACGCTGTGTCGAGACAGGCTCCTCCCATGAGACCTTCCCGGTCTCTCGAGGGTCTGGAGCGAGTCATTCCCCCGCACCCACCCATTTCACCCGTTCGTCCAACACTACGCCTGGACAAACCTCTCCCTGAACTCCCCACAAAATCACTACCCGACACACCGGATTTTATCGGCTCAACGGCCTGGAGCGACGACAGCAGCACGGTCGACAGCTTCAACGACGACGACGACGACGATGATGACGCTTGCCGCCAGTCCAGCTTGTCGAACGAGGGCTATCCCGTATTCGTGCGCTCTGGTTCGGATCATTTGGCCGACCTTGTCGATCACCCTTCCGTTTCCACTCTAGATCGCTCGTCCGTGGAACCATACGCAAAGCCGGGAACACTCACCACTTTTCTGGCGGAGGACCACTACGGTCATCCCTCGAACTGGGCAAACCGCGTTGGTCCCAACCACTATTTCCGCGAAAAGAAATGGGATTTCTTCCCTGAGCTGGCCACGCCTACGGCTCTCCAACAAAACTCGCCCCACCTGCCAGCTAAACCGCGGAAGAAAGACAACGGCAGGCTTAATTTCTCAGCCTTCGACTTCCCCTCCAGGAATCGCTCTCAGTACACCTCCACCGACAACAAGAGCAGCCTGACCCTCGCACACGACGTCCGCAACTCGATTCGCTCCTATGTCCAGCGAAGGCTGTCCAGGAACTCCGTCGATAGAGACAAGCCGCCCAAACGAAAGCCCCGGCCGGCCACCGCCCCTTCGGAGTACCCGCCTGGGTATACTCCGTCACCACGAATAGCCCCGTCGACTAGCACTAGTGACCGCTCTGACCGCGGAGGCTCCACAGCGCCGCAGACTCCACTGGGGGTTGGCGACCAAATAATAGTGACACAGTTGTCCTTGTCCACGACCACGTCAAGACGGTCAAGCACAGCGGAACGATCGAAACAGCGGCAGAGACCTATTCCATACCATCGAAAAAAGCAATTGGCTGTCCCGATCACACCGTATCAAAAATATGGGGCGGCGATTTGGGAGAAGTCCGGACGGGAGAAGCGGATCAGCTATCGTCAGCATCACAATGTGCGTTTCCCAAAGTATCAGAAGAAGAGTACCCCTAAAAAGGGATTTGTATCCTCAGCAATACCGCCATTGAGGCCTCCACCGCGCTCGCAACTGCAACAGAGTACCCGCGACTATGTCAGAGCGCTACAGGATGGAACAACCCAAGTTTTGGTCGCTATTGATGGAGCACGAAAAAAGATGATCGGGTCTAGAGTCGATCGGAGACGCACACAACTGAAAGCGCAGATTCGCTTAATCGGACCGGTCAATCCGTACACAACCTACGGACGAGAGGATCAATATTGGGTATGATGTAGCATGATGCACTGGGTTGACTTTGAGCATTTCTTTTTATTTCTCTCTACTGTCCGAGCAGACATTTTTTCTATTATAATTTCTATTCTCGAGCTTTCAGTTTCATTTTATCCCCTTCTTATCTATTCTCTATATTTTTTTTTATACTTGGTCGGCATACCGCTTGATATCTCTACTGGTTAGCTCTGTTTGGCGTTGGTGGAGCGAAGAGGATGATTCCCTGATGGCATAGGTTATATTGCATTTCCACTCTATATGCTTATAACGTGACTTCGCAACTCTCTAATTAAGATTCTATCTTAATATTTTTGCACATCTTGCTTCTGCTTGAAGACTGCCCAACATACTAAAACATGGGGTCAAAGTTTAACCCTTGCTGAACGTAGTTTGTAGTAGGTAGCGACTCGCGGTGGAGTTTGTATCCGCAGAAAATTAGGAAAGTGGACATCCTCAAATTTTCCAAGACTTTATTTCTTGTTCAAAGTGAAACAGTATAAAGCTCAATGAAATAGCGGACGTTGTCAGATATCGTGCGGAAGAGGGCGCAAATCAACGAACCACGATTGCAAACAAGGTTACCTGAATAGGTACGGACGGAGTACATCCCTGATGAACTATCAACCATGACCATCTCCAGATTATTTAATTCTCTGCACCCAATCCAGGCTTGAGCTCAAATAGGGTGATAAAACATTCCCCTGTCTTGTCGCATGGATGCGATCCTCCGGCTGGGCGCATTCCTGGCCAGTTTCCCCGCCATTTCGTCGATTTCTCCGCATGCAACATACCACCCAACAACGTCACCTGCCGTCTCCTCTCCATAATCTGACCTCTCCTCCTCTCCTTTCCATCCGCCATCCTTCTCATCCCTCCCGCATCTTGAATCTTCTGTAACTTCTCTTATCCCCCTGAGAAGTTTGCCTTTTCATAGTCATCGACTCCACTCATTAAATCAATTGCTTAATTCGTCCCTTGCTGGCTGGCCCGCTACCATGGGTGGAGACGTTCCCCGACAAGCTCCCAGCTCGCTGCCCCGGGCGCCGAATGGCCCCGTTGGCCAACGCATTAGGAGTATCTATACTGAGCGCCTGGGCCAATTTTCTTCTCATGGTCAATACGAGAACGAAAATCTTATTGGGTATGTCCCTGTCGATTAACACTCTGGTTTTGACCATTTCACCCCCCCCAATTCTCTCGACCCCACATTTCTTCTAGACTCAGAAAGTAAGCCAGTCACACCGCTAAAACATCAACTCCAGAAAGCTGTTCGATGCCGTCAACTCCGACGAAGACCATGTCAGGCTCTCCGTTTACTCACCCCCGGATCTGCAGCGTCCCACATTCGAAGAGGCCACCTCCCATGAATTTCAGCCAACACATATCGGTGCCTCGTTCGGCCCCAGTTGGTCCACCCACTGGTTCCGGATCCGCCTGACGATCCCGGAGGATATGCGCCAGAAGGAACGATTGGAGTTCCACTGGGATGCTAACAATGAGGGCTTGGTGTGGACGGAGGATGGCCGCCCGCTGCAGGGTCTCACCGGTGGTGGTGAACGTGTCGAGTGGATCATTCCGGATGCCTGGCGCGACGGTAAAGAACATACGTTCTATATCGAGATGGCGTGCAATAAGATGTTTGGTAATGCCCCGGGTGGGGACTCGATCCAGCCTCCTAGGCTGGATATGTACTATACGCTGCATACGGCGCGGATTACGGCTGTGAACCTGGAGGCGCGGGCTCTGTTCTATGATTTCTGGATTATTGGAGGTAAGCTAATTTCAACTCTAGTGCATCTAGAGGTTTTGATTGGGATCTCGATAGACTGACTATACCGTAGATGCTGCTAGGGAGTTCCCGAGTGATGGCTGGGAATCCCACGAGGCTAATGTTGTGGCCAATTCCATTATGAATGCTTTCATTGCTGGCAATGGAAGCAAGGAGGCGATCAAAAAAGCACGCAAAATTGCCCAGAAATATCTGGGTGATAAGGTTGACTCGTCGCAAGTATATGATACCGGCACGGATCCGATTGTGTACGCCGTTGGACACTGTCACATCGACACATGTTGGTTATGGCCGTGGGCCGAAACCAAGCGTAAGGTGGCTCGGTCATGGTCAAATCAGTGCGATTTGATGGATCGATATCCCGAGCACCGCTTTGCGTGTTCCCAGGCGCAACAATTCAAGTGGTTGAAGCAATACTACCCGTCTGTGTTTGACCGGGTGAAAAGGTGG
Source organism: Aspergillus panamensis (assembly GCA_027569225.1). Classification (NCBI taxonomy): domain Eukaryota; kingdom Fungi; phylum Ascomycota; class Eurotiomycetes; order Eurotiales; family Aspergillaceae; genus Aspergillus; species Aspergillus panamensis. The sequence goes on from JAPDER010000006.1 coordinate 359,478, forward strand.
GTGAAGAAGGGTAACTTTCAACCAATTGGCGGCAGTTGGGTTGAGCACGATACCAATATGCCCAGTGGAGAGTCTCTCGTGAGACAGTTTATCTACGGACAGAGGTTCTTCGAGAGCAATTTTGGAGAGCGCTGCGCAACCTTCTGGCTTCCAGATACCTTTGGGTATTCTTCGCAGATTCCCCAGCTTTGCCGACTTGCCGGTATGAATCGTTTTTTCACACAAAAGCTCAGCTGGAACAACATCAACAACTTTCCCCACACTACTTTCCAATGGGTTGCACTTGATGGCAGCCAGGTCATGTGCCATATGGCGCCGTCTGAAACATATACGGCTGATGCTCATTTCGGTGATGTGAAGCGCAGTGTGACCCAGCACAAATCCTTAGACCAGGATAACACCTCCCTTTTGGTATTTGGAAAGGGAGACGGTGGTGGCGGTCCTACCTTCGAGCATTTGGAGAAGCTCCGCCGTTGCCGCGGCCTCAGTGACAAGGTGGGGTTGCTCCCACGTGTGAAGATGGGGGAATCTGTCGACGATTTCTTCGCAAGGCTGGAGGACAAGGCCGCAAAAGGGACCGAGTTTACGACGTGGTATGGGGAGCTCTATTTCGAACTACATCGTGGTACCTACACTACGCAAGCGAACAACAAGCGCAACAACCGTCGGGCAGAGTTTTTGCTGCGAGAGCTCGAGTTTCTGGCAACTTTTGCCTCTTTATCGGACACAACCGACTATAAGTACCCGAAAAAGGAGATCGATGATATGTGGGAAGGCGTGCTTCTCTGCCAGTTCCATGACTGCCTCCCTGGTAGCTCGATTGAGATGTGTTATGATGATTCCGATAAACTCTACGCGGAGATCTTCGAGACCGGCTTGAAGGCAAGGAAAGATGCCCTCCGAGCACTCGGGTTTGAACCGAGGAGCGATGGGAATGGCAGCCAGGAACTTGTTGCCCTTAATACCCTGCCATGGCCTCGATCTGAGATCGTTAAGATCCCTGCTGAACTCAGGACACTCGGTGGCCCGAAGTATACTGCGGTTGACGGAGGCACTGGCCTCATCTCGTGCCAAGATGTAGGACGTAAAGAGGAACCTCTTGTCAGCGTAAAGGAGATCAAGCCTGGTGTGTTCCGTCTGCAGAACGAGAAGCTCAGAGTGGATGTTGAAAACGGCGTAATCACATCCTTATACGATATCAATGCAGATCGTGAAGTGATTGCAAAAGACGGAAAGGCTGGACAGCTCGTCATTTTCGACGACAAACCACTATACTGGCAGGCCTGGGACGTGGAGGTCTACCACCTCGAATCGAGAAAGGAGTTGCACTCTGGCAGGACGAGTATCGCTGAACAAGACCGCTACCGTGTGAGCGTTGTCACCGAGACAAAGATCAGTGAGCATAGCTGGGCTAAGACTACGATCAGCTTGGCGGCTGCCCTCGACGACCAGACATCATACGTCGAGCTAGAGACCGAAGTGGAATGGCGAGAGACCATGAAATTCCTCAAGGTCGAGTTCCCCGTCGACATCGCAAACACCGAGGCCTCATATGAGACCCAGTACGGACTGATCAAGCGCCCAACCCACTACAATACCAGGTTTGCCCTCCCCCCTTGCCCGACCGAATAAAAGACAAGTCAACCACTAACACACCAATCTTCCAGCTGGGACATGGCCAAATTCGAGGTCTGCTGCCACAAATGGGCCGACCTCTCCGAGTACGGCTATGGCGTTTCCATCCTTAACGACTCCAAATACGGCTTCGCAACTTGTGGCAACCTGATGCGTCTCTCCCTCCTTCGCGCCCCCAAAGCCCCAGACGCCCACGCAGACATGGGCCGTCACCATATCCGCTACGCTATCCTCCCGCACTCGGGCCCCCTCGACGCCCGTACCGTCCGAGCAGGATACAACTTCAACCATCCACTCATCCTCCAACCGTCCCCAGACCACCGTCACAACACCAGCGCAAACACACTCTCTTCTAAGACTACAAAAACGATAACGAATACAAATACCCGCCCCATCACCCCCGTCTTCCTCTCCGGCTCCCCGGCCCTTATCCTCGACGTGATCAAGCGCGGCGAAGACGACGAGGACGTCTCCCGCGATAACCTCCCCCGCCGGGAAGGAAAGAGTATCATTCTCCGGATCTATGAGTCGCTGGGCGGCAAAGCCAGGGGTGTGATTAGCTCGCAGCTTCCGGTGAAGAAGGCGTGGAAGTGTAATGTTCTCGAGGATGATGAGGTGGAGTTGGAGATTGAGAGGGATGTTTCGGATTTGTCCAGGGTGGGGGTTGAGTTGAGGGCTTTTGAGGTGGCGACTTATCGGTTGCAGTTGTAGGTTAGGTTGGGTTAGTTTATTTATTTATCTGTTTTTTATTATTTTGGTCTTTAATTGTTGATTTGTGGAATGTGGAATGAGAGGAGAGGATGTATGTATGTATGGTCTGTTTTCTTTTCTCTTTTATTTTGAGATTGTAGGGTCATGTTGTACAGTGGTAATTCAACAGAGAGGATATCATGAGTATAGGTAAAAGGAAAAGGGAATAGAAAATAGCCATGTAAATGCACCTGCAATCCGCATCCCAAATGATGAAATAAACACAAGGTAGATGAGATTCTTTCATCTGAGAGCGCCCAAGCTCCTGACATCTAGTAAGTAGTAAGTAAAATAGAGTTACACCAAACCGGGAAAAAGAAAAAAAAAAGCTTCCATCCATTAACTCCGAGCCAAATAGAAATTTCAAACGAAAAAAAAAGGCAACGTTAATCTCGCCCATAACTAATCTTCAATCGTTTAGTCGACGGTTTATCGTCATCTGCATCGTCGTCATTCTTATTATCTTTATTTGAGGCCTTTTTCTTATTCTTCGAGGACGACCCCTTCACACTTCCGGCAGCAGAGGAGGTGTCCCCGTTATTCGGTTTCCCGGATGAGCCGTTATATGTGGATGTAGGGGTGGGAGCGTGAGACGGTGTTGTCTGTGCCGATGAAGGGGTGGGTGAGTCCTGCTTGATAATCAGCTGCTCTGCTCATTGATATAACCACTGCATAGAAGATAAGAGCCCAAGAGGAGATGGATGGACGGGTGCACGTACGCGCATGAAACTGGCTGAACTCCGCGAAAATACCCGATCGTTATCCGTCACCGGGGCTTTGCGTCTTGATGCCGTCCCCATGCTCGATGAGAGGGATAGGCCACTTGCGCCGAGGCTGGAACCGCTGGATGAGCCCTTGATGTAGGTGTCAAAGCCCTTGATGATGTTTCCGGCTGTTGTTTCTTCGAGGTAGGATTGTTCAAAGCGGTAGATTTGTTCTTCGAGTTGGGCCTAGGAAAGCGATCTCGTGAGTTAATTGGAAGGAATACATTCTGCGAAGTAGAAAAAGAAGTGATGAAAAAAAGATGGGATGAAATGCAGGCACTCACCATGCTTTTATCCATCAATCGCTTCTTCTGGAGTGTATCCCGTAACTCGCGTCGCAGTTTCTCGTAGTACGGAAGACCGCGATTCACCCTTGACTGGTCCTGCGCATCGGTGCCATTGCTACCTGCTGACGTTGTCGCTGTGGCCCCATTCTGGGTCCCCGAATTCGAGGCGCCATTGCCTGTTGTCGCTGTTGCAGGAGTCGTTGCGGAGTTGTTTGCGACGGGGGCAGATGAAGGCGCTGGGGGAGCGGATTCGGTCATTGCTCCGTGTTTCGTACCTTGGGGATGCAAGTTGCTGGCTCTGATGGTCTGCGAGATGAGGGGCGATTCGTGGCAATTGGGGTGGTTACCGTGGATGTGGAGCGGGGATAAAGCGAGGGAGAGAGTTGTGCGGAAGAGAGAAAGGAAGTTAAGTGATTTCCAGATTGGGAGGTCGATCTTATCGATGGGGTGTTTGTGTTGTTTGCACTCGACGGAGCTGACAAGCTTCCTTCGGCTTCTTCCCCCTCGCATCATCGTCAAAGCCTCCTCTTTCTTAACGAAACGTCGAGTTTCTCGCTTTTTTGGTTTATCATTCCCTGATTATTCCAGTATATTCATTTATACTGTGTATATTTTTGCAACTTAATCGCAATCTCGGCCGACACTAGATATACACATATAACTTCTTTACAGTCCACCCCCGATCAGATAGCTTGACCGACAACATGGACATGCACCATATGGATATGGGCCATGACCACGACCATGGCGACATGGATATGGGAGGCAAATGTAGTATGAACGTACGATATGTCCTCAGCTCGAAGAAAGCTTTGCTCTTCGATCACCTATTTTCATCCTACACACCTTCCTATCTAACATCTGATTGTCCATAGATGCTTTTCACTTGGTCCACGGAAAACCTCTGCATTATCTTCTCAAAATGGAGAGTTACGGGCCCTGTTTCCCTTCTGACCTCCCTGGTGGTTATTGTGCTCTTGACCGCGGGATACGAGGGTGTTCGTCAACTGACTCGTCAATATGAGGCCGCTCACGCTCGGCGGCTGAGTGCATACTCTACACCAGCAGTAATTGGAGGTAAGTTTGATTATTATTATTTTCATACCCCGGCCTCTATAAGTTATTTTTTCCCTTTTGTTCTGTTTGAAATTGTTTAAAGGTCGGATAATGGGGCAACCCGATCTCGTGATCCCTGAGTGTTGGTTATGAGCTGTCATTCGACCCTTGTTGAGTTAGAGCTCCCATTAACGCTCGCTGTAAAGGCAATGAGATCGCCGACGAGTCTGCCACCGCCGAAAATTCCCCCCAAAGCCAAAATTATATCTCCAGCGAAGGCTCACCGCTACTTATAGGGAGGGATAGTAAGAGGGCCATTGAGCGGACAGGGAAAATCACAATGGCGGCACTGTATGCGGTGCAGGTCTTCTATAGTTTCTTTATCATGTAAGTCGAGGTCTCTGTGGACCATCCCGTTGCTCTATTCTTGCAGATGGATACTGATTTCCGCAGGCTTCTGTTCATGACTTATAATGGTCTGGTTATGCTTGCTGTCGCCGTTGGCGCATTTGTAGGACATTTGGCATTTGGGGAGACTTTGTCCGCTACTAAGTCGGTCGCATGCCATTAAACCAATGCTGGTATTTGCATCTCTCGCTTGGGGTTTCTTCGATATAGCCAGACAGATATCCGGGTTTATACTGCAGATTCAGTAGGGAGGTTTGCGAACGGCTCATCATCTGTTATCTTGGTTTGTTTTTGTGAAATAAAGCGTTTGCATCTGAATTCATTCAGCCATGGTTAACTGGTATGGCCGTATGTCGATCAAGGAACTTCCACATCGCTACCATCGTCTCCAAACCCAAAACTGAATCCACCAGCTTCAGATTCGGCCGCTGCGTTTTCCGTAGCTGTCTTTCCATGGACAATCTCGTCCCATTTTCTCTTCTTGCCCTCGGTTTTCTTTTTCAATTCGTCTAATGCCTGTTGTAGTAACTCTGGGTGCAATTCACCCATCTTAGCTACAAAACGCTCATAAGGGTCGTGAACGTCTTTCCGGAATCCGGAAGTCTGGTCTGCCTTGTTGGACAGAAAGTCCAGCGCAGATGACAAATGGGCACGAGGTATGAAGTTTTGAGTGATTGCAATAGCAGGCTCCAGGTTGACGACCAGGTGCCACCATCCCGAAGGAACATGAAGAATTTCCCCTTCCCCGCAGATACCCTCAATGCAGCCCGGAGCACGTCGGGCTTCAGCGTGAAAGCCCAGAAGCCATTCCGCGATGCTAAGTGGCGAGGTAACTTCGCTCTGGTCTTCCGATACGTAAACCCCAGGAGGTGGAGGATATTTCGAGGAGGACGGGAACATGATCCAGTACTTGGAGCCACGGATAACCGCATTCCAGGCGCTGGTAGCATTGGGGTCCTTGTGGAAGGTACTTCCAGATCGCTCGGGCCCGATGATGAGCCACTGTCTATCAGGACGGTCCTTTCCCAGGACCGAAAAGAAATCTTCCCCGAAGCATGGTGGCGGCCAGTAGGTCGTTTCGGCTTCCTGGTCCAATGGCCCCACCTTAAGATTCATCTTTGATACGAACTCCTTGTCGAATAAATATAGAGGGCTTTCGTCTGAGCTGTTGTTCATGTAATCCACATATGTCTTGAATGGCCAGTCCACCGCTTCCGCCCGAAATGGGGTCTCGCTGTGCTTGGAGAGCAGGGAGTCTACCGACCATTTATGGTAACATGGCCACTCTTTCACGGGCTCGGTCAGAATAAAAGGCGTGTCTGTCCACTTCTCCTGGAATTCCTCGGGGGAAAGGTTTGGCAAGCGGGCGATCTGGTTCCTCGAGGGAATATTGGTAACGTATGGAGATAAGGGAATATGCGCGCAGTAAAAGGGACGATGGAGAGCGTCCGAATACAGATTCGAACAGTTCAAGGAAGAAACTTTGGAGGGGGGTAGATTGAGGTAAGTGGCACGCCATGTTCCTCTCCAAGTAAATGAGGCCGGAGAAGACCTAAATAGAACCTTAGTACAATTTTCCAAACACACTACAGCCTCTACAGTCATTAACGGGAAGTTCGCCGTTGATGAAGGCGATCTCGTCCAAGAAAGGACGTAGACAAAGACAGCAAACAAATCCTCTCCGATCCGTCTTTCTACATCAACAGCTATGTAGGTAACCAAGTATCTAACCCCTAGAATCTTACCTGATAAATAGAGCCTTCCACAGATCCTCGGCTCTTGTAAATGCATACAACGCTTTACATGTCTGCCCTATCTGGAGCAGACTTGGGCCATCAAGATACTCCAAAAACATCAAGAGTAGCTCATCGGGCAAAAGATTGAACGCCCCAATCACCTTGCGAAGATTCACTGCGGCAAGCAGAGCATTGCCACTCGGCTTGACTCCTAAAGGGTGGCTAGGAATCGCACCATGTGCAGGTGAGTCATTCCCAATTTCGTCGACTGTGTCATGAGCGCGGAGTGTTGTGATATCAGGCATTGTTGTGTGTTCCAGCCGCCCGTCCGCCTTCTTTCCCTCTTCTGGTGGGGTTGAAAACGCCCGATAGCCAGTGGTGTAACGGGACTATACAAGTCTCGCCTGTGACTATCCACGAAGGACTTGGGGGGAGAGGAAGTCGGAGGTGCAAATAAGAAAAAGAGGTATTTTGTAGCGAGTAGAAGAAGAGAAGAACCTGACCCAGAGATCCAGTCAGAGTACAAACGGTATGACTCTAGGGGTGCCCTTTACAAATGATGTCGCTGAAGGCAAAAAAAAAAAAAAGGCAAAAACGTGGGTAGGGCTTGGAAAGGGCAGGCGGTGGGGGTCGGTTAGGCAGAAAAGCAGTACCAAAATTACCATTAGCCCACGTAATAAACGGGCTAAAAGAGCGTATCAGCCAGTCAGAAATGAAAGGGAAGAAAAGAAAAAAAAAAAAAAAAAAAGTTCGCTGTCATTTTTCCCCCCAATTCAGGATTATTTCCCACCACCAGAGATCCACTACACTTTTTGTCTTTTTTTTTTTACCCTCTTTCAACCCTCACTTTTTACCATATCTTCATTTGACCCTTATAACTAGTTCCTTGAAAGTCTCTTATTTAAGAGACCCGTGGTGCTAGCTTTTTCTCTTCTTTACAAAGAAGCCAGAGCTTTTCTGCGACAGCAACTCCCCCACCGGGTTTGATTTGTCGCTAAGGAACAACCCTTCAAGTTCAAAAACCCCACCGTCTCGATCGATCACAGTTCTCGTCTGTGATCACCCCTATACAACAACCGCAATCATGGCTGATAAAGGATTGGAGGAGGTTCCCGAGAGTATGTTGCTGCCAGATTTTCATCTTCCTTTGCTCGGGTCTTTTTTTTGCGTGTGGCGATGGTCGTTTTTCGACGCTGGAAAAAAAAATGAAGAGAATGAAGCAGAAATCTCTGCACCACCGCACCACTACCGATAGCACAAAAGTTTGAGTGAAACAAGAAACCATCTAACTGATCTCTTCCAAACCCATAGGCCAGATCGAATCCAACTACGATGAGGTCACCGACTCTTTCGATGGCATGGACCTGAAGCCCGAGCTGCTTCGCGGTATGTGATAAAAAAATCTTTCCCTTCCCACGGTGGTGGTCTTGGATGTTCTGACGGGTTTCTTCTATTTTATTTAGGTGTCTACGCCTACGGTTTCGAGCGCCCCTCCGCTATTCAGCAGCGTGCCATCATGCCCATCATCAAGGGTAAGTGCCCCTAATGGAGACGCGGCAACGTGCTAGAAACGGGCTAACCCACGCATCACAGGTAACGATGTCATCGCTCAGGCCCAGTCTGGTACTGGAAAGACCGCCACCTTCTCCATCTCCGCTCTGCAGAAGATTGACGGCAACGTCAAGGCCTGCCAGGCTCTTATCGTCGCCCCCACCCGTGAACTGGCCCAGCAGATCCAGAAGGTCGTTGTCGCCATTGGTGATTTCATGAACATTGAGTGCCACGCCTGTATTGGAGGTACTGCTGTTCGTGATGACATGAACGCTCTCCGTAACGGCCCTCAGGTCGTTGTCGGTACCCCCGGCCGTATCCACGACATGATCCAGCGCCGTGTCCTCAAGACCGACCAGATGAAGCTCTTCATCCTCGACGAGGCCGATGAGATGCTGTCCGTAAGTTTTCCTTGCATTAACCTCAGAGATTGAAAGGGCGAGGTTAACATGCATAACAGCGTGGTTTCACCGAGCAAATCTACGACATCTTCCAGCTCCTTCCCCAGGCTACCCAGGTTGTTCTGCTCTCCGCCACCATGCCCCAGGACGTTCTGGAGGTGACCACCAAGTTCATGCGTGACCCCGTCCGTATCCTGGTCAAGAAGCAGGAACTCACCCTGGAAGGTATCAAGCAGTTCTACATTGCTGTTGAGAAGGAGGAGTGGAAGCTCGACACCCTCTCCGATCTGTACGAGACTGTCACTATCACCCAGGCCGTCATTTTCTGCAACACCCGCCGCAAGGTCGACTGGCTCACCGACAAGCTCACTGCCCGTGACTTCACTGTCTCCGCCATGCACGGTGACATGGAGCAGGGTCAGCGTGATGTTATCATGAAGGAGTTTCGCTCCGGATCTTCCCGTGTCCTGATCGCCACTGATCTCCTTGCCCGTGGTATTGATGTCCAGCAGGTGTCTCTGGTTATCAACTACGATCTGCCCGCCAACCGTGAGAACTACATTCACCGTATCGGTCGTGGTGGTCGTTTCGGTCGTAAGGGTGTTGCCATCAACTTCGTCACTGCTGATGACGTCCGTATGATGCGCGAGATTGAACAGTTCTACAGCACCCAGATCGAGGAGATGCCCATGAACGTTGCCGGTAAGTTCAACATCTCGCCCGGGGATCTATTTATTCGTATGCTAACTCATTTTCACTTCAGACCTCATCTAAATTCCCTAACCCCGAGCCACCTAATGTCTGTTGATGCGGATTACGATTGCAGTTGCCAATAACGTTCCAAGGGTGAGTTGCGGTGGAAAAATAAAAGAAGTTTTGACATCATTGCGCTTCTCTTGGTAAAGGAGATCCTTCAAAAGTGGCTTTCTGTATCTCCAGCATTTCCTTTTTTTTATGTCATCAGTAAGCAGTTGGGACTACGATGGTTGTAGCCCCAGCTTATCCGCTACTGTTTCATGGTTTCCTTTGTTTTCTATGCCTACGGAGATGCGACATGCTTGTGCGATTTTTATTGCTGTAATTCATGATTCTCTTCTGGAATCTTTTCATTCCAAGTTTTTCCTTTTTATCTCTTCCGTTTCCTGTGTACTCTTGCCTGCCTTAGTTTGGTTCAGGATGCTTCGTGACGAGTTCCCACCAACAGGCCGGGCACAAAAATGTGGTTTGTTCATTCAGGCTGTGTTCTATGGGCATTGGGTGGACGAGTACCATACAGACGCGATCATGGATTTGGGGTGGTTGTATACCTGCTTTTCAGTATGGAGCAAATAGACAAGAGGTAAATGCCATTCCGTTTGGTTATTCTAGCTGGCTTCATTTGTAGACAAGTTACCATTACAGGTATCTACTTTGATAGGTGAGCTTGTAAATTCGGCGTATTGACTGATAGATAGATGTGGACCTGATTTTATTTTTGTCTTATGATGATTTATCTATTTTACTCCTTATCCCCAAACAGCGGAACTCATCATATATTCTCCCAAATGCGTAGTTTTCCAACCCACCACATTTACACATTTACACAACACAACAACCCTTCTATCAATCCTAATGGAAAACCCATCCCGACGCGCATGGAACCCCGACGCGCTCTCTGCCCTCTGGGCACATGAGATCCGACGCGAAAACCTGGAGCTTATCAACCAGTACGATCTCACGAATGCGGAAATTTCCTCTGCTAAAGCCGCGATAGAGAATATGAAGCAAAAGATTGATGAACTTAACAAACGGGTGAACGGCGTCTGGAGCAACGAGGACAACAATCCCTTCCTCGAAGGTAAAGCGGCGCTTGACGACGCATTTGCAAAGATAGACGCCCTGGAAAAAGAGAACAGCCTATTCAAATTGAGACTCGAGGCTTTAGAGCGGGATAGCCACGTTCGCGAGCAGGAGCCGTGTCGAGATGGCGATGTGGTCCGTGTAATGGCAACATCATCAGCTGGGGCTCCTCGACAGAGTTCGAACTCGACTTCTGCTCGTGGGCACAAACGGCCGAGGGATATCCTAGATAGTTTCGAAACGGAGCATTTCCCGACGCCGGTCGAACTTTGGAATAGGCAGGGGCGCAGAGGTGGAGATGGTGAGTTTACTCGGCTCTGTTTGGGCGTCGTCTTCTTATCAGTAGCTGGATATTGAAGGTTCTTGCTCACACCTCTGTATAGGAAATGGAGATGCAAGCAACAAGAAAATCCAATCAAGACTAGACACTCTTGATCCCCAGCCGGGGCCGACTTCCCAATCGCATCAGAAGGGCCCGGCGCGGACACTCTCCGCTACCACCTGGGGTTCTTCCGCCGACTTGGACGCACACGATGAAGGAACAGCCGGCCATGACGCTGAGCGCACGGACAATAGTGACCCTGATACAGCACTGCTTGCAACGATGGTCCAGGGCGATAGGGTGTTTGCCGATTACTTTTCATATGCAGAGCAGATCCGCCCACAATTGGCTCCTAAGAACATACATGGGCCGCTTCTGGGAGCATTTCTGCGGGGGTTAAATACGGAGTCGACTCTCGTTGTCTCTCAGGAGATGGGCCGTGTGATGCAGTGCTCGTGGGACTATATGCGGGGCATCGCGGAGGCTGTTATTGAGAAGGAGAAAGCGGAAAGAAGTCTTATACAGGGGCCGAGTACGACAGGGCAACGAAGCCCTGCGGCCTCAGAGAAGGTGACCCAGCCTAAAACGACCAGGAAGCGCAGGTCTATTTCTATTGTTCCGGCGGATGAGGAAGATGATCGACTCGTGGCAGACATGCCTCAACCGACTAAACCACCAGAGCGGGCCTAACTTGACTCTTGACTACTCAAGAGCGCTATGTTAGTATGATATCGGAAGGAAGCCGTAGTTAGACGGGGTATGTATGTATATATTTAGTTATATGCCAGACTCATCTATCCTCTTAATTCTATACAATGTCGAATCAGCCTGTCTCTTAAGTCTCGCCGTACACATACCGACCCTCCCGATCCTTAACCACGACCTCGATCTTGCCTTGCTCAATCTCCTTCCCACCAACCTCAATCGACGCCCTCATCACATCCCCGGACTTGACCTCGCCCACACCCTTGGGGGTACCAGTGAGAACTAAGTCGCCCGGCTCAAGCGTCATGACACGGGAGATCTCAGCCAACAGGCGGGGAATGCGGTAGAGCATCAAGCCGGTCGAATCAGCCTGGCGCTCCTCTGCGCCGACGCTCAAGCGCAGGAAAGCATTGTGCGGGTCCGGGAGCAGAGCCTTGGGGATTTCTTCCGAAACGGGGAGGAAGGTGTCGAAACCCTTGGCGATTGTCCAGGGGAGGCCCTTCTTCTTTGCTTCATCTTGGACGTTTCGGGCTGTCATGTCAATGCCGAGGAGGTAGCCTAACGCAAAGAAAGGAGTCGGTTAGGATTTCCCGAAGGTCAAGAAACATAGGCGTAGACGATTCATTTTGGGAGGCTGTGTGAACTAACTCTTAATCGCATCCAGAGCGCCCTTCTCATCGTTCGGGTCTAGATCGCGAAGGGTCTTGCCCATAACCAAGGCGAGTTCGACCTCATAGTGTAGCTTTGTTCCTTGCGGGCGCAGAACAGGTCCCTCACCAGGGCAGAGGATCGAAGACGAAGGCTTCAGGAAGAAGAATGGCTGCTTAGGCTTGATATTATTGAGCTCGGTGATGTGGTCGCTACAGAGAGAGAACATGCAGCATTAGCCGAGGAAGCCTCGAAATGAAAATAGAAGCCCAGAGACAACGTACGCATAGTTTCTGCCGATGCAAATGACCTTTCGGCAATTGGCCCTGATTGATGCAGCCATTGCGATTTTGAATTGGCTTCTTCCCAGGAAGAGAAAAGAGAGGGAAAGAGTTCGGGGTGACTGGTTGAGGGGTTGGCGGGCGAATTTATTTAACTCGTCGGATCGGTTCTGGTCGGTCTCTGGGCCGATTGTGACGATGTGGGCGGAAACTCCGCGCGCTGCTCATTGTGGAGATCTCCGAGATTCGGAACAACCGAACGAGGCGTTGCTTGTTTGGAGAGTGTTTTCTACATTTGTCTTTGCGGTAGCGGATATCTACCGATAAGGAATTATCTATGAGAAGTGTTAATCACCGAGAAATAGAAGAAGAGGGGCTCTATTCGTACTGAACGGTGTTCTTCAATCGAAGTACATGACAATGCCAAGACATCTCGATTGGGCGATTTTCGTGACGTCGAATGTGGAGAGGCGGATTTGAATCTGCTCAACCCACAATCCTCCACCGGATATTTATCCAACATCATGAACGTCGCAGAGATCCTTTCCGATCTGACATCGCTCCGGGTGTGCGTAAGTATTATTACTCCCTTTCAGGAACACCGCCTTTGGTCCAGGTCTAGTTTAATGCATGACTGGATTCGGCTGATATGAGGGATACGTTCATCATATCCGATGATTCATAGCATCAATAGCGCCGACGAAGGACGATAAGTAACCGCTTTATAGGAGTATAATGACGCCCTGAATCTCGTCACGGTGAATGAACAACTCTCCCAGCGGGACTCGAACGACCAGAATAAGGATTCGAGCTCAAAGCCGGCGCAGGCATCGAAGGCTAAGGATGATCTCCGTCTCGCGACGGAGCTTGTCGAGCTACACTACGAGATAAAATCAATACATAAGGATGGAAGGATAGACAAGGAGCTCCGTCGAGGAAGGGAAGCGGTAAATCGAGTTCTGCAGGAGCTGGAAGGTCGATAAGAATCGAGCGGTGCTTGTAGTGTCCTAGTCCCCAGAGCTGTTACTTGTTGACAATAATGAAGATTGATCACGAGACCCAGCAGATTCTGCATAGGTATATAAGAGTTCTCTGAGATTGGAAAGTCCCTGGTGTATCATTGGAACTGTGAGACGAGAGTCAGTTGTGTCGCGACTTCCCAATTAGGCAATATTGAAGCCTCCCCACAAAGTTTCGGTCCGACTCTTCCTCCGACAATCCGGGCAACAGCAGCAACCACGAGTGCAGCCTTGACAAGCTTCATTCGCGTTTCATCAATTATCGCCCCATAGCCTTTCTTCACAGATTCCTTATTATGGTCAGACGAAGATGGCGACCCGTGTAGATGCAAAGCTGCTGAGGCAGACCAAGTTCCCCCCGGAATTCAGCCGAAAAGTGGACATGACTAAGGTCAACATTGAGGTGATGAAAAAGTGAGTTCACTCTTAGCTCAAGGTCCGGGGAGTTGCTTTTTGGCTAACTGGAGCTTTTAACTGCGTGCAGATGGATCGCCGGCAAGATATCTGAGATTTTAGGGAATGAGGACGATGTGGTGATTGAGCTATGTTTTAACCTTTTGGAGGGCTCCCGCTTTGTATGTCTACAATACTTCCCCCGGCGGATGCTCCCACATATTCGCATCATTTTGTACGAAACTGACATGTCTATCTCGTGGATTTAGCCCGATATTAAAGCTCTTCAGATTCAGCTTACGGGGTTTCTGGATAAGGATACGGCAAAGTTTTGCAAAGAGCTATGGACACTTTGTCTCAGTGCCCAGGAAAATGCCCAAGGCGTTCCCAAGGAGCTCTTGGAGGCAAAGAAGCTCGAGCTTATCCAGGAGAAGGTTGGTTTAAAGCTACTTCATACCCATATCTCTTCTTATTCTTAACCCCGCTGACTTGCGCTTGCCTTGTAGGTTGAGGCTGAGCGCGCAGCCGAGGAAGCCCGTCTACAGAAAGAGAGAGAGAAAGCACGGGAAAGAGAGGTTGAAGAGATACGCCGCCGCGAACGCTCTGAGAGGAACAGAGGGGGGCGGGGTGGTGGTTATAGGGGTCGGGACTTTGACAGGCGACGGTCACCACCAAGACGGCGCAGTCGAGAGCGGTTCTGGGATCGGCCCTCAAGGCGTGAGTTCGATTCATACGTCCCAGCCGGCCCGCGGAGGGGCCGTCAGCCTTCTAGGTCGGTGAGCCGCTCACGCTCACGGTCTGCTTCCGTATCGCGATCACCACAACGCCGACAACGTAATGATCGAAACCGACGACGTCGTTCAATGAGTGGTTCTGCCTCCCCTGATCGAGGAGATCGCAGGAAACCCAGGAGGCGCAGTCCTGATTACGGTGATCGAGCTCGATCCAATTCCCGTAGTGATTCATCCCGCTCACGTACTCCCAGAAGAGACCGAAGGAGACAAAGATCTGCTTCTTCCCGCAGTCCCTCCCGCTCCCCTGCTCACAGAAACCGCTACAGAAGAAGAGACTCATCGGATTCGAGGTCAAGATCTCGCTCGCTCGGGTCGGAAAGAGCGGGCGCTCGGCGGAGATCATCGCCTTATTCTTCAAGAGATGACAAGAGAGAATCAACGGCTAATGGTGCAAAGGGCCGCAAACCCCGTGACGATCGCCGCTTGAGCCGCAGCAGAGACCGTGGTGGAGATCGCAGACGCCGCCAGTCAAGCAGAAGCATCAGTCACAGCCGCAGCCGCAGCAGTTCTCGGAGTCGCAGTCGCAGTCGCACAAGGGATAGGAAGCGACGCCGCTCACTTGAGAGATATGCCCCAGCCGCCCGGAGAAGGCGCAACACCTCCTCCGTATCCGCCCCCGGTGAAAAACGACAGAGAGTAACTGATCAAGAAGAGGATTCCGCAAAGCGAAAGTCACCGCCGCTTGAGAAACCACAATCCACCGACAAGGAGAAAAGTAACGCCGAAGAGGTGGGTGAATGAAACTTTTTTTGATAAAGGTATTTTCTATGTATTGTGGCCCACGACATGTATTATATGTTCAATAGTCATATCCCCTTCCGGCTCTTTCTCCATCTTTATTGACACCCAAGCTAACCATGGATATTAAGGCCGCTCGAAAGAAACCTCATAAATGCATACCCAGCACCGAACTTCGCGAGAGAGTTCTCCGCGAAAAATTAGTTGCCATGCGTCGGACCTCGAACGACAAGGTAGGTAGCAACTCAAAGTCTCCGACGTAAAAAATATAGACATCAAGGGGGATATACGAATATACCAATGAACAATAATCTTTCACAACTTTCTTTTTTTCCTTCACAAGAGAATTTAGCATGCAGTATAATTGTAGGTGAGCAAGGTGGACAAAAACACATAATTTTCTTTTCTGAAGACCTGGTTTATAGTAGATACAGACATCTTCATTAAAATAAAATACAAAACACAAGGATCGTCCTGTATGTAGTGTCTAAGCCAAACCTTAAAACACGAATGACATTTTTTCAACATCAACGGTTCGATAACTCAATATGCACCATACGTAGATACCTGCCTCTAACAGCATAAACTTCCTTCCAGAACAATTTATTATTCCGGGACCCGCGAAGGAAGTAATTCTTCTGAGTTGATCGTAATACCTGGAGGGGGGGAAGGGGGCCGGGTAAGCAGAAGTTTTTTTTTCTATTACCGTGCATTATTATTATTTTTTAATAATTATGAATATTATTCCCAAGGACCCAGCTCCGCTCCGCTCAGCCCAGAAGGGAAGGAGTCATTGTAGACTCAGGAACTTTTTTTTTTTTTGAAAGGATGGAAGGAATCCCGAGATAATTCCCAAGTAGGATCCCAAGCCCGGTCTATAGTAACTTAAGTAAGTAAGTAGGAGTACTATTGACCTTGGAACTTTGAAGAGAGTAAGCAAACCCCGAGTCTCAAAAGTCGGTATCTAGTAGGTACTATTGGTTGGTCGGGAATCGTCTGATTTACTTTACTTTACTTTACTTAGTCGTTCGGCTGAGTAGCTACCGGTTAACGTCTTTCTCTCTATGTACAGTACCTAGAATACTGGCTTCCTTGGTGGCGGAGCTGACACTAGAAATAAGAAATGCCCCAAATTTGAGTTATGATATTACCCCCAACTGTGCATACAGGCTACGCTTCTTTTTTTTTTTTTCCATTGTTTTTGAGATGTCAACCGCGTGGGCAGGAAGAGAACTTCCTAAGCAAGGTAACTTGGAACCTTGATAGTTCGCGGCCGCTATCTGCGGATGGCTCGTGCTCAGAAATTAGGATCGACAGCTCACGTTCCTGCGCTGGGTGGGACTATTGGAATTTGAATAGTATGTTAATGAGAGGTTTGTGGGGTATTTGCTTGGCGTAACCTTTACAGAGTAGACTCGGAGTAGTTGTTGGAGAGGGTTTTCTTTAATAATAATGGCTTTAGATAGGGAGGAATCTAGGAAAAGGAGAAAATAATGATGGAAAGAAACACTTTTTTAGACTATTACTCAACAGGAGTACCTAGCAAAGAACAAGGATCTCATGGAGAAAAACAAAAATCCATTGTACATATATTTGGAAATCAGAGTTAACATCTAGTCACAAAGTAGGGAATGTACTCCATTTAGGGGAGATAGAATGGAAAAGCAAGGCATAATCTGCAATCAAAGAAGGAAAGAGAGTAGATTTTCTTATTCCCTTGTTGTGTATATACCTGGCCTTCTCCTGGGCAACGGTGGACCAAAAAAACAGGGAAATTTGTGCCCGGTTCAAAACCATTTGCTGAAGAGCTTTAGGAACAACAAGCGTTCTATTTCATCGACACGAATTAAAATTAGAATTAGAGGGTGTGTGTACAGTAAGGATAGTCAGCTTGGTTGCCATTGCGATCATCTCGTTAGGGATACGGCCCTATTCTCTCGGTTCATTGAGGTGCGTGTGTTGCAGATGATTTATGAGGTGGGAGCGCATAATTCAACGGTGATGGTGGAGGTGAGAGTGACTGTCTTGCCAGTCTTGGTCGGGGGAACCGTGGGGGAAGCAGTGACTTCCGGAGCGGAGGTGGTGGGGACCAGGGTCTCAGTCTCGCAGTCGCAGGGCTCGGAGGTGGCACCAGGGATGCTGGTGGTAACATCGGGGATGCTGATGGTGGAAGAGATCACAGTTCCACTGGTGATGGTGTCGCAGGGAGTAGTGGTCTCAGTAGCACCAGGGCCAGTAGGGACGGAGATGGTCGCAGTGCCGGTTTCAGTACCGCCAGGGCCAGTGGGGACAGAGATGGGCGCGGTGCCAGTCTCACTAGGAGCACCAGGAGAAGTGGTGGAACCAGTCTGACCAGGAGTAGTAGAGGGACCAGTCTCGCCAGGAGCTCCAGGAGTAGTGGTAGGAAGGCCAGGAGCGGTGGTGGAAGGAAGGCCGGGAATGGTGGTAGGCTGGCCACCAGTGCAGCACTGTTGGCAGCCAGTGAGCCATCCGCCAATGATAATCTGAATGTGGGCATCAATCTCGAAGCCAGCGGCGCCACCGCAGATAGCAGCCAGTTGAGCACGTGCATCCAGGGAGAGAGAGAGCAGGCCCTCGCCCTTGATGATGAGAGAGAGGATGGCATGGAGCTTGGTTCCGATAAGAGCGTCAACGGTGCCCAGGAGGAAGGAGCTAAGCTCAGCGATGAGGTTGTGGTGCAGATCAAGCGAGACCTCAGCACCAGCGGAGACACCAATAGAAAGCCAGAAGAAAAGTACAGCCTTGAGTTGGACGGTGAGCGGGCAGCCGGAGCTAGAGAGCCAAGCAGACAGGGCAGCGCGAGCCTCAGCACTGAATTCAACGGCAGCCTTTCCACTAGCACAGCCCTTTAGCAACGCCAAGAGATTGACATCAATGTGAGCAGCCAAGTCAGACTTCAGGAAGAGGCCCAGGGAAGCCTGAGCACTGGCAGTGAGAATACCGGATGCTTCAACTTGGCCCGACACCGCTCCACCGACGGAAATAGCTGCCACGCCACCAACAGGCAGGCCCGCGAGGGAGACGACATCGCCTCCGATCTTGCCTCCGAGCCAAGCACTAACGGATGCCTTCAAACCGGCAGAGAGAGGGCACCCAGCCGCGCTGAGCCAAGCCTTGAGACCAGCAGTGACATCGGCGGAAAGGTCAGCAGCAACACCACCAGCAGCGCAAAGGTCGAGACCAATCTTGACATTGGCGTCGATCTCTCCGATGACATCAATAGCAGCAGAGAGGGCTTTCTGGGCAGTAACAGTGAGGACACCGGCAACGTGCTCAGCGATAGAGAAGACACCATCCACGTTGATGTAGAGGTCGGCCTTAGCAGCAATGCTTGCGCAAGTGGGGATGAAGACAGACAGTCCAGCAGTTGCCTCCAAATCCAGCGTAGCAGAGGCGGATCCGCCGCACCAGCCGAGAAGCGACTTCTTCAGAGAAGCTTCCAAATGAACACCAGCTCCAGCATTGATCCAGGCGGCGAGCTCCTTGCGGAAGCCAGCATCAACAGAGCCGGCCTTGCAACCCAAGGCACTACCACCCAGGGCAGCAGCACCGTGAGCGCTGAGGCCAGCGAGGATGTTTGCTGGGCTTTTGCCACCCAAAATAGCGCCCAGACCAAGGGCGAGCAGTCCAAATGTACGAGTATCCAGGTCGGCGGAACGAGTATCTAGGTCGGCAGTACGTGTCTCAATGTCGAGGGTCGGACGGGCCAGAGTATAGCTTGCCAAACTGGCAAGCAGAAGGAGGCTGGAACGCATTGTGCGCGGGAGTCAAGTAATGAATGTGGAAAGAAAGATGGATGATAGATGGCGTCAAGCCAAACTAGTTAACGATAGACAGGTGAAAAAAAAATATGGTCAAAAGAGTGACGGAAAAACCCCAGAACCAAAGAAAGTTGAAGTGGATGGCAGAGGCTTGTTGTTGTTGCTCTTCATCTTTGGTGATCTTGCCTCAGCTTTATATACCCCTGAGAGATGTCTTCCTCTTACCCTTGGCCATGACTGATGTGGACTCCGCCCTGATCAGTCCACCAATACTGAAGAAACAAGGCAAAATCATCTTGTGATCACCGACCTAGTAGTAACTATTCCTGTTCAAAGGAGTCGGATCTTCAGGACCAGATGAGCGAAGTGGGTCGCTGGCTGCCGATGGACCGCGGCCAAAGCCTCCTAGACTCCTTGTGTCCCAATCTGCCGTTGGGTGTGGAGACGCCTAAGTAACAAACCAAACGGAACGGGGTGAAGTGCTATTTCAGGCAACGGGGTTAGATGCTTGACTCAAGGTTGTAAAGAAAAGACTTACGGTACCTTGATTGGGCTAAATGTGCCCTACTAGGGATTCGTACGCGTAAGAAGGACGGAAAGCTAAACCTCTCGTGCAAAGTCCAAGCCCTTGTTGGTGTTTCAAAGTGGTACGAGACGCTTTTTTTTCCATCACTTTTAGGGAACTGTGTTGATGGTCACGACTCACGCCATCCGCAAAGCATACCGCGAGGGTTAAAAAAAAAAGAAAAATCGGGCTCGTGCATGGGAAATACTCCGCAAAATTCCGCATGTGGCAGCGTTCCTTGCAGCAAGCAGGCCCCAGTGGGCCAGCCAGAATATCATGGATCATGGATAGAGGTATTCATTATTGCCTTTTCGGACTCCCAGCGAACCAATTGGCGAATCGAACTATTCGGTCTACTAGTAAGACGTAGTTTGGTTCAAGATTCATGCCTCTCAAAAACAGTAGCACCATCTTCACCCGAGAGAGTTTTGAATGGCCATTGAAATCCGTGGCTAACTATTGACACTTACTTAGAACTCATCGGTCGTGAGAAAGCCACAAAGTATCGATCCCAATATGTCAGCATCAGTAAAGGCGGTAAGAAGTCCAAACACCCATGTGATTGATCGAATTGTGTCACAACTCGTACGGCGATATCTCATCTCCCCACCATTTGTCAATAATTTGTGGAAAGCGGACGCACGGTGGATAATTGTCAGGTACAAATCGCTCGGAATTCCTCCGGATGGAAATCGAGAAAAAGATCAAATCTGATTGCCATGTGCTGCACCTGGGCTTTGTTGACCTTTGGGCTCTAGACTCTGGAATCTGGACTGTATACCTTGCGAAAAGCAGGGTCGAGAGGCCTGATACGTGCGTGAAAATCAAGCATACAGGTAGATATCCAGAAATAGCGCTAAGGAAGTCCAGTTCTTCCCAAATCCGTAGCTAAAGTCAAATTAGCTTGGTCCTTTTGAGGTGTGAAAGAGATTAAATCTCCCAAGTAAGACAAGATGAGGGAGGAGCGGAGGGCACGGAGGCCGAACAAGCAAATAAGAACCCAGGAATCTACAGGGAGTCAGGGGAACGAACCTCAATCTCAAGGAATCCGTTACCCACCGAGTTACAGTATTCCTTAGCTTGCCTCGGAGTGAACCGGTGGACCTCGAAAGTAGTTGAAACCAGGGCAAGTGAGACATGGGCTATAACGCAAGTTCCTTGATCGATAGCAAACTGCTAGCGAGTCGCATTATTCACGAGGCAGAATCTAGAGAACAGCCCTAGAGAAGTTGGGGTAGATCGTTTCCCGAACAGGCGTTCCTGAGTCCAAGCCCCTGAATGGATCCTTGGATCCTGAGGCTCCACTTAGTGTCGCACTGTCGTTGATACTGATCCCACCGACCGAGTGAGCCGGGAGATAGCAACTCAGGATTCAGGAACCATAATAGTAATAATAGGATCACCATCAGCATTATTATTGTTGTTGAGAGCGGTCTCGGTAGTCTCTAGGACTCGGGAGCCGTAATGTCGAGCTGCTGAGCGTCCAAGTGGCACAGCGATGGAGTTGGTCTGGATTTTGGGAACCAAACTTCGATCTCTTTTAGGTAACAACAACCTATACCAACTTGAGAGTATGCCCGAGCACTCGACACACCGATTTAATTTATTAAACACCGGCTACTCGGTTCTTGTTTCGAAACTCGCCAGAGTTCGTCCACTAGATCATGTGAGGTCAGGTGTTCCCCCACCGTTTTATTTTTATCTTTTACCTTCTTCAATCTAGCGGGGGAAAATACCTCGGGACTTAGTTCCCAAGAGTTTATCTATGACTAACTCTAGCAGTAGCTTAAAAGGGAAAACAGGCAAAAGCAATAGTGAGTTTATACTACTACAGAAAGTTGGGAACTATGTTGGACTATTACGAGCCCGGAGCTCTTGAAGGTACTACTGATCTATCATTGATCGAGTAGGTACTTATCTACCAAGGGCCTGAATGAAACAAGCTGGAGAATAATACCCCAGGTAAATACGAGGTCAAAAACCATTGTTAATTGACAAACGATTCCCCCAGGCCCAGGCCATGAGAGGCAATAAATTCATGATCTTACTGATCCCCTGTTAAGGGGAACCAGTGAGGTATGAGAATCCCCGCCGCCAGAGCGAGAATATTACCTATTTCCAAAGGATGAATGAACAGGGATTAAGAAGATTTCTCTGCATACCAAACTCGAGAGGGCAGGATAGACTTGCCTCTGTGATCTTAGCATGTCGGCGTGGTCGACTACGTACGGAGTACAATTGGCATATATCAACCTCGACTCTCGAACGACTCTCGAACGACTTAAGATCGACAGATGATTAATAAACATACCAGCATGACCATGAAGTAGATTACGCTGGCATTGACTTGACAACTCCTACTTAAGGAACAATATAAGTTCAGTATTAATAATAATTTTATGAGATCGAAGTCCGAAAACTTGACATCATTAAAGGCTGGGGTTCAATGTAAGTGGCATAAAATTATGCAAACAAATGCATATAAGACTCCGTACTCCGTACTACTGTCAGGAACGCCATTGGCTTTTTTTTTCTTTCTCAGATTCACCATAAATGATGCTGATAGAGAGGCCAGCTATGTATTGTAAATAGTACTTAAGAATATGCAAGTCGCTTGTTACAGGAAGTAATTGAGATGGTGAACGAACTTGAGTCCAGATCGAGTCTTGTTGACATTCTGATCACCCTTGGCAACGGCGTTCCACGTGACTTCGGATCGACCCGTGGCTCCTCCAAAACCAAACCACGTCCCAGCCTCCCGCAATAATAATTGATGCTTGTTGATTCCTGCGTGATGCTATAGGGACAGCGACACAACACAAACCACAGTGCAGGTGCGACCCTAACCGCCTGGGACCCTGCAACGGATGCATTAGTGGGCACGTCCACGCGGCCCTCAACTACCCTATGAATTGTTATGATGGCCTCCCCGAACTCTCTCTCCGCGGCATATGCGAGTGGCCTATATCAACAGCAGTCCTCCCGACAAATGTCCCGCGCCTCCATATCTCGTTCGAATTCCAGGCGCACATCCCCTGAATATCACAATCCTATTGCTTTCCGAAGTAACAGCGCATCAACCTCGCGACATTACTCCGCTGGTGACAGCTCCGATGACGAGGTTCCCGAGCCGAAATTCAGCGCCTCCGTTAAGGCATTACTCGATGAAGACGAGGTAGATTCTTCCCCTCGCCTGCGCGCCAGGGGCCAAAAACTTCCTTATTTGAATGATCGCGTGGGCTCTGCGTCAAGTCTCGAGAGGCAGTCTCGAACCGCATCTCCACTTGACCAGTCGAACGGGAGCCCAGCGCCTCGAGTAGTTCGGATAGGATCGGCCCTGGGTAGCGGCTCACGAACCAAAAGAGAAGGATCGCTTCTATCGAATAGCGAGAGGGCAGAGCCGGAGGCGAAAACCTACGCGAACGACTTTATCACGCCGGCGCCAAGGACGCGCAGCGTCCGCATTAACGGATCACGTAGCCATACCCGATCTCCTGCATCTGTATCACCATCACAGAACCGGCCAGTGGATCAAAGCCCAAGACATGAGCAGGGGAGCGCAAATCGCTCGGAGGATGAGAGAAAATCACGATACGAAGATGATTACGCTCCTCGCATTGGGACGTCTTCCGTCCTGCGCACTCGCAACCTTGAAGACATTGGTATGCAGAGCTCATTAAGAGTAAAGAGGGTTGGGAGGTTGACTGGGACGTTTTTGAATGGGCCTGCGAGACGAGGCGTGTTACGGCGCCAGAGTGAGGAGAATGACGAATCTCCTAATTATCTTTCTGATGCGGCCAAGGAAGCCGAGTTAGGGGCCAACGACGACAACATTGACTATCACTATAAGACTAGCGCGAAGCCTTCATCTTCTAAAGTTTCGTGGGCAGACCCAAGCCCACCGCAGAGGATCGAAGGACACCGCGCAAATGAGGTGGGCATGTCATCTGGTGAAGGCCCATTCTCTAGGTCCTCTTCTCCGAAATCGTATGCATCCCACTCTAAATCAACCCCGGGATCCTCTTCAGATACTTCCTCCAAGCCCTCAAGTGCGAAAGACCCTGTCTTCAAAGTTCCTCCCCCACCCACACTACCATCGGCAAGAGATCAAGAGAATGAGCCCCCACCAACCTTCAAGCGTGTTAAATCGCAAGGTTTCAACCTTTTGGATAAGCCAGAAAAGCTTGCAGTCGTCTACGGGGATGAGAAGAAAGAGAACCACGAGACTCCAGCTGGAAATTCACCGCGAAAAATATTGGCGAATCGCAGTAATAATACTCCTCATCGACCAGCCCCCCCGCCGCCCAAAATGTCCGTATTAGAAACTGCTACGGCAACAGGAGGGGCAGCGACTGCATCTCAGTCTCGCAAGAAACGCAGTCAAGTCTCAGTCAACCACAAGCCTTTCACTCGCCTGGATTGCATTGGCCGCGGCGGAAGCTCGAGAGTTTACCGCGTCATGGCTGAAAACTACAAGATTTTTGCTCTAAAGCGCGTTAATCTGGAGGATGTCGACCCCATTACGTTGGCTGGCTACAAAGGAGAAATCGATCTGCTGAAGAAACTGGAAAACATTGACCGAGTCGTTCGACTGTTCGACTGGGAGTTGAACAATGACAAGAAAACACTCAGCGTTCTTATGGAGATTGGGGAATCTGATCTGGAAAAGATTCTAACGTACCGATTGAATGCCGAGAATGCTGTATTTGATATCAATTTCACGAGATACTATTGGAAAGAGATGTTAGAGTGTGTTCAGGCGGTTCACAACCACAACATTGTGCATTCGGATCTAAAACCGGCCAACTTTCTCCTTGTCCAAGGACGACTAAAGCTGATCGACTTTGGCATTGCGAATGCAATTCAAGACAATACTGTGAATGTACATCGTGAACAACAAGTTGGGACACCAAACTACATGTCTCCAGAAGCGCTCGTTGACTCGAATGCGTCGCTCGGTTTACCGGCAAGCGTGGGCAAGATGATGAAGCTCGGAAAACCTAGTGATGTCTGGAGTTTGGGGTGCATTCTCTATAAGATGGTATACGGCCAACCACCATTTGCAAAAATCGCGAAGTATTACGAGCGGATTATGGCTATTCCAAATCCCAACGTCAAGATTGATTTCCCTGCCTTTGGAGTTGGGGGAGTTGCTGTCCCCCCGGGATTAATCCGAACCTTGAAGCAATGCTTGCAACGCGATCAGACTTTACGACCAACCGTGTCTGACCTGTTGGGCCAGAGAGACCCATTCCTATACCCCGATGCCCAGCTAGATGGCGCCGTTCCTATTACGCAAGACGTACTTGGTAGGATTCTGGTGAACGTGGTGAATCATTGCCGGGTGCGTGGTGTGCCAAATGACGAAGAATTGGCCGCCTGGCCCGCTGGATTTTTCGCCAAAATCAAAGCCGCCTTGGAAGAAAACGCTTAACGTCATTCGACACTGTAAACTTTTCCTTTGTTCTGGTTTTTGTTTGTTGCTTTTGACATCCTGCATGACGCCCAATGATCCGACGGTTCGCATCAAATACCTCTCGACTTGGTTTTCTTTTGTCTGATACATTTTGCCTCTTGTTCTTTTTTTCTTCCTGTCTTGGGATTTAAACATTCGACTTTTTTTGGGTATAGGAAACCCGGTGTTTTGAGGTTGTGCGTTTGGGCATTGCATACGGCTAATCCTGGAAAGCTGTGGAGTCCACCTGGAGTTTGAGTATAATTGGAATATACTTCATTGATGATTATCCATTGTCTGCGCTTCCATTACCTTTCTGTGTATATTCTATAGAACCATCAACAATTCATGGAGAACTTTTGTTTCGGATGCAATTTAATTTATATGGGGAAAGAGTTCTCCTCGACTGTAGGATATATAAATGCTATCCGTAATTGGATTCCAAATATATATATCTGTTAGGTGTACTATACAAAGACTAAAGAATACATCTACCAACATTCACTATGGCTATAACTTAACTGATTGATTCTATGGTACTCCGTATTGTGAGGCTGAAAAGCATGTCTTGACTTAACAAACTCATAAAGTAAATTACTTTTTAGCCAACATAGCACAGCTGACATTTGCACACGCCTCGAACGCCACCCATGAAAATAAAGAACCAAGTGTGCAAAGAAAAAAAAAGAAAAAAGGTAAACGAGGCGTTTCTAACAACATGAACGGAAAAATGGTATCGAAGGGGGATGCATGTTTATAGAAAACTTTGCGTCATGAAGGTTGTTTCTGGTTCGATTCTGGAAAGGATGGATGGATAGGTTGGTTTATTTAAACGAGGAGGACACTGTATTTCAGGATTAGGAGAATGATTTTTTTTTCAAGACAGAAGATAACGTGAAGAGGGGAACGTACGCATTAACGCAGCCATCGTTCTCGGGGCTGTTTGTCACCTGGGCGTACTTACCCCAGGCGACTTTGCCACCTGCGGTGACGATACCCAGTTCCGAGACGTTGACTTCGATGATTGTTCCCTTGGTGAGGACGCCGAGTTGGGTGTAGAGGGGGTTCTGGGGGTTCTTTTTGACGGAGAGGATGGGTAATTGCACGGTGACTGCCATCTCGGGACTGTTAAGAGTAATATTAGTACATGGGGGGATTTTTCCTGATAAGATTTGAAAGCGGCGAAGAAAACATACTGTGTGACATTTGCCTTCTTGTAACGCAGACCCATAGGACTAGAGTTTAAAAAAATCTGATTAGCGATTCCGTTTTCAAAAATGGGAAATGTGATAGGAAAAGAAAGGGTATATACCGGATGAAACGCTCATATTTGACAGGCCGACGAGTGAAATCGTTACCGACGAAAGTGGGTTTGGTGATCATGCGTTTCCATGACTTCTTGTGCGTCTTCTTTCCGGTGTTGACAACCTTGAACATCTCCTCCTCGCTGATACCCTTCACCTTGGGCAAGGGCACAGCGAACTTGGCCGCCTTCTCAGCACGCTTGTCCTTGATAGCACTGGACAAGGCTTTGGCGTTGGTCGCCTGCGAACGGTCGAGCAGGTACTGGGGCAGGGGTGTCTTGGAAGGCTCGTCGGGAGCGGATGATTTGACGTTCTTCTCCTCCTGCGCCTTGATGCGCTTCCGCATCTGGATCTTCTCTGCATGTCGCTTCTGCTGGTACAGCTTGGCCCTCAGACCGCGCAGATTCTGGGCATCCTTCGACTGCTTGTGGGCTTCACGGGCCTCGCGCTTGCGGACACGCTCATCGTGATCCAGCCGCTTACCGTGCTGCTTCTGCCAGCGCTCGATATACCTGGTTTCATCGGGTTAGGATGAGGACTTCTAGTTGAGTGGGGGGGGACTGGGAAATTTTTTTTGGGTGGAGGGGAGAGGCTGGGGTAGAGGGGGAAACGAACTCGTTCTGAGGCTGTATGGTGGAAAAAGAAAAATTGTTAGTTTTGTGATCATCCCACGATTTAAGACCCATAATAATGAATAACATACCATGATTAAATATAGCGATGCTCAAATCGGCTGGTGAAGATATGGTGAACTTGTTTCCCGGATGGCCGATGCGATGCAAAAAAGTTCGTCGGACCGATAAGTCACGTGGTGTGTTATCGCTTTCCGCTGGAATTTCTCTCCGTCCGCCCCAGAATTCTCCTCCCAGGAGCCTCAACCCAGAACCCCCCCCCATATAGGAGACCCTCTTCCTCAAGATAAATAAAACCCTGGAGAACGGGTATCCCAAACCTTCAAAATGTTCTCCCGATCGGCATTGGCCAGGGTTCTCGCCCACCCCCTGGAACAATCTACACGCCAACCACTCACCACTATCTTCCGAGCCTGCCTGCACCAAACCACGACGACAACAACAACATCCTCCACACAGCCCGAGGCGCCATTGAGAGCTACACCACAGGCTCAGACATCCGCCCCAACGAAACAAACCACACTGCCATCCCCTTCATCGTCCCCCATCACCCGCAACCAACTGCCACTCAACAAACAGCCCGTGGAACCAATCTTCACCTCGCCGCTCAAAGTGACCAAATCCCTCCTCCACATGCTCCCACACCTGACCAGCCAGGGATCCCACTACATCGCCACCCACCTCCACGCTCGCCCCTACCTCCTCACCGAGGGCGACCACCTCCGCTTGCCATTTTTGATGCCCAACGTCAAACCGGGGGATATCCTTCGCTTCAACCGCGCGTCGGCGCTGGGGTCGCGCGATTTCACGCTCAAGGGTGGCCCGTATATCGACGAGCGGCTGTTCGAGTGCCGGGTTCGGGTGATGGGGGTGGATGCGGAGCCGTTACGGGTTAAGGAGAAGACGAAGCGGCGACGAAGACATGTGCAGCATGTGCGCAGTAAGCATCGGTATACGCTTTTGAGGGTGATGGAGGTGAAGGTGAAGACTGCGGAGGAGTTGCTGAAGGAGGGTGCAGTGGTTGTAGAAGGGGGTCAGGGTGCGGCAGAGGTGGAGGTGAAAGCTTAGGTTTTTGAATTGAATGGGAAACTTCAATGAGGATCTGGAGGGTGTGGAAGCTGGTTGATGATAGGGGATTTAAAAAAAAACGCTTTAGTTGTTTTTTTCAGGACTTGATATTGAGATCGTTGAGGGTGAGCCCATGTACAGATAGATCTTTCTGCACCGTTTACCTTGCGTGCATTGTGTACTTGTATTCTATAGTTTTCTTTTGTCTCAATGGCGCAGGATTATATTCCACTGTCCACAGACTTGGTTCGATTGTTATTCTAGCCCTCTGGTGACTAGAGGTATAGGAAACAATCAGTTGAAAAAAAAGCTGGGGTAAGCATACTCAAAAGGTATATTCAGACTTCTTACATTAAGTCGTATGCGTTCCAAAAAATATCTAGGGAAAAATTTATACCCTCCGATCAAAGATGCACCAACGCCTTACTGGAGCGCCAGTATATCATCCGCAATCTTTTCCGCAAACGCATATACTACCGACTGAGGATGTCCAGGTGGTAGGAAAGGAAAACTACTAGCATCGACAACCCTCAAGCTCTGAACACCATAAACCCGCGCAGAAGGGTCAATAACCGCCATTCTATCACCCCTCTGTCCCATCTTACACGTACAAGAGGCATGGTATACGGTAGTCATGCTCTGCTCAATGTACGTGCGAATCTGCTCATCAGTCGTGACGCTAGGGCCCGGAAAGTATTCTTCTCGATGCGCAACCCCCAGATGGACGAGCTCGGCCCAAACCTCGCGCCCTCGCTTGAAAGTCTCGATTGCCAGCTGTATATCTGCCGGGTTCGAGAGCCACTGTGGGTCGATAATGAGCGGGATGCCCATTTCGGTTCCTGCTAAAGATAAAGACC
This sequence comes from Aspergillus panamensis, assembly GCA_027569225.1. Classification (NCBI taxonomy): domain Eukaryota; kingdom Fungi; phylum Ascomycota; class Eurotiomycetes; order Eurotiales; family Aspergillaceae; genus Aspergillus; species Aspergillus panamensis. The sequence continues at coordinate 388,468 of JAPDER010000006.1, forward strand.
CGCGAGAGAGCGGTGCGACGAGGGCCGCTGCGATAGTGGCGTAGTTATATCCGTCTTGTGGATCGGCTATTTGCTTGTTGAGTCCGTAGCCGTTGAACGCACCGATTGTGAGCCATTCGACTTCGGGCCAGTCGCTGGGGAAGGTTGAAAGGGCTTCTAGGGATTTCTTTGACAGCCGTGAGCGATATGGCTCGGGGAGTTTCTCCCAGCCGAAATATCCTGGGCCAAAGACGGATAAGGGACCGGCTGCCTCCTGGAGATACCGCTGGACATTTAATGCGGCTAGAGGTTTGTTGTTTGCTGATGCTGACGCTGTTAGCACATTCACTCTGTGCGAGGAGCCGACCATAATGTGGTCCTCCATATTTTGGCCGACTCCGGGGCGATCACTGATACAAGGAAGGCCGAGTTTTGAAAGTTCAGCACATGGTCCAATTCCGGAAACCATGAGAAGTTGAGGGGACTGGAATGCCCCTGCAGAGACGATGACTTCCTTGCGTGCACTAAGAGCAAAGCTGAGTGACGGGGTACCAAAAGTTCCAGCCGTGGTAACCCTGACCCCAGTAGCAACTTTGTCTGTGTTGAATAGAATCCGCTGGGCAAGTGTGTTCTTGTATATAGTCGGCCCCGAGCCACTGTTGAGTGCGGCTTGCAGAAAGCTACTTTCAGATGAGGACCGATGGGCGTTTTTAGGGTTGACGGTCAGAGTGGTATATCCCGAGCCCATAAGCTTGCCACTGTTGAACCCTTCAATCTGTGCCATTCCAAGGGCAATATAAGCCTTCCGAGCCCAAGTACCAAACGCATCGACCACATTGCTAAATGATACCTCCAAAGGGCCCCCAGAAGCATCGAACGCATCCGGAGTTTGGCTGTTAGTTTTGTTGGTGTACAAATCCTGGTTCGGAGGCGTATAGTGCACAGATTTTTTAAATTAAGGCAGCATGTTGGCAAACGTATAGCTCTGATCACCGACCGCATCGGCCCATCTCTGCATGCTTTCAACTGTGGGTCGTTGGTAGAGAACATAATTTCTGGCCGAGCTTCCCCCAAGCGTTTTCCCTCGTGCATAATGGATTTCACGATTTCCAACAGATGCTTGTGGCTGGGTGTGAAATCCCCAGTCGATTAGTGGCTGATAATCAGCAGGATCGGATCCTGAATAGAATGTCGAGTACTCTGGTACGATGGATCGATTTCCGTTGTCGATTTCATAGAAGCCTCCCGCCTCGACGACAGCAACGCTTATATTTGACTGGCTCTGGGCAAGGCGACTGGCGATGGCCAGGCCGGCGGTGCCCCCGCCAACGATAATGTAGTCGAAGGTCGCATTTACACCGGGGACGCCAATGAAACTTCCCAAGAGTGGCCCTCGCTGGCCATAGTCGAAAATGTTCAAGTTGAGCTGAGCAGACCCTAATGTTGCGGTGCCGAGTAGAAACGCACAAGAGGAGATACGCATGGCGTTTGTCTTTGCAAACAACTCAGCTGATATTTCAATAAGTATGCATACTGTTTTGGCCCTGATTCATGCAATGCATGGTATGCCTCGCCTCACGACGTCTTTATCCCTCGGGAAGTAGGGTAAGAAATAAAAGAATTAAAGTGGCTCCTCTCCCAGTAAAAGAAAATAAGAATTCACTGAAGGAATCCTATGCAATCCAGGAAATTTGTAGGAAAGTGAAGAATATGAGTTGCTTGCATGGAGGAGGAAAATGTAATGTGCTGCTTGCGGAAAGCAACCTCGTGATGCGTACAACAGACGGATAGAGGGAAACAGATCCCACGACTACATAAAAGGGTATAAATTATAGCATAAAAACTGCCAAAGCCTCTACAGTAAACCTAATATATTCTTGCTTATGGAAAATGGGTTTTTGAAATTGGCAATACTTTGATAATGAGTTCAGCTTGGAATTCTAAAAAAGAAAAAAATCCCGAAAATATATAAGAGCTGTATACTGCCTCACCCCAGCTCATTAACAGAATGGCTTCTCTCCTGTCTTTCAATGATAAAAGAATCCGAGCCAAGAAGAGAAGATGCTGCATAGATTACTGCTGGAAGAGACCGACTTTGTTCATCTCCCATTTGCCTTACTCCCATGTCGTCATTCTCCTCAATATCAGCTGATCTAGTTCTAGACTGTGTACTTCCTTTTGAACACCAATATTGCGAGCAGAAAGGACTACTTTCTCGTGAAGCATTGCCTCGACCGCTCCATACCCGTCGAAGAGGTCGCAGTGTGGGCAAACAAGCGCACAATATGCCAACGCTCTGCTCAATGGAGGACCACGTGGAAGTAATGATGGTGGAATAAGTCGGGTCTGTTCGATTTGTGAAGCCGAAGGTGAGGGTGCGAAGGAGCGAAACTACGCAAACGCTGCCAGGCTTTTCAGTAAGAGGCAAGATGAGGAAAAGGAAAGGAAGACGTACAAGCCGCCAAGTAAAAAAATGCTACTTAAAAGCATTTTCTGCTTACGATCGGTTTTCATGCGCCAGACCATCGGAATAGGTAAGCTGAGCATTAAGATGTCGAGAAGCATGTTGGCGATCCCATTCTAGCGGAAGAAAGCTATCTGATTCATGCATGAGCCTGGCGAATTGCTATCCCAGAAAAGCGACACGGGCGAACAGCCGGCAATCGCGGCGATAGTACAAGCAATGAAATACCCCCCGATTAGACCACCAGAGATCCATAGAGCCAGGCGGAACTGTGAGACGACCCCGAAAATCCGATGATAGAGTAGCAGTAACGATGATTTGGTGAGAAGGGTGTTCGTAAAGTATGTAATTTCAATCGCCAAAAAGCTCTGAGCAGGTAATCAGATATCTCCCCCCGAACGGAGACAAAGATCTAGATATAAGCAAGCATACCTTCTGGAAATTCACGACATTCTCCTTTGTTAGATCCTCTCCATGCTTCCCAAACCCGAACAAGAGAATTTGTGACCATCGCGTGGCAGCCATACCCCAATTGACTACCTGTAATGATGCACATCCAGTTAGCCTTATCACCAAAGAAACAACAATTCAAGAGAGGAGCACTTACCAGAGAAGCCGAATTTTGGTACGAAATTTCGGCTTTCCGGGCAGTTTTACGAGAGGGAGCCATGGTTGTAGAGTAGAGAAATGCAAAGATAGGGTAGTAGATGCTCTCAATGTGGGGGAGAAACGTTTATGGATGACAGATGTCATTGGGAGCCACGTTTAATAAGGTTGCGGAAGTGCTGTCACCTACCTCGTACTCGATTTCCATTTCCGGTCATAACTCGGCCTTCGGCCTTGGGTCGAGAATGGTTCTAGAATGATGAGAAATCGGATTCATTCGGTTATTAATAATAGAGTTGTGCTACTTCTGGGAGGCTAGCCGACTAACCCTACCTTCTAATCGAAGTGACAACTCCTAACTGTGCCTGACAGCTCTCTAGGCTCTACTGCTGTATATTTGTAGGTGACTGTGATAATACCCCAGATTCAAACTGATAATACATAATATATGATGCATCCGCCAGACTGCCTTTTAAGCAAAGATGGAGGGTTCGTTTGTGCTATTGGTAGTTTACTATTGCCTTAATAGCAACAATAACACCTAGCTTGGTAGTAATCTATTTTCTATTACATCGAGCAAGAGAACTGGCGAAAATATAGCCGGAAAAATGAATTAGATTAGCCTAACCAACGCGAAACTCCCTTGAGAGGCTGTGCAAAATGCTTGATTGTGTGAATGATCCTGACTCGTAGTATAAAACCTACAAGACACAATCCACCAGTATGTCCCCAGGGAGGCTCTCGGCTGCAAATGCCACCCGAAGGACTAGCATGCGTTGGGCTGTATTCATTAATTAGCTGCGCGTGGAATCTTTTTTTGAGGCTGAATGCGAGGTATGATTTCGCTAGGCAAACTCAGCCTTGCCTACCTGTCTACTTATTCACGCCCAACCAGCACCTCGCAATAAAGGTGCCGATTTCGTCGTACAGATCCTTTTTATGAGTGCCGTCTATGCTCTGCTCTACTCTACCCCCTAGATAGCTAGTCAAATAGCCTTTCTGGTAATAGGCACCCTTTGCCAGCGTTCTTCTTTATACATCAAAAATGGTCGACTGTGACGTCGATGTAGATGTACTGGAATACGTCTCCAAGCCCCTCTTCTGGCTGCTCTTCATCCTCACCGCTATCTACTGGTTTGCAAGTGTCGAGTCCGCCGCCCCTTTTGTGCCTGACGCCGATCTATGGAAGCGCCAACCAAAGGAAACCGAATTCATCCACTGGCTGCGCCCCTACTTGACGTCTGCTCCCCGCAAATACCTCGCCATAATCGCCTATCTGGGCATTCTAGCTCTGGAACTCCTCGAGGGTTGGTGGATATTGGTGACAAACCTGAGACTTCTCCAGGCGATGTATTGCAGCCCGATTCGGGAGGCGCAATCATGGTTCGTGAAGATGATGTGGATGGTTTCGGAGGGGATATGGGGGGTATTTTCAATTCTTACTGTCATTGCCGGGTGTTTGATTCTTGTTATGCAGGCGGTTTGTACATGGAATTTGACGGAGGTCGACCCGGCAGTGGTGCGGCGAGCTCATATGAAGGACGACATGGAGACGGAATTATTGGCTATACCTGAGGATTTATTAGGCGGGCTTTGAATAATGACCGAGGGATGTTTCGTGTACAATGAATAACAAAACCCTTGACTTGAGGAGCGGACGTCTTTCATTTTAGACAGCCTGAGAGTGAGCTATAGTAAATCTTTATCATCTTTATTTTCCCGGGATCACTTAACCAAATGCCCTGGGCATGTAGGCCTTAAAATTCTTGTAGATGATAAGATGTAATAACATTAACTCTGAAAAGGTTCTCCATTATTTGAATATAGAGCTTGAGGGTGCTGACAATCTAGAGTGGGGTAGTTATTCTTTTCTCTGTATTCATTATTATTTGTTATCAGCGGTTTGATGAATGATGATGATGATCAGTTGAGAAATGGGGGGAGAGGAATCTGTCACCACGTGCTTCACATGACTGAGACCTGCATACTATTTCCCACCCATTTCATTCTTTCTCCATCTCAGCTCCAACCCATGGTCAACTAATATCGGAAACAATCGCGAAATGAAATCGCCTAGCTGGTCATTTTGGAGCAGATAACGTGATCAAGTTCAACCACGCTTGTATATCGCCTGTACATCACCACCAAGATGCTGGGTTGTCTTCAATAAGGCATCATCAGGTCATGCACATCTACTAACAGCTGAATAAATGATTCTTTCGATCGTGCTTACAGGAATACAGGTTCAAATAAAAACTCATCTTCTGCACCAAGACGACAATCACAGATAAGAGAAGTTTAAAGCTCTATTTTGTATTGAGACCCAAGCCTGGTCTATAATTGCAATATTCGCCATAAACCCATTTGTGATGTCGTTGATTGGAGACTCGGCATTCAATTTGCTAATCGCTCCAACCTCAACCAGCTCTTCCAGAATACCCGCGGTCTTGTCCGGCACGCTCAGGAAAGGCAAATTAATGGATGATGCTTCGGTTAGCTTTTGGCACGAACTCAAATAACCTCAATGTGCATCCAAGGGAGAGGTTGGCCACCGAGTATGTAGAGAAGGCTCTGCCCCTTGTCCAGGACATAGGCAGTCAGATACACAATCATGGAAACAGCACCCTTTTGCCCAGCCGCCTGACGATCTGCTTTGGCTAACCCCTCAACAGCCCCGGAGCCGACTACACCTCCATATGAATGCGCAACAATGACCAAATCTTTGCCCTCCACTTCAGTCAATTGTGCCAAGACGGCCTTAAACGAGGCACTGTCATCGGCGAGAGTCTTGTTTGGAGGCTCGGCACCGATAGAAGGGTGTGCGGGCAACTCGGAAGAAATGCCGCGCTCAGTAAGTTTCGCACGCAGGGTATCGAAGAAAGGAGGTGTCAACCAGGCGCCGTGCGAAAGGACAATAGTAGGCTTTGAAGCCATTTTGATGTTTGCTGGTAGGGGCTCTGGATGCAGGTCTTACGATAATATGGACAACCACGGATCTCGGCCTCTCTATTTATTATTATTAAAAGAAACGGCGCTATCCTTGAGACAGGGGAAGGTGAGCCTGGCCAGATTCACCACGCCTCAGCAAGTCAATTTAAGACTCGTTCGAGGGGTGAAGCCAAGTATCGAAGACGCACTATGAAGAAACTAAAAGCCGCTATGTGGATATCACTCCTAGCTCAGTCAGGCAATTGATAACAGCGGCTGGTCCTCGATGGTGTTGATCAACAATTACAAGGCCGGAGCCGCCAGACCAGCAATGAGACTTTCCCTTTGGAAATAATATCCATGAATTCAGGAGTCGACATGCCAGGAACTGATCTATGGTGACAAGCACTAAGGTATGAAGTGGGTATGGGCCGTGTCAAGCCACGGCGACCATTAAGCAATGTCCAACGAAATTTAGCCTCATCCCCTCTCTTGCGCTAACAAATTAGTTACCGCAGATGGGCGGATCTCCTTCCGCCCGCACGAAAGCCCCCTTACTCTGGAGTATTCCGCCGCTAACTGGGTCGTGGTCTTGTGGGCCTATCATCGGTGGCGCACTGGGATGTGTGTTTGGAATCACCCAAAGTCCACTTTTTTAGACAATTGAAACTGAAAATACCTGCATATTTCCTCACATCAGGTGACTGAAGTCTTTTGAATCAGAACCATGTTGCTGACTGAAGGGTATTTTTGGTTATCGTAAAAAAAAAAAAAACAGGAAGCCAAGTGAAAGTTTTGGACATTCGATCCTCAAGCAAAGTTTCCTGGTCTGCACATTGTTACTCTTATTATTGAAGGCGCATGGTGCACGGGCCTGAAGCCATGGCAGCCACCGGAGACAAAGGAGGCCTCTCAAACAAACAGAGTTGGACTAAGAGGAATTAATTAAGAGATTCTGACCCCGGCGTTCTTTCTTCTCCTTACTCGTCCCCACATTTTCAGTTGTTTTGGAAAGGTACCATGTTGTCTATCTACGCAGCAGAGAGCACCGTCCCAAAGCAGCGGGTAACCACTCTCGTTATGACTTTGCCAGAAGTATTTTTTCTCATCTTGAGACTAGCCTCAAGACGACTTAAGCGGGTACAGCTTGGGGTTGACGACTGGACTCGGAATGGTGGATTCTCTCAGACATCAATGGCATTGAGGAGACTTATTGTATATAGGTGTCACTTGCTAAAGGGTACCCCATAGGTATTTGTGGCTGTTTCTGCTGGCTTGAACTGCGGAAGTATGTGCTTTCAATTCGGATTCACCTGTAATCCGATAGCAGTCACAAATTGCTAACTATACTAGGTACCTACTATGGAATAGGCCGCCCTATTCTGCCCTGAAGCCCGAGACCGCCGAAATGTTCTTCAAAGTATAACCAATCCACCCACTCAGCTTCCTCTACGCATGAACAATCCCGAAACTCCATGAGCAAAACAGTCCTAAATTAACAATCGGCAATAGTTCCTCTATCACCGGTAACGGCGTCATCAAATTTCTGTTCTTCTCATGTACTACCGCATCTTCTCCGTTCGCTTGATTCGCATTGGCAGCTACATTCTTAGCGGCGTCAACATTGCCTGGGTGATCTCCGGCGATCTCATCGCTATCTTCCAATGCACTCCGGTAGAAAAAGCTTCAATCAAATGATTCCTGGTCACTGTGTTGGCCTCAACGCTGCCTTGATCGGGATTGGCGCCCCGAACTTTGTCACCGATATCTGCATCCTCACGCTACCGGGTCACTGTATCTGGTGTCATCTTTGCCAGCATCTACCGGTTCAGTCTAATCTTCCAACTTGAAATTGTGGATGTTCCATGTACTTTACCCGCTTGTATCCCACCCACCCATCCAAAAGATAAATATAAGACATGAAACAAAAGGGACCCTAACAGACGCCCAGACCTGGTGCGTTGTCGAAACTTCGGCCGGAGTAATAAGCGCCTGTCTCCCCACCATGCTCCCCTTGATTAAATACATCACCAAAAGCGTCATATCCACGACCCGGTCCCGCTCCAAATCAAACACGAACACGCACTCGAAATACATGCCCCAACTTCACTCCCGGAAACAGCTCACCGCGGAAGAAACGATAGTTGTGGTCACTGGTCCGGGGATCAGGAGTAAAGTGGAGTTCGACTTTCCCTTGCACGAAAGCTCTCATACGCGTAAGGGGAGTCATGGGATGAAGGCGCCGGGCTGGACGATAATCCGGGCGGACGAGGATAGCGATTGATTGAATTTACCTTGTAAATCGAATATAAAAGTGAATTTATTTCTGGTGGAGTTGGTGACTTGGATATGGTTATAACTTGGTTGGATAATAAAGATGACATGGTGCGCTGGCATTAACCGTCTTACCATGACCACTGTCTTTCACTACTGTCATCATTCTAGTCTCCGCATTAATATTGGGCGTTTTATACCTAATTTGCGGAGCGAATTGAAGCAATATACGGCACACATCACAAACCTGAAAATCAACAGGCCAATCAGAGGCGCTCTAGGATATCGATCTAGGAGGTTCTCAAAGAGTGCTCGGCAAAGAAGCCTTTGTTCTGTATCATAGACCTTCTACCAATCATATACTCTCAACCCCATGTAAATGACCTAGGACTGAGAGTTTCAAGGCTTATCGTTGCCTGTCTTGGGGGCTTGAATAAAATCTTCTTCCACTGGAAGTGGAAGACGGCCTTCGGCTGAATATGAATATTACGCTGCTTGGAAAAAAGTAATTGATCATAAATGTACGATTTCTATCCCATTGCGATCCAGTCTATAAGTTAACTTAAACCCCATCATAAAATATGTACAATTATTCATCCGTCCGTCCGGGGAATCATTTCATAATCGAACAGCGATCATCAAGATCGACATGAGAGTCCAAAATATCAATCAAACAGAGGGCCTTGGGGGACATCAAGCGGAGAGAGCTCCAAGCCATAGCGGTAATAAAGAAGTGCAAGGGTCATAAGGGACATCAGGAAGGAGGAGGAGGAGGCTAAAATGTGGAGCCTAAGGAAATAGATAGTGCGGGGAAAAGTAAGGTAAGGTAAAGGCTCAATTTTCTTTTTCAAGAGCCCATGGTGACATCGATTACGCTCTCCTCGCTAACAGAAGTTGCAGGGGAGGCAAGGCCTGAGATGACAGATGAGGCTCCGCCAAGTGCACCATCATGTGGGTCCATTTCGAGCATTGTGCTCTCCAGGTGTCGGGACTGGGAGTGGGTGGTTGGTTTGGAGGCACTGGTCATGAGCTCATCGATACCCGGTTTCTCGGGAACGTGATGATCGAGGTTCGTGGCATTGTCCAGACTTTCTAGGGCGAATTCCAGGAATTCAGCGTCTTTCTTGCTGACGCTTAGGGTCCAGCGATACTCGCAAAGGCGGAGACGGTAGAACTCGGCTTCTTCTTTGGTAGGAGCGGTAACGCGGAGCAGAACGCCAAAGGAACCAATCAGGGCAAAGTGCGTTCGGGATGCTGCGGGCCAGAAAGACCTGAGGTGGGGTGGTCGGAGTCTGTTGACGAAATCCATTGCAGAGATCAGTCGGGTCTTGGCGGCGGAGCGGCAGATGTGGGAGAGGTAGGCATCGGCGGTTTCGGGGGAGAGGGATCGAACGATGCAGCGGTGGAGGGTGATTTCGGTTGCGAAGTAGGATAGGTGAAGGGCACCGTTACGGGCGTTCTCTTCGGTAATGTTCTCAAAGAGTTCTGTAGCTGACTCCATCTTGAGCGGTCCTGGGAGGCGTCCGAACCAGTCTTTCAGGCGAATCTGAGCAGGTTTGGCACGTTCAAGGATCAATCGAGTCCTGTTGTTGCCCGCAGCTTTAAATTCTTCAATAGCTTTAAGTGTGTAGAATCGGTCGAGGATGTCAGAGAGGATGGTCGTTAAAGCCACCATATGGCAGAAGAATAGAGGGCCATGGCCAACTGGGGCATCTTCCGTTTGTGAAAAGGTGGAGAAAGCCCCGGCGAAATCCTGTTCCACCAAGTCCTGAACTGTCCAGTTGGATGAAATAACATGGGACGGTCGCCCGTGAATAAGAGCAGACCATTTATCCTGCATGTAGAGTGCCCACGCTAACCGTTTCCTGAGACCTTTCTCCCACGTCTCCATCCTCCAGCTCGAGCAATCCTGGTGTAGGCCAAGCTCGAACCCAGCCGTTACCAATTGCGCATTCAGGGCCGATGTAAGTAAGGTAGACTTCTGCATAAGAAGCAGTCCTGCCTGGATAGTCGATATAGAGGCATAGGGCAAAGACTCGATGAGGAGTTTCAGGGCTGTATTCTCAAGGCGGGCGGCATCCGGCCGCCGTGTGGACTGAGAAGCCGGGCCGACATCCACAAACTTCAATGCAAGGACGTATACAGCGGATAGTAGTAGGGGAGAGATGCCGTTCCTGGTCTTGTATGACTGGCGAAAAACATCCTCCATGAGAATAGGGAAGGTCGGGTGTACGTGCTCAAAGAACTTCTCCACCAAGGTGGAGCCGTAGGGCGCCACCAAGCTTTCAATCGAGTCCAAGGAAGCGGATTGCGGGGGCTCCGCCTGGGACAGGGTGTTGACTACCCGCATGAATACGCCGTCGTCGCCGAGTTTCCTCACGCGGGATGTGGCGACAAAGCTCTCGTCGTTCTGGTCTACTGGGAGATATGCAAGGAGTGCGGGCTCCAAGTCCGTGGTCAGACCTATGTGTTGGGTAGATTGATGCCAATAGGCGTGTGTATTGATACGAGATTGATCGTTCAATGACGCACGAGAGCCATCGGATTTAGAAACTTTAGTGATAGCTGACAATCTGTATGTAAATGGAAGCCTCCGATTAGCAACTCAAATTTATCTTGATTATAATAATAATTATATGGGGTGTCCGAAATCGGCAGAAGCGAGCATGAGGGGTTACCTTTTAGGAGACTCGGCATCATTCAAGATAACCTCATCAAGTTTGCGTTTCTTTGACTGGATGTCAGCAGTGCTGGGGCGGCTAGCAGTCGCTGATGATAGGGTGAAGGTGCAATCCTGGCGATGAAAGTCGCACGAGTAGCACTTATTGACCATCTCGTTCATAGCGCACCGACTCTTTCTGCGCAAACAGGCGTCACAACTCGTCCCATCCCGGGCTGGTGCAGGAACACGGGGGAGAGTACCAATGGGGGCGGGGGGAGAGCGTGGTGAGGGGGTCGAGGCTGAAGGGTGTAGTGGTTGTTGTTGTAGCTGGTGGTGATGTGGTGGTTGTTGCGGACTGTTCTGGACCAGTGGTCGAAGTAGGTGATGGTCTGATGGGGAAGCCTGTTGGAATGCGGCTGTAGACGGGCCAGCCGTCGAGGACGACTGGAGGGTGATAACAGCAGCCATTCAGGGAGGGACGATAGATAGATATGAGAAGAAAGGAGAGATAACCGGCTGCAAGGGTATGGAGAGAAAAAACGCCGAAAGATAGGGCGGAGATGTCACTCCGATGGTAAGAGGAACAATAATAGTCGTAGGTAATGATAATACTATAATTGATAGGACGAGAATAATCAATGGGATTCTGTCACGTAAACGAACTGGGTCCCCGAAATTTCCGCCAAGGGAGACGAGCTCCGCAATGAGATTTCGAGATCGAATCGCAGTGAGCCGTAAGTAAACACCGGCCAGGAATCCCCCCAAAGGTGGGTTTATCTGGGGTTGAACCCGGGAGGGTCAGGCAGGAAGAAAGACGAGAGAGTTGGAGGAAGACCCAGATAGCATCAAATCGCACTCTAGGGTCTGGGGGCAGGGATCGGCGTATCAACCAATGGCTGGACGACTGATTGGAAAACAAGTGGCCAACGTACGAACCGCAGCAGAGAAGCTTATCAGGGCGCAGTGGATGGGGAGCAAATGGCCACGATATGATAACGAAGGGAGATGATAATAGCAACAATAATAGGAAAGAAAAAAAAAGTATAGAAGCAACTACTACACTCATGCGCCTGTCTGCCTCCACAGCAAAAGTAGGAAACGCACCCTTGCCTGGAGGATAATTAATTCTGTGGTGAGTGAGGAGATAGTAGTCCCTTTCCTTTAGAACAGGCGCAGTAGTAATCTCGAATGCTAAGAAAATCGTAGTTGTAGATAGAGGTGGTTTGCTCCGAGGAAGATTATTGACGTTGGAGCTGGAGCGATAAGTCTAGAGCGCGATTGGAATGGTTTGACTGGTCAAAAGATTCAGCCCCGACGATGGATTGATTCACTGACACCAACAACTAGAATGTTGGGAAACGAATATCAAAATAATAAATCTAGGACCAGCTTCCTTGCGGGAGGAACGGGGATTGAATGATTATTATGGGAGAACAAGACACTCCGGGCGAGTCAATGACTCTGGTACGGGTACGTTAGGTATACGCAGGGCAGGCAGGGCCTCTCATTTCATTTCAAATACAAATTGACTTCATTCCATTCCAACAGTCATCAGGATCAATAAGAGATTCTTCGGGGAGAGAGATCGATCAGCAAGGTTCTTTCCCGAGTCTCTCCATTCGAAGATTTCCCACACGTAACAGAAAGCGTGCGGACCAGTTGGTTCCTGCTGCCGTCTGCCAGAGTGAATCCATCGCATTTGCCGTCATACCTAGGTGGACAGAGCAGAGATAAGCCTGGCCCGCCTGATTGGGTCTGCGAGCTGTCTGATGCCGAGTGAGGCTTGGTATTACGTACTGGAATTAGTGATGTGCCGTTCTGTTACCTAACGTTGAGGTAATGTATTAACGCTTCTATCAACAGCTGCTGCGTCTCCCTCCAATCCTTTTCCTCCAGACATCAATAATTACCTGTTCATATTAGATGATGATAATCTAAATGTTAATCTTAATTTATCAACCTCTTCCTGCTGAAAGGGTCAACGTGTGTACTTCGAGGCAATGTAAACAAGAGGAAGAAGAATCAGAAGGTAGCTCTAGGTTTGTATGTACCAAATTGCTGCTCTTCTTCAGAAGTCACTGAAGCTCCACCAGGCCCTCCTAACCTCTCAGAAATGATTCTTTTCGCAGCTGTTCCACTCTTCCGGAGCCTCTAGACGAGCGGACAACACACGCCCGGAGAGAACCTTCTCCAAACCCTCTCCCGACCAATCACCATCCTCTGATAACGCCCTTCTCCCTCCAATCACAGCGCCCGCTATCTCAGCCAATCCGGCCTAGTGCAAAACTGGTAACGGGGATCGGCCCTGCAGGATTGCGGCTTTTCCCCACAGCTCCCATCTTCACCAGTGACCAGCTTCGTCGTCTGAGAATAGAAATCCGAACAATCCTGGGGCCCGGAGGATCCTAGCTTGAGCTCCTGGTGTGGCTTGGGCTTCATTCCTCACATGAAGTTGTACGTAACATAATTCAGCCTTTTCATAATAGGCTGACTTAATTCCCTCTGGCCCCTGGGATGGCCGGATCAGGTTGAGCTTCCCGGGATATTTAGGAGTGACCGGAGTTGAAAGGATTCAAGTCAAGTCCTGGACTCCTGAGTCCTGGCCCACGCGTGTGAAATCCATTAGTCACGTTCTCTGGGGTAGAGCCTAGTGTAGAACCTGGTCAAGCGAAGCGCCTCGTGGTTTCTTGGCGTCCGGAGTCTGATGCTAATTCCCCAGGCTTTGATTTGGGTGGTTTTCGGGAGATTTAGGATTCCTTCGATCCTGCACGTAAACAGGATGAACACTAACTTAGTGATGGTTTCTAGAGAGGTTATTTCCAGAATTATATAGTGCCCCTCTGGATAATCACGTGTCAACAAAGCTTGTATTGCCTGGTAGACTTACTTATGCCACTTCAGCCCGATTCCCGATATTTATCCATGGTGGAGTCTGACAAACCTACAGTGAGATGATTCCAAACTTGGGCTCTCAACATCAGAATGCAGGACAGAATCCTTCATATTATTATCTCCTTTGTTCTTCTTGTTGAGAGCAAGCAGCCCGTAACTTCGTATCGACTTTGGTAGTGGGGTTAAATGCTATACTAAGGCTCGACCTGTTAAGAATTGGTAGAACTGTCAAATCTGCACTGCTGTTACATACCAAAGCAAGGGCAATGAATCTCGATTAGTTAAATATTTATTAAATATCATGAAATATGTCAATATTCAAGATTCAAGACTCAAGAGACAAGAACCACACCCATATCATCCAACTCAAGTAAGCAAGAAAGCACTAACCAATCCGGCCTCCACAAGGCAAACCAGTTTCTTATCATGTGAAAAGCGCTGAAAGAAGGCAACCGCCAGATGAATTTAAGGTTAATATAGACTAACCGTATACAGTCTAAATATCTATAGTAGCTCTTAGAAGAGAGAAAAGGGCAAGGCAAAAAAAAGACGTTTGATGATAACAGAGTATGATCGGTGATTTAATAAAATCGTCATATTATCAGCAACGATATCAGCAGAGATACTATTACTTAATGGCATGTATGATAACATGCATGTATATAAGTATGTGTGGTGGACAGCAGGCTTGAGCACAAGGTTTGTTGGACATCAGCCAATCCTACCTAAGTACTATATGGATGCAATACATCATGCGTGGACTACTACTATACAGGGGTGAATATGGATAACAAAACAACTGGTCGAAAGTTCTCAAGATGATTTAAGATATTTATTTAATCTGTATACCTAGGATCCTACTACAAAACATTGTGATTGTTTCGCTTCCTATATACATACGAAGCACCGAAGCAAGTAACTCCCAGACTCCATGCTAGTATACAGGGATGCATTTAGCTAGCCCCCAAAGAAATTTTTAAAAAAGCCGAGAAATAGAAGACCGGAGAAACGATCCAAAACCCCGAAAGAAAAAAAAAGAAAAAGATCAACATCATGAGTAATTTTTTTTTACTCTGTGAAATTCCGCAGCTTGGTCAGCTCATCTAGCAGTTCCTGCAAGTCCCCATCAGAGATTTTTGTCTGGAGACTGGGAATGAGTGATTTAGCTTCCTCGGCGTTATCGCAGCACAGACTCCCTGGGTTGTACATGTTAGCCCTGACACTTCAGACGACCTGCAGATATGGAACCATAAAGAACAAGGAAGTAAGGGCTGGATAAGAAACGCAAAAAAAGCAAATGCGGAAGAAGAAAATAAATAAAAGAGCCGCGATTTAAATGGAAAAATACAGCACCGGCAAGAAAAAAAAAGATATAACATGACATACCAAGTTGTGACCGCTCAAACATCTCCAACTCCGTATGCGAATTCAACAGCCGCTCAACCGCCTTGATATTCTCCTCATCCTTAAACCGAGCAAATACCTCAAGATAATCCAGTGTCTTCGTAAGGTTCCTGCGACACAGAAAAAGAAGGGAGAATTGTAAGCCCGCCATTTCCAACCAAAATCTCAGGTAATAGGTCGACACCCTCCCGATCGACTGTACTCACTCCGGTTCCTCGTATTTCTTGCCCCCTCTTCGCTTATTCTCCAGCACTTTATTTATGACCAGTCGCGCCTCGGAGAGCGAAAGTGTGTGGGTGTTCTGGTCCGCTCCAAGCTTGAGGGTCGATGCGGCTTCGAGTTCGCCTTGGGGTAGCGCACGTTGGCGGTGTGTGGGTGGGGGGAGTTGAACACTCATTTTTGAGTACTTTGCTGGGTCTAGGTAATTATCCTCTCGATATTGAGGAGAGCCGTTGTCTAGAGAGCGTCTCAGTATCTAAATCGCTTTGCTGTTTGTAGCTGGGATGTTGTCGAATAATATCTAGTGGGACCGGGAAAACTCTCTTGCACTCCGGATTTTAGAACCAGCAATTTAAGGCGGTCGTGCTCTCACCGCTTCCATATTTGGATTAAAGTAAACAAGGCGGAGGCCCTTCATTTGACTAATGACGATGTAGCTTTGGTGGGCTGGTACATTTTGACCTGATAAAATCTTACGCCCGTCTATACAGACAAGAATACCGCCTGCGAAGTGGATATTTTCTATTTCCAAACCAGAGCTGATGAGCCTGAACGCCTTATGCTATGCAAATCCTATAGACATCCTTTCTATCCGAAATCTTTATGCCGATTTGAACGCCACCTCCTTTGGCAGACGGAAGCTTGCGCAAAACATCTGCTTATTCGGGCTCACCAATCTCACATTGTAGATGGCAAGCTCCACCTCTTGGTTACCACTGCCTCCAACACAATCTTCTGTCGTGATAGTGTACCCGATTTTCTCAGAGATGCGCTGGCAGATGTCAACGTGGTCGTCGTGCTCATCCTCGGAGTGACCCGAGAAACAGTACACGTGGACCATGGGAAGAGTCTTGGAGGTGTGCGGTGCAAACAGCGACTCTTTGCCGGCATAGAGGCCGATGAACGCGTCAAGGAACTCAATAGCTGAGCCAGGAAGATTCATCACATAATGGTCGACGATAGACGGACGGTGGTAAACCTCCGGAGGCGGGGGCCGTTTTGCCGGCTTCCCCTCTGCGGGCTTTCCCGACCGCCAGGCTTTCGGGTGAATGGTTACCCTCAGCGGCTCAGCCTCTAGAAGGGCTTTCGCCGACCACGGAATGAAATCCCTCCCGTTCTGGTTGAGCGGAGTTACGAACTTTTCCACCTTGTTCCTAGATACGGCATCCTGCATCACCTCGAATCCATGCGGGTTGAGGTCATTGGCCCAGACGAAGATATTCTTCTTACCCGCGGGAACCGCAAATGGGCCAACACCAGCCATGACATCACAGACCATCTCCCCGGGGCGGAACTTGTCCACGAGCCGACGGTGCTCCGTTTCCAGACGGCTGTTCCAGTATACGCGGGAGAAGTCGAATCGGAATTCGCAGTCCTGCTCATGTTGCACCACATTCAAGTCATTGTCGCCGGCGAGTACTTCGAATGGGAACGTGCGGAACTCGCTGTGTGATCCCACGTCCTCGGTTTTCCTGATCACGGTGCGGATGGTCGGGTTCTTGTCTCTGAGGATTTCCGCAATAAGGTGTTTGTAGGGGAGATACTGGTCACGGAGATTCAAGTGGGCTGGCTAGTTCAGGATCAAAACGTAAGGATTTTGGGGGTGAAGAAGACGCAAGTACTTACAGACGTGTCCCACTTGAGTATATCCCTGCGGAATCTCATCGAGCATATCCTCCGGCAAGATAGCGGCAATGATATCGGCTGATCACATTAGTCTTGCCCCCGTGTAACCTCTGACTGCACCCCTAGACATGACTTACAATAATTCCAATACTCATAGTCCAGCGTCAGCTCATAAGGATCAAGGCCAACAACCCCCGTTTTCACCAGCTCGTTGATCGTAGGCGACCACGTCGCAGCATCTATGATCCCATCAGCCCAATCCCCGTTTCCAAAGTATCATCCCCATGACCCGGCGAAGGATAGAGAAAAAAAAATGTAGCAAACAAATCGCATACCGTCAGCTTTAATCCCCTCCCGCAGAAGCAAACACTTCATCACAACGTCATCCTTCGTGACCTCCCGAATCGAATTCAATCTGGGCAGCGACAGCGTGTCTTCACTCTTCAGTAGCTCCTTTCGCACGGTCGAAATATTGGAGGCTTTGAACACTGTCGCAGCCGAAAGTGGGATCGTCGTCTTGAAGAATGACCGGTCGAGGACCCGCATTGCGCGGTTCACGGGGGGTCGATACATAGTGGGGAGGTCACTCCGGAGCGGCCTCGTCGTGTTGAGGTCAGTCTCGGCATTCATTGACATGGGTATATAGTAGTGAAGAAATAGGGGGCTTGGAATAGGGAGCTTAGTGAGAACGCGACATTTGTTGGTGGTGGGGGACTGATTTTCGTGGTGATGCGAATACTCCGCATTTCGATGACTTTTTTTTCGCTCTCGATGTTATCGGACACGTGATCGTGGGAGCTGCTAAATTTTAGGTTTAACCTTAAAACTCTCCACTTTTTCTATTCTTTTACTCTGTATATCAGACTCTGTATATCAGTCTTAAGAAGAGTGCTATTATAGTCTCAGGAAATTCAACTATTACAGATTTCGTGACACTGAGTCACGCTCTTCCATGTGGCTAACTACAGTACTTTGACTAACTATAAGACTCATGCACACAACTAGCAAATAGCCGAACTATACACCAGGCTGAAAAAAAGACAGGAAAAAAAGCAGGTATAGAGGCTGACAAGAAATTAAAAGAGAAACATAAGCTATAAAGGAATAAAAAATAGTAGCATACTTACTTAGGGTATCATATGAATATTCACGACCGCCCCACAGTCCGATTTAACTCCTTTTGCGCCTCCAAACTCGCAACCCTTTGAATCAACCTCGCAATCTGTTCATCCTTCTTTTTCAGCGCCGTCCGAGAGATATCCCTCCCCCGGATAATCCCCTTTGTCTTCAACTCCTGCCGATTAAACAGATCCCTCAGCTTGTCCTGCGCCTTGCTCGGAACAACTACATCATGACTCCCCAGAATCTGCGAAACCTGGAGCGTTAAATCCGACGACGAGGCTACCGGCGACTCCGGAATCGCATTCTTGTACCTACTCGGCGTCGGCGTGAGGAATGGCGGTCCGGTTCGGCCCATCCGTGGCGTAGCAGCTATGGACGTTGGCGTTAACGTAGCGCTCTGACTGTCATCGGGAATAACCCGACGACCTTCTTCCCCCTCGGAATCCGATCGCTTTCGCTTTCCCGGCGAGGTGATGTTCTCCGTGCCCGGTGTCTTGCGGGGTCCACCAAAGTCTGGTTGGCGGATTGGTTTTGGGCTGGAATCGAGGAGTTTCTCCATCCCGGACTCTACGGAGTCGTCCAGGTCGAACTCATCCGTGTCCTCGGACATCATGCGGGCCTTTGCGCTGGCTAGAGGCGTCTTGAATCTTGTATCGGTTTGCGCTGTGTTCCGTCGGCCGGTTTGGGGAGTCAGAAGACCGGAGCTTTGCTGGGCGGTGGTTGACTGTTTGGAGGGCGTCCGAGGTTTGTATGAAAATGACGATGATGACGATGATGAAAAAGATTCGGATCGGGAGTTCGAGAGAAGTACTAGCTTTTCACGGGCTTCAGCGTCCGTTGCCCACAGGAAGAAGTTGCAGCGATGTTGCTGATCTCGTTGGCAGGTGTAGACTGGACTCAGAGCAAAAAATGTTAGTCAGTAGATCTTTTTTTTGGCGACTTGAATTCTATGAGTGGAATAATGACTGGGATGTAATACACCATCTGAGGTGGTTCACGCCATGGTTCTTGGTCTGTAGCTTGACAGCCGGGAGGCGATCGGGGCAGTTGCAGCGCCATCCACCATCGATAAAGAGACCCCGCAGAGGGACGGCGGTGCGCGGCGACGACGTCCCTGCTGGGCCTTTATTCTGGGGATTATGAGAGGAAATCATAATACAGGCATGAAAGCAGCAGTAGGATCTGAATCCACGACGTGGATGGAGATGAGAGAGAAAGAGAGAAGAGCTTACCAGAGCAGGAGGTTGTCGCTATGGAAACTAACGCCACTATCGGAGCGTGGGGGAATGGATCGGGCCCGTCAACTAGAGGGGTAGTGCTATACTTTAATTCTTGAGGTTAATCTGGTAGCGAGCAATAAGTAAGAATTAAGGCTGAAGATGTAGAGATGGGCAAGTTATCAATGGCTTGATTTAGTTGTGGGATAATTGTATTCTTGATTCAAGAACAGGTGGCTGCTCTGTTGGGCCAAATTCACTTCCAAGTCACTTTCCGCATAACGCCATCTACTATTAAACCAGTCATTAGCACAGTTCTATACTACGACCAGGGCATCCCGTCGCACAGTTTAACCAGATACAGCCTCGCAACATGAAAATCCATGTAAACCACGATCAAAGAGTCTTGAATTAATCTCTATCAATGTATAATGTCATGCAACAGCCCCTGCACAAATGCTGTCTCTACTCTAGCAATGCAATGCAATATAATGATACAAGAAGTCATATGGGATAAGGCGGAAAGGGGGGGTGTCTGAAAGAAGTGTACGATGTAACTCCGAAAGGCAAGTGTAGATGGTCGTAGTGGGTATCATAACGAGAAGACGAAGCCTACTCCGCAAGAACCTGTCGAAGCAAAACGCTAAATGAGTCAGAAAGCTTCAGAATTTCTTGCACTTCCGGCTTGACGGGCTCCCCAGCGGTACGGCGCAGATGGTCTCGCTTCCTAACCCGGCGTCTTCGTTCAGCGGCAATCGGGTCGACGTCCTCGGCCTCATCTTCGGCATCAAGGTCGTCTGATGGATCAGAGTCTTCGTCGGATATGGCAAGATGTTCAAGGTCGGCCTAGTGTGATGTTAGTAATTGGTAGTAGTTCTTGTTGGGGGTTCCGTTCAATAGCCTACCTCATCGAGACCAAAATCGCTACCCTTGAAGTGGGCACTAAACGGAGAAGCCACTGTCCCTGTTCCCTCTGCTGCCATCTTCTGCCGGGTCTTGTTGAGGTGCCATTCCTTGCGGTCCTCGTGCCATTTGATGAGCGAGTTAATTTCTTCTAGGGCTCGGTCTTTGTCGATCTGTCCGACATCCTTGGCCCCGCTGAACAAGGCGTTCATATCTAACGTACCACTGTGAGGCCCTTTCCGGAGAAACTCGAGAATGTTTTCAATCCAAGCCATTAAAGACCCGAACAGCCCGTTATCATGGAGATGGACTTCGTGAATGAACTTGTAGAAGCTTTCTTGGTGGCGTTCACAAAGATCAATAAAGGCTTGAACTGTCTGATTTGGATCGGCAGATATATCCTGCCTATGGCACTTCTCAATCACTTCAATGGCATCGTCCGCAAAGCGAGCAAAATCTGTGATGCTGTTGTAGACGTTTGCTGACTTGTAGACGCGGACTAGGGGCTCGTAGAAGATAGTGAAAAGGTCGCGGAACAGCTGAAGAGTCACTGGCTCTTCGATGATGCTAAGCATCATAGCCTTGTCCCGCTGCCGCGTGTAAAGCTTGAGCAACTGTTTCATGTTCGCGAACCAATGCGCACCCTCTCTCATCTCCTCGTCCACGTGGTCGACAGCATAGTTCCAGGCAACATAGGAATTGAAAACTTTGCCAACCTGGTCCGTAGTAAGCTCAAGGGGTAGTAGATCTGAGCGGAGAATGGCCACGATAATGTCCACGTCTTCAGCGACAGATTCCGCACGTATTTCATTCTTAATTGTTTCGTCTGCATCCGTGAAGGCTTTAAGCTTTTGGCAAAGAGTAGGATCATCAATCTTTGCGGTCATAGAATCAATCGAACGTTGGAATCCTTTGATTCCATCGTGCAGTGTCATCGAGAAGATCCGTTGCAAGAGGGATCGGGAGCCGAAAGGCTGGGCAAGGAAGAGATCCAAGACCCCGGTCATTACAGCTGCGGGATTAGCGATGCGGATCACATTCTTCATTAAAGTATAAGGCACTAAGGAATGGATCCGTTTGGCTTGTGCAAATAGCTCCGCCGAGTTGTCCTCGGCCAAGAATAGGTGGTAGATAGTTGCGGCAATCCTAACACCGATTAGCAATTTTCGAAATGGTGACGACGAATGTCTACAAAGGATCAATAAATCACGTACTCAATGCGAAGCCATTCGGCGAACTTCTGATACTGAGGGCTTAACTCCGCAACAGAAGACTTTTCTCGGATCTCGCCAAAGAGTTTGGTCAACCCATCTTAAACACGACAGTCACCGGTCAGCATGATATTTTTCTCCGACTTTCAATTTTCGGTTTTCAACTTACTGCTTTCCACGATATCTCGACGGAATTTCTCCATATATATGTCCAGTTCTGCTGCCCGCTGCCGAGCGATTTCATAGAAGCGCTTTTGCTCTTCTATCCTGATTGCGTCCACAGCCTTCCTCCTTTCCATGTCAAGAAATTCTTCTTCATTCGGAATAAATGCGTTAGCTGTTAAGAATTCTTCTAGATATTTCGAATCCGCAACTCGTTTGTTCTGGAGTAACGTGCGGAGGAACGCACGTAGCGAAATTCGCTGTTCCTCCCGATAGAGCACCGTCTCCGTTTGCATCTCTAGTGATGCTCTCGATGATTTCCTAAAGGAGCCTCGCGATCTCGAGCGATGAAGTTGATGGTGATCTCCAGGGAGTAGGTTTCGAGATGTACGTGCATCATCTGCTCCGTTTATATCTTGGGTCGATGCCGATGATATAGAGGACGCCTCATCATCCACGCCACCGAAAATGCTTGGTGTTGACGAGGACTTATTCTTCCGTGGAAGAGGAGGTAGAGACTTGCCTGGAAACTCGGTACGAAGTCTCTTGTGAAGCTTGACAAAATCTCCGAATCGTCGAGCTACAAACACTTCGGGTTGTCCCTGTCGTCGTACACGAATGATGAACTCCTACGATATCTATCAGCCACAGCCTTTATTGATGAAATGTAGCGCCACGTAGATGCTCATACCGCGTGTTGGTGATACCGAACAGTGCGCCTAATCGATGTTACACGCACTGCTGCAACATTCACATCCCAATCGTGAATGAAGTTCCCTTCAGGCATATTCACTAGAAGCCCCTTTTCGTTGGCGCCACGCTCGACTACCTCCATCTCCGAGAATTGAATTCGTTCTTCATACCCTGATGCTGTGGGGATGCCGGATACCATCATGAGTTCAATAAGCTTCTCGCACTTCCGGGCCAGCTTTCTTCGCTTCGTCTCTTCCAAGCGGTCTTCGGAGGAGGACACATTTTTGTTCGCAAACGATTCAAGGAACTGAGATGATGATAACTGTCAGTTCCGCAAAGCCCACCAGCCTCCGTCTGTCAGCTTTGGAGGGGCCGGAGCACACGCACCACTTGCAACTTATCCTGCCAAAATTCCTTTTCGCGGGCCTGATCAAGGAAAGGGAAATTGCGAACATGGTGGACGAAGATATATCGAAGGATGGGGAGTTCTGAGTCGATGGGGGCGACCTCGCCGTAATCCGATTTGAACGGGGCGCCGAAACGATGGAGGGCGGTTGGGGAGTTTAATTCGCTGATTTCGCCCTTGACCTGGCGGGCAATAAGCTCGCGCTTGAGGTCTGGTAGCGGTTAGAATGGGGAGAAGAGAAATCCGCAATGAGCGGGGAGCTGAGGGAAACCGACAGTGTTCTTGCTTTCCAGTGAGGATTTGACCAGAATTAGTATCGAGGTCATCCCGACCGAGGTCATTGCTCGCGTGCATTGTGAACGATTGCTTAGCCAGATGACCGTTCAGGAGAGGATAGGGCCTCGAGGTCGATGGAGCATCGGTCTTATAACAAGAGGGGTAAGCGGGCAGAGATAGAAAAACCAGTAGACTAGAAACGGTAATAATAGAAACAGCAGTAATCAGAAAACCAGCCCAAAATTGATAACGAAGGTGTTGTTTGGATCCGCCCACAGGATGACAATCCGTCTGCCTAGCGGCAACAGCTCCGAATGACGTTGATTCTGGCCAATCCCGACTTGCACCCAAGCTCTTGGTATGGGAGATTTCCCTGCAGTTATTTCCCCGCCCCTCTCAAGGAAGAATGGCCCAACGATTCTGTTCGTGTTCAGCAATGGATTGGTGGAGACTGTGACGGGCCAGAGAGTGAAGGGAATGAAACGAGAAGAAGGAAAAGAAGAATTGGGAGGGGAAATGTTGAAGAGGCGACTTGGTGGCTATGACGGCGTCTGATGACATAAAAGGCGTAACGCCTTCAAGATTATAATAGCAGTAGTTGAGAGCGATTTTGGAGCGAGAATGATTAAAAAAATCAAGACGACATATGATTGCCACAGTTCCCGCCCTGGGAAGCCTCCTTTTCCCCTCCCTCTTCTGAGTGCTGACGCGTGTCTGGCTCTACTCAGCCCTGCAACTGGGCCGATCGACAAGACATTATCATCAGATGGATTAATATTCTCTCCTTCACCACTCACCATTGCCCACTATGAACAAACTAGTATGAACAGCCAATTTGAGTCAACTAGTTCAAGCTTGGCAGCTGGGTTGCAAACAAACGATGCAGAAGAGGCATCCAGAATATCCAGCAACATGAAGACGTGAAGCTGTATCAAGGGCCATCACAATTATTAACCCCTGACTCTCTCGCTCTATCGGTGAACGGTCGATATGAGTACTCAGGGTATATAACCCTCAGCACTTGACAGATGACTTGTCAAATGCAAGGCCTGTATTAGATTTCAGTTTCTGTGACACCCGTGAGATTGAGCGTTCCTCATCACCCAAATACTCTGGTCGAAACTGTCTCCAGAGGGACTTGACGATGACGTATCTATAATTTAAAGACATTATTATTACACTAATTACCCCAAGGTACCTCAGGGACAGAATACGAGATGGAGGAATCGGATTTGTTGTCGGCAAGCCCAGACCATCAGGGCGCTGAGCTAGTGCGCATGGCATACCTCGATGGATTGGGGGTGGCTAGGGCTTGCCTCAGCCTGGAAAGAGTGGCGGGGGAATGCAGCTCTGAGCAGAGCTACCTAGGTATTATTATTTAGATGTTTGATCTGGAGTCTCTAGGCTCCTGAGGGCATAAACCATAGACAAATCGATATGAGGCTCGGCGCAGACTGTTGCCCAAACCAACATCAGGATGATGATATACGCAAGTCACCTGAAAAGACAATAATAGGATAGGGCCTCTTTTTTAACTCAGGATTTGAGTTATTTTCGTCCCAGAATAGGCATCAATAATCGTATCTGATGGTTGATTGTGGGTTATTGAGGCTGGCTATTGTCCCAGCTTAGCCTCCCCGCCAAGACTGCGCCTTTCACCTCCACCTCCTCACGGATTCAGCTGATAGTTATCACCAAGTTCACACCTACCATCTCCCTCTCAGCTTTTCGGAGACTACTGCTGTCTCAAGATGAATTGATAATAATCACGGAAACCATTTCTTCGGTATTGTCCGCCGAGGCATGAATCTATCCAACTCCATTAGCTTCTAAACAAGCAACGATAGCGATCTGGCCTCACAGCTGCCATCTCCCGTACCGCTGAATGACATCGAGTTGCGGCCTCAGACTGCTTCCATCTTATTAAAAGCAGCCATGGGAAATCTGGAAGGCAGTGCCGATGCCGAAACCCTACCCATGATCCGCCCTCGGTCCTCATCCGCCGCGTCCCAAACCTCCTCCGACTCGGGACTCTCCGTTGAATCAGCCCTTCTTCAAGAATCGAAATATAATTTTTCACCCGGAAATGCGGATGGAGAGAGATATAGAGATGAGGAAGATATCGCGCAGGATTCCAATGAATCGCTCCTCCCTCCCTCCAAACCTTTGTCTAGTCGCACCCGCTGGATACTCTGGTCGCTGGTAGCTCTGTGTTTAGGAGGCTGGCTGCTGGCGTTTGTGCTCTTCCTGACCCAGGGACGTCCAAACTTCCAGACATCTTCCGAGGCAGGGCAGCAGCTCCATCCCGGCTCCGGCTCGGGACCCACGAAACCAGAAAAGCCTATCACATTGGAACAAGTACTTACGGGCAAGTGGTCTCCACAGTCTCATGCCATCGCATGGATTGCTGGACCGGATGGGGAAGATGGTTTACTGGTGGAGAGGGGAGAGGATGGGGGAGAGGGATACTTGCGGGTTAACGATATCCGCCACCAAGATGGGAAGGGCAAAACCAACCGGGTCCTCATGAAGGAAGGCCGGGTTCATTTCGATGGACGGACGATTATCCCTACCGGGGCGCGACCCAGTCAGGACTTGAAGAAAGTGTTGATAAGCTCGGACGAAGAAAAGAACTGGAGATACTCGTATATCGGGAAGTACTGGATCTTCGATGTGGAGACGCAAACCGCGCAGCCTTTGGATCCTGATGTGCCTGATGGGCGAGTACAGCTTGCGATTTGGGCGCCAACATCGGATGCAGTAGCCTTTGTGAGAGACAACAACTTGTATCTTCGCAAACTATCCTCCGATCGCGTCACGCCTATCACTAAGGACGGCGGTGAGAATCTTTTCTACGGCATTCCCGACTGGGTATACGAGGAAGAGGTGTTCTCGGGCAACACGGCGACGTGGTGGTCTTCAGATGGAAAGAAAATTGCCTTCCTTCGAACGAATGAGTCGGCTGTTCCAGAGTTCCCTGTGCAGTATTTCCTGTCGCGGCCTTCGGGCAAAGAACCACTTCCTGGACTTGAGACTTATCCCGAGGTCAGGGAGATCAAGTACCCGAAAGCTGGGGCACCCAATCCCACCGTGAATCTTCAGTTTTACGATATTGAGAAAGCCGAGGTGTTCTCCGTTGAAGCACCTGACGACTTTGAGGCTGATGACCGCCTGATTATTGAGGTGCTGTTTCCTACCGCGACCAAGGTGCTCGTCCGAACGACCAACAGAGAAAGTGACGTCGTCAAGCTCTTCTTGATTAACACGAAGTCTAGGAAGAGCACGCTTATCAGGATTGATGACATCTATGCGCTTGATGGCGGCTGGGTGGAGCCCACTCAGTCCACGAGGTTCATCCCAGCGGATCCCAGCAAGGGCCGACCACATGATGGATATCTCGATACAATCGTTCGTGACGGATATGACCATCTCGCCTACTTCACTCCTCTCCACAATCCGGAGCCGATCGTGCTCACATCAGGGGAGTGGGAGGTTGTGAACGCCCCCACCGCCGTGGATCTAGCTCGAGGTATTGTCTACTTCATTGCTACCAAGGAGTCTCCAACGCAACGCCATCTATATCAAGTCCAACTTGATGGAAAGAATCTGAAGCCGTTAACTGATACTTCCAAACCGGGCTACTACGCTGCGTCATTCTCTTCTGAGACCGGGTACGCCCTGCTAAGCTATAGAGGCCCCTCAGTCCCTTGGCAAACCATTATAAATACCCAAGGCGACGAGATTGTCACCCTCCGAACCATCGAGGACAACCCTGAGCTCTCTCGTATGATGAGCATATACGCACTTCCAACGGAAATCTACCAAAACGTCACCATCGACGGATACACCCTTCAAGTCGTAGAACGTCGCCCACCACACTTCAACCCAGCCAAAAAATACCCTGTCCTGTTCCATCTCTACGGGGGTCCGGGCTCACAAACCGTGAACCGTTTATTCAACGTCGACTTCCAGTCCTACGTTGCCGCAAACCTAGGCTATATCGTCGTCACTGTTGACGGAAGAGGAACAGGATACATCGGACGACAAGCGCGATGCATTATCCGCGGAAACCTCGGCCACTACGAGGCCGTCGACCAGATCGCCACAGCGAAGATCTGGGCTGGAAAACCGTATGTTGACGAGGCCCGCTTGGCAATCTGGGGGTGGAGTTATGGCGGGTTCATGACTCTGAAGACCCTCGAACAGGATGCAGGAGAGACGTTCCAGTATGGCATGGCTGTGGCCCCTGTTACCGATTGGAGATTCTATGGTAGGGCTTCCTCCCTTCTTTACATTTACCTTGTAAAAGGTACCTAGTCCCAGAATTAATTACCCTATTAACACTACACTACAGATTCGGTCTACACAGAACGATACATGCACACCCCGCAACACAATCCAACCGGCTACGAAAACTCCTCTATCACCGACATGGCCGCGCTCCAAAAGAGCGTCCGCTTCCTCGTCATGCACGGCGCATCCGACGACAACGTACATACCCAGAACACGCTCACCCTAATCGACAAGCTGGACTTGGCCAGCGTGCAAAACTACGACGTGCATTTCTACCCTGATTCCGACCACGGCATTTTTTTCCATAATGCCCATGCCATGGTATACGACCGTAAGCCTAGCTCTTCTTCTTCTTCTTCTTCTTCTTCTTTATACCAAGAAGAGAAAAAGCCCCAAAACTAACTAGTAGAATAGGTCTTTCGAGCTGGCTCGTCAACGCATTTAATGGAGAATGGCACCAGATCGCGAATCCCGTACCTGATGAATCGATGTGGGGGCGTCTATCAAAGCGTCTCCTACCTGTTTTATTGAATTGATGTTTTGTATTTATTTCACCTTTACTTTTCGTTTTTTTTTTTTTTTTGTTTTGTCCTCCCGCGGCTTATCGCATATATATCAGTATCGGACCAGCTATTTCAAGCTGCCCTTGGTGTTGAGGACAAAACTTATAAATATTTATTCCCTCACCCCCTCCCTTTATATATATATATATATAAATTCAAATGACAATATCAAATCGTTTAGAAGATACATCTAAATACCGAAGGTTCCTCCTGCATAAGGGATTTTAATTTACGAGTATCTATGTTGTGTTGAAGTACATGTATACTGTACTCGGCCATGAACACACCCAGTCTAGGAAAGGAAATAACCAACAAAAGAGTAGGTACTATGGTATGAGTAGATATACATTAAATACATAAATGCGCAGTTGGACATGGTAGCTGGATAATGGTAAGCGAGTCATCAAACATTATTTCATTCTAAGCGGATACCGGATCCATTGAGGAACGCCGTGGACATTAAGCAGAATTTCAAGTATGGGTCCCAGCACCACCTTCGATACCACGGAAAATACTCGACTGAAGAAAATCATCCCTCATGATGGTACTAACGTCGGAATTGCGATACTGCTTAAGGTCTTCACGCTGAAGCCCACGGATTTGTTCGCAGCCCGAGGTTGAAAGCGAAGTAGAGCGAGAATGTCGACCGGCACGGTTGAGTAAGGGGGACATGCGCCCGGAGGCACCGGAATAGGGGAGAGTTTTGCGGGGGGCAAAGACAGGAAGGGTGGAGCTTGGGAGTGGTAGGAAGGAGCTGGCGTCTGTAGAGGTGTTGCTAAAGCTGGAGTGGATAGACGGCGCGCGTTGGTTGTTCCAGTTCACTGAAGGGAAGTTGGAGACGGAGCTATAGAGGGTCGACATACCAGATGCAGTAGAGGAACGCCAGGAGTGAACCGCACTGCGGGGGATAGTAATGACTTCCTCTTCAATCGGGAGTGTTTGTTGGATAGCCGCGGTGACGTCCGTGGGCTCATTAAGGACTCCAGGTGCACGGCTGGCCATGATCTTGGCGGATTTACCAATCCAGAGCATCTGCTCATGTTCGCGGAGGTATCGATCGCCACTAAAAGATTTCTGTACAATTTTCCGTGTCATCATGCCTAATTTGCGGCGGTGATCGCTCTTTTCATACATACGGCGGGTGATGTTGGCAACATCCTCAGGAGTTGGGTTAGAAGTGAGTACAGGGGCCGCCTCTGTGTCGTCCGCGTACTGGCTCCATTCACCAAGTAGTGCAAGCATGGAGATCTGAGCTCTTGCGAGTGCCTCCGCGTCATTCGGTGCAACTACAGCACTGAAGCGAGAAAAGTCGTCAGGGTCACTGAGGACTCGAAGGGAAGCGCCGACATCAGTGCAGACCACCGGGGCTCCAGTCAGAGCGGCTTCTCCGAGAGCCAGAGGGAGACCTTCGGACAGCGAAGAGTTAAGGAAGAGCCAGGTATTTTCCAGTACTTTCATCGGATCAGCAGTACCACGAAGAGTAACCTTACCACGAAGACCTTTGGAAGCGATGATTTCCTGGCACTCTGTGGAATAAGTGGGAGCCTTATCGATCGCACCGTAAATGTCTAGATGATATTCATCAAACTTCCATTGGTTGATAATGATATCGGCGGCAAGAATAGCGGTTTTGATGTCCTTGGCGTACCAAACATGGGACAGCATGGTGACTGTAGGGCGCTGGGATTTTATTTCTTTCACTGGGGCAAACTTTTGCATATCAGTGATTCCGTTGACGACGGGGTCTACCTTGCGACGGAAAACGTTTCGATGCTCAATGCTGCCCTGACAGGTACCAATCTCAACCTCCCATCCAGGGTTGAAGAAATCGGCACATGGAAGAATTATATCGGCATGATACAAAGTGAGGGCGGATGTAACTCGCATCAACCCAAGAAGGGCGTTTCGGACAAATGGGGAGAGTTTGCAAAGAGCGGACGAAAGAGAAAGGTTGGTTTCACGCCAGCTAATCGCATGATCCCAAATTTGCAAGGTGCTGTTTCTCTTCAACTTGCAAACAACTCCATAGGATGCACTCACACTATGGTGGGAAGCCTGGAAAACACTTGGGATTTTCTCGGGAATTGGAATGGAGAAGATGAACAAATACCGATACCAGAGTTCGAGGGCTACATCAAGGGTTCCGAGAGTAGGAAGTTCGGTGCTGAACCATTCGCACGAAGGAACGGTATTTGGCATTTCCTGGGTAAGCCAAAGGTCTCGCCAGCTCTCTTTGACAATGCTGCTGTTCCAGATTTGTGACCAGTGCCGGGAGTCCTGGAAGAAAGTGTTCAAGTTGACCAATGCTCTGGTTGCCTGATGGATGTCGGCCTTGGAAAGGCGAACGGCACGAGCTCCCTTCACCAACGCCGTCAGGATTGGAATAAAGTTAAGTTTGATATCCACCTCATTGGCAGACGTGACATTCTCAACCTCAGAGTCGAGTTTGTTTCTAAACAACCCGTGTGTAGGAGTGAGAAAGTCTAATCCCCAAAGGGGAATCACCTTCAAAGACAGGATATTCTGCTCTGTCTGATGCTTGGGGACACCGAAATCATTTGCTGACTCACAAATCATATGCCACTTAATGGTCCGCAAGGAGTTGATCATATCACGCCGACAAGCGGAAACGCCGCCTCCCTCATTTGGCCAAGTTCCTGTATCCGCAGCCATGACATGGAGAGACTTTTCAGTATCAGACCCGAAGTCCTTGGATCTGGTATTGACCACAGCATCACCACCTGGACCGAAGTTAAAGAGATCGCTGATCTTCACTGCTAATGGAGTCCAGCTTGATATATTGTCATCAAGATCTGCACTGGCCGTGATAGTGTCTGCCCGAAGCTCCAAGTATTTCTTTGCTGAAGCAAGGTCACCCCAGTCTCGGTTTCGCCAATATGGAGACAGAGCTTTGTCTCTTCGCAGTAAACGATCATCCATCCAACGGACAATAATCCCGTCAAAGTCAGCGCGGTCTTTCCAAGCCCTCCATATCAGGGATCTGGCTTGTGATGTTGAGACAGGAAAGCGCCTTGTTGTGAGCTTGAAAAATCGTGTAATGATATTTGAGCTGAGGCTATCGCAATAAAACAGAGGGTTATCGTTCACGAAACTGGTGAATCTTGGTTTTGCGAGTACTGCGAGGTAGTCATGTTCAATCATAGGTGGCGTTTGCACCTTTTGTCCATTCAAGGTTGTGAAAATTGTAGGATGGAACTTGTGGTCGTACAGCCATCGAGATTCGTAGACATCGGGACCTTGAACAAAAGTGGCTTCCGTAACCTTTGCATGAGGAATCCATCGGTCGACCTTCTCAGGATGACGGAGAGGCGGTGCACACCATGACACGGTGCAAGTGATATGTGAGAGGGCAAACTCTGCCCGAAGCAATTCATCGCCAAAACGGGGGTTCTTGCGGTAATGATACTTGAAGCGGATTAAGTTGTCGTCTTTCATGTATGATCCCGCTTCAATAAGCCCCTTCCGATTGTACTGTACACTTTGCAGGTGGTTCTCTCCTCGTACACATCGTCTGCCCATGGGGATCTTGGATTCCATCGACCTTAACTTGGCACTCTTCTTAGTAGGGGTGCGGTAGTCATAGTGATACTCATTGAGAACTTTCCCGTCCTTGAATTCCTGGCGGATAAGTAGTAACATATCTTTGGAATATGTGCTGATACATTTGAGGTTCTTTGTCCCTTCAGGTTCCGTTTTAGGCCCACCATAGTAATAGTAGACCTTGAATCCTCCAGTCGGCTGATCATGTCTGAAAGCTGTGAAGGTTCCATCCAGACCTTGAACAATGTACCTGCTTTTCTTGATGTTGATGGTCATCCCCTTTGTCTCATCCCACAGCTGCTTGACATTGTCTCGACCATGAAACAAGAAAAACGACAGACCTATGTTCTGCATAATCTTGGCGTAAGACCATGTCAGGCTGAGTAGGAAGGTCGCCGGTACGCGGATAATCTTAGGGTAGTCGTTCATGACATGATTGAACTCTCTTTGAAGCTCGGGGTCGGCGACAAGTGAAACAAGAAGGAATTTGACTGTGGCGCCAAAGCCATAGTACATAAATACAAGAGGTTTCAGAATAAGTGACGCAGAAACAGGAATGTTTTTTGGAATATAGGGAATATGTGTTGGTGTTTCTGCGTCCTTTAAAATAGCACCTTCACCTGTTCCGTAGTGGGCATAATCTAGGATACTCACAGCTGCTGCTGCGCCTAGGTTGCTTCGGGCGATGTGAACCCCGAGATCCTGGGTGTCAAACTGGCAAAGACTTTCCTCAAGCCATAGATAGTGCTTTTCGGGTAGTCGACATGGTTGCCCAAGGCATCGTTCTAACAGTGCGTGCCTGACATCTTTAGAAAGCTTTTCCCAATGGGTGTCACATTCGAATCCCATGCAAAGTTGCCGAAGTAGCTCCTTCTTCGCCCAGCGTATAATAATAGGTGTGTTGGGATCCTCTCGGAGTTGTCGAGCGGTGGTTTCAGTAACTCCTGCTGTGACAAGAGACTCAGCGAGCACTGCATACTCGTGAGGCATCTGCGTCATCGATTCCGCAACAGCATGGAGCAGGGTTTCAGCAATCACCTGGCAGTTAGAACTGACATCTATTCTTTCGTCCAGACCTCGGCCCACCGCCACTGCAATTTTCAGCTGATTTGAGGTGCTGCAGCTGAGTGCGTGAATGCTTGGGCCGAGGGCGCCGAGGGGAACCAGTTCAAGTGAAATTTCCTCTTTTTCCCAGGCTCTCAAGGCCATGTCGACAAGCTCCTGGGACTTGGGAAATGCTTCTTCAATCCTTTTTTCTTTCCTGCGAGAAAGAAGGATTTGTTTTACTTCGACTCCCGGATGGTTTTGAGGGTCAAGTTTGAGTCGGGCGTCTGAAGGAATGAACGAGATATTTTCATAGAAAGTCTGCAACTCCTGCTGGCTCCACTCGGGATCAGCCCATGGGGCAGTGTATGCATGAAACGTTCTTCCCAGCTCGACGGGCGAATTGACGATTTTAGGCATGCCCATATTCGTGGAAAGGATAGAAAGAACGGCAACCGTCCATGTGGCAGTTCCCAGGCCAATAACTTGGGAATATAGGAACCCGGGAACCTGGACTTTAAGGGCGATACCAACTGGGAGGCCGATGATGGCCCCGATTAACAGAGGTTTCAAGGCATAGGGACCGGTAAAAATCTTGTTGTACTGGTACCAAAGCAAACCAGTATACGCTAGAACGTAGGCGCAATACATGCTCATTGCCTCCCCCGTCGACTGAAAAGTCCAAAGAAGAGCCGTTGAAAAGGCAAGACCCCACACATGCCACATGAGAAATTTGCCAAGAGTCTTCCAGTAAACTCTTCTCTTCAACTTCACATCTCGTTTTTGAGATTGGCGGATATCCTTAGCTGTTTTCAAAGCTAAAGGGGTTTGACTTCCGACGAGATCATGGAGCTCCTGGGCTTTGGTATCGATAAGAACAGCACCGATCAAGTAATACGCGAGGCCAAAGCCGACTGCCATCCGATAAGATGTTGTCAAAGATTCTGAAAGGCCAACCAGATGGCCCCCACTCAAGAGTTCCACCCACTTGTCGAGAAGCGCCACGACGAAGTACAGTACCCCACAGCCAATCTCTCGACTTGACTGGCGCCAATGAATAAAGGCGTTGTGCAATCGTATACCTTTCTGGGCGCTCCGTAGCGATTCGAGTGCCACCTTCGTTTGGATGTTCCATGAGGAACTAAAAGGAATTGGCTTAGGCACATCAGCATATCGACAATACCAATCGAGCAGAAAATTGGTGGCTTCCCAATCCCGCGCAAGCTTTGATACTAGGGCGTCGGTTGTGGAAGGAGTGAAGAACCACTTTTTTCTTTCTCTCAGAATATCTTTTAGCAATGCCTCTCTGGACATCTTCAAAACGGCTGGGTCGCTGAGGCTACCAAACACTTTCTCATCATTCCCACTATGAGCTTCCATATACCACTTGCGAATTTCGGCGTCATCTGTTCTACTTATATTTTGATACCAGGTGACCCACTTTGAGGCAATATTTCGGAGGCCTAGGATCAAAAAGCCGATGAATATGTAGATAACAGAGAGGTAAATAACGGAGTCATGCCCTGCAAATGTAGTCACTATTGGCGAGATAAATAAAATCGGAATGCATGCGAAGATGACTTTGCGGCCAGACAGGAACGAAGATCCAGGGTAACTGAAACTCGCCAGTGAGGCAAAGCCAGAGAAGTACGTTGTCAGGGCAATGAGGTAAAGATAAAAGACGATTCCAGCTCGTGGCCCAGTCGCACCAGAAACAACAACAAATCCAATCAGGCCACTTGCAATAGTGAATGCGATCCCGGCAATAAGCCTAATTAACACGAACATGTTTGCAGCTGCAAAGGCCATTGATATAAGGTAGTATGGACCACCGCAGGCAATCCAGGTACCGATCCCTCCCGACAACAGCAAGGAAATCATTAGAGCAGTGGTTGCACTCGTCTGCTCATCGTAGGTCATAAAGGCGGATAGGTATAATCCACGGCCGATAATCGTAAGCAGAATGATATCAATCAGAGCTGGGAATGCAAAGACGCTGAGGAACGTAAATCGCTGATACCCGCGCATCGGCTTAACTTCGTTGTCATGGTCAACATCTATCTGCGCACCAGCGTAGGAGGTGGCTAATTCAGGTGCGCCATTAATCCAGTCGGGAAGTTCCTGGTCGGCATAACTTTTGCGGAAACGATCTGATAGAAGCTTCCCAAAAGCGCTGGGTGTAATATCGAAATACACCTCACATCGGGATCCAAGAGCGAATGATTCAGCAAAAGCAGCTGCCTGGTCTGCCTGAGGATTGAAGAGGGGATTTCGATCCGTGACCTCTTCGTAGATCTCATCCAATGCACCCTTTCGCGCGGTGCAAAATAATGAAAGGGCCATGATATCAGTGTAAGCATCAATCGGAAACTTTTTAATTAGTTCACATAGGCCTCTGGAAATGAGGGAGAGATCGTTCTCACGGCGTTCCCTCAAAATCTCGGTGAAAGTTGCCTCTACATCATGAAAGAGAGCTAGACAACTTATAGGAGAAGGGTGTCGACAGCCTTGCTGCCGATACCAGTTGATGCGGGTATTGATGAGATCTTCTGCAGAAACAGACCCTTCCAGATAGGAAATCGTATTGAGTTCTTTGAGCTGAAGGAATGAGGGAGCATCGATAAGCTGCCTTCGGATATGTGTGCAAATAGTTTCAGAAAGCTCGCTTCCAGAGTCAGTCAACGACAGGTGTTGTAGAAGTAGGAGTTGTTCTTCGGGACTGAGAACATCAATGTCATGAACTAGGCGGCGAGAGAGGCCGCTGCCATTGACAGTATCCTTGGACCATTTCGCCAGGGCAACTTCAGCTTCAAAACAGACATGTCTTGGGCAGCCTTTGGCAGACAAAAATGTATGCAGCACAGTTCCTGTTAGGCCAGGTGCATTTTTGGAAGCGAAGATATCGAAACCTTCGGAATCCATTTGATACACGGCCCAGAAACGCATGTCCACATTCTTGCGAAATCCGGAGTCTAGTCCAAGATGTACACGAAGCAAGTCGTTGCAAGCTAAGGTTGATAGTTCCTTGACTAAGGTGCTAACTTGGTCCGAACTATTCCATTTGGAGATGACAAGGTTGTCATGAAACTGCCGAAGAAGTAGACCAAGGCTCTGGATTTTGCCAGTTGGAACAGGATGCAACAACCCAAGCGACCTAAGCCGTTGCTGGGACTGAAGGATTTCAGCGAAGGAGGTAGCTGTCGCCTCAGAGCCGAGAGGGAAACAACCAAATGCTTTGTACTCCACTCCAGCCATTGAGATGGAGAGTGGACTTCCCTGGGACTTGATCTGTGCAACCCAGTCTGGAGGATCACGAATGCTATGCGTTAGGGGTTCGATGTTCTCTTGGTGACATTCGGATGACTCAAGAACATCCTTCAGGGTAGGAAAAATAGATGTAAGCGTGTACCATGCATCATTGTGTCTTCTGTCAATATTGGAGTCACATTCGATGTATGAATTGGATCGCCACTGGTCGTGCGCTTTTATCGTATCTGAGTCCTTCAACCACCCAAATGGGGAAAGAGGCTCTGCGGTATTCGTGTTAGAAGTGGCATCTTCGAGCGCGACTCTGCGTCCAATCCAAGGAATGACACTATAGAAATTACACCACTGAAATGATCTTTGGACAACGGCATTCGACAGATAAGCATGATCATCCACTGTTTCCCAGGCTACTATGATGAAATTTCTCACACAAGCCTCCGAAAGAAACGCTTTGATCGTAGTCCTCAGACTATTCAACTTGAAATAGTCTCGCTTCTGGCCATTGCTTAGAATAGTGGCGTTCCGTATCACCAGCCCTGAAATGGCATTCGACTGTAAAGCGCCTTGGTCCTCAAGAAAGGCTGGCGGTGCTGTTTCCAGGAAGATGGACAAACCCAGACCACGGAGAGTCTGAAGAAGTCCTAACCAACAGCCTGGAGTAAATTTGTTCTCCCAGTTGGCAAGGAGAATGCCGGTTAAAGCGGAACCGTCAAAGATTTCACCTACCACTCTATCTATTTTATCAATTGCTGTCAGTGTAGAGTCATTTTGAAGGCAGAGAGTCTCGAGGTCAAGCCTTCCCAAGACTCTGGTTCTTTCGACCGAGCGGATTGCCTGGACTACACCAGGCTTTAGGGGGTCAACGATCAACAAATCCCACTGGGTTAGAATGTGGCGCTGATCCTTGCTCGGAGGAGCGTTGAATTCCCCCAGGTAGACTCCAACGGACGACGGCTTTGGCTCCGTGGGTTGGGTGCCCTTGAGAGCAAAAGGCCGCCTCGAAAGTTGATCAAGCCGCTGAGAGACCTTGGCTGGCACTTTTTCCGAGCGTCGCCTTGTCTGCGTGGGATATAAAGTTTAGAAAAGTTTTATAGCCTTCCCTCAACAAAAGTAGGATATACCTTGAAATGCTTTACGCCTCTTTTGGTCAAAGAGTATAAAAGGTATGAAGAACCAACAGCGACACTACCCAGCAAGATCCCAATCAAAACCTAGGATTGCAAGTGTAAGCTTTTTGTCACGAGAGCATATTTCGTCGCTTACAAATTGCCACCAATGCTCTTTCATCCCATCCCACCCGACGGGCGAGACGTTGAGAATCTTTGTCATCTCGATTAGATATTATATTATGAGTGTGGCCGTTAAAACGTCAAAACGAGGGACCCATGGAATCACAAAGAGAAAAAGAAAACAAGTGCATTCGTATCGCTGACGCCCTCTTGTTATTAGTTTAGAAGCGAATGTCTCTAAGAAACCATTCTGGTCTTTTGGCGCAGTTATCGGGAAAACGAGAGGATAGAGACCGCGCTAGGGGCGTATGAAAAGAATAACTATGAAGAAAACGAGCGTTGAGTTGAGCTAGATGACCAGAGGAAAATAAAGCAAGTAAAAAGAAAAAGTTGAGGTATACACTAGGCGTTTAGAGTGCTGATTAGTCGAAGAGCGTTAAAAGTGATCGACGGCGTCTGTTGGTTAAGCAGCAGAGAAATTCCAATTGCCCCTCAATTTTCTTCACTTCCCGCCATAATAATTTGAACCCCTCACTGCTTCCTTTTTCCGACTAATAATTATGGTTATGGAACCACTTGTCTCGTCCGAATATTGGTGGTAAGTGGCGCCTGAACCCAACGGAACCTGGAGAAGGGAGGATAAAAATAGAGATCGGGTTCAAGACTCGCCTGGGACTAAGGTAGCTAGGTCCCAGAAAGATCAGAGCCAGGTCGGAAACTCAATTCAGCAAGCTCTCCAGCGATGCCAAGTTTGGGAGAGCAGACGCTCGCTAAGTAGACTGGTCCGTAACGTGGCAGCCATCGGGAAGTGTGGATGGCTTGACATGATCACTCTTCAACGCCATCATTCGCTGCATATTTCAGATTGGGATAGTAGTGCGAGGATACATGGGATGCTGTGGTATCTGCATAGCCCAGTGCATCTCGCACCGGGCCCCTGGCGGTCGAACCAGGCAAGGCCTCTGTCCTCCGCCAGCATTGGGATGATTTGGGACCTGTTGTTTGGCATGAAATACGGGTGGGTCTCGTAGTGGAAGAAAGTTGATTCGCCTAGTTTGAGATTTTCTTTTTCCTGCGTTCACACTTGGGTCCCTTCCTAGGTACCTTCGCCGAAGTGAGTGGTGGGCGAGATGGCGAGAGAAGTGGGCAGGAAGGTTGGATGGCAAACGAGAGAGGCTGATGTGGAGATCTCCTGTTAGCTGGGGAGGGAAGGTGCGGTATTACCGGGAGGGGACTTGTTTCGTGTCAATTACTTTGAGGTTTTACAAAACTACGTCTTGTGGTTACACGGTCTGGTATTACTGGTTCTTTGTTTGTTACATTACATACAAACACACAGGCTGGGCGACAAGACACCCCTCCTCTGTCTGCCATATTGTGACAGACATGCAGGCATGCATCCCGACTCCTCAGGCCGCCGTGCTGCCGCTGGTTCCTTTTTACGACTGATGCCTTTATGTCTCACAAGAGTTGCCCCATGAGGATCCTTTGATAAATTAAATCTGACACCCCACGGCGGAGGGACTCAATCTCTCATATTTTGGGCGCCAGCACAACGAATACAAGGCCCTTTGGAGCTTCTGTCATTCTCGCTTGTTTACTTGGCGTTCTACAATGACTGGATTACCGGGTTTTGCCTCTCGATGGACCCCTGTAGGGGAAAAGAGATAGACTTCGTATTTGGCGCCCCCTCCCCTTGGAGTCTGCAATAATCGATCATTGCGCCGTCAGCCACTTTGACGACTACTGCAGACTAGACGAAGGAAAAACAACACGAACGCCTCCATCAGTACAGGTTTGAAAGGCATCGCTTACAATTTCTCTTCTATCGCAAGCCATCACCATTCCAACTCATCCACCCCTGGATCTAGATCGAGTCTTTAGAGTCAATTCGAATGGAATTAGTCCAGAGTAGGAGCTCAGCCGGGCTAGAACTGCACACGACCCCCGTAGTGGATCCATGGGTAGACGAGACCACGGTGAAACGATAGATTCCCTGGGAGCATAAATAGATCGACATGAGAATGCGATTATTCGCATCCTTTTCCCAGTCCGATTTGATCTTCGTTGTTTGTGTGGTTCTCCAGCAACTCCCATTCGTTTTTTACCCTGTCTGTCTTTGCCTTTAGTCCCTCGTTTCCCTGCTCTTTGAGCCCACTCCACAATGGTCGCACCCACTTGGGCTCTACAGATCGGATGCTTCTTCGGGCTTTTAACCTGCAATACCCCCCCGGGAGTATGGCCTCCACACCCGACAGTGATCTCTCCTTATCCCCCTACGTCAACGTCGACCTACTCCTCGACGACCACTACTGGGGTTAGTACCACCACCACCAGCCCCACGTCCACAACGCTGTCGACGACTTTTACCACCTCGGCCAGTACCACTTTCAGTACTACCACTACCACTACCACCACTTCGGCCACTACCATTCCCAGTACTACTACCACTACTACCAGTCAATCCAGCACCTCAGGTCCTACCAGTACTACCAGTACTACTAGTACTTCGGGCACTTCAAGCACTACTAGCTCCTCGAGTACTTCTAGTACAACTAGCTCTACCAGTAGCACTACCAGCTCAACCACCTCGGTTTCGACAACCAGCACATCTACCAGCTCTACCAGCATGTCGACAGTCAGTACGACCAGCAGTTTCCCGACTGCGACTGGAACCATCTCCTCCAACATCCTGGTCATTGCTCGCGATTCGTATTCCGCGAACTCTGCGTCTTCTGGTCTCAATGGCTACGGTATCCCCTTTACCACTCTGCTTGTCCCCCAGTCCGGAGTCCAACTCCCTGCCCTCAATTCTTCCTCCGGAGGAAACTTTGGGGGAATTGTGGTTGTCGGAGAAGTCAGCTACGACTTTGGCGGCGGCAACTGGGACAGTGCCTTGACCCAGGACCAGTGGAATCAACTGTACGCCTATCAGCTTGAATACGGAGTCCGCATGGTCCAGTATGACGTTTACCCCGGCGAAAAGTTTGGAGCCTCTGTCATCGGGGACGGCTGCTGTGCCGATGGTGTCGAGCAGTTGATCTCGTTCTCCGACGTGAGTGACTTCCCGACGGCGGGATTGCGAACTGGCGCCGGTGTGACCACTCAGGGACTCTGGCATTATCCTGCTACCATCACGGATTCCAGCACCACCAAAGCGATTGCCCGCTTCGCGGCGAACTCGGTAGTCAGCTCGGAGTCCACAGCTGCTGTCATCAACAACTTCAACGGGCGACAGCAAATGGTCTTCTTCATCTCCTTCGACACGACCTGGAGTGCCACCTCCAGCTACCTGCAGCACGCCTGGATCACCTGGGTGACCCGCGGCTTGCACGCTGGATACCGCCGCGTCACCCTGAACACCCAAATTGACGACATGATGCTCCAGACCAACGTCTACCAGCCCAGTGGAGAGATCTTCCGTATCACTACCGCCGATATGGACGGCATCACCAGCTGGCTGCCCACGATCCGTGCCAAGTTTAACCCGGGCAGCACCTACTTTGTGGAGGTGGGCCACAACGGCAATGGAAACATTGAAGCTGGAACTCGCAATGTGGGCTACGATACATGCAGCGGAGGTGGAATCGAGTATGACATTCCCGCATCGACTCCAGCCGAGTTCCAGAAGCCCCTCGGCAGCGGCTCCAGTGTCTGGCCCACCACTCCAGCTACCTTTGACTGGACGACTGCTTGCACTGGATCCGACAGCCTCCTGGTCTGGTTCCAAAACCACAAGAACGAGTACGCCCATCTCTCGCACACTTTCACCCATCTGGCTCAGAACAACGCAACCTACTCGGATATCTCCAAGGAGATCTCCTTCAACCAAGCCTGGCTGAACCACGTTGGCCTCGACACTGCCACCTATTTCACCAACAACGGCATCATCCCGCCCGCCATCACCGGTCTGCACAATGGTGATGCTCTCAAGGCCTGGTTTGACAACGGCATCACCAACTGCGTCGGAGACAACACGCGCCAGGCGCTCCTCAACCAGCAGAACAACATGTGGCCCTACTTCACCAAGGTGGCCACTGATGGCTACGACGGCATCCAGGTGAACCCCCGCTGGTCAACTCGTATCTTCTACAACTGCTACAGCCCAGCCTGCACCGTGCAGGAATGGATCGATACCTCTGCCGGCGCGGGCGACTTCAACGATCTTCTCGCCGTGGAACGAGCTGACACAATTCGCCACCTCTACAGCCTGTCTCACGATGGATACATGTTCCACCAGGCCAACCTCCGCAACGCGGACATGGACGCCATCACCGTCAATGGCAATACGGCCAAGTACTCCATCTTCCAGGCGTGGGTTGAAACTGTTGTGCAGGAGTTCGTCCGACTTTCCACCTGGCCCATTGTTACCAACACCCATCAGGAGGTATGTCCTTACTCCCCCTCCCCCCCTACTTTTTTTTTTTTTCCCAAATAACTAATGAAAATAGATGTCGGATGCCTTCCTCCAGCGCTACCGCCGCGATCAATGCAACTACGCCCTCAGTTACACCATCTCGAGCGGAAAGATCACCGGTGTGACCGTCTCGGCGGCCGGCAACACCTGCAGTGCCGCGATTCCAGTGACCTTCCCCACTGCTCCCTCGAATACGCAGGGCTTCAAGACCGAGCAGGTGGGCAGCGACCCTGTGACAGTCTGGGCCCAACTGTCGGGATCCCCTGTGACCTTTACCCTTTCTACACCTATTTCCTTGTAAATGCCTGCCTCCTCCTTCCTCAGTCGGTCGGTCGGCCAGCGCACAAAGACAACCTTACTTTTCTTCTAGTGGTATGAGTGGTTATTTAGTATCTAGTATCTAATCTAATGCTATAATGGATTCTAATGATGGCGACACAACCAATAAAGTAGGAAAGAAAAATA
The DNA here is from genome assembly GCA_027569225.1 of Aspergillus panamensis. Taxonomy (NCBI): domain Eukaryota; kingdom Fungi; phylum Ascomycota; class Eurotiomycetes; order Eurotiales; family Aspergillaceae; genus Aspergillus; species Aspergillus panamensis. The sequence continues at coordinate 430,351 of JAPDER010000006.1, forward strand.
GATATAAAATAAAATAAAATAAAATAAAATAAAATAAAAAAATTTTAATGCTCGGTTCTTTCATCCGTGGTTGTCTTAGATTTCCAGATCAACCCAAGTTGCCAGGCTTGTTCTTTGTCAATCTGACCTGACATGACCAGGGATAATCATGGGAAACCCAGTCCATTTCCCTTGGCCAGCAGATTTTGTCTCACTTTTGAGAATTCCCCCTCATCCACCCATATCTATCCATATCCAAGTCCTGCAGGCGTCCACTTGCTCAATTCACATTGTTTGTGCCATTAATCTCCTTTGGTACTACTCCTGGACCTAGAGTAGTTAGCCCATCCTCAACCAAACCCCTCCAGATTTATGAAATATGTCCAGCTAGCGGGAATCCTTACTAAAATCTCACTGCTGTACATTCCTCGCCGTTTCATACAGTATACCCTACCTACCTTCCTTTCTTCCTTACTTCCTTAGCTAGGTATGATATGACTACTACTGACTATAATGAGTATTTACCCGGGATCTAAGCCGAGATGTTGTACCTGTACCTCGATAGGTACTCCGTATCCAAGTCAGTTGAGTTGTGTTAACTAGTAGTTATCAGAGACAATTGTCGCTTTCTCCACCATCATGCATGTACCTATGTCTCTTCCCCGATAATTATTCACACTCGCCATGTACCCCGTCCAAGTTGACAACTCGGAGATATTAGTGCCTTACCTTACTTCCCTCGAGGATAGGTAGGTAATTGACGTCGCTTAATATTTCCGAAGATTATAATTCTGGGTGATGATGATGATTACATTCCTCAGATACTGTTGTTATATCCCTGTTTTCTTTTTCTTTTTTCGGTTTGTTCGATAAATATCATACGTTGTAGTTCCGTGGGATACTTTATAGTTAAGTTGACTAGATAAAAGTCAGTTCTATAGGTAGAGAGAGATTTAGCAAATAAAATTTCTCATGTCTATTCCCAGTCCACTACGGAATTAATGGAGAACCAGCTTTCTTTCTTTCTTTTCCCCCCTTCCCTTCTCAGGTGAATGTAAAATGCGGTCCTGCAATGCAGATGTCGGTAAGACAACCTTGAAGCTTCGACGTGACTCCGTCAGGGCCAAGTCAGGGACGATGCGCTGGCGGGGTGTGACTGGTCTAATTTAGAATGAGATATTTGCATCATACCACTTTCTTTCTTTTCTTTTCTTTTTTTGCTATGTTGTTGTGCTGGACAATTCTTCAACAAGCGACTGTGCATATCTCGCCAAACCAGAGGAAGGTTTAATGGAGGTTAGAGTGGCGCTAAGATGGTTTAGAATAACTATAGTGATGAATCATGACAAGAAGCAGACTCCGAGAGGTACGAGTTAGTTACACGCGTCTTCCGAGAATAGGGACAAAAAAAACGTGGTAGAGTAGAGTAGTGGAGAGTAAAAATAAAAAAATTCCCGAATCTCTGCTTCATGTCAAGTCTTGTTTACGTCCTCGGAGTACTAGTATGTACTTTCGCATGTCCATTGCCAAGCAAAAAATACGTCCGTGATGCAGCCAAGCTGAGCTGAGGATAGCCGAACTTAGGTTTTCGTCTAGTTTAGATAGAGTAGTCTGGACAATAAAGCCTTATCCGCCGCTGACGAGTCATAGGTGCGGCTCCTGTCACGCCATTGTCCGTAGTAGAGATGGTCTTTTATCTGTCAAAAAGTCGGACTTTTCGACAAAAAAAAGTTTTGACAGACAAGTAAAAATTACCTGTCAAGGCCCACTTTTTTATACTTATTTTCTACATGTATTTATAAGTATTTTTATAAATAATAATATATTGACAGGAAAAGTAAAAATGGCTTCGACTTTTGACCAAAAGTCCAAAATTTCCCTTTCCTAGTCCGTAGCGTTAGAGTGCTGAGCTTAGTTCCCACAGACCCAGTGCTTTTCAATCCTCCCCGCATCGTTGAACCCAGGCTGGGGACTACCATCACAATAATCAATCTCCTGGTAATCCCAATGACAAGGAGCATAGTATTGCTCTTCTGCTTCTGTGTGTGGGTATGTTGTGGTCCAGAGAGCAAAGTCATCAGTGCCACACCCTCTCAAAAAGTCTATAGACTTATCATTAGCCCTGATATTATAACTAGTATCTTATAATAGAACTTACACTCCTGGTCATTAACCATAATAACATTTTCACAAGGGTTTTCGTCACCCCAGGCCACCGCGGCCCACCCTGCACAGGTATCCTCACCCTCTGGCCAGGCAATATCCGCAACTGTGGTATCTGGGCTGGTTGCATTAAAAAGGGTGCCGAAGGCAACTGTCTGAGGGTTATAATAAGCCTGAGCGCCACTCATGCTGGTGGCAGCAATAGCAATAACCTGGGAGAATTTCATGGTTAAAGAGAGCTAATATAATTAAATTTCTTAGCAGTAGAGATAAAAATATGGCAGCTTATATAGAGAAATTAAGGCTTTTTATATCCTCTTTTTCCTTCACTAACTCTATCCCTTTATTTTCTTTCAGGCCCCTAGTTAAAATAAAATTATAATAATCTCCAAGATACCACCCACAGATTAATAGCTAATTACTAAACTGCTGATATTTTAATGTCATGCTATACTATTTTCAGAGATATCCTGTGCTATCTTGTTTCAGGTTAACACCTAATCATTACTTAATCATGGTTTTCAAGCCATATAGTTAGATTATGATCTCCAAGTAGCTGCTATTCTAATTACTCAACAGTGTATATTTTTAGCAGCGCCTCATTACCTTATGTTGAGGATGTTTAGTGATCAGAATATGCTGTCAGAGAAACAGGCAGCTGCCAGCCAATGAATTAGCTACGCCGCAGTTAGATTAGCGCTTATCACGCCTACGGAGAAATAATGTTCCACCCGGACATAGCATACGGGCTGCATGGCTCTGATGCCAGGCATAGCCAGCCGAGCTTAGGGCTATGATGACTATGATAGAAGGAACGAGCCAGCATAATCGAAGACTATGAGGACTATGATCAAAGCATGTATATAAACCCAGTCGTTACCGCACCATTAGTTAGACCGTGCTTTATCTTCGGAATACAAACTGGTCTACCTTTCAAGTTTACCCTCAAACCCGCATCTTATAGTTATTCTTAACTATCTTCTTGTTAAGAGATGATATAGGCTAAGCCAGTCTATTCATGTCGTACGTACACAGGAATTGCTAAAGGACTTGAAGAGTAAAGGGGGCTGGTTTGGAGTTTCTCGGTGTGTCCCTCACCGCCTTGGCATTGCCTAGGACATCAAGGATTCTGCCGAGATATAGTTTCAGGTTCATACGGTGAAGTAGAACCATAGTCAATTGATCACTGAATACCCTAAGATCTCCCAATCCTAGGAAGGATCGATTGACCTTATTTGACAATATTTAGAGTAATAATCAGTTAGAAAGCACTAAGTAAGTACTTATTAAATACTTTTTAATTAATTATTATCTTCAATATTTTCTAGCTTCAGGTCAACGGACCAAAATGACCTGAGCAGGCCTGTAGCCCTAGTCGTACAAGTACTAAGTACGGAGTACATAGGGTATGATACAGGTACGGCGTACGTACCGTGAATGGATAGATACGGTTACTGACCGATCATACCGGGTTTGTATTTTGTATACAGCCAGGTATTCGGGATCTTTTGTCCTCTTACTGGCCTGGAACCTTGCGAATCAATCACTTTTAGGGCCGGACCCGGACCATGATGCATCAGATCCCCCCAGCCCTAAAAGTGATTGATTGGCAAGGTTCCAGGCCAGCAAGAGGACAAGAAATTGACAGCTCAGGATAGAATTCGAGGCTTCCCTGTACCCCTCACTCCATTATCAATCCATACATTGAATTTGAATCCCTGGCCAGCAGCTTTTCCAGTATGTCAGCTTTCTTTCGATAATTGAAGGGCTATTTTCTAAATTTGTTTGCTAGGCCCTGCTATGATGGGTTTGAGGTAACTACCTATTCTTGCTTAGCGCCAACAAAAGCGAGGCAGGGTTCGGACCCTCTGTCGCCACGATACTCCGGAGTAGTTGCCTTGCAAATTAATATATCATTATTAGTAGTAGTCGTAGTGGGACAGGCGCTTAAAAATTGCTCTCCAAGTTTATACTCCGTATCCTCAATTGTCTTCATTTCTACTCTACTCTACACTTCTCAATGGTGCGATCTTTGAAACCAGCAGTAGCGCCCAACATGACCAACAAGCCCAACAGAACAGGCAAATATAGGTTAGACCGTAGCTCAGGCTCCCGAATTCCCTTCCAAGTTCCATCCGCCAGTTTCCGTTTCCCTTTCTCTCATTTCTCTCTCTCTTTGTGCCTGGATGAACCCATCAAACGCAAGGTCGCTTTTTCGCAGGCTTGTCCATCCACTAATTGATCGTGATTGACCATATTATTGAACGGAGAAGGGGCTGAATAGGACGAAAGCGTAGAGCCAAGCCTCTTGTTCCTATTGAGATATTCACTCACCCTGTGTTCCCCCAGGGAGTAGGACCAGAGTCCAGACACTCACTCACAATAATAGCACCACCTAATATTCACCGGTCGTGTAACATGCACAGGCAGCAAAACAAACTCCATTGAAACCCCTCCCCCTCCCCCTCGCTTCGTCTGGCATCAATCTTCTCTCTTCTTCTATTTTTACATCTCCCCCTGGGGTGTGGCCTTCCGCCCCTTTTTTCCGACCGAGGAATCTGTAAGGTTCGCGCGATCGTCGCCACATCCGATCGATCGACCTTTTCGAGAATCCCTTTATCTTATCGCAACCAACTCATCTTCAACGCTTGTGGAGCGGCTCCAGCTTTCGGGAAATTTTCCCTTCCCCTCACTCCACATTATCACATTATTGATCAAGCGCCTCGTCAGGAACTCATTTTTTAGCACCTCCCTACCATCACAGCGATGGGTCCTGTGGACGATACGGTTATCAAGGCCCCATCGAAAGGAGGTTGGAAATCATGGTCGACTAAGAAAAAGCTCATTGTCTTGGGCTCCATCCTTGGATTCATCATCGCCCTTGCTGTCGGTCTCGGCGTCGGCCTGGACAAGGGAGGCGGCGACGGGGACGAAGGTGGTAATGAAGGAGAAGGAGAAACGTCCCCGACAACGCCCAACAACACCAACGTCAAATGGCAGCCTGCGGTGGGAACATCCTGGCAAATCCAGCTGCTGTACCCGATCAACGACACCTCCGTGGACATGGACGTCTACGATATCGATCTCTTCGACAACTCCAAGGCTATCATCGATGAACTGCACGGCCTCGGCCGCAAGGTGATCTGCTACTTCTCCGCGGGCACCTACGAGAACTGGCGCCCGGACAAGAGCAAGTTCCGCAAATCCGACCTGGGATCCCCAATGGAAGACTGGGAAGGTGAGAGCTGGCTGGACATCAGCTCCACAAACGTCCGGGACATCATGATCTCGCGGCTCGACCTCGCGCACAGCAAAGGCTGCGACGGCGTCGACCCGGATAACGTAGACGGATACGATAATGAGAACGGCCTGAAGCTCACCCCGCAGGATTCCATCGACTACATGAACTGGATGGCCGGGGAAGCTCGCGCGCGCAACCTCTCCATCGGGCTCAAGAACGCCGGCCACATCATCCCGTCGGTTATTGGCAATATGCAGTGGAGCGTCAATGAGCAGTGTGCGCAGTATAATGAATGCGACGTCTATGCGGCTTTCGTCCAGAAGGGCAAGCCCGTCTTCCATCTTGAGTATCCCAAGGGAGCCGATACGAACAACAACGTTACTGTTTCCGGGAAGAAGAAGAATGCCGCGTGCGACTTTACCGACTCGGCCGACTTTTCCACTCTGATCAAGAACATGAATCTGAACGAGTGGTATGAGACCTGCTAACTGTACATCTGCTAACTGTACATTTACGGAGGCTAGAGCTAAGAATTTTATTTGGGGCTTGGACTAGAGCTAGGAGTTTCCGGATTTACTGTATCATTGTAAATATCTTAGAGTAGTCGGTAATAACCATGCATCTCCGAAACAGATCATCTCTCCTTAGTATGAGCCAGTGATGCTTTGATACCATACCCAAAATCTATTTCCCATTATAGCCATCTACTTCTTTCACAATATTCCACCAACACTCCAAAATCAGACCCCAAAGCCAGACACCCAAACCAGAAAAATCTCTACAGAAGTCTCACCCTCAAACCTCACTGCCATGGTTTCCTTCCGAGTCCCAGTAAGGACCCAGACACCTAAATATATATCATCCCGCTCAAACCAAGAAATCATCCTCTTGGCGTTTCAAGAAGAAACACCACCCTATCCATGGAACCAGAAAGTCCATGTGGTCCACGCGAATTCCACTCTTTAGCCAAAACCTTCCTTGACTGTCTCAGTTCTGGATAGACATCTATCTCTATCTCGATATACCCATCATGGATCTACTAAGCACCTTCCTACCTACCGAACACTAGCCCTTGGTGCCAACCAGTTTCCACGTTGCTTCATGATAGGAATTGCTAACTTGGCTAGAAGATAAATATCTACTAGTCAGGTCCCTCGGCGATCCACCTCCAGTATACCTCTATTACGGATCAAAACTAAGAGTGTAAACACAAGATCTAGTTTGGTAGTCCCGTAGACTAGTAAAGAGGATGAAACAACCGACTGATACTCCAGGGAATTTAGGTGTGGCAATGGTTCGGAAGGCTATTATATATATATAATCAATTTTACCGAGGCCGTGTGAAGAACTCATCCAGTGGTTTAAGTCTGTTTGATCTTTGATATGGTGGAGAGGATACGGTAGATGGGTCTTGGTCTAGGTACGTACCGAGGTCGATCATGGCCAGGTCACGGTAAATGTCCGTAGATCTGGAATCCGGATAGAAGATCTCCGTAGTTCTACCTAGTAGTACTTAGGTAGTTTTAGTAGGAGGAAGTGAAGTGGAGTGCGGGACGCTGGTAATTTATCTCGGCTACGAAGTGGTAATTTTCATAACACTTACCCGCAACCTGGGCTCGGCTGTATCCAATCGATGTGTCACCATCACATTGGAAGTGCTATATAGTAAGGTAAGTACTGTACCCGGGCCATTGTTGAGTATTCAGTTGCACTTGGCTTTGGTGAGTTACCCCCCGATTCTGTGCTCTGGACAATCAACCTATATCGAATTTAGACTATCTCCGGAGGAATTACGGGGACTCGGGAGGCGGAAGATTAAAATCTTAAAAGCTACCAGGTTGCACATAATTATACTTCCTTGCACAACACAAAGATAGAACATATCCATGGACCGGGCGGCATTGAATAAGCGGTGTCAGATAGCCCGAGATACAAACCAGGTCTCAACCTGTAACGAACCCAGTCAGTCACCGAGTTTGGCGTTAGTACCTACCCATGTCAGTATTGATCGGACCTGAACCAGGGCGTGGATAAGGTCAAAATAAATAAATAATCAATAATGGAAAAAAAGTCCAACGAAGGAAAAGTCTAAAAGAAGCTGCGGGCGGTTCGCTTGCCTTTGGTCTACTTAGGAAACGAATGGTGCGTTCCTGGGTCTGGATTTGACACGCCGAAAGTCAAGCCAAGCCAACAGAAGGATGGGCCAAAAAAACGCCATCTAGACCAGTCCAAGCTTCTTTCACTGCCTAATAGTCTAATACTTAGTTCCGTTGTCAGGGTACGCTTGTGAAAAAAAAAAGGATCGCTGGTTCATCGCGAGTGGGTCAGGAACGTATCCATAATTCTGTTCTTCCATCCGTGGTTCCAGCAGAGAATCAAGTGGGCTTTCCGAAGTATCCATTTTATTTTTTTTGAGGACCAGTCGCCGATTCAGAAAAGAGTAGGTAAAAAAAAAACACAAACGTAGCGGAGGAAGTTGAGTTATTCTTTTCTTTTCTTTTCTTTTTTTTGAGCTTCGAGGATTTCAAATCTTTGGGCATTGACTTACGGTACTCACTTGGCGGCAAGACGTGCGTTGGCGTCTTAGTTTCAAGACGATAGTGGCATTGGCGGAGAACAAACAACAAGGATGGAAATAAAATAAAAAAAAAAGCAAATAGACAGAAAAAAGAAAAAGTAGCCACGACGTGAGATGTTTTTTCCGGCGGCTCAGATTAGAATGGCTCTGCTGCAGTGTCCCTGTTCGTGTCGCCTCTTGTTTCTCTAGATGCCAATCGTCGAACAGAAAGCCAATCGAGGAAGTGAGATCATCAGGGGCGTTTGTTTGCATTTTGCATTTTTTGCTTATGGTTAGTCGGGTCAAACGGGCGAGAAAACAGAGGTACTAGGTAAAATCATAACTTGTCTGTGTCAGACAGCCTCTCTGTGAGAGTGTAGCCAATGTACAAGCCAAGCCAAGAAAGAGGAAGAAAAGAACAGTAAGTAAGTACTATTATATACCAATCCAACGGCCCTGCTGCAGAAAAGTAGTGGTCGGTTGTTAGCGACGGAGGAAGACTCCGCATAGGAGAATAGTGCAATTGCTCCGAATGTAACATGGTATGTATCTTATGTCAGTTTAGCTAGGAGTATCCACAGCCATACAGTGGACCTCGCGGGGTTGCGGGACTCTGTATGTATAGTAGTAGAAGGACACCAGAGGACATTGCTCTCTCCAGACCATTCATTTTATCGGACAAGTAAGTGGTGATATATGTCTCTCTCTGCAATGAAAGCGAGATAGCCTCCTCTATAAGTATTGCACATCCAGCCTCTTCTCTGTATGATTCAGTCTATAAATACATACCCATGAGGGATACCTTACTTACTGAGCCTTTTCCTCCCTGCAGCCCACACCATGTTTCTGTATGTCTTACCAGGAACTGATTAGCCCAGATCGGAACTTGTGTACTACATAAAATGCAGGCATCTAGGCATTAAACATGCCTAGGCTGACTGCCAGAAATAGTTAGAAGTGGAGTGAACTCCGTTCTTGTACATAAATGGCCTTCTCCTACGAGTAAGATACAAATGCCCAGCCATCTGGCTCGCATCTATTGTGCATGTTTTACAAACCCCCCCTCGCCTGGAACAAAATCCGACGGAGTTAATTATACCAAATCCAAACAATGCTGACTTGGGTGTTTTCTGAGCTGTGTTGGCTAAATCCTGAGCTAAGAAAAGGACAATTGGGAGCGACATGACAGGAACTAGATGGTTTTTCTTTTTTTTTTTCAAAGAAAAAAGGTTTCATGAACCGAAGTACATAATTAAGCAAACCAGGTTACACTTGTCGTGGCAAGTCGGATTGTCCAAATTTGTCGGTTGTACCTTCAATTCTGAAACCATGGAGATCATATCTCGGTGGAATTGCGAACCCTAAGGACCAGGGAAGAGAAGAAGGGGGGGTTGCATGGATGGAGAAAGACAACGAACGGCTTCGGGTACAGAAAAGAGGCTGAGCTGAGAAAAAAGAAAAAAGAGGTTCACAGTGGCTTTTCCTTCCTGACGCCTTTGGAGTTGCTGATTGTCATTCCTGTACTGGGCAAGGTATATACGTATGTATTGTGAAAAATACCGCATGGGTTAAAAAAAGGAAAATGATCCCTGCCTAGCGCTGGTAGAGGAACTCAACTAACGACGACAAGGCAAGGTATCAGATAATTAGACCCACCCCAAACAACCATGAATAATGGATCGATCTGGGACCAGGGAAAAAATCAAAGGAAAAAGGAAAAAAGAAGGGAAAATAGGCAATTATGACGTTGCTGTCAAGAAGATTTTCATCGTCTTCCTTGTTTTCCAGTTCTCTTCCATCACGGAGACCAAATAAGTACCGGGAAAGCATCTTGGCAGCAAGAAAGAAATTGAGATCCAAGATCCGATTCAGGAAGAAAAAACAAATAACCATTCTTTGGGGTACATCGTAAATCTCCAAAACATAGGGTGCCAGGTAGCTACAGGCCCAATTCGACATTAGCTCGCGTATATCAGAGTCAAGCAGCCGATCACCAATTTCTACACGATAAGCCATTAAAATCATTTTTCCATCAAATTCACGAACTCGTCCCACTTTCCTCCAAAACTGGCATAGTAGTCGGTGCTCAGATGGGTGATGAATAGCTCTTCTGCAACTCGCCGAGCCTGCTGGACAAGTCCACGGAGTTTGGCACCTTCCACATCCTCTGGCACCGAGTGGATCACGGCGCATAGCTGGCTGCGGTTGCTGTTCGGAATCTCCGCGAACAGTTTAGCCCTTTCGCGCTCTTGGAAGGTGTCGTAAGTTGCCTCGAACACCACAGTCGAGTCAGCAGTCGACAGGTAGCGAGAGTCTGGAATCACTCCAGGATTATGAACAATCTGGAATGCAAGTATTAGCTATCCACTCTACACCAATGAAAAATGTGAAAAAAAGGAAAATGAGTTTATCCTGTTAGGCAGAAGGATCCTCATCGGAGTCGAAACAGACTTAAGAAGGATCAATATAATTATCGGGCCAGAACCAAAGAATAATTGCAACACTTGGTAAGTTCGGTGCCCCAAGAAAGATAAATGAATACAAAGGGTTTAGTCGGTTGTATAATTGAGTTACAACCAATTTTTGCGAGGTGTGATCCAAGGGGGAAGGGGAGTAGTCGCACATACAAAGTTATCTGGACCGAGCCCAGGATTCCCCTTTACCAGAGAATTGAGCTTTTGAAAGTATACTAAATTCTCAACATAATACTGCTGTGGCGTTTCGTCAAAGAATATTCCCCGAACAGCGAGGTTGGGATTGAAACTAATGTTCGGCCACGCCGCATAGGTCTCGATATCTTTGCGCACCAACGAAACATCGCGCTTCGCGTACGTCGTATGAACGTAGCCCAAGAGACGCACGTTATCGTAAGCAGCCAATTTGGGAATTTCCCTGGTATAATTGGCGTCAGGCAAGGCGTTGGGCCCGGGACCGCTACCGGGGTTAACCACGACGGTGAAGTTGACGTCCGGGTGGTTAGAGATCCTAAGGGTGTTTAGCTGCAGGCCTGGATAAAACAGAGACGGTTCTAGTCCCACATCAATGCCTTGCAGGCGGCTGATGGCGTTCGCATGGGCCCAAATAATCCTTAAGATTAACAGGGGGGAGGGGAACCAAGGAAAAGAAAAGGGAAACAGCACTTACACCCTCTCCAACGGATCCCACGCACCAGGGGCGGGGTACACATAGAGGGGGACAAAAACCTTTGCCTTGGGCCCCATGCTATTCTTCCGGTGTAAAGTGACCACGACTGCTGGTGGTATAACAATTGCAAGAATGATAACGAAGGCAAGAGAGACCCGAATGATGCGAGAGCGCCAGCTGTGGTGGACGCAACAGGCCTGGCCCCTCACGTGTTTCCCTGGGCCCATGGCGGCCGTAGATTGAGCGCAGTGCTAATGCCGAATAAGGGCATCAGATTAATACAGCAAAAAGCAACCAAGTAAAATAAAATAAAATCAAATAAAAAAGTGGGCTCTAGTGGGAGTGTCAGACGTAGCTCCTGGAAGACTAGGGAATAAGTAGCCCAGTATCTAAACCTAGTGATTACGATAGTTCCCCAGTGGTAGATCTGTAGGGAACCAGACAAAGCAGACCGCGCAGCGCCCAAAATAGAGCGGGTCAGGGTTTTGGCCATGCTGCAAGTCTCGGTTTAATTGTCGCAGTCGAACAATTTCTTTCTCCCTCCTCCTGACTTAAAGTACCCAAGGGGACATGCTGCAGTCCTGTCCTGCGAAGGCGCCTAGAGTCCTTCAATACTGGCCAACAGTGGCGAAAATCGACCTGAACGCCTGTAGTTAGACTTCTAGGTCGCAGTCCATTATTTCGGAAGGGCTGACGTCCTCAACCTATTTTATTATTTTCTTTTGGGGGATTTTTCCCTCTTCTCCCATATTCTTTCTTTCTTTCCCCCCAGTTCATCCCTCCCATCCCCCTCCTTCCTCTGGCATTCATTCGTTCGCCTTCAGATGGTTATGCGTTGTTGTAAATAAGCAAGTCACAAATCACGATATCTGCGCCTGATCTCACTGGATAACAGGGCAGTTACATCGACGAACCAGTGGCAGCGCGAGGCCCTCCTTGGACGAAGTATAAAAAATTTGTGAGCTCCTTTCGTTTGGGTATTCGTACCCGGAGTCACTTGCTCTCGTGAAAGCTCACTTGCGATTGTCAAAAAAAAAAAAAGGCCCTTTCGCTTTTCGCTGCGTTCGCTGCTGTAACTGACCAAGCTCTCTGTTTGTGCCACACCTGATCTCCCGCCGACTGCATTTTGACTTCAGAATTGCCAATTATGGAGAGTCCTCGACAATCGGATGCAAGCACCCCTGCGGAGCCTTGTTCTCCGATATTTGTGGATACGCCAGCAACGCAAACTTCCGTGTTGTTTGATGGCAATCTTGAAGAGTTGTTGCGCAACTTTCCTCTTCACCAGTACATCCTAGTCACTGGAGGGCTTGGGTTCATCGGAAGTCACACAACATTAGAGCTGCTCAAGGCCAACTATAATGTTATCGTCATCGATAACCTCAGCAATTCTTTCCAGACGGTCTTCGACCGCATCAACTCATTGGCCCTAAAGCACCACGAAGAGCAAGGTACTCGGATGCCTGCACTTCATCTGCATGCCCATGACTATCGGAACACCGCTGCTCTCACGGATCTTCTCGAACAATATCAAATTGAGTCCCGATGGGGCTCACCAAAGTCCAAGATTGCTGGAGTCATCCACTTCGCCGCATACAAAGCGGTTGAGGAGAGTATCCGAAATCCATTGAAATACTATGCCAACAATGTTAGCGGCCTTGTTGATTTCGCCTCAACCCTGGGCGATTTTGGAATCAAAACTTTCATTTTCTCCTCGTCCGCCACCGTGTACGGAACACTGGCAACTTCAGGACTTCCATTGAAAGAAGAGCTCTGTGTCCACAGAGAGGAAGTGTTTAGTGATCCGAATGGGGCTGACAGAATCGTTAAACCCGGATGCACTGGAATCACTAATCCATATGGACGCACAAAATGGATCTGCGAAGCAATATTAGCAGACCTAGCAGCCTCTGACACTGAATGGACCATCGTGGCTCTACGATACTTTAACCCCATTGGTTGCGACGAGTCGGGTCTCCTCGGGGAGGATCCCAGGCAAACACCCACCAACCTTCTTCCGGTTGTAGTCAAAGTCATGACAGGCCAGTATGAGGAGTTACAAATGTTTGGAACAGATTGGGACACCGAGGATGGCACTGCCGTGCGTGACTTTATCCATGTCACCGACCTTGCTCGAGGCCACATCGCTGCTCTTGATGCTGCTAATGAGGGAAGATTGGTCGAGAACTTCCGTGCATTCAATCTAGGAACCGGGAAAGGACACTCCGTGATGGAGGTAGTTGACGCCATGGAGAGCGTTTCTTCGAAGCGCATCCCAACAAGGGCTGCTGACCGTCGCCCGGGAGATGTTGGCTCTTGTGTTGCTGTGCCTACCAGGTCACAGGATGAGCTTCATTGGAAGACAGAGAAGACGCTGAGAGATGCATGTGGAAATCTGTGTAATTTTCTGGAAGTGAGTGGTCTATCTTCTTGAAGGCTGGTTGTTTCCTTCAATTGGGTCCTTTGTATATGGAGTTCGGTGGTGTCTCTTGCGTTCTTTTTAATTGTGTTGCCTCCTTCCACTTGGTTTTGATTTTCTCCTTTTGGTTATTGGGGACTCGTGTTGTAACGGCCCTCTCTACCACTTCCTTTGCACGATAGAAAAACTTCCTTTTCACTCTTTTGAGATGCATCCCCAGCACCGCCTCTATCAGATACTGATGGAGTATATTGTTGATACATGGCCTTGTGGGAAGATGTAGAGGACTGGGTTTATAACGCACTGCGACTGTATGTCTGTTAATATTTAATCCGCTAAAGGGATGTTATGCGCTACCTGTTAGACTTATTTAGTTGAATTTGAGTTCTGGCTATGATGAACTGATGGAGCTAGTGGCGTAAGTTGTTTCAGTTCCAGATTCAGGGTCCATTTGTTGGGTTTGGGCATAATCGTAAGTCGAACGACATGGTGGAGAAAATGGGGATAGACTAGAAGTAAGCATTGGGGAAGCCTGTTGATAGCATCATCTTATGAGCCAGCTTAGTCATATCATCTGCTCAAGTTTCACATCCACAGCCAGGATTGTATTCCTCCCACGCAGGGCTGTGACCAGTGTGCGTCGTGATTCATTATTGTGAAATGGAATAACTAGACAGTCCTGTTTCTCATTAAGGTGGGGGCATCTTAGGGGCCGCTATGCATAATAGTAACCTATGCATACGCTCATCTGAAACGGCGTGCATGGTGATAGAAGTACCTGGGGTGCATAGGTGCTTTAGTGTATCCACAAGACCATCCAGATCAGATATACGAAATGACCCAGCCTAATCACGAGTAACTTCGGTATAGCAGTGCCCCACGTGGGAATAGTGCTGCCGAATTTCAGGCGTTGAACCGCACATTCGAAGGTCCCAAATCCAGCAAAGTGGCCCCATCTGGTTAGAGGCGCATCTGTATGCGGATATATTCCCCGGATATCAGTGTATATAGATAAATAGAGTCATTACGTATACCCCAAAGGTCACGAGCAGCCATTTGTGTTTGTCATGGTTCGGGAGGTCAGTAGCTAAATAAAGCCCTGGAAAGCGGAGTAAGATGAAGGGAGAGTTGAGAAGATAATACTCAATCTAAACGGCAGCTCTTGTCATAGAGAAAGCCTTGTCTATTCGATCCTGGAAGGCCGGAAAGGGATGTGCCTCGAGGAAAGAGTGATGTCTAAGAGACTTCCTAAACTGGCAAGTTTGGTGTATACTCGGAGCGAAACCATGATCAGGTTAACTGTGCGTTTAGTCACGTGATTATGGCAGCCGAACCGTAAGAGCAAGAGCTTAATCACCCCTGTCTTTGTCATTGGTGTTCATCTAATGTGGATTAGATATTAGAGTCTACTCTTAGAAGGAGGTCTACTGAAGCAAGCATATCATTAATTTATAAGTTGAACTCTGCCAAGGACGAGAGCAATGGTCCCGGGAATATATCTTTCATCACGTGATATCAACCTCCGGCTTGGCATCAAATTCATCCGCAGATTTCTTGTCTCTTCCCAACCGCAACTTTACTATCGTTTGAACATTGGGCAGTTTTGGCGGGATATTTGTTATTTGGCGTTATATCCTTGTTTAACCCCATCAGTCCCTTTTACATCGTGTCACTAATTTCTCTATTTGGAGGAACATGATCTGTCAACGCTGCCGAACCAGCATTTTAACCCGGCTCCAGCACCAGACTGTTGCTTGGTCGGGTGCACGCACATTCCCACTTCAACGAAGCCAATTCCGCAATTACAGTGATGGAAAGCCCACCGTTTCAGCTACGCCTCCTCCTCCAAAGCCCCGACAGCCCGTCGCTGGCGACATCGGCATCCCCACGGCTGTTTCCTACGCTACCCCTGGGGTGTCGCAACCCTTCAGCACCCCCGAAGGTGTACATGTCGATGTAAATCCAGAGCAACCTTCGAGAAAGCCATCTGTGGAGCGTTCGCCAAGCTCCTGTCTCGCTGGTACAAAGCTACAAGGCCTCAATTACTTCAAGAATAAACCAGACGTCGTCGCCCTGGAGGACTCGGAGTATCCCGAGTGGTTATGGTCGCTGTTGGATGATCCGAAGAACGAGACGAAGAAGGGCGGTGTCGATCCTAGCAGTATGGATTTGCTTATTCTGCTTCTAGCTGTGCATGCTAACCATAATTTTCTCTAGCCTTAAACAAGAAGCAGCGCAAACGTTACGAGAAGAAGATGGCCGCTCGTGCCGCAACCCTCCCCCCCAAGATTCCTGTCCATCACCACGCTACCGATATCACCCCTGCCTCATACAACCGTGCCGACCAAGCGCCTCGAGATGTCCTAGTAGATGCTGCGGAGAGCATCGAGAAGCGCACGGAGATTACGAAGAGTGCCAGAGAGGCTCGGAGGAAGGCTATCAGGGAAGCTAACTTCCTGCGCGGTCTCTGATTTATTAGAAATTTGCGTTCGGCTTAGGAGTCTTGTTTATTGGCATGGTGTTCCAATTAACTGTATACAATCGCGATTAAGTGGGTGTAAGAACAGCCTGCTGGGGCATTTTTCAATGTATTATATGGCCATCTGTACTTCTTTCTTCTCACCTCCAGAAAAGGCGCTAAATCAACTGTTATTGTACTATAATACCCACCTCATTCACCATTTTTCCAGTTGCCCCCCGCCAGATGATACCGTGACAGAGTTTCAATCGCTGACGAGAATATCAGAGCTGTGCCCTATCGAGGGATTTCCCAGACCTTTTCTTCTCCTTGCCCTTCTATCCATGGCAAGCAAAGACCCCACAGCCTCTTGATCTCACCATCCCCTACCGTCAGCAGTTCGTTGAAAATAGGCCTATTCGCCCTCTCAAACCAAGCCATATGTGAGATAATGATAAAGTCTGCATACGAGGGCTTTTCCCCTTCAATAAATGGCCCCGAGTTCCCAAACCCTTCTTTTAGCATCTGTGTCACGGGAAGAATCTCCTTCTTCATTGCATCCCTCATCTTCTTTATTTCGTCTGGATCCGTTGGACATATCTCATCGAAAGGTTTGCCTGCCCAGGCTGACCTAGTCTTCTTGAAATACTCCTGCCCTCTTGCATCAAGAAACCGGCATACTTTAGGAGCTATCAAATTGGGCCCGGCGAGCACAACATCCCTCATCAATTTATTTGTGGCAATTGCGAGGGCGTAACTGGCGGCGCCGGACGGAAATATAGTTCGGGTTGACGGAAACGCCTCCTCGAGATGGACGGCAATAGGTAGTGAGTCCATTAACGCTCCATATGGGTTGGACTTGATGGATGGGTGGCATATAGCTGGGAGAGTGTATTGGACGACGCTCTGGGGGTAAGGTTGGACGTCCAGGCCGGAAAGTAAGGGGGCGATATCCGGATAGGAGATCCAACTTTGGGTGTATGGGATGCCTTTGTAGTTCAAGATCATCCTGGTTTTGAGTGTGTTGGGAGACCATGACCGCTCAGTGCCTGGTTGAGATTTAGGGAATGAGTTAGCACTCATGGAAGCAGTGAGGGCTTGGGGGAGGTACCAGAAAGGGTTGATTCAATATCGAAGAAATTAACGGGCGTTTGCAGGGTCATTCTGTGGGCTTGGTTGTTTTGTAATCAAGAGTGATGCTGTATTTCTTGACTTAGTATCAGCATGAGGCATATATACTTCCCTGCGGGGCTCAAGCTATTGATTTCTCAAAATCTTGTATTTTGCTGTGCAAAGTTTCTTATAATTCTTGCCTGTGTTCACGTTTGTAGACATGTATAGTGTCTGTAGGCTTACCACGCCAGACTCTAGAGCAAGGAGATACCTGGTGTTGAGTAGGGCGCGTACTGAAAGTGAGAGAACAATGATAGATAGCTACACCATTACCCCGCACAGGAAAGCTAGCACCATCAACAACCATTCACATCGATCAGCCACATCGATAAGCCACATCCAGCAATGCAGACTTTTCCCTATCATCCTGATATATATGACACGCGCTGCAATAAAGGCGGCTTCTCACTGATCTGCATTCGTCATGGGAACACTCCGGCGTAGGACCAGTGCCCACCTGAGGCACGGCAGCCACAACGCCCAAGCAAAGTGGAGCAGAACATCGGACCTTCAGCTGTCAACTTTGTCCACCGACCTTCGTAGTTGCTGGTCTTTCCTTCTTCTTCTTCTTCTTCTTCTTCTTCCCAATTTTTGCTGGTCGTCTGTTGTTTCTCTTGGTATCGAGTTTTCCTTTATTAGCGCTAAATATTTGAGTATTAGTGATATTCGACTGTCACTATCCCCTCAACTAGCGGATTTCGCTACCCCCCCACATCGCTCAGCTAGGCTTGCTTGACAACTTTGACCGCCATAATACAACAATTTTCTGGTGAAGGAAGCTTGACTGGCAACACTGTTTACCATACCGTTATCCTGTCCCTGCTATGGCGACCGTCAACGAGCTCACCGATCGTATCGATCATGTCTCTCTGAACCGCACGTCAGCCGGATCCAAACCCATCAAGGCCTTTTCTCCTTCCTTCCAGACTCGTTTGGACCAAATATTCAAGTCGCTCTCCAGCTCTAAGCCAGCTTTTCTGAAGGATGTCCAGCATGAGCCCGCCAGCGATGCCCCGGGGGACAAGGAGACATCAGATCCACTCAGTTCCCTGGCTGCGTTTCATGCCTACATGGCCAGTCCTGCAGCTTCTGCCAAACAACCCGCCAAACAGCTCGATCTTTCTGCGCCCATTACGGATTATTTTATTTCTTCGAGTCACAATACTTACTTGACCGGCAACCAGCTCTATAGTGATGCAGCTGCGAGTGCTTACACCAAAGTATGTCCTCTTCTTAGCCTTCTATCCCCCCTTTCTAAATAAGGCTGTTAAACCCTTTCATCTTGAATGACTGGGGAGTTTCTTCCAGGAGATTTTTCCAATTGGGTATGAAGTAGTATCAAGGATCTCTCAAAATAGTTTCCCCAGCATATACTCTGATTGAACGATTGCTTATTGATGTGTAGGTCCTTCTTCATTGTTGCAGATGTGTAGAGATTGATATCTGGGATGGAGAACCAGAATCTGAGAGTGACGATGACTCGAGCAGTAGCAGTGACTCGAGCTCCGATGAGAAGAAAGGGAGCAACAAAAACGAGGAAAAACCTAAAAAAGAAAAACGAAAGAAGATCGCCGAAGCTCGTTCTCGACTAGATACCGTTTCCTCTAAATTGGGTGGCATCCTTGGCCGCAAGTCTGTATCTGGTGATGTATCCCCTGCTCAAAAGGATGCTGTTGCTCCGAACCCATCTCCAGTTCGTCTGGAGCCGCGGGTACTCCATGGCCACACCCTCACCAAAGGCACAACCTTCCGAGAAGTCTGCTATGCGATCCGTGATAGTGCTTTCGTGACTAGCGATCTCCCTGTCATTGTTAGTCTAGAAGTACATGCATCCTTAGAGCAGCAAAAGACCGTGGTAGATATCATGGAGGATGCGTTCAAGGGGATGTTGATCCAGGTTACGCCGGAGATGGAGGCCAGGGAGAACCCCCCAACCCTTGGCGAACTCAAAGGAAAGATCTTGGTAAAGGTGAAATGGGTCCCAGAGAAAACCGAAAACGAAGAAGAGGCGAATGATCGCACGGATGATCTGGAGCGAGTGGCTACTACAGCCTCAGCCAATACCACCTCCCAAGCAGGCACGCCAGCACCTCAGAAGCCAGCTAAGATACTGCATGCTCTGAGCAAGCACGCCGTTTTTACCAAGGGATTTAGTTTTCGCCAATTTACGCAGCCAGGTATGTCTTGGGATGGGTTTACAACCAATCGGGTTTTCATGTGTCGTCAAAGCTAATTACTTATCCGCCATGAAACAGAGGCCAAAGTCCCTGGGCATGTCTTCTCTCTATCAGAAAAGGCCGCCCGTCAAGCAGACGAGAAATACGGATCCGCTTTTTTCGAGCATAACAGGAAGTACTTCATGCGAGTGTATCCCTTCGGGCTGCGCGTGAACTCCTCGAACCTCGACCCGTGCTTTTTCTGGCGCCGTGGCGCCCAGATCGTAGCCCTGAACTGGCAGAGTGCCGACAAGGGAATGATGCTCAACCACGGAATGTTCGCTGACGAGCAAGGCTGGGTCCTCAAGCCACAGGGCTTCCGCAGCTCTGAGGCCGCGTTAACCCCCATTATCCGCCGGAAAGTAGATCTCTCGATTGAGGTTCTTGCGGGTCAAAATCTTGCCTTACCCCCGGGAGACAAGAAGGAAAAGGGTTTCAAGCCTTACTTAGTCTGCTATTTGCATGTTGAGACACCCGAAGATGCAAATATTGGCCTCGTGGGAGATGACAGTACAGACTCGGAGAAAGCTAGCTACAAACGTGTCATCAAAAGTGGTTCGGGGGCGAATCCGGACCTTGGGTCCCAGACGATCCAGTTTCCCGCTCTGTCCGGGATTGTAGAGGAGCTTACGTTTGTGAGGTACTTTTATTAAAACTTGATATAGGTATATTGGACTAATAGTTTGCAGATTCAAAATCAAGGATGACGAACTTGGCCGGGATTCGCTGGCTTCATGGGCTTGCATTCGGCTAGATAGGCTACAGGAGGGGTATCGTATTCTTCGCCTGAATAAGTGTGACGGAACCCCAGAAGGTGGTCAGCTTCTTGTGCGGATCACAAAGAGTATCTCCTAATGGCCTTAAACTGGCTATATCTCTCTGAATGCGTATGAAATCTTGAATCATGCAGCAGCCTCAGAGTCTCTGCCTATAGATCATACGCTAATACTTGTGAGATAAAATATATAGGCTGGCTTCTTCTCTGAAATCTAAATACTAAGGGCGAGTTAGCTGGAAACGCCCTCTATCTATATGTATATTATGGACTCGAGGAAAGTTTAACCCATGTCTATCCCATAACCCTAGTTAGGCGGATAGAAAGAAAATCAGGTAGAAATCTTCTCAATCTCCCGAAGTACGCCCATGCAACCCGAGTTGTATAGACGCGCATGTCTTTCATTCGAGATCGCAAAATCCGAATATAGTCCACCATTACTAAGGGACTTTTGATGGAAAATACTAAACGGGATCATTCGCGTTGTGCACGCCCGTTCTAATCTCTCAATGGGAATTTGGATATAATACTTATAGAGCCGTTCTGCTGTGATGCGTTCCGGGGGGGAGCCCCTGAGTGCGATCCCTGAGAGCTGATTCTCGAGGTTGGTGACGAGATCGTTGGAGGGATAGCCTCTGTCTCTGTCGCTGTAGAGGGTTAGATGGGCCAAGGGATGCACAGGGAGACTATTTAAAAGTTGAATTGGGGGTGAATGACGTAGGCAATTGCCGAAGAGGACGGTTGGTTGAATGCCTAAGGTTTTCAGGCGCGTGAATTTGTGGAGTGGCGGGCAGAATGCGGTGGTGGTTGATGCTTCATCTCTGGGTAATGGGGCAACTATACCGGATAGGTCGAGGTTTTCAAGGGTCTCGTGGAACCAGCGGAGACAGTGCCAGAGGGATAGGGTTTCAGCGTGCGTCCATCTAAAGTCATCATCGAGTAGGCGAAAGTTCATAGAGAGACTGGTGAGTGGTGGCATTGAGTCAAGAAAATGCCAGACGGTGTCCAAGGACGTGCTTTCACTGACTACCAGTGTGAGCTTTGTTAGACGGGGAGAGATAGTTTTGAGAGAATAATTTGTCAAAAGATCAGGCGCAAGCTCTGCAGAGATCAGGGTCAACTCGCGAAGCCTGGGGAGATATCAGAATGGACGGTTCGTGTCGATACGGAGCGGGTATCCGCTAGGAGCTGGTTGGCCATCGGATGCCAGAAAAACACATTCTAGATATTGGGAGATAGGCCGTGACAGCCACAACTCTTCCGCGCATTGTGTCTTAGAATCCATAGCTCGAGAACGCATAAAATCAAGAAATGAATCAGATTCTGGGAGGTGCATGTACAACGCCTGTAGGTGGAAGACACGCGAGGATCAATACAACAAGAGGCGTCTATCATCATTCTCGAGCGCCTCCAAGATGACCTCGGTCCCAAGGTACAAAAATGCCGTTTGCGAGACCGCCTGCTTGATGACCTGTGAGTACTCGTTTCCAAGCTGCTTTGCGAGCTCGAAGCCCGGGATCCGGTCCACTTCAGACAGTGTTGTAGATCGACGGTTCAGACGTGAGCTGCGAGTTCTGGGGCTAAAAGGACCGTCCGGAGGAACTGCCATAGGCTTGGGCGTCTGTCACAGTCTCCATGGTATTCGGATATGCTCTACAACCTCGGGGTTGACGCCGCGTACCAATTTCGGTTTATGAGGCTCAGACGATACCAGGTTTGGCGATCGTTCCCGACTGCCAGTTCCAGGTTGGCGAAGATGATATCCAAGATCTCGGCGGGAAGGGTTCTGTCGGTGGTCATTTTGGCATCTCGTGTCCTCCAAAATACATCACGCCATTCCCGTCATATCTTATTGACTTCTCCACGTTTTCAGGTCAGAATCCCACATGCGGGGAGGTTATCCATAGAAACAAACACCCTGGTCGGGGGAAATTACATAACGAGGAGGGTTTCTTGGCGTCGTATTTTAGCCGACCCGTGGGGTAAAGCCACAGCCTGGGGTAGTTTCCCAAAGAGGAAGTCGCAACCGTCGGGAAAAGGCAGCCGGCCGTCGCGCTTGCAATTTCTGGTTTCAGCGCAGACGGTGGCGCCCAAGATGTCTGGCACACGAGCCGGCCGCTTTTTCTTTCCAACTTCATCCTCCACACACGGTAATAATAATGGCAGACTCTAGCCTGAGTAATCACAGTCGATCTGCGAATAGGTTTACCAGATGCAGGACTGGCTGTCTACGATGTCGAAAGCGACGACGCAAATGTGAGTTCTCTTCCCAACTCTGCTTCTTTCCTTGTGAAGCCAAGCTATCAGGGCCTGGACATAACTCATCGTCTGAAATTGTAGGTGACGAGAAAAAACCTCGCTGCCAGAATTGTATCGACAAGAACTTCGTCTGTCATTATGGATTACAAGTTACCTTCCTTCCCAAAAACTCCATCACCGTGACCTCAGGCGAGCTTCGTCCACCGAAGGAAGACAGCAGCCGCAGCAACAGCAACAACAACGCCACGTACAGTAAAATTCAATTTATCAATGAAGATCCGCTGTCCGTCTATAACCTCACTGCCTCCGCGGACGAGCCACAGTCGCCCACTGGCAGCATTTCGACCACCGTTTTATCGGACCACTCTGTGGGCAACCAGGTCGCTGATCAGGAGATTAATAACATCAAAGCGGTTGCGATTAGAAATAACGCCGAGTTGGACAAGAACCATATTGATTCGGAAATCAGCAACAGTATATACCATGGCCACCCGTCGATTCTCTCTCCATGGCCGCTGGACAACCACACACATCCTGAGCAGGAACGGCATGTCTCAACCGCCACGTTCAAATCCCCAATCACCCAACCTGAATTTAGCGACAACGATGAGTTTGCTATACGTGGCCTGTTAGCATTAGGAACCAGGGCAAATGCAGATCACATCCCCACCATTTCACCAAATCCAACCTCTCTGGAAGGCTTTGGACTGGGAGTCGAATCACCCTTGGAAACGACTAGCACGCCCCGTATGGCAATGGAAAGTGGCAATCCTGATCCTCAGCATAATCTCCTCAATATACTATCCAGAACTCCTACGGCTAGTACACATCCTTCCGCCACTATAGCATCAAGTGTGGTCACCGAGACGCAGAGGGTCAAGCTTATCCAGCATTATCGGTATCATGTTGCTCCATGGGTATGTAATCGTTTCTGTGTGAATATAAACAATATTAGTTTACTAATAATTTGCTTGTGTGAAGCTTGATATTTGCGACCTAAAACAGGCGTTTGGAATTATTGCTCTGCAGATGGCGGTACGCTCGGAACCGCTCCTTTCCGCCCTGGTTGCCCTCTCGGCGGCATGTATGCAGCAGAATGACGATAATTCGAGGAAGATCGACTTTAGCCATCTAAATATTCCCGTCCAATCTCCGTCACATTTCTCAAGCCTTGATTTACACTTAGGTCTCACCGAAACTATGATCTTAAGAACGTTTGGCGAGCTGCGCTTCCTTGTCTCCGATGTCTCCCGTTCTTGGACCACCATGGCCACTAGAGACTCCACACCCTTAGAATCCTTGGTTCCTCATGCCTACGGGTTAGGTATTGAGTCAGCTATCTACTGGATGAATTTACGCATCGGTATGTCGAAGATCTTGTCTGATTTCCTCGGCCGAGTCGTAACCTAACGTGAAGCTAGATCTAGGAGTTGCACTCGCCAACAACATCCCGATTCGAACTCCTCTTCCCACCACTCCTACACCGAGCCTATCACTCCTCTGTCGCACCCAGGATACACATGAGCGCGTTGGGCATTACGCTCAAGTTCTCCTCTGGCTCTGTGCGAAAGTGCTGATTATATACCATCAAGAAACCGGCCCGGGACAGACACACCAGCTCACGGATAACTGGTTACAGTTATTCGAAGAGTTAAATCAATGGCACTACCTGCGGCCACAAGAATTCCAGCCCATGGTTGAGCTCAATGTCGGAGATCAGGTTCTCAACCCGGGCAGCCAATTCCCCTTGTTATTGTTCACGAATGGGGCAGGGGCATTCTGCAACCAGCTGTATCATACAGGGGTGCTATTGTTGCTGGAATGTAAACCCCGTACTGCACTCCTGAATAACTCCCAATCCCCAGTCATGTCTCCCCTGTGGCATGCCCAGCGAGTGTGCGGTATTGCACTGAATAATGATCGCCCAGAGTGCTGGGATCCCTGCCTACTTGCCTCATTTCTTGTCGCTGCGAGGCATATGACCCATGAGTCCCAGCAACAGGAGATTGAACAGGGCTTTGGGCGAATTCAGAGTATGACTGGCTGGGAGATCGGACAATACCTGACACACTTACGCGAGGATTGGTCTTTTTTCGACGGGGTGGAATGAACGCTAGAAGATATTCTTCATTGCTTCTTTCCCCTCGGCCCACTACCAAGGGTTACTTAGTCGGTGTGGAGAACCGTTGACTGTGGAAATTCCCTCTCGACGGCTGTTGTAACCCCAAGCGGTCTCTAGATCCCGGATTTTCCAACAAGCACCCCACCCCGTTTCCGATTCGATGTCACGGATGATCTTGATTATCAGTTCGTGTTCCGATGCATGACTGAACAGTCGACCCGCGATCCCAAGCGGCTGAATAGCGTTGTTCAGACATCCCTGGTGTTTGTTGCTCAGGGAGATGCCACAGATCCGGCGTGCATGCCATAGTAGAGAGAGTGTGGGTGATCGCGGCAGTCGGATGCTCTTAGGCATCATTTTCAATAGCAGGATGCATGCTGTATGATAGAGTTGGTTTGAGGAAATAGCGGCCCAGTGTACAAAGAGGATGTGTGGGAAAGGCTTTTGGTTTATGGTTTGAACGGGATACAACTCTTCTGGCCGCTCAGCAAGCCAAGTCTGAAGATCGTTCCAGAGTCGAGTCCAACTGGAGGTGAAGATTTCGGTGGTGCATCCGTTCTCTTCCCCGAGCTCCACGAATTTTGTACGATTCGAGACTAGCTCTGTTGTCTTCATGCATAGGTACACCGCGTAGTTTGCGTGCATGTCTGGGGAACTAGCGTCTTTGAATAATCGGTATGCGTCTTCCTCCCCGCAGCCAGCGGGGAGCCACTTCGATGGGTGTAGGAGTGTGGTCCGCGTTCCGTCGGAGATAAGGGCGCCACAGAGATCTAGTCCGTAATGTTAGACCGTCGGAGAATAATCAAAAATTGATATAGCAAACAAACAATCTCTTACCCATTCTCGCGTAACACCAAAATACCGCCTGCAGCAAACCGCTGCTAAAACCGTGGATCCCAGATGCGTCGAATAACGCTGCACATCCCTCCAGATGACGGTGCCAGTCCTGGGCACGGGCGGACATCATCTCCAGACAGCAAAGTAATACACATGCGGCGACAATCTTCGGATCACAGACATGAAGCAGAGGACTCAGTAGTCGGATAGCCTCCTGGTACAGCTCCAGACTATCAAACCAGTCCTGGACGCCGCTTTTGCGCTCCATCTGTCGTGCAGAGAGGGCGAGGATGGCATAGGAAAGGGCAGGAAAAGACCTCGCGAGCACGGGAAGTTGCTGACGAAACGTACAGCGCGAGTCAAACATATCAAGCTAGACGGGAGAGAAAACCGCATCAGCATATAACCGAACCTCTCTACCTTTTTTTTTTCTTTTTTTCTCCAGTGAAGTTAGAAGAAGCGTTGTTAGCAGGGTTGAACACCTACCCAAGGAGCAACCTCCGCGACATAATTCTTCAGATACTCGATCCTCCTTCGACTCGACAACGGCGACCGCAGAGACGACGAAGGCCTCTCTCTTCCCTGCTGCTCCAGCGGAAAAGACTGTGACCATGTCGAGGACGGTGACACAGTGGACTCGGCTGCTTGGCCGGCGCCGCCACCGCTACCCGTCGTCGTCTGGTCCCGTTTCACGGCCTCGGGGCTACTGGCACGCGTTGGCGCCGCGGAATGCGCTAGCGAAAAGAGAATACATCGCAGCTCCTCCTGTGAGGCTAGGAAGACGGGATCCTGCGAGAAGCCATCCTGGTGCCAGCCTCCGGGGGAAGAGTGGAGGAGACTTCGTTCTCGGGTCCCTGCTGCGTCTGCGGAGCCAGGGGAGGCGTAGTTAGGCTCCTGGTATGTTGATGAGGTATTATACGACTGGGATTGGGGCCATTGTGACTCCGCGTTGGGAGTGGAGTTTTGATTAGTTGGTTGCCGTGGTGGTGGTTGTTGGGCCTCCAGGTCCAGTACCGGGGAGGAGCCGTGCGATTGATTCAGTCGTTGGCGTTTCTGGGGCGGCTCTAGCGAAAACATGATTCGGATGGTTTCCGGAGAACTATTATGACAACTATGACATATGGAGTATACCGAGTAGGTGCTGAGAGGAGAGGGCCTGTGATGACGATGACAAAGTTGGGGAAATCAGGGAAGAAGATCTCGTTGGAGTCGAAGATGCGATGCTGTCGGCTTATTTACCCGATTGGGACGGACCGCCTCCCGACTTTCGCCCGCAACGAAACGTGAACCAGCTTTCGGCGACGCTTTTCGCCCACGTTTCCCAATCCTATCTCGATCCGGTCTAAAATCTGAAAAAACCCCCACTGACATCACTCCCACGACTACTTCCTTGGTGCCATTCGCTAGATTTCCCCAAAGCGCGGAGTGGAGATTCTAGCCCGCTCGGAGGCCGCTAAATGGACGCCGCTCCCTATGGAAATTCTTCCTACTGGTAGGGTGTTATTCGATGGAGAGCCGGTTACTGTCGATCTCTGCCGCCACTCGCCCTCCTTGGGTTACTTTGCGGGGGAAGACCATACTCTCTCTGTGTAGATGCGACTCTGGAGTATATCTGGTGGCTAGGGCTGCCTATTTGGGATGGGAATACAG
This sequence comes from Aspergillus panamensis, assembly GCA_027569225.1. NCBI lineage: Eukaryota > Fungi > Ascomycota > Eurotiomycetes > Eurotiales > Aspergillaceae > Aspergillus > Aspergillus panamensis. The sequence goes on from JAPDER010000006.1 coordinate 457,344, forward strand.
GTCTCGCAGTCTCCAAATCCGGGGGTGGACTGAATGGAGACGGGATATACTGTTGTCAGGTTCCATTGGGGACATTCCTCGGGTGCAGTATAAAAGGATTGCCGGGATCATTTTCTGTCGTCGCTTCTGCTCGGTATCTTTCTTTATCAATCCGTCTCTCAGATTAGTATTTATGCATCTTGTTTTTTTTTTTCTTCTTATGTTACACAATCAAGTCTAGGTGAGGGACGAGGAATCAACGTACAACAATGGCGAAGCTCAACATGTTCGGCACGGGGCGCAGCCTCCAGGTAGCCATCTGGACGGCCTGTGGCATGGCCTTCATCCTCTTCGGTATGATGGATTGAGTTCAAACCTCACAGACTTGTCCAAGTCTGGACACCATTCTGACCGTGATTAGGTTATGACCAGGGAGTCTTCTCCGGGATTGTCGAAAACGACGACTTCCTCGACACCATGAGCCATCCCGGAGATAGCTTGATGGGAATCATCGTTTCGATTTATAACTTGGGGTGTTTCACTGGATGTGTCATTAACTTCCTCATCGCCGACTGGCTCGGACGACGACGTGCTATGTGGTTTGCCATGGTCTGGGTTATCGTGAGTATTCCTTGATAGTCGATTCAGCGCGTTGAAACTCTTTCAAGTCTGACAATTCCGATTTCTCTGTTAGATCGGAGCAACACTACAAACGTCCGCGTTCACCGTTCCCCACATGATGGTTGGTCGATTTGTCGCGGGCATCGGTACTGGTATCGAGACATCGACTGTGCCCATGTACCAAGCCGAGCTGTGCGAAGCAAGCAAGCGTGGAAAGCTGGTCTGCAGTGAACCTCTGCTGGTCGGAGTCGGTATTGTCATCAGGTGAGTCTTCTCTCAACTTGGCTTTCTTTACACTCTTCGTCCTAACTCGGTAACCCATAGCTACTTCTTCGATTATGGAATGAGCTTTGTTGGCGGCCAGATCGCATGGAGACTGCCCATTGCGTGCCAGATGATCTTTGCTTTTGTAAGTATCCCCTGCGATCTTCCCGCAAATTGATTGCTGCCAGGTCTTGTATCTGACCTCGTACGGCCTTGCAGCTCGTCATTGTCCTCGTATTCGGTCTTCCTGAATCCCCTCGTTACTACTACCAGAAAGGACGCAACGACGAGGCATTGCAGATCCTGAGCGATGTGTATGGACGACCCAGGGACGACCCCAAGATTCAGGCAGAACAGTCGGAGATTCTCGAGGCTCTGGAAGTTGAGCTGAAACACGGAGAGTACAAATGGAGGTTAGAGCGCTTTGTTCAACATACCTTCTCTTCTTCTTGACTGACTCACTGACACACCCAACCACAGAAATATTCTCAAACGCGACCACGTCTCAACCGGACATAGAGTGTGAGTTTGTCACTGAAATTTCCCTTCCACCTCTGGGATTTCCATGATATACTAATGCAATCTTCGCAGTCTTCTCGCCTACGGAATGCAATTCATGAACCAAGTAGGCGGTATCAACCTCATCGTATACTTCATCCCTACCGTGCTCAGCAACAACGTCGGTCTCAGCAAGAATCTCTCCCTCATTATCGGCGGATGCGTCCAAATCATGTTCGTCCTGGGCAGTTTCTTCCCGACCTTCTTCGTGGACCGAGTCGGTCGACGCGCACCCATGATGTGGGGTTCAGCTGTGCTGGGCGTCTGCATGATGATGGTGGCCATCCTCCTCAGCTTCAAGGGCAAGGAAAACGAACACGCCACGTCCTCTGCATCGATTGCGTTCTTTTTCATCTATATGTTTGCTTTCGGCGCATCGGTCAACTGTATCCCTTGGTGCTACGTGCCTGAAATTTTGCCCTTGCATGCCCGTGCAAAGGGAACAGCTGTGGGTGTTTCATCGAACTGGATTTGGGTGAGTGAATAATTTGCTAGCTGCCATTACTTTTCTTTTTTTTCCCTCTCTTTCTTTCTCTCTTTCTTCCCGCACGGTCCCCCGTTTTTCATCTTTTCATCTTCCTTAGGGGATCGTCTTTTACTTTTTTTTCTACTTTTTGGGGGGGAGGCTGCATGTACTAACAAATATTTTTGTAGAACTTCTTCGTGGTCATGATCACACCCATCATCATCAACCGTCTCCAATGGAAGGCCTATCTTATCTTCATGTGTACCAATTTCGCCTTCGTGCCGCTAGTCTACTTCTGCTATCCCGAAACGGCCAATATGACCCTCGAGGAAATCGATTATCTCTTCACAAACCCAGAAAAGGGTGCCGTCAAACTTTCCAAGGAATTGCACAAGGAGCGAAGGAAATACGGTCACACTCGAAGGCTCGCTGCTGACTCAAGTGTCATGAGCCGTACAAGCGCACCAAGTGATGATGCTCCAGAGAAATCTCCAGCTGATGAGCACATTGAAAGGGTTTAGAGGTTTCTCAGGTGGCGTATTGCCGGTGCTGAGCGCCGCTTTGCCTAGGGTAACATCTTTGCGGATGTTCCACGTTCATGTCTGTATGAAATTGATACCAACGTGTGGATCGGCTCTCTGTTGAGCTGTGTCGTCCAGGCAGCCGACTTGAGACTGTACAATAGGATCTAAAAATCCGTTGTCATACCTGAATTCACGGTAGTAAAGGGATCTGTATATGGTGTTCGCATTTGTGTCGAGAGTAAACCCAAGTTTAGTACTCCGTAGTAGTGCCTTGGATCTACGCCCAGCTCAAAGAAACAATGATGGAGACTGTACTTATGATAATGTTGAGAACGTTGAGGTGAGCACGAGCAGACCCTCGGCATACTCGACTCGCTTAAACCTTGCGTTCAGCTACCGAATCTGAATGTAAGCTCAGCTGATCCCACCGAGTGTCAAAGGAACGGCACAAGCCACAGTGCCGCTCGACCAATGAGAGCCTTTCGAGGAGTCAATACGGGAATACTTCATTTGGAAGGAGCTCATGATGGGTGAAGTTGATCCACTACTGTTCGATTTTCCACAAAGCGGCCGTTGAGTGGAGGTGCTAGACAAGCGAAAGGATTCACCTGATCGATCCATTTACATATGTCAGAGATCCTTCGCTCCAATCTCTTGAACTTGCCTATCTGTGAACAGTGAGGAAACAACAATGCCAAGATGATGAGAGGTGGTTACACATGATTCCTCTTCCATATTGACCACACCAAAACCCCTCCTTGATCCCACCGGGTCCATTCCCCGGGAGGCGAAAAAGAAAAGTGGAAATGCGCGAAAGTAGGAGGAAAGAGAAAGAAAGGGTAAAAGAAAAAGGGGCCGCAGGATGGGCCATCATTGGACCGTAGGCGGTAAATTCCTTCCCTTAGCCACGAAGCTATTTCCAGTTGACAGGACCCCCGGTGGTCCAAATCTGATCCGTCACATTTGGGTTTTGATCGATATCAGTTCCTTCCATTGTCCCATTGACTCCATTCCTGATTCCAGCCGACATTTAGCGTCAGAATTGGAAACCGCCCCTTCGCGCTAATTTAAAATTCGCAAGTAACAAACTTTTCGAGTCATGAGAATTCTGGCTTCAGGACACTCTCCGATCATCCCGTGTTGCATATCAGGATCAAGAGGACGGGCGCAAGGATAAGCGGGGATAGTTCTCATCGGGATTTATCTGAAAAACAAGCCAGCGAAATTTCCCTTTTCAGCCAGATTGCGTGCACAGCAGCACAATCTGCTAACTCGAAGAAAGAGGGGTCGAATTGAGAGCTGAGTCCACAGACAACAATCAGCTCCACATCCTTTATGTATCCAAATTCGCAGAGAAAGTCCGAGTCTAGTCTGCGTAACACCGCGCGTACATCAGCGAAAAGTCAGAAGCCAAGATATGAGAAATATACTGATCGACGCCGGTGGTGGGGAAGACCAGAAATCAGGCAGATACCCCAGACCTTGATAAAGTTCAGCTTCTCAAGACCACGGCCCAACTTGAGACCCGTGCTGCATGCAGGTGGTTCATCCATCGAACCCACAAAGGAAAGGGTCCGTTGCATTGGAAAGACTGAAGCATTCGTCAAAGCAACCATAACCAAATCACTGGCATAGATCTACGCATACATGGGTTTCAGAATCTTGCGCCAAGCCGATTAGTACAGGATCAATAAGGAGCTCATCGAGATAGTTTCTTACGTTTCTTTCAAAGATGACTTTCGTCACCTTGTCGCGGATGTGATAGCGCCTTGCAGGGGAGGCTAAGTATAATCACAAGGAACAATCTCTTCCAATAGAGGCTAGTCTTCTAGGTAGTCCTCGGCGGACCGGCACTCCATCATGAATGTGGAAAAAGTTCAGCGCAGGATTCAGAACCCAAAAAAGAAGCTCTGGGATTACATGACCACGGTGTGACGATACAGTGTCGCGAACAGTGGCGCTCTGAGTGGGCCATTGTATCAGCTACGACCGAGTAGATATGGATTGAGCCATTTCTACTGGCGGAAACCTGAGGCCATCATCCAGATGGATTTGCACCTAACTTTGGTCTGTCTCAAATCCTGCAAGTGTGCCTGTATGTCACCACGAACAGCCAATGAGAAGAAATCCTAAACATTTCCGGGTTGAATAACAAAATAAATATTTATTATCTTTACCCACGGGGAACTAAGAATTGTGGATACGTTGACCACACCAAGGTATGCTAGTAAAGAGACTGGTGGCTGCCCAAGTCCACTAGTCACTGCTAAGAGCAGAGTCCGGCAAAATCAATAAGGTGACCTATAGACTGTCAGTCTCTGATTATCATTAGGGCTGGGTCGATTTCTCTTCCACGCTGCTCAATTCCAGTGCAGATGGGATAGATCGCTTTCTCCTACTCTCATGAACACCAGTCACATATGCATGTAGAGATGTAAAAAAAAAAAAAAAAAGAATCACCGATTCCCAAGTACGTAGAAATTTGCAGCTGCATAAACGGCTTCCAAAGTATGTGCGTCCGGTGGATAATATCAGGGATGATCCCTTTGCTTTTTGTGTATCCTGTTGCTTTTTGAGTGGCTCCTCTTTTGGCAATATGTCTGTTTAGGTATGCAGGGTTGCACAGGTATCTATCAAATTCCAAACTGACCCACCGGTCAAGAACTGTCAATTTCTCATTAGTTGGGTTACAAGATGCAAGTCATTGACGGGAAGATCCGAGCAATCCGAACAAATCCTGCCGCAGACATGACATGTTTGATAACAGGGGGCTTAGGGGTTCAGGCCTTGAAGGAGGAGGGAAGGCTTGCGGTTGGGGGGGAGGTTATATGCGATTCTTCTTTGGATGCATTGAATTCAGTCTAGCTGTGACTCCATCGATCGATCGAAGCTAAGGTGAAGATCTCCCGGTTCCAGCGTAAAGGATTTCAGCGCAGGCCCAAATCATTTAATCCTCGGCAGAACTATATAAGGATGGGAGGAAGACTCGGAACCCCAAAGGATTAGCTTCAACGATTTAAGAACCCCGTTCGGTCTCCAAAAATTTTGTGAAACTTTGGCTATGTTTGATTTCCCCATCTTTTATAAACAGACTTCTCAACCCGCGAGGAGAACACATATCGTTCGTTCCGTTCGACCTTTTTTCACTAATTTCGAAAGCAACATCGCCATCATGCCTGTGAGTTGCTAGCAAGTGTCTTGGCGTACTTTTTTTTGTCACTGCTAACTGTACATAATTATTGCTAGATGCCAGGAGTTCGTTGTCCTAAGTGCCAGGGCTCTGGAAAGGAGACTTGGGTTATTCCAGGAAAAGATTGTCATATCTGCGGTACCTCGTGCTCATGAGACTCGCTTCAGGTGAGAGGCTTCAAACCATAGAACTTTTAGCTCTAGTTCCCGACTGACAGAAATACGTATCGGATTGTCTAGCCCTTCACAGAGGCAGGGTTTCAGTATGGGGTTCAGTATCTGTTTTCTTTCCTCGGCCAGGAAAGGGGAACAAGATGCCATCCACATTAGGAGGCAAGCCGTGCTGCTCCTTTTCACCCTTTTCCAATCTTCCTTGTTTGTTCCGTTGGGGTGGGACAGATGATGAAGGCAGAAGAGGAGGCTAATATAGAGATGGCCGTCTCCTTGCATGGTATTCCTAACCTACGAAGGGGCCGTAGGAGGAAGAAACGGCGGTCAGCATGGTTCTGTACAATAATGAATAGAGAGGACGAACAAGACTTGGGTGAATGTACCTTAATCATAGCTCGTTTTAGGACTTCTTTACCATCATAATGAGACATTTAGTGTGATAATGACGATGCTTCTGGCCAGTGAACTACTAGCAGTAGTAGTAGACAATTGATTGAGATGGTGGGGTGTGCTTCCAACACCCCTTCCCCCCCCCCCTTCTTCACCACTGCGCAAAACAGAGCGACTTCCTAATTAGGACAGAGCTGATAAGTTGGTGCCATGTTTCCCAGGCAGGAATTCACTGAACGGGACCAGGAGCATAGTAGTGCCTCAGGCATAAAATGCAACTTGTTGTCCATACGTCATCTGCTCACTTCCCCGTCTCCGACTGCTGTCTATAAATTCATGCTTCATCTCACCGCTAGTATTTCAAATCTTGAAAATCATGGCTGAAACATATGCCGTTGGGACTCGCAGTGAATGTGAGCGTTTGGTAAGGAGCTGGGGATTCGACCATGTTTTTACCTGGTCAGATGGGAGGTAAGATAGATTTTTCTTTCGCTTCTGTACATATCCCACGCGCAGGTCGCATCTCGCATCAGCATAACGCACACCAGCTCATTTCGCATCCAGTATATTGCTCACCACTTTCCTTCTCCCTCTCTCATTATTTTTCTCCTCAGATCTTTTCCCAGACTTCTTGTTTTCCCTTTCCTCCTGCTTGCTTTTCTATACTGAAAGAAACTTCAGCAACGCATACTACCCCCCACACACGCACGCGGTGTTGACAACACACTTGATTCGTCAGGGCATTTTAACAATCACATATCCTGATGATAATGTGAAGCTACACAATGGCAAAGTAAAAAAGGAGACCTTTGGACCCGGTTCGAGGGTGGATGTGCCAGCTGGCAAGCGTCACGAGGTGTGGATAGGGGATCAGGGCTGTGAATATGTGATTGGGGAGTAGGCCTTTAATTGAAGCCGCTATTTGTATAGGCCTTTAGCTTGAATCACTGTCTAGTCTTGAAGGTGAAATATTATCAGGTGATGAAGATTCGGTGTCTCCGGAAATACTGCTAGTATGGGACGCAGTAGGCCAGAAGAGGAAAGGGAAGATACAGGAAGGTATTATTATTCATATCCATATCGGTGAGGAGCTTTTTTTGGAGATGCAAGATAAATTTAAGCTTTAAAGCGGCTTGATCTACCCACTTAGGAACTTTTAGTGTTATTTTTGTACCATGGACGATCACATTGGACCTGTCCAAATTTATCCGACTATCACATCGCTCTATTCGCTTTTATTTATATACCTTGGCTAGAAATGCCCAGCTAGCGCAAGACAGCATTCCTCTCCTCCTAATAGATAAATCTAAAATCCAGCCTGGAAACTACATTAGTTATGGGGCATTGCCTGAGAGAAAAATGCGAAACATACCGCTTGTTTCCCTTGTGTCTGTTAGCCTGGAGGTACTCCTCCCTCTCTTCGCTGGACATGACATCCCACTTTGCGGCATTTTGTCTGTTAAAGGTCAGTACTGGCTGATATTTAAATTGGTGAGTGGCCCAAATGTACATACTTATTGCGCCATGCATAGTAAAACCTAGCCCCAATGAAGACGAGTAAACTCCACGCAGCTAGAGCGATCAACACTCTGTTACCAACCCTGTAGTAAGGTTTATCATTTTCTCGATAGATCTTGGCCATCCAGTTAGCTATCAGCAGAGGAAGCCCAGACAGTACAGCCACTCACATTGTTTGCGACAATATTAGATGTCTGAACCATCATGTTGTACAAGGCACTGGCCACGGTCCTAGTGTGGACGGATCCTGCGTTACGGGATGTCATGGCCACAATGATAGCGTGAACATACGGTGCGCCGATGAGAATTACTTGGAGTACCCACAATGCCCAAGGGCTTGTCCCGTCTGGGAGAACAGCCAGCGCGATCAGGGGTACCAAGCACCAGATTTCAGCAACAATGCCAAGTAGGAAACGCTTATTGAAACACTCAGAGATCCATGTCCAGAAAAGCAGGTTGAAAATAAAGAGCGCATAAGCCGGAATGGTCATGAGATTTGTCTGGAATGTATCGAAGCCCAACGATTTTAACTGCAGAGTGATGTAGCTTGTTGCCGGAGTATTAGGAATCATCCATGTCAGCCCGAGCAGGTAAATCGGCCACATATCGTAGTCGCGCAATGCACTCCACAGCATTCTGGGGGTGACAGCTTCTCTGTTATGCATCGTGCCTTTGCTAGGGTCGTCACGGATCACACGATTGACAAGAATCTTCTCTTCGTGCTCATTAAACCAGCCATCTTTGCCTCGCAGGCCACCTTTCGTTTGAGTGGGTGACGCGGGCATCCAAAAGGCAGCAGTAATTCCAATTAGCCCTGTAATAAGGCCCTCAAACGCGAAAAGATACCTCCATCCACCAGAGCCATCATCTCGTCTGATATGGAGGAAACCGTACGCAAGAAAAGCACCGACGATTGCGGTGCCTTGGTAGGATACCCAGAAATAGCTCAATCGGATCGGCAATTCCCTCGACTTATACCAGAACGACAGGAATAGAATCGTATCCGGAATGCTACTAGCATGTCAGTGAAGCGTCTTCCACTGGCGAGAATCTTGAAAACTCACAAACCACCCTCAAACATGCCCAAGAGCGCCCGGCAAGCATAGTATCCAGTTTTATTCTTCAAAAATGATTGGCAGGCTGCGATTACGCTCCAGCAAATCATTTGAATAGGGATCCATCGATCCGGACCCAGCTTCTTTGATATCAACTGCGAAGGAAGCTCCGCGAATAGGAAACAGACAAAGAAAATGGTCTGGCCAGTATTGTAATCGTTTGTGTTCATACCAAGATCTCCAAGGAGCTTTCCTTTCCATCAGTATTCTTGTTGGGGCAAAGTGTCAGTGCCACGTGGACTTACATTATCAGATAGTGCCTGGACCACATTGCCCCGATCAAGCTGAAGTGCAAAAAAAGTGACACACGCAAATGTGCACACTCGGGTATCGATCTGATGCTATTTTAGCTTCTCCAAGCCTCCAAAGTTAGTCTAGTTTTGTAGATTAAGTACCTTCCTCAAGAGGCGTTTCTCCTCCTCCTCCGTCCACTCGAAACCAGGATCCCATCGATGAATACCTTCGTATTCAGGGATCGGCTTGTAGTACCTGGGATCCTCTGTAGCATCGAAGGTGCACTCATTGAACTCTTTGATTCGACTACCTTTGCGAGCCTCAAGACTTGATGAAGATGACCCCGACGCTAAAGTTGTGTCTGGACTTTTCTTCATCTCATCATCGGCACGCGATATGGCAGCACGGGCGCCAATGGCATCATCTGCAGCCATCTTTCCGATTTAATTTATATCTTCTGGCGATTGCCAAGCCAGACCCTTTGCGGCGTTAATCAACAATACGCCATCCTGGGCGTCCACGGATTATAAAGCCGAAATCCTCCCCCTTGCTTTGTGAGGAGCAGTGAGCTCTTCTTGTCTGTCATCACGCCATTTAGCCTTCAAAGTGCTCACTATCAAATCAAGAGGTAAGATGACCAGTCTCAGCCAATGAGATATGCACATTGTGAGACGTGAGGTACCTTATATCAAGGAGATCGACGTTTTTGCGCTCGCAACTCGAAGATCACCGACGCTCCCCACAAGGGGGGGAGAGAGACCTCGAGCCTAAAGCCGAAATTCGGCCTATTGGCCCCATCGCTGGACTATCATCGCCGATCATAATCGGAGGCTTGCCCTGGCAAAGTAGAGCCCGTGCAGTAGCTTAATAATATCACGCAAACGGCGCAACAGCAGTGTTATAACAGGCGAGTCAGGATCGGTCCACGGTAGCCTGTGTAGGATTAAGTCGGATTAGTTTAATATGGTTGGATATGTCGCCATCCTCACATCATCATATTGCATGATGATTGGTCGCCTGCTATACCTTTCTTTACATTCGAGAAAATTGTTAGAATATGCTTAATTTATGAAGGCTTCTGGCCCTGACTGAGGTCGCACTCACTTGAACGTATTAACCAGGAAGAAACCCAGAAGCGATGAAATGCAAAGTCTCGAGAATAATAGTAGAAATCTCATGATTCTTGCAGTTGAGCTCCTTGGGTGGGCAGCTTGCCTGGACTCTGGGGCGTTGCAAGAATTGGAGTCGTTGCGCGACGCGAAGACACAATTACGCGATACTCGGCCAACTGAGTTTCAAGTTTTCAACTTCTCTCATCTTTTTTAAGACCCCAACTCACTAGGAAAATACACCCCAGTTACTCCGGGTAAAGTTTTCCCTGATTGATAAAATGTCATTCTATGACCGCAGAGATTTGGATAGCCGAATCAAGTGTAAAATCGATATCAATATACTCAATATCATGTCTGTGTCACGCCATGCCTGTGATATCTGATCTTCGAGTTAAACCCTGCCAAAACCGCCAACTCACTGTTCAATAATAATGGCTCCGAGCGTTTCCCTCTTTTTGGGCCCCGCTCATACTCTGTCTCCGAATCTTACAAGACAAACCGACGTGATCAATCATACCCCGCAAATATTGCGCCAGCACATACCGGATAATCGGAGAAGGCCATGAGGGCTCTATATAATGTGACAAATAGCCACAGGGTCCTACTTAGGAACTTTGAACCCTAGCAAAGATTATTTCGATATCGTTGTCAAAAGGAAACGAAACACAATGGCACCCTCTCTTACCGAGCCCATTTCCCTCCGGGCAAAACCAAAGACAGTCGTCCAGACACAAGGGGGCGGCGGTCTCAACAAGGAGAATGCGATCGGATATGGGGAGCTGTATAACCATGCAGATGAAATTACAGGCACCACAAAGCAGCCTCCTGCAGCATTTCCAAACTACCTTCCCGTCTGGGACAATGAGACAGAAAGGTAATTCCTTCTGCCTTTTGCCCACCAGTATAACCCTCGGGTTTACTAAAAAAAAGCTTGATAGATACCCACCATTACAACCCTTCCAACACTATGACCACGGTAAAGACGCCGACCCATCCTTCCGTGACCTGCTCCCCGAGGGTCAAGCCAAGGTGGACGAGCTCACCCCCTTCATTGGAAGTGAGGTTCACGGTGTCCAGCTGAGCCAATTGACCAAGGAAGGAAAAGACCAGCTCGCCCTGTTTGTTGCTCAGAGGAAGGTTGTCGGTATGTTTCAGTGACCCCATATTAGACCCCTCGTTTCATTTTCCATATAGATACTAACATGAAAACCTGGACAGCCTTCCGCGATCAGGATTTCGCACACCTCCCCATCGAAAAGGCCCTCGAGTTCGGTGGCTACTTCGGCCGACACCACATCCACCAGGCTTCTGGAGCCCCCAAGGGATTCCCAGAGATCCACCTCGTACATCGCGGCGCAGATGACACAAGCGGCGCAGACTTCCTGGCTACCCACACCAATTCCATCACCTGGCACTCAGACGTGACCTTTGAGCAGCAGCCCCCTGGCACCACATTCCTTTACCTGTTGGACGGTCCCACCAGTGGCGGAGACACCCTATTCGCAGACATGGCCACGGCATACCGACGCCTATCTCCCGAATTCAGGAAGCGCCTTCACGGCCTCAAGGCCGTCCACTCTGGCGTGGAGCAGGCCAACAACAGCTTAGCCAGGGGTGGAATTTCCCGACGTGACCCGATTACGACTGCGCACCCGATCGTCCGAACCCACCCTGTAAGCCGACCAATTCTTCCACTGTATATCTAAATCTAACGAAATCGCACAGGTAACTGGGGAGAAAGCCCTATTTGTGAACCCACAATGTGAGTATCCATATCCTAGACCTCACCAAATACCCTTCATTCTAACCCTTTATCAGTCACCCGTTACATTGTCGGATACAAGAAAGAAGAGTCTGACCACCTTCTCAAATTCCTCTACGACCACATCGCCCTGTCTCAAGATGTGCAAGCCCGCGTGAGATGGCGCCCCGGAACCGTCGTCGTCTGGGATGTAAGTGGACTATTCATCCGTTAACTTAAATATCAAAGCTGACTTTTGTAGAACCGCGTTGCTGTACACAGCGCTCTCTTCGACTGGGCAGATGGCCAGAGACGCCACCTCGCGAGAATCACACCCCAGGCTGAAGCGCCTTATGAGACTCCATTTGAAGGTTGAGGGACATGAAGCATTATGACCTTTGTTCGTGTCACTGTAATTGAAATTTAAAATATCCTAAAATAAAAGATAGCCGTGTGATACATTTGATCACTATTGCAGCCACTAATTCTCTTCTCCATATTCGGTCTGTCTTATGGATTACCCGGCAGTCATCATCATTTCAATCGTGTGCCCATCACAGGCTCTTCGTTGCCTTTGCTGCTAGGCAATCAACTGCATCCTTGTTTAAACAGCCGTAGGAGAGACTGGGCGACTGTGCGTGTCTCTCGAGAAATAATCGAGTCAAGCTTGCAGAGCAGCCGGTCCACGATGTTCATGCAGGCTTCTGTATTAGTACTGAGTAGAAAAGAGGTTCACAAATCCCTTGTACCGTGCAATCATTACTTTCGAACTGGAAGGACGATGGCAATGAAGATCATACCGATAATGATAAGGTTTCCAAACAGCGATAGTAATCTTTGTTTTCGCCAGAGACTTGTTATCGCTGACCGTAATAACTTCAGTGTCCGTTGAGGTTTCTACAGCCGGAATCGCTCGAGCATGGCGTAGGTCTTTTGGCGTGGGACGATAATGGTATTCCTCCCATCCTCATCGCAACTTCTCGAAACGATGCAAAACCCCCACGTTCCACTCCCGGAACGTTCTCGCAGACCCAGGAAGCATAAGATTACTTTTCTCCAAAGCATCCGAGAAAGCGCCAAACGTCCTCGAAGGAAGCCGAAGTTCCTCCAAAGACAAAGCAGCGGCTTTGCCCTGACCGGGATTAAGCATTTCCTCGACGTTATCAACCGGTTGGAAGAAAATCTTCAAGGCCCGTTGCGAAATGATACTGTGATCTGTGCTTGAGTTGGAGTATCGGAGGTCAGGGTTGAAGACCCAGATCTATTCGAGTGTCAGGGCTCGCATTCTCTGCTTTGGGGGTCGGGGGAGAATAGAGAGGTGATGGCTTACTAGGAGTCCGTCTCCTTTCCCATAGTGGATGGCGAATCTACGTGCGCTCTCTCGTTCGATGAGCTCGAGTAGCTGCGCTGCTACTATTATCTCTGTAGGGTGGCTTTCCCAGGTACTCTCGGAAGTGTCGTTGGGTGGCATGCTTGCTGAGAGACTTGTTTTGAATAGTCTCCAGCCTCTGGCAATTGTGTCTTCCACGCCGATGAGTGTGTTGCAGTTCTGACACCATAGTGCTTCTTGGCCAGGTTGGAGAGAAAAGTCGTTACTGTTTTCCTTGGATGCCTAGCCACCAGGTAAGCACAAGTATAACGAAAGGGTTATGATCAGGGATTGGAACAAGAAGCATTATAAAAAGGATGTTTATCTTATTTAACAAATCTACTCCGCTTGCCTGATGAGTGTTGGGCGCCCATCCCCATACAGAAAAGCAGACGGCTTTGTCCCCAAATGTACCTCACCATAATCGTGTCGATGCCAGAACTCCAGGCTCAACCGACGAAGAAACGGCGAGGCGCAGCCATGATCTCGACACTCGAGAGACAACCGAAAAGCCACGCCAACAAGCAACCAGGAGCCAAGTACGAAATCCATCTGATGAGGATAACTGTACCTAGAACCCAGCCACTATATTACCGTGACCTCGACCATCGATTCCCGAGCCAAAAGACCAAGACTCTGTAACTATAGGACACTTGTATCGAAGGCCTGATCACGGTAGAGACAAGGTCTCCTTCTTTGTGCCCAAACGAAAGTAATCTAAATACATACCGGCCAAGCAAGCAAGCGTGGTTTACGATCATCTATGTGAAGAGGGGCCAAATTTGAGCAAAAGGGTATTGACTCTTGCTTACCTTCTCCAAGCCTCTACAGTCACCATCAGAGACTAGAAACGTAGCCACATCCACAAGAACTGTCCCAGGAGTCGCCCGGACCTGGTTAGCCGCGCCATACCCCTTGACCCTAGAATTCTGATCCTCAATCAACTGGGCAGCTTGACCCTCTTCCGCCCCTTCATGCGGGTCCGGTTTATGGCAGTGCCAGAAATCCATCATCTCGGCCCAATTCCCGCTGGGGAGATCCTTCCACAGCCAACCCGGGGACTCGTGTGCAGGCGCCGGTTTCGACTCGTCGCACGAGGAGGCCCGATCCAGAATCATCTGCTCACACTGGCTGCAACGTAAGTTAGTTCCAGGGGACATATCGGAAGCTGTCCATGGGACAAAGCTATCCATATGGTCATCCCGTAAGCGCAGTGATTCGTCTTGAGGATCAATTTGCATCCGAAATGAGTATTCCCGCCTGCTAGTATTATCTCCCTGGCTCCGGTCCAGTCCAGCTTGTCGGCCGGTCGTCAGAATCTGTCGGGACGCCTCGCTCACACGCGCGGGTAGCTTTATTGTATCAGAGATGTGGTCGAATGGCTCTGGGAGGGAGACCGAGACTGCCCGACGAGATTCGGAGAGGGAGATATTAGGGGAGACATTGCTGTTTTGGATCTTGGCCGGCACGGATACGTAGAGTGTGACATGTCGAATGTTGGGTAATAGCTCGGCGTATAGATAGAGGGATGTGGCTTCGCCCGGTTCCTGGGATACCTCTGACATTGTGAATTGATGTGCTCTTGTATTGCACTGATTGTGTTCGAGATGGTCAACCATCTTAGAGTTAATCTGCAAATATTGCAAACAAATGCCATCTGTATCACGTGATATCAGCTACCTTATGCCTCAGGCACACAATGTTTTAGGATTAGCACGGGTTTCTGATGTTGAATGTCTATGTACATTTTATAGCTGATATTAATCAATTCTGAAGGGCTGGTTATGAAGTTTAGCTAGTATGGAAATCCAAATGGCGGTTAGCCAAAGAACAATGCAGTATCAACAGTGTGCATATGTCAGTGAAGACAGGGAGATCGCACCCTGGATTCGTAAAGAATCATCATATTAATACAGATAAAAACCTAAACGCCTAGAAGGGGAGATGCAATAAATATATATCAATATAGCCAAATCAGGAAAACCCTCCCCAGCCCTTGAACTCGTCAGCAAATCGAACAGCCGCCTTCAAATAGAAGGAATCGGGATCTCCCCACATAGTCGCTGTATCCTTGAGCGCACGAAGGGCCTTCACGTAGTGAGCATCAGTAGAATGCTCTGTCTTGACGGCTTGGTTCGATACCCAGTTCCACTCTCTATCCTTCAGGTCATAATTGCGGATCTTTCCAATGTCAACCTCAGGTCTCAGCTGCCCAATGTAAATAGCCAAGGTCATCAGCCACCACTGTCGAAGAAGGGATAACTGGAACTGGGCTGGGATCAGTGGGAGAAGAACCCGCACGGCGTGGCTGCTTGTCAGCACATGCACGAAGAAGAAGTCATATTTGTTTCCTTTAGTGTCTGTTGAAGTTGCTGCTAAGAGAGCCACGGCGGCTTCTTGGCTCTCACGGAACTGGTCCATAGGATCTTCGATCTTCCACGCGTTCCAGTGGTCTAGAAGAATAGCTTCCGCGTTATGGAAGACTGTCTCTGTGTTGTGATCGCCAGGTGCGCCCAGGAGGCCGTTAAGTCGCTTGTCACTATGGACATTAGTCAGAACTTCCAGAATGGAAGACGACTGGTAGGAAGGTTCCGCTTTAGAGTAGGATGAGTCGTCGAGGTACTTGTGGGTGGTACCGTAGCACACAGAAACGAGAGCTAGCGCTTCCATGGCGACTTCACGGCTGGATACCTCGTAAGCGTAGGCCAAATGAATCAATGGATGGCCGACTGTGAAAATGTCAACATTGATCTTGTGTGTGCATAACCCAAAATATTCTAAATTGACATACGATCTGACGTAAGAGCATTAAATAACGGCTCTTTCCCGGAAAATAGGTATTCCTCAACTACCTTCTTCCAATCATAGTTGTATCGGACGAGCTCATCCTCGAAGAAGTCGACAAACGCTCTCTGATATCTGGTAAAGCCGCCATCAGTAACTCAGAATTTTCAGCCATGTTCGGCAATTCAGCATACTCTCGGTGTCCCAAGTAGTCCCTCCAGTCGTACGCGCTAACTTCCCCGGGCGAATCCGTCCAAACATCGAGGAGCTTTGACTCACTCTCGTATAGACGATTTAAATCGTCCGCGTCAGCTCCCTGCAGGAAAGCTGAGCAAAGTATCTACATGAATTAGTAGCTGATTCCTCTGTTTCGAAAAAAATTATGACCGGGTAAACAAACATGAGGCGCATGGTTATGGAACTTTCGCTCATTCCACAGGATGGCATGATTGGCATGGTTCAATTTGAGCAAGTGTTTCAGAGCTCTGGCGGGCTTCGCATGAGCTGTCTCAATCTCGATGGCCTCGCAGGGCGCAAGGTTAAAGGCTATCCTCCCTCCCACGGGGATTATATTCTTGAGAAATGAGAACATTGTAGATATTGGCTTTTGACAATGCTGATCTGTTGAAGAATCAATAAAGCTTGGCGTTGAGGAGTGGCTTCGTTTTGTGGGGGAGACCCAAAAGATCGACAGCTGTGTTTTTTATATGCACTCTAGATAAAATGACCTTTTCATCATATGGAGGAGCTATATTCAAGATTAATTGAGTCGAAAAAGCAGATCACATCCAAGATGGCTTTTAATAAGGTAAGAAATGGGTGATGCTGCTGTGATGTGGGAAGGCAGCTGTTATTTGGTTGGGGAGGCACATGACGTAATTTATCCCACCACGGTCTCACAAGGAATGGTACATTTCGGTGTATTTTACCACTTCATTACGGCGTGAAAAATAGACCGTTTTCGACGTTTTTGGGGAGATTCCAAGTAAAATAATAAATTGATATCTAAGTAGATTACACTTCTTGTTGAAATATATACACACTAAATTCTGATATCTATTATCAAAGACACGGGTCTGTGTAACTGTGTTCTCTAAAATTCCACCTTATTTTTCCCATCAGTGTAGGTATATAGTCGTTATCGCTACCTTCACTTCTTATTATTGTGCTCACTATGTCCAGCACCGTGATCAGCACTTTCGAACCCTGTACCCTCAATCTCATCCAGGGCGCCCTCATCAAAGCGAGGCCCAGTAAAGTTCTTCCGGCCATCAACAAGCCACTGGAAACCAGATACGATGAAGATAATACCAAATGCGGCGACACAGTAATCTGATGTGAATGTTAGAGAGGTGCAGGTTAAACAAACACAGATGGCCAAACTTACTCATGTTACTGCCAGTCACAGGAAGGAAAGGAGGGAATAGGAATAGCACGGTTGTGAGCGAAATATATGCGAGAGCAATCTATTCACCGTTGTTAGACAGGCGCCACTAAGTAAAAGCAAAAAAGGGTCCAACATACCAGGTTGACAATCCAACCAAGGGTATTGGGGAGAACGAAAGATCGTTCGGGCAACATCTTTCGGCCTCGCAGGCAGTTCACCGCGATAGGAATGCCGTATGCAATATCCAGCATGACGACTGATGAAGAGACAATTGCATTGAATGCACTAATTCCAGGCTTAGTTGATCCATAAAAGTGATATCAATGTTAAGGATAACAGTTAAATTACCTCGAGGAGCCCAGGAAGATACATCCAAAGATGATGACCAGAATGTTGGTCAGGTAGAGTCCGTTCAATGGAATCCCGAGCTTAGGGTGGACCCTGCTGAAGAACGTAGAAGCCGGAAGACCGCCGTCTCTCGCGAATGCATAAATCATACGGCTGCTTGTTGTCATGATAGTGATGGTAGCAAACAAGATGCAGATGAGGGGAAACCTTTAAAAAACAGTCAGTACAAAGGCAAGGTAAGGATGCAATTTGTACGAGGAAGCTTACATGAGAAGACAAATAGCGCCCACATTGCTCGCGGTTGCATTCTTGAATATTTGGAGAAGAGGGGTTGCGGCGGAGCTGATAACCTGATCGATGTCGCCCGCAACAAAGAGCAGCACGACGAGAAAGATTGATCCGGTAAAGATGCCGATGACAACACATCCAATCATGATCTTGGGTCCAACTACAGAGGGGTTTGGGATTTCTAATACCAGTTAGCAAAATACCACTACCAAAAAATTGTTCCTCTGGTATACCTTCAATCATATGTGCAACGCCGTCCTTCAAGGCGGTTAGTTATTAGGGCTTCGAACAAAAGGAAGTTTGACTTACAAAGCCGGTGAGACCAAGGCCTCCTTGCAGAAGCTTTTAAGCAATTAGCAACTAATTATTCAAATTGAAAGTAGGAATGCATACTCCAAGCAACCAAGCAACACCATCAGGCCCTATTTTCTTCTCAGTATCTAGCTCAATCGAAGGGACCAGCACATGATAAACTTACAACCGGTCTGATTAATGAATTCTCCAAACACAAACCTGCAACTGTAAGCGAAAATTCCTTCCGTATAGGTCTACAGATCACCCTTACTTTCCGGTATGATAATTTGGAGAGGCACATGCGAGCACCGTGATAGAAATGACAACAAATCCAGTGATAGACCATAAAACTTGAAAAGATCAGTCAGACTTTTATAAATGTTGATCAAGTCATAGGACATACAGGCACTCTTAGTCACTAGCGGAAGAGCGGAGCTCAACACTGAATTGACAACAAAAGCAATGACATTGTACCCAACGTACATCAAGAATTGATGCCAGCGTTCAAATACAAATTCCTAAGCCAGATATTAGCAGTTGGGGGTTATTAAGAGGCTAAAGTTAGATACTTACAGGGTGCATCAATGAAACAACGCCCATAACCAGAGAACTGCCCAGCAGTCCACCAGTGGCAGTCAGGGCGAGCTATGGCTGTCAGCTTCGAATTTGTCGCCAACGTGTATGTGCCCACTTACCCAACCTGAAACGTTTGCCCAGCCAGTGATCCACGAGAGGATTGGCATCCAATTCTCCCATGCAACTATGGTGCTGTTTAGTAAACGCCGGGGGGGAAGGGAGATTGTCAGGTGAACTCACTAGCTATTAGAAAGAGAATTTTAGTATATCAACTTCTCCAGCCATCAGATATATAAAAGTGACTCACCTGCGACCCAATGGTATTGCCCACCCGCACTAAACTAGCCATCAGATATGTCAACCAACGAGAACATGCCATTTCAATACTCACGTAGGCCAGGCTGAGAGAAATTCTGCAAGCGAAACTGCAATGGAAAGATTACATATACCCGCAGTAATCAAACCTATATTAGGAAAGAGAAAAATGTCAGAGGCGCCATATCCCATAAAGCAAGAAGAGATCATATGCTTACCCCACACAACACCCACACAGCCACCAGACGGAAGACTAAGTGATAAACTGGCAGAGAGGGCGGTCCAGGACTACAAAGAAGACTTTGTTAGTTATCACCTTCACCAGTACTGTATCAGAAAGGAATATCGGGCTCTCGTCCAATCCTCGTAGTTAAGTGAGCTAGCATACATTTAGAATAGCGAAAGCTAATCCCAACATCGATCTAGGTTCTCAACACGCATTGGTCAGTGGTGAGAATAACATAGAAAAAGGCCCGAAGCTGTACGAAAGCGATTTGAAACACCTACAGCATCGAGAAGTTGCGTTTCAGTTCGGCCTTATGGCCTAGGGCCGCCAATTGCGCATCATCATCCCCTAGGAGGTTCTTCATCATGAATCTTCCCTCCTGTCGGTACCAGTGTCAATTGCCGTAAGACGAAAACAGAATCAATTGAGCGTCCGCTGTGGTTAAAGAAAGGACAGGAACGGCTTAACGTTGGGGGAGCAGATGTCGGGCTACAAGATAGGGAAAAAAAAATAGTCAGAAATGCCCACACGCAAAACAAGCAAGAAAGGATTGATAAATCAATCCCCTTACCTCGCTCCACCATGGTGTAACTGCTATATTTTATCCGCCGATCCCCGAAAGCGCAATTCTTGGCCGGAATGATAGTACGTATCCCCTTGAGAAATCCCCAGCCAGGCCCACCAAGAAACTGCGGGGAATAGAGGGATATTAGCGGAACCCGATAAGACAGGGTGAAGTTCATTTGTCCGCAGGACCGAGATCAGGTGGCGACATCGATTGAGGTGTGATTGACGAGATCAGTATCGCTTCGACTATGGATCATCCTAACCGGCTTTGGAAACTCCATGCGGGCTGGAAGAAGCTTATCCTTCTTAGAGAACGCAATCACTAATCGCGGATGATAAAAGATCGGAACCGCGGGTCGGAAATCAGCGAGTGATAGAAAAAAGAAGGGCGGAGAGCGGAATCCATGACCAACGGGTATTATTTATTCGAGTCGCCAGTAGTACCTAGGTATGGGGGAAGCACAACTAAAGGTCGGGGAAGTCAAGATAAGCTCCACTCTCACTTTGTTTCACTCGGGAATCGGCCGAGGAGAGAGTCAGAGACGACTCTGATTATTATATGAATGATAATTATGAAACAGCATTATGATACTATTCATGGGGGGAAGTCTTGTGAAATGATGAACACCTGAGTATCATATGTATGGAAGCTACTATGCTAGTATATAGTAAAACTGTATAACAAGAACAATGCAAAATTATGCAAATACACAGTGGTGAAATAAAGTGATGGTAATATATATGTACATTCATCTCGTCCAGGTAAATGAAATAGATCGCCTACTTCGAGCCATCCGGTTGGGCCAGATGGTCGGTCCGGATAATATAGTCCTCATCCCCATTAGCAACTCCATCGAGGGAGGAATCAGAATTTCCATTGGCGATCGAAACAGACTTGGTCTTCCATTTCCCAGAGGAATTGGCAGGGCCCTTGCCTTTGCCTTTACTGCTGATTGAGTGCCCACTCGCACTCCGCGTGCCTTTCCCCTTACTCCCAAGGGAGAGGGGCTGATCACCGTTTGTCACAGGTCCGCCTATTTTATCCTCGAGCTGATCTCCCAGCTTAAGGGCCTCGATCGCTTCTCCAATAGTCTGCGGCGTTGCGTTCTGTGTGCCAGAGTTGCTGCCAGGGTCTTGTTTCTGTTTATCGACTGATTCGAACGTCTGTCGGATCCTTTCAAAATGCTCCAGTTCTTTGGCACTGCGTTTGGTTAGCACCGGATTTGATATCGATCACGACAGGAAAAATAAATAGCATACCTAACACTGGGAACAAGCTCATTCTGCGCCTCGGTAAAGTCCTCCTCTGTGACCATCACAGCCACATCTTCCGGGGTAGCCATGTGGTCAAAGAAGTAGGCCGTGCTCACAGGTCCTCCTGATAGCAGCTTAATCTTCTCATCCACCGCTGTCGCCTTGCGGGTGATAGCCTTAAGCATAGCATCGGAGCATAAAGCATAAAGATCAGCACCGGTATACGTAAGTGGTAGGCGCTCGGAGACTCGGCCGAGTGATACATCAGGGGAGAGCGCAAACTTCCTGGTCAAAGCCTCCAAGATAGTTGCTTGCTTCTCATGGGTGTCTGATACACCTAGGTAAAGCATCTTGTCGAAACGGCCGGGGCGAAGAAGAGCAGTATCCAGGAGATCGGGACGGTTGGTGGCACCAATGACAAAGACACCGCCACTATTCTCCTCTCCACCATTCATACCATCTAGTTCAGCAAGAAGCTGGCTGACAATACGGTCCATCACACCACCACTGTCTCCTTGGTTGCCTCGCTTGGGAGCAACGGAATCCAGTTCATCGAAGAAGACCACACAGGGACGAGCATCACGTGCGCGCTGGAAGACGCGGCGAACATTCGCCTCGGACTCACCGATATACATGTTCAGCAGCTCAGGTCCCTTGACGGAGAAGAAGTTCAGAGAGAATTCGGTCGCAATAGCCTTGGCCAAGAGCGTCTTGCCAGTACCCGGAGGGCCGTAGAACAAGATACCACTCCGCTTCTTCATACCCTTAGCAAAGAGTTCAGGTCGCTCAAGAGGCAGCTGGATGGTTTCAATGAGGGCATCCTTGACATTCGTCAATCCACCCACATCCTGCCAACTGACGTTCGGGATCTTAGGTGCACCGATAGAGTCGGCGAAGTTCTTCCTTGCAGCATCTACTGCAGCATCAAAATCTGCCTTGGTAACACCTCGTACCGCCTCTCCACCAGATACAAGCACATCCCTAACGGTAACCTTAGACCCTGATTGTTTGGTCGCGGTCTCGGCTAGTGTCTCCAGTCGAGCGGTCCTCGCCATGGAAGCTCGCTCAACCACATCGACCAAATCACCAGCTACCAGTGCAGCGGTCTTCAACGCGACAGTTCCCAAATCGACATCCGGTGAGATTTTAATGCTGCGTTCCGACACCGCATTCCGGAGGATTCCTTCTCTTTCTTTTTCTTCGGGGGCAGTCATTTCAAACTCATGGGTGAACATACTGCGGATCCCTTCAGGGATCTGTTCAACATCGGTGGTGGTCGCAATAACGACTCGAGCATCAGCTAAAATTTCCGTCATCGCTGAAACGATTCGATCGGCTGTCAGGACTTCAATATGCTTGATCAGAAGAGCGGTGCAGTCTGACCCGCAGTGGAAGGCACGCTCTGCTCTCGCTTTTAGGTAAGCTTCAGTCTTAACATCTCCGCCATTTGCACCACCCTCAGTGAGAATGTCATACGCATCAATTGGGAACGTATGAAGGCCGATGTCTGCGCACGCACGCACTGCAAGTGTTGCCTTTCCAATGTGTCGCTGTTGCGATCTCAGGAGGATGACGACGGGCTTCATGCCCAATTGGATTGCACGAGAGCTGGTGGCCACCTCCATCAGATCACGAATCCGCTTTTGTATCGGGGAAATGAACGACTGGGGCATTTCAGTTATCAAGCCGTGAGGTGTCTGGGTATCGATAACTGTCTTTGGAGCGGTCTTCGCTCCAAGCCAATATTCCCAGCCATTATTGAGAGTGCCTGGCACTCGGCTGATATCGCTGCCGGCCTGGACCATCCTTGTAGTTGCGGAATCGATGACAGCAACTCCACCCCAGTCATATTCGCCTATTTCATCCTGGTCACCAGGCAAGGTTGGAACAACCTGGCCAACTCGAAACCAGGCAACTCCAACCTTCTTTGACCCAGGACAATCTGGGTCCGTGACCTTGCTCAATTTAGTCGTCAAATCATCATCTTGGTTACTATCAGTGGTAACCGCTCCGGCGAAAACAGCCCTCCCAAGACCCTCGTCCACGCTGATTCCCACAAGATCTCCGCTCTTCAGGAGACGTCGCTTGGACTCAAAATATTGCTTAAGTCCAGCGTATAGAGCAGGTTGAAGGACACGGTCCATAGATAGCGGAGTAGAGACCTTAAGTAATGTGACTTCCTTAGCCAATGGCGGGCTTCTAACGGCGCTCTTCATTTGGTGGAGAAGACCAGGTTTAGGGCCTCCATTGGCAGGAAAGGTCATTGGCGATATGCGAACATATTTGGGGTTTTCGAGGTTATTCAAAAGGAGCGGGGGTACAAAAACGGAAGGGGTGAGGCGCGTCAGAGACCGTTGAGAGATACTTAGGCGCCTGTCTCCGGACTGATTAATCGAATACCGAGGTTTAGCGGAAGGAAGACCAGGCAATCCATATATTTTGACAGACCGCCAGTCGCCGGCTTCCTCTTCAAGATCGTTGAAGCTTCCGAGCTTAATAGAGGCGAAAATGTTCGTTTGAGGCTCTTCTGTAGCCTCAATCCGTACCCAGTCTCCAGAGAAACAACCAATCTTGGCCAAAGTACTGATATCAACGAAAATAAACGCCTCGACATCATCGTCATCTCGGGGTCTGGGATAAAGGACTTCGTTTGGAATGCTACGGAGTAAACCTTCTGCCTTGAACACCTTACCCTTACCAAGTCGACCAGGGCGCAGAGTCGAAGATGTGAGGTTAGATATTATAGACCCGGGGGTATGAACTCCATCGAGTCGCCGACCTCTAGGGGTGGCAGATGACATTCCGGACATAACACCAGACGGTGGCTGTGGAAGCTCCGGTGCACTTAGAGAGATCATATCATCCAGGGAGTCGTCCGATGTATCACTCATGTTGCCGGCTGATCCCTCGGTTTCTGACTCTTCTGTGTTCGACGTGGTTTCCATCTCCGTGCTGCTCTCAATTGGCCTATCCTCTGCAGCAGAGTAAAATTGTTCATTAGAAGTGTCGTCCGCTTCATCCTCCACGACTTGCTTTAGCAGACTTGGCCTCGTTTGAAGGTTCCGCTGCGACCGGCTGCCATGCGGACGCGCTTGGATGAGTACAATCTTAGTAGTAGGCAATAATAGGCCTTGCGAGACAGGCTCGCAGAAAGAAATGTGGGCGGGGGGTGCTGGCGCATAGGTGATCGGGTGCGGGGGTAGTGGGAGAGGCAGCACGTCGCCAGTATGCACCACCCTCTGGGTTCCCAAAGCCTCCCGAACCGCAGCTGTGAGCCTCTCCTCAACTTCCGCTGCTGCTCGTTTGGTATATTTCTTCGATTCCGCGCCACCCTTACCCGCCTTTGCCCATAGCCCATTAGGTCCCTGGAGGGTAGTAGTAAACCCACCGCCGAATTTGCTTTGAACATCATCATGGTTTCGAAGGAGATTCCGTTCCACTGTCACATAAACCGTATCCAGATGCAAGGGAATGACATCTAGCACCCTGATCTCTACAAGACGTTGCAGCGGTAAACTCTGACGCGTAGGGTCTATTTTGCTAATTGCCCGAATGAACGGCTGCAAAGAATCGGCTGAGTCCGGGAAAATGACCGTGGAATTTGGGAGCTGTGCTTCCTTCGAGCGACCCGCCGGTTGTGGCCGAACAGGGACGATGGTCCACCCCAGCTCCTCCACAGAGCTCGGTCCCGGGAGATACGGCGAAATTGCGATGTAGCGGATCCCATTGTCGTCTTTGGAGTCATCTGCGGTTCAAATACCAAGCGACGTCAGGATAGTATTCAACATAACAAAACACGAGTAGTTATTTACTTACCGGCCAAACCGGACGATTGGAACAGGTCTTTGGCTAGATCATCCGATACCACACCAACACTGCCGCGCAAGTGGTGATCCAGCGAGAGACGTGCAGAAATCGGAGCCCTATTGCGCAAGCGCCTTCTTGCAAGGTTCCGCCTTCGTCGCTTCACCTGATCAGAGCTAAAGTCGTGGCGTTCGACGTCCATGATGGCGGTAATCAAGGAATTGCCGTTGGTATGATGAGGGGTGAGTGTCGAGTGCGATTCGAGGTAGAAGGGAGGGTACAAGGGGGGCGAGATTATCAAAGCATGCTCCTAAGACAGCGATTACGAGAATGAGAGGAACAAAGAAACAAAAACCCTCCCCATATGTAGGGAAAAAGCACCGAATCGCGAATGATGGAGAAAGTCCGGGGAGAGGTAGCGAGTGTGTGTCTCTCCATGACTCTCGGCACCGCCCGCCATGCACTTTCTGCCCCCTTCCCGAAGCCGAGGTTCAATCACAAGACGCTTGGTTTAAATCCGGGGTTCAAGCTTCAAATCACTAGAGGCAAGACAAGAGCCTGATTGATGAAGCTACCAGGAAAGGAGGTAGAGTATGGATTTAGGATAGTTTCCTCCCCAGTAAACAAGATAAATATGTCGAGTACGGCGTGGTTTCTTGTCTACGCGGGACAGACAAAGAAAGGAGTCCGGACATTCGGTCCATTTCAGAACATTTTCTAATTTCTCTTGTTCAAGGAAAAATATTGTTCTTGAGCGAGGGGGGATGTACTAACGGCTTCATCATCAAGCCCAACAAACAATCGGATCTCCAACAGGCTGGTTCAATTTGCCATTTAAAAATGGTCTACAATCACATCTTGAAGCAATTCCTAGGTAGTGATGCATCGCGATTTGTCAAGCTGAAGAAACCTTGTTTCACGGAAAAAATGTGTCAAAGAATATATATCAAAGTGAATCACCCAACATCCCCGAATATTGGGACCGAATCAACATTATTATGAGAATCTAACACCAATCTACCCCGGATATTGGCTGGAATGCCATTTCATTCAAAGCCTAGTCAGGTATCCCAATTATCAGAATCTAAGGCAGATGAAATTTAAGTGTTGGAAAGGTACGCCATTGTGCAAGTAAAGTAAGCTTCTCCTCCGACTTTTTGATCTAGGTAGGACCAGTCTACTTAGCGGGAATATGAGGTCAGTTCTCTCGAAGGTCTTGAAAATGGACGAAGAGAAGACAGAATAGAAAGGAAAGAAACAGAGGATTAAACAAGGTGTTAGCTTTCCCACATGCGATTGAATATTCGGCAGCCTGGAATGGCAGGCATCTTAGATACATTCTCAAAGAGGACACGTCAACGAATTCGACGACATCATCGACTCTTTAATCGAAATTCATCCAATTCTCTGGAAATCATGCAGCCTAGACAATTCAACTTCAGTTTCAAGTAAACGCTACGTATGGTAACATCAAAGTCGGCTTAAATGTCACCAAAGTTGTCACCACTAGCACAGCGTTGGAGCGAGGTTATTTTAGTAGGACCTTGGTGATGATAAGATCATAGTGGGAGGGAGTGAAGTGAGATATCTGGTTTGACGATGCATTGAATGACCAAAGAAAGCTTGTCGTTGGCATTCTTATCCAACAACTAGGAGTCCGATATGTGGGTAGAGGGTAAGGGCCCATCTACTGAGATCGTAATTTAAAAGCTCGAAACAATGTTTTCGGGAACTGGGCCGTGATCAAGGGTGCACCTCTCTAATCTTACCACGAGTTATCTTCAGCCACGTCGCCATTAGTAGAAAGGTACAGGACCCTTTGACATCTCGAACGTGAATTGAGAAAAAAAAAATTGTGTTGCCTTCGAGCAGTCGAACCATTACGAACGAAATCGAATTCTGTTAGGGAACAAAAGCTGAGGCTTTGATTGACATTTTGATAAGCCATGCTGTCATGCGTGATTTTCAACATGCAGCGTGGCGGAGCCATCAGAAACACAAGTGTCCGTCTATTCCGAGGTAAGAAAAATATACACAGATCCGTGAGCACTAAGATACGAGATTAGGTATCACCATTTTCCCCCTCGTTCCTTTCTGCTGTAAATTTTCGTTGAACTTGGGTCCGGACTCCTCTGGTGCACCAGTAGATAATGCCCAACATTTCGTTTCTTGTTTTCCAGCGCTATCCCGAATGCGAGTTGTATCAGTTCCTGCCGTGCCGCTTGTCTGCCAGGGTACTTCAGCGTCACCGACACTGAAAGCCTCAATAAAAAACCTGATTGGCTGGAAGACGTTTATGAGCGGTCAACGCCCTCGCTTGTGGATGGCCAGTTCATGGATCATCGAAATGAGGCTCACTTCCCTTCATCCCGAGCCCCAAACTAACCAGTCTGAGAAGGAGGAGTATGTGAAATTGATGATTCGATCTGAAATCTAGAATCAATGCAGTCAAAGCAGATGGACAAAATTACCCCGAGTTTGCGTGGCTTCTGTGACAGGATATTCGGCCATAGCAGACGATATTAGTCGTTATTATTATTTTGGCTCTCTCGTACTACTAGTAATATGGGGGAAGCGACGTAAAACACTAACTCAGTGTTGGTTTCTTGTGCTGTGCTAGTAAGACCCAGGACTGAGAGACACTGCTCGGGAAGGCATCCTACCTATACAAAACCCGAAAGATAACGCATAGCTATTTCTTGGTGTCCCTTGAGGTCAACTTATAGAAGCCATGCCTCTGTGAGGTTTGTCGGACCCTGAGATGATCTGAGTCTCTCCACTTTGTTGAGACCGTGATGTTTCCTCTTTGCATGGCGCCAGCGGCTGGGCGTTTGCTATTTGAGCATTAATTACATAGATGGCATTTACAAAATTACAAACCCATTGGATAGGGGCAGCGAAGTGGAGCACGGGGAACGGCGCACAACGGACCCGACCACGGATGAGGACGGACGGGTTCCTCATAATGTTTGGTAATGAACGTTCCAAGCCAGTAAATATTGGTAAATTACGCTAAAACACAGCCACGGGTCCGGTATCCGTCCTGTACCATCGGTTTTCGGTACTTCCTATTCATCCGAAGATTACGACTGTTGGCGACTAAAACACTCACATCCAATCAGGTCATTCGCACACCTTCCCTTTTTTGGCTTAGCCCTGCTCGTCTATCAGGCAGACATCCAAGACGCCTCAGCCTCAATCCAATCTTCGAGACTTGATCACATCCATCCTCTTCGACAAGTATCTTATCCCCACGAAACCCCTTTCTCGCAACTTGACCACCTTTCACCATCAAAAAGCCCAGAAAATATCCTTTATATTCAATATTCCCAACCGACACGGACCCGTAACACCCCCACTTTATCTTTTCCTAACTACAGTGGGTTTGGCTGTTCGTTTGAGCGTAACCTAGGTCGTCAGCTTTCGACAACTGTATGTATAAGAATGCAAATTCCGATTTCATGCACCGAGCGCTTGTTGTGATTTTTATTTCCTGTCTTTTATCTTTGTTTTTCTTTCCATCAGTATAAAACTAATCATCCCTGGAGACCATAAAGCTAGTAGACGCCTTTTGTACGTCACTCGGATTTCAGCTCGACTTGAACCTTGGCTGTGCATTTCCTCAAGAGAGTAGTGAGTCATCTCTGTCCGACTGTTATTCGATCCCCCCCTTTGCTAACCTGCTCTGGAGCATTTTAGACCATTCACAATGAATCCGTCCCAAGAGCGTGACTCTATAAGAGTCAACCCCCGTCGCCGGCCTTTCAGGCCATCCCGTCCCTCCTTAGTCTCCGGTACAGAACAACCATCTTCCCCCTCCCACCCACGCTTGAGGAAGGGAGAAACTTTTCATCCGTCTCTGTTGCGCTCATCCGACCGTGATCACATCCTTCCTCTTCTGCCACGTCGCTCTCCCACATGCCCTGGCGCCTTAGAAGCTATCGCCGCTGGACAACAGCGTATGTCCAATATCTTGGGCCGCCTTGACTTGGACTCTTTCGACTCGTCCACCTCAAAGGAGGACAACGACGAGCTTCCCGTCCCACGCGGTTTGATGCAAATCCACATGAAGTCACTCCCCAAAAACATGGGTCCAAATGAGCCTCGTCCACGTCGCGCAGCTTCGATCAAGGAATCCGCCAACAAGGCTCAGAGAGCGCACTGTCACGCTTCGGATAGCGGACTGGGCACATCTATCAGCAGCAGCCAGTCCATGTCATCTTCTAACAAAGGTAAAATTATTATGTCTAGTGGTTCACTTCACTCGCGGTTTTGCTAATTTCATTCCAGTGAAAGCAGGCCAGCTCACTTCAAACCCCGGCTTCCAACGATCACAGTCAGCTATCACTAGTTCTATCACAACTCTGGAGCGTGGTGTGCCAAAGCACAAGCTTAGCAACTCTGGACGGTTGGAGATTGAGAAACATGTTTTCGAGCCCTTATTCCAGGATATTGGACTTAAGACATACCACCCTCTGCTCGAGAACGTCCGTCAACAGATCGAGGACGAACGCATTTCCTCTCTCCGTGATCTAGAAAAGACAGTCTTCTCTCTGGCACCCGTAAGTCGATTTTACCCAACTAGAGCGTTGAACTATACTCACACATGCCTCCATCTTCAGAATGTCAAAACCCATAATTCTGCATACGTCCGTTTCTGCCAGCATACCATCTTGTGCCTTGGTCAAACAGTCTCTTTCTTGAATGGACGGGATTTGTGCATGCCAGCTGATAGGCAGTATACGAACGGGTATTTTGTGGATCTCCTCGACCAAGTTACTCGCTTTAAGAGGATGAGGGATGAGATGCGAAACAGTCACAATGCTGAGAGTTCAAAGGCTGGTGAGAAACGTGCTGCCTTTAAGTGAGTCGTCATCGCATATTTTTTATGATATTTGTAGCTAACCATATCAGGGAACCTCAACTTGTTCTCGAAGGTGGTCTTTCTCGTACTGGACGTCCTCTTGAGCTCGTCGCCCAGAAGGACGGCGAATCTATCTCTATGCGGACCGGAAAGTCCTACGAGGAGCACGCTGTTCCCACCATGAAGCGGGCCTTGAGCTATGGGTCTGCTGACGAAGGGGCCCAGCGATCGATGGCTCGTCGCAAGAAGAATGCGCCCCCCATGAACATTAACAAGAAGTGTAAGGACTGTGACAAGGTCTTCTCACGGCCCTGCGATTTGACGAAGCATGAAAAGTCGCATACTCGCCCATTCAAATGCCCCGTCCCTTCTTGTAAATACCATAGTAAAGGATGGGCCACCGAGAAAGAGTCTGAACGTCACTACAATGATAAGCACTCTGACTCGCCCCGCCTTTATTCCTGCCAGTTTGAGTCTTGCTCTTACAAATCCAAGCGAGAGAGCAACTGCAAGCAGCACATGGAAAAGACTCACGGATGGGTGTATATGCGCTCGAAGAATAACGGCCGAAATGCCAAGCCAGACTCTACCCAACAAAGCCCTACTCCTTCGAGCAACGCCACCCACCCACAGCAGGAGCTCCCTGGTTGGGACATTGCTACTTCTACTGGAACTCCTGAGTACCAGCAGGATCCTGCCGGCTGGGATCTTCCTTCATCTGAGACACCGGAGTTCTCATTCAATGCCTTCCAGCCTCCCATAACTGGCATGGCAACTCCGGTCACTGGAACGGTGGATCTTGTTACTCCAACCACCGGTACCATAAACTCTCCTTCGGAGCCATTCGACATGGTAAATGAAAATCATGCCTTCGCCTTCCAGGATGTCTATCCTGATGCCAAAGTCACTGATGGTGTGCTTTTTGCTGGAGGTGATCTGGATTTTGCTGATTTTACCAATGCTCCGAACATGTTCAATGACTACCTCACTCCCTTCCCCGAACTCGGAATGCAGCCACAGGAGATCAACTATGGAGATCTGCAACCCCAGTATAACGACGACTCTGCTACCTTCCTTCTGGATATGTACAATGACATGCAAACCTACGGGATCAATCCTAACGGTGTCTAATCTCATCGAGGGGTGAGACCGGTATAAAAACTGTTCAATATTCAATGTGTTACGAATTTTTTTTAATTTCTTTTTTTTTCCTTGGTTAGCAGGCGACTGCTCATTGTCAACGAACGATCAGTTTGTTTGAAAACAATTTTGTACCTTGGGCGATCTTCATACCTCTTGTTCTTAATTGCCACTCTCCTGAGCAGGAAATACGATATTTCTTATACCTGTGTCTTGAAACTTGTCTGTTGGCTTCTATTGTAGCTTGTAGTAACGGCTGTCAATTTGGGAAGAATTCAAATATCGTCGTCTCCTCTTTTGAGGTCTTTGCATATAGTTCTATAGTGAAGTGAAAAGAACTTGCCTTGGTCATGAGATATTCCAAATCAATATCGTAATCAAGCAACCAACTCCACGACCTGCCATGCCACTCCATCCACCTCAAAAGTAGACCCTTCACTCTTCCCCGTCACCGACTCCCGACATGGCAAAGAGATCTCAGCAGCCCCAAACCTGAAATCCCTCACGTACTCCCCCTCGCTCCCAAGCTGCCACCTCTCCACCACCGTCACCCCATCACTGACTCTCCTCAGGATGCCCTGCGCCCACCCCCCATACCTCACCACAAGACCCCTCACCCCCTCCGCCTCAGCGCTAAACACCACACAACCCCCTCCAGCCTTCTCCTTCTCCACAGGAGCCAACCGCAACCACACCTCCTCAAAGGGAATCTCCTCCCCCGTCTCCGCATCCGGGATTGACCCCACCTCCAGGATACTCCCGTCGGCCTGCACCGTCAGCCTCGCGCGGTCGACCTCGCTCTCCGGTAAGGACGCATGGTTGCTATCAACGATGCGGGACCAGGCGGCCTGTGCCGCGACTGTAGAGCCCTCTGTGACAATCTCTGTGTTCACTTGGCCTGCGAAGGCCCAGTCAACGGAGTCCGCAGCCAGGGCATCTTGGAGGCGTGATTCAGTGGCAGTCAGTGGACCCGGTCCGTCTGCTCGTGGGACGCGGATATCCACGTAATACCCCTTCGTGGAGTAGACGGAGAGAACAGAGAGGGGTTCTTCGAGGACTGTTGCGTCTTTGCCCTACAGAGTAACAGGTCAGTAATCCAAAAAAAAAAAAAACGGGAATAAAAATGGAAGGGAAGCAAGGGAAGGGAAAAGTTGTGTGGAGGGGTTGGAATTATTGGTAGGGCTCAGGTCAAGCAAAGCAAGTACTTACCCATTTCGCGCCTCGTCTCTCGAGGAGAGAGGGGGCAAGGCGTAAGGCTGCGTCTGTCATTTTTATTTTATTTTTATTTTTTCTCTGAAGGAAATCTCCTAGGCGTTTCTGTGGTCAAGAAAAGTTATCTAGGTGTAGGTAGATAAGGCTGTTAATAGAAGACTAAATTCTGGGCGCAATCAGGTGAATGAAAAGACAGTATCTGGGAGGCCCGCAAGAACCATAGAAATAGAAGTGTGGAGGAATGGGTTATTCTGGCATTGAACCTTCATACAAAGAGGCAATCTCCGAGCCGCAAATTCATTATTATTGATCATTGTTCAGGGAAAGAGAGGGGTATATCCATCGATGCCTGGTGGTTATAGCGTCAAGATTCCTGAATCGGATGGAGGCACGTTTCCGGACTGGACTGTCGGTTGGTGCTTCCTGATTGGGATAAGAGATTAAACTAGTACTGATTTGGGAAGGCGCGATGCTCGCAATTGATTTGATGCTTCTAGAAACATCGAAACTACTGCATATTAATGTGGAGGAATGACATTATTATTAAGGTCTATTCAAAATGATTTTATAGACCCCAGGATTATAAAGAAAGCTACAGTAAAGTTTAAGAGAAGGCAAGTAAGTACTAGTACTAGTATTTCTATAGTATATTCCCTTTTCACTGAGAAATACGCGTGATTTCACATCATATCCACATCCAAAAGAAGCAAAGAATTATCAGATTATGTGCAATTGAGCTGTGGGTAATTTCTAATCAGGTAGAATATCGTGGATTTTAGGAGAATTAATCATCATGATACAACACTTTTCTATATGATTTTAAGATTCCGCCCATTACCTCGACAGAGCAATATCATCAATTCTCATGATCATCTTCACCGTCTCGGCAGCGAGCTCAATGGCGCTGGTGCTGACGAGGAGAGGCTGCAGGATGTTCTCCTCAGTGATATCTTCTTTGACACCGCCGCTGCGGATACTGACGCCGGCATTGTGCTGACCCTGTGCGTGACGGTGTCGCAAATCCGTGACAACCTTGATCGAGTTTAGACCAGCGTTTTCGGCGAGTGTAGTGGGAATAACTTCCATGGCTTCGGCAAAGGCTTTCCAGCAGATAGCTTCAGTGCCAGTGAGCTCACGGGCACGCATGGCAAGGGAATGGGCTACTTCAATTTCGGGGGCACCACCACCAGCAATGAGAGCCCGCTTCTTCACCAGACAACGGATGACACACAGAGCGTCATGAAGAGATCGCTCGGCTTCATCCAGGATCAGGTTGTTAGCACCACGGGCCACGATGGACACAGTCTGGTTGGCGGTAGGGGTCCTGATGCCGGTGATCTTCACGTAGCGGGCACCGGATGCTTGGACCTCCTCCACAAGATCAGCAGTGCCCAACTTGTCCTCTGTGAAGGAGTCAATATTGGCGACCGGCTTGCAGCCCAAGCTCTTGCACAAGAACTCAACCTCATCACGTTCAATGTCCTTGACGGCGAGGATCTTCAGTCGGGAAAGGAAATGAAGCGAGAGGTCGTTCACAGCGTCGCGGAGAATCGACTTCTGGATAAGGAGGACATTGCATTTCGTTTTCTGGATCTTCTTGACCATGTTGAGAAGGTATTGGCGCTCTTCCTTGAGAATCTTGTCCATCTGGCGGTAGTCATTCACTACAATCTGGTTTTCCATCTGCAGAATCATCAGGTTAGTCATGTATCTACTTCGGGCCGTCGAGAAGGAGCCAGTAACGTACGTCGGGCTTGGGAGGGCTAAGTTGGAACTGAATCAGGCCTATCCGGGCCTTCTCAATTCTTGTAGGACCGCCACCGCTCTTGATGACCTGCTGGTTCAAGACCAGTCCATCAATCATCTCACTGTCTTCGATTGTGCCTCCGACCTTCTTGACTATCCGGATGTTCCTCAAGTCCACATTTTCTGCCGTCTTGGGATCAACCACCTTCAACACGGAGTCGACTGCCATTGGGCCCAGGAGGCCAGAGTGCTGCGACACAATCTTGGAGGAAAGGGAAGTAGAGGCGGCTTGCAGCAGCGTAGAGCGGTCCATCAGGTTAATCGGACGGGACATGTTCTGGAGAATCTCGACGGCAGCAGCGGCAGCCCTTTGGAAGGATTCAGAGATAACGGTGGGGTGGATACCCTTGTTGAGGAGACGCTCTGCAGCACCCAGCAAGCTTCCAGCGATCACAACAACCGATGTCGTTCCATCACCAGCCTCAACATCTTGAGCAGCGCTCAGGTCGACGAGCATTCGGGCAGCAGGGTGCATAACGCTCATATCCCTCAGCATAGTGTTTCCGTCGTTGGTCTGCGCGGGGAGCGGGTTCAGTTAGCGGGCGGGGTGCTGTAGTCAAAGGATTAGAGAACTCATACAATAATTGTGTTTCCTTTAGGAGTTTGAATCTAGATGAATGTTAGCGATTTCTTGGTAGTTATAGCTCGAGATATCACGCCCACCATTTTGTCCATTCCCCTCGGTCCCAAAGACTGTATCGTGGATTAGCCCCTCATCCGTAACCACAAATCTCAACCAAAGCATACCGTTCTGATGGCATCCGCCACAGCTGCACTTCTATTAGCAATCATGCCATAGCATAAGCTCGTCTAGATTATACGCACCTCTAGCGGCCAGAATGTTGGAGGTCCGCACGGCCATAGGCTTCTCCTTATCCTGCTCCATTATCAGAAATCGGCCCACAGTAACTGGCTCCGCAAAAAAAGAACAGAACAGAACCGACCTTGAAGGAGGTGTTGCCAGGAACAGCCTGGGGTACTGCTGTCGCCATGATTGATGGGGCTATGACGCAGACACCGGAAATACAAATCGAAGTTGGGACTGAGATCAAAGGGCAAAAAAGCGTGGACAGGATAGCGGAACGCGGGCCTCTTGGAATTTCTTCCAGGCAGTGGTTTTGGGCGGTGTTGCTTTGGGGCTTGGCGGGCCACTAGCGTCAACAGCTCGACCTGCAAGCAAGCTGGGAGACACCGAAACAGCTCCCCCATCGACCTCTCCAACGTCTTAATCAATCCTCCTCATCTCTTTCATCCCCTCGCTCTCCGTCTCTATTCCAGTCCTCTCTTGGACCTCTCTCTTCGTTGATTCCCGTTTCCAACACAGATTGCTGCCCCTCCGCCTCCTCCCTTCCTGAGTCCGTTGCCTTTGGCCACCACCTCTCACCATGCCTAGCGCCACAGGAGCGAACTGGGAGAAGTACAAGAAGAACTTCGCTGATGACGAAGAGCCCGAGAAGAAGATCACTCCTCTCACAGATGAGTATGTCTATGTTTTGGGCGTTGACGGCCGAAGTGGCGATGGACCGCGATGCGCTGACAGGTGCCCAGTGACATTCAAGTACTCAAGACCTACGGCGCGGCCCCGTACGCAAACGCGTTAAAGAAGCTAGAAAAGCAGATCAAGGACAAACAAGCGAGTGTTAATGAGAAAATCGGAGTCAAGGTATGTTGGCGACTGCTCCCGACAACCCGGGCTGTATGTATCGGATCTGACCTGCTTAGGAATCCGACACTGGGCTGGCACCACCACACCTTTGGGATGTTGCTGCAGATCGACAACGTATGGCGGAAGAGCAACCACTCCAGGTGGCTCGCTGCACAAAGATTATCCAGGATGAGAAGGACTCAGACAAGAGCAAATATGTCATCAACGTCAAGCAGATCGCCAAGTTCGTGGTCAACCTAGGGGAGCGAGTGAGTCCCACGGATATCGAGGAGGGTATGAGAGTTGGGTATGTTTTCCCTTTAGGCTACTGCATCCCTTGTATTATTTGCGGTGGGATCGTTGAATTCTAACTATTCCAGTGTCGACCGAAATAAATACCAGATCATGTTGCCACTCCCTCCCAAAATCGACCCCAGTGTGACGATGATGACGGTCGAAGATAAACCTGATGTGACATACGGAGATGTTGGAGGCTGTAAAGAGCAAATCGAGAAGCTACGAGAAGTCGTCGAGATGCCCTTACTGTCCCCCGAACGATTCGTGAACCTTGGTATTGATCCCCCAAAGGGAGCCCTACTTTACGGTCCTCCTGGTACTGGAAAGACACTCTGCGCACGAGCCGTCGCCAACCGAACCGATGCCACATTCATCCGTGTTATCGGTAGTGAGTTAGTCCAGAAATACGTTGGTGAGGGTGCCCGCATGGTCCGAGAGCTGTTTGAGATGGCCCGCACCAAGAAGGCATGCATCATCTTCTTCGACGAGATCGATGCAGTTGGTGGCGCCCGTTTCGATGATGGAGCCGGTGGTGACAACGAAGTTCAGCGTACTATGTTGGAACTGATCACACAGCTAGATGGTTTCGATGCCCGAGGTAACATCAAAGTCATGTTCGCCACCAACCGACCGTCCACCCTGGACCCTGCCCTGATGCGCCCCGGACGAATTGACCGTAAGATCGAATTCTCGCTCCCCGACGTGGAAGGCCGAGCCAACATTCTTCGAATTCACGCTAAGAGCATGTCTGTGGAGCGGGATATTCGATGGGAGCTGATTTCCCGACTATGTCCCAATGCTACTGGTGCGGAACTCCGAAGTGTT
Source organism: Aspergillus panamensis (assembly GCA_027569225.1). Taxonomy (NCBI): domain Eukaryota; kingdom Fungi; phylum Ascomycota; class Eurotiomycetes; order Eurotiales; family Aspergillaceae; genus Aspergillus; species Aspergillus panamensis. The sequence goes on from JAPDER010000006.1 coordinate 494,227, forward strand.
GCGACAGAGGCTGGCATGTTCGCCATCCGCGCACGCAGGAAGGTTGCCACGGAGAAGGACTTTTTGGCCGCTGTGGATAAGGTGATCAAGGGTAACCTGAAATTCAACTCGACGGCGACATACATGCAGTACAATTAGGCGATGACCCTTTTCCTGCACAATGCATCTTGGCTTCTGGGGGCAAGGGTGTTTATATTGCATGGCTGGATGTGTATGATCAAATTTAGCTAGTGATTCAGTCTACGATCTTTCTCTATTAAGGATTTTCGCGGGTTTTTTGTCTTTGGTTTCCCTTGGGTCTCAATGGGAGCAGAGGCATCGAGTGATTGTTACAGCATCATACTCTGCCCTTTTCGTAAAATTTCAAGTAGCCTTATTTATCTTGACGGATTCAGCCAGGAATTTATGATCACCGGCTTCCTATTTAATTCCGAATATCACATGACTGAAGCCAGCGGCACATCTCGGCACAGCTAAGGAAAAGTGAGGCCTCATTCCAGGCGTCGGCAAGGAGGTGGTGACGGACGCTCCTCCAAAGACCGTCCGCAGTAGACCTGCAAAAAGGGTAGAGCAAGCATCATTGAAACATTACCAAGCCTCGACCACCTAACAACGCTGCCAGGTCTCTTATAAACTTATAAGGCCCCGGAATTCTTCGCTGCTCGCCGGGTTAAAAGAAGACCGGCCACGTGCCCTCGCAACCGTAGCCAATGAAAGGCATCCGGCCGCCCGAGGTGATTACCACTACAAGCTTGCTGATTGGGCTGCTCGGCCCCGGTCCTCCCCGTCGGCAAGTGAGTGTGATTATGTCAGCCGGACTTCCGCTTCAGCAAGAAACGACGATCCAACAAAAGTGCAGCTTTGCAAGCACCACTCCCATCCTCCTCCTCCTCCATCCTCGCTTGTGTGCTTGTTTCTGGGCCTCATCCCCCCCCAAATCTCCCCTCTCTCGGACTCATTGGAGAAGTGTTTCTTTTCTGTGATCCGTCATCATGAGCTCCCTGAGCTTGCGGAGCCTAGCTCCCGCCTCGAAGGTTCGTAATGTCTTTCATGAGTTCATATTCCTCGGTTTGCGCTTCACTTGAGGGGCTGACTTTTTTCTCCGCCTTGCAGATTTCCCGTGCTTTGAGGGACCAGAGACGTCTGTTCTCCTCTTCGCGCCCCGCAGGTACGCATTGCATATCTCAAACTCGCAATCCCACCTTGTCTAACAATTCCCCCCTTCGATAGCCCGCATCTTCGGCAGCAATCCACTGCGCGCAAAGGCGGCCAATGGCTACATCTCAGAGAAATATCCCGTCATTGTAAGCTGATACCGTCAGACTATTGCCTAAGGAATTGGGGGATCTGATTGTGTGGTAGGATCACGAGTACGATGCCGTCGTTGTCGGTGCCGGTGGTGCCGGTCTGCGTGCTGCCTTTGGTCTGGCAGAAGCTGGTTTCAACACTGCCTGTGTCTCCAAACTTTTCCCCACAAGAAGTCACACTGTTGCCGCTCAGGGTGGTATCAACGCTGCCCTTGGAAAGTAGGTCATATCATTTCCCTTTATTGCTCGTATCGCATTTTTATGCTAACCCGCCCATAGCATGCACCCCGACGACTGGAGGTGGCACATGTACGATACCGTGAAGGGTTCCGATTGGCTTGGTGATCAGGATGCCATTCATTACATGACCCGTGAGGCTCCTGCCAGTGTTCGTGAGCTCGAGGGTTACGGTTGCCCCTTCTCCCGTACCGAGGACGGCCTCATCTATCAGCGTGCTTTCGGTGGTCAGTCCAAGGAGTTCGGCAAGGGTGGACAGGCCTACCGTTGCTGCGCCGTCGCTGACCGTACCGGCCACGCTCTTCTCCACACTCTCTACGGACAGTCTCTGCGCCACAACACCAACTACTTCATTGAGTACTTCGCCCTGGACCTGCTGATGGAGGACGGTGAGTGCCGTGGTATCATCGCATACAACCAGGAGGATGGAACTCTTCACCGCTTCAAGGCCCACCACACCGTCCTGGCTACCGGTGGATACGGCCGTGCCTACTTCAGTTGTACTTCCGCCCACACCTGTACCGGTGACGGTATGGCCATGGTTTCCCGTGCCGGTCTCCCCAACCAGGATCTGGAGTTCGTCCAGTTCCACCCCACTGGTATCTACGGTGCCGGATGTCTGATCACTGAGGGTGCTCGTGGTGAGGGTGGTTACCTCCTTAACTCCGAGGGTGAGCGTTTCATGGAACGTTATGCTCCTACCGCCAAGGATCTGGCTTCCCGTGACGTTGTCTCTCGTTCCATGACCCTTGAAATCCGTGAGGGCCGAGGTGTCGGTCCTGAGAAGGACCACATCTACCTCCAGCTGAGCCACTTGCCCCCCAAGCTCCTGCACGAGCGTCTCCCCGGTATTTCTGAGACCGCTTCCATTTTCGCCGGTGTCGACGTTACCAAGCAGCCCATCCCTGTCCTGCCCACCGTCCACTACAACATGGGTGGTATCCCCACCAAGTACACCGGTGAGGTCCTGACCCAGGACGAGAGCGGCAATGACAAGGTTGTTCCTGGTCTGTATGCTTGCGGTGAAGCCGCTTGCGTGTCTGTTCACGGTGCTAACCGCCTGGGTGCCAACTCCCTTCTGGATCTGGTTGTCTTCGGCCGTGCTGTCTCTCACCGTGTCCGCGACATTGCCCAGCCTGGCAAGCCCCACCGTGAGCTGAGCTCCGATGCGGGTGCCGAGTCCATCAAGGATCTCGACTTCGTCCGCACTGCTGACGGCCCCAAGTCTACCTTCGAGATCCGCAACGCCATGCAAAAGGCCATGCAGACTGATGTCTCCGTCTTCCGTACCCAGGAGAGTCTGGATGAGGGTGTCGAGAAGGTCACCGCCATCGACCAGATGTTCGACCAGGTTGGAACCAAGGACCGCAGCATGATCTGGAACTCCGACCTTGTTGAGACTCTTGAGCTCCGTAACCTGTTGACCTGCGCGTAAGTATTTGCCTTTTTTGGACGAAAACTTCTTTTTTTAATCATAATGTGGCTAATGACTTCTGTTCTAGTACCCAAACCGCTGTTGCTGCCGCCAACCGCAAGGAGTCCCGTGGTGCTCACGCCCGTGAGGACTTCCCCGAGCGTGATGACGAGAACTGGATGAAGCACACCCTTACATGGCAGAAGAAGCCACACGGCAAGATCGACCTCGGCTACCGTGCCGTCGAGCACAACACCCTCGACCAGAACGAGTGCAAGACCGTTCCTCCTTTCAAGCGTGTCTACTAATCGCATTTTTGTAGACTGGTTTCCCGAACCAATAAAGCATTGTTGCTGATAAAAAGGGGTATGCTTTTTTTTTTCTAATACAATTCCCTCATTTGGGAAGCAGGATTGGAGTAGTCGTTTGACTCGGAGGAAAAAGAGCGTCATGAAAATTCGACCGTGTTCATTTCCTATGTGTTTATATGTGTATATCCATTGTTTTCTTCAAGGCGATGAGTTGGGTGCACTCACGTTCTATTGTTTTTTTATAGCCATCTGTTAGCTTATTATACAATTGGAGTTGTCTTTTCACTACAAGACTCAGGCAGTACCTAGTTAGGCTTTGCCTTTCCTGCTAAACCAATGATCTCATATCCGTATGCTCTGCATCGTAATTCCGTACGGGATAAAAAACTCGACCGATCCATGTGATCGACCCGATCTCGTAGTTTCTTTGTTTGGAAACAAAACAGACAAAGCAGCGATTACTTCGGCAGCTCAACAACCCTTTTCCTAGCAACCGCAAGGGGAATAGCGACATTCAAGTGTCTCAAACCCGGGTCCAGTTGCATTGTCCGGTACTCGAGCATTGCCCGATAAACAAAGAAAGCGTGGTTACCATACCGCTGCCACATTATATTCTGTCTTGCCAAAATTGGATCAATGAATGAATCTAAGCCTTCAAACTCTTATTGAGGGCGTCATGGACATATTTTCTTAGCATCGCGCCTTTGTGTGTCTGAGACTGGAAGACATCGAAATCGCAAAGCATGCAACGAAATCTTCTGTCACTCTGAAAAGTGGCCAACTTTTTTCACGCTTTCCTAGGTAAAAGGGCCAGTGTACTCTCTCGTGTATGCCGCTTTCGCTGCGTTCTGTCCATCTCAGACTTGCCTTCCTTCTGAGATAGTATAGCCCCGGATGACTGAACTCCTGGCTCGTCCGGAAGGCACATGTTCCTCCGGCAGGCGTTGGTACGTGTGCACCAAGGGCCCATTTCGAGGCTGCTGTTCGGTAGATCCATGTGCCTCCGGAATATGTCCAGACGAAGGGAGTAACTTGATATCCTCGACAACAGAATCGACGACAACGAGATCAACTGCAACAACGGTGACAGTGACAACAACTGCCGCAGCAGAGACAGTCACCTTCGCTGCAACAGAATCGGCTTCCACCTCCACAGATAGCTCTCCCACCCCCTCTCCAACCAACATATCAGGTCAAAATTCTAGTCACAGCCGCACAGGGTTAGTTGGGGGTATCGTAGGAGGTGTTTCTGTTGCATTTCTGGTTGCTGGTCTTGTCCTCTCCTTGTTCTATTGCATGCGAAAACGGCGAAACCGACGATTCACTCTTCTTCGCTGGAAGAATGTTTATTACCGGCAGAAGTCCCGCTTTCAGCAGACAGTGGAAGCAAACGGCATAGCCAGTCATTCGCAAACGCGTATTCATCCCTGCCTCCGAACAGAATCACATATGACAGCAGGTAAACAGCCAGTGAGCCACCAAATGCTTCATAATTGCGATCACTAACCTTGTCATCATCGAGAGCCAGGACACCCTGCCAATATTTCCCCACCCGTCGCAATCATATCAACCCCAGAGTCCAATTCCAGTCCAGCCTCAAACTCTAGCTCCAGCCAAACGGCGCTCCACCACCCGACGCCCATCCGCCCAGTCCATCTTAGCAGTACACAACTCATCTCATCCAGTTCCACCCCGAGCTCAGGATCGGGTACATCCACTCCAGACACTACCCCGGAGCTGTTCGATACTGGCTTCTACCGCCGCCGCGCCGAGCTCTCTGCGAATTCATCCCGAGAACTGATCAATTTACCCTTGAGTCAGCGACAGGCGCAGAATCACCCGACTCGGACTGCATCAATACGCCTGCCGGGCCCCATTATAACTCTGGATGGAGCAGTACTCACAGCAAACTTCAATAGGCTGACTCAGGATGAATCACAGCCCGAGATCAGTGACCATGCGATGAGTTTTATGCAATATGAGTCGGTTTTACCAGTATATCGGTCCGAATGGAGGAGCTCGCCCGAGGCTGCGAGTGAGGAGAGGTCTGAAAACTCATAGACGGATGTCGCTCATTAGAATCTGTTTTTTCTATAGTTAATCATGTTAATCATGACAGGGAAGAGGCATATATAAGCGAAGGACAGAGAATGAGAAGGCAGAGCTGGGTTGTTGTTAAGAAATCTCAAGTCTCTCACCGGCAGGCCGGTGTAATACTCTCTCCACTCCTTCACTCCTTCCTTTTTTGGGTTGCTTCCATTTCTGGTAGTGTTTGAGTGCTTTTTCTAAGTTCCCCTTTCCAGTCACTATTTTAGATTTCATGAAGCGGTTTGGTTTGTCTCCTGTCGATATAGTATCTACGACCTAATGTGTTAGTTGAAGAATTGAACGAGGATTCGCAAATGTCAATATATTCGTGCATTAACCCATATAGCTCGTAATTGTTTTCTTCAGGTACTCTTATTTATGTATTTTTATTGCCCGTCTCTTCAAATCAGATCTCTATATCATTTAATGGCCCGAAATATCAAATAGAGGGGGAGAACCGCCATTTACAGGATACTCCGAAGCACGGAGGTCTGCTCCAGAACAGCGCGCTTACTGCAGCCACCAATGGCATCCTTCAGCTCGACGGCGCGCTCATAGTCCAGGCAAGTGCGGACATCATCGCCAAAGCGGCTGTCAATTCCCTTGAGCTGCTCGAGGGTGAGCTGGTCCATGGGCACATTGGTCTTCTCTGCCAGGGCAACCACTCGGCCGGATATATGGTGACCCTCACGGAAAGGTACGCCCTTGCGCACCAAGTAGTCGGCAAATTCGGTTGCGAGCATCTCCGGAGCCAGAGCGGCAACCATCTTCTCGGGGATAACAGTCAAGGTAGAGAGGACACCAGTGGCGATCTGGATGCTGTCTCCGACAGTCTTAATGTGATCAAGGAGAGGTTCCACACTCTCTTGGAGGTCCTTATTATAGGTGGTAGGGAGGCCCTTGATCGTGCACATCAGACCGGCCATTTGGCCGAAAGCACGGCCAGACTTTCCACGCAGAAGCTCCAGGCTGTCTATTTATTGGTCACAATGGGTTAGCAAGAAGAAATGTTATGAGTGGCATAAATAACAGAAGATTTTCTCAAACCCACCTGCGTTCTTCTTCTGAGGCATCAACGACGAGCCCGTCGAGTAGGCATCCGAGAGACGAACAAAGCCAAATTCCAAGCTGCTGTAGATGATCAAATCCTCGGCCCAGCGAGAGATCTTCAGCATGAACGAACTACCCCACTGCATGGTCTCCATGGCGAAATCACGGTCGGCCACGGCATTCATTGAGTTGTAAAGCAAACCGTCAAATCCCAGCTCTTTGGCCATTGCTTCACGGTCAATCTGGAAAGGGTTGCCAGCCAAAGCACCACAGCCAAGAGGGCTGCGGTTAACTCGCTTAGTGACCTCACGCAGACGCTTGAGCTCATCAGCGAAAGCGGTCGCATGCGAGAGCAGCCAGTGGCTCCAGCGGACGGGCTGCGCCTTCTGGAGATGGGTGTATCCGGGCATCAGATATTCAACCTCAGACTCGGCACGAGCAATAGAGACCTTGATCAGATCGCTCAGGAAGCTATCCAGCTTGCGCAGCTCATCTCGCAGCCAAAGGCGCATATCGGTTGCGATCTGCTCATTGCGGGATCGGCCAGTGTGCAGCTTGCCCCCGATATCCTTACCAATAATCTCCGACAGGCGGCGCTCATTGGCTGTGTGGATATCCTCATCGTTTGCCTTAACGACGAAGGAGTCGGTCCTCCATTCCTCTGCAATCTGCTTGAATCCACGCTCGATCTCGGAGAACTCGTGTGCGGTGAGAATGCCGGACTTGGTATTGGCTCGGGCGAATGCAATAGATCCAGCGATATCCTGCTTCCACAGGATGCGATCGTAGGGCAGGGACTCGTTATATTGAACCATGAGGGGGTCGAGACCCTCTGAGGTAGTCAATGGTTAGTCGGGTGAGATGGGACTAGAAATTTGAGGGTCACCCACCAGTAAATCGACCTCCCCAGAGCATGTTCTCTGCGACAGCCTTGGCACCGCTCATTTTGAATGCGAGGTTGGAAATGAATTGAAGGAAATTGAAAAGCCAATTCGGTTGTTCTTCTTGTCGTTGATGGTATCCAGTCCTCTTCATGCGGTGATGAAATAAAATGATTGAGTCAGTGGGGGAAACTACGCTAAACTGTATTTGGTGTCATTCCCCATAAAAATTTGTCCCTCTAAGGCTCTACCTACTATACTACAACTACTACGAAGCACGGAGTACTACATGAGATATTCAACAACTACTCTAGTAGAACTAACATGACCTAAAATTGGATTATATGTAATTGCATGTGGTATTTTTACTGATTTTTGTTCCAACTGTTGACTTTTCAGAGTGGTTGAACATACTCATTTCGCCTACTCGATAGCTCCGAGATATATACTTATTCGAGCTTCTCACACGATCAAAGTAGTTGGAGTATAGTGGTGACTATGAAAATTATACGCTAAGAACAATGTTGCTCAGGTATTCTTATGCTCTTGGTAAAAATCTACACTATATTATTTTCACTTAATTGACGCGTACTCAGGAATGTCGTTTATTTTGCCCATTTACAAACTAATATCGCGTATACTCCCTTAATCATCCCGAGCCCTGACTCCTGACACCCTCGTCTTATTAACTAGCTAAAATAAATCCCCCAAGACATGTGTAAATTTATTTCCGAATTGACCAAACTGGAAGATATAGCCGAACATCCACCAATGCACTTACGATCACCTGTCATAAAAATGTGGCTGTACCTGAACAGATCCAAATTGGTGCTAATAGCCTAGTCTCGGACTTAATGTAAAAGTTGCCCTGGTGATCCTAGTCAGTTAAAACAATTGCATTATCACTTCTTTATGGCGGGAGAAGGAGAAATTAAGCGTGGAGTCTAGGATTCTAGATCGAAATATCAATGACAAATACTAGACCTGGCTACCTGAGTAGGAATTGGACACATAAACATCCAAATTGGAAGTTGAAGAATCAAGATACTAAATCGCTCCACCGTGACCCAAGGGGCTGGGAGAGGGCGAGATGCCCCGAGGCCCTTGCCGCCGAGGGCGCGGTGATCAGGATGCTCGGGCTCCACTGGGGCTGGCTGTCAGGGGTAAGACTAAGACATTAGGTATTATTGTTCCATGTTGATCTCAACTAAGAGGCTTGAAGGTGGGGATGAATGGGGTCTATGATCTATCACCTGCTGGATACCCGACAGACTGGTTTAGATAAATCATGCTTGTTGTCTGACGATGGTGAGGGTCAGGCTGGAGTGCTCAGTAGAGTTCCGCCTTCAATAGTAGTGGACAGGCATAGTCTAGATCCAGATGGTAAAAGGTGTGGAGGGATAATAAAATCGTCAGGATCGATCAATTGATTAATATAATCAGTCATCGAACGATCGAATATTCCCGATATGACAGCCGGACACGGGAGCAAAGGCGTGACGGGATTGTATTCGTTAGTTTCCCCGGTGAAAAGCCGGACGCTCTCTTGTTTACCCCTGAACGCAGAGATGAGGCGACATTATTATACCGAAATAGATTAAAGTAGTGCGCAGTGGGAAAGTCATTTCGATCATCGGGAGCATCGCGAAGGGCGATCTTCGAGACAAACAATATCACCGAGTAAAACCACGTTGATGATCTCATGGCGGAGAATTCTACCGGTACTACGCTCGTTCTAAAGAAGGATCTAAGAATAAATATGATGATCATGATGACATGAGGTGTCAGTGTAATTCCGTGCAGGCTATACAAGCTATAATTACCGAGAATTTACCCGAACCGTGGCAGCATGGCCGAGTGGTCTAAGGCGATAGACCTGGATCAACACAATTGAAGCTTATCTATTCTCTTCGGAGGCGTTCGCCGCACTGCTGTCGTTTCTTTTTTTTTTCTCTTTTATATTTTCCTATACTCCCTCAAGAGAGAACAACATTAAAGAACAGATTATACCCTCGAATATATATATAGTTCTTTCTTGGCCTCTATATGTCATAAAATGGCCAATACTCTTCTATAGACGATCGACGCGTCGTCTTATCACCGATGAATTCTCTTGTTAGTAAGTACCTGCACGTACTGGCCCAGTTATCAGCCAAGGGCTCGACCGTACCGCCCTGACATTGGATGATCAAAAATGACATACGGAGTACGGACTACGAAGTAGGTAAATTAATAATATTGAAGCTAAGGGACATTTGACGCCTAGCTTGCTGCTAGATCCTCGCTAGTAGCCCTGCCTAGACAGGGGTTACGTCACTAACCGAGAAAGAAAATCCCGAGTCCCTGTTATTTGTTGTTCTTCGGGCTCTCCGAACCCGAGGTGTGGCGGTGCGATGCAATGCAGGTTGTTGATCTTTTTCTTTTTTTTTAAAAGAAAAAAACCTCCATGCGGTTTTTGGGTTATCTTGCAGAATTTTTTTTGGTCTCTTCGCTATGCTTTCCTTTTTCTGTCACTTCCGAGATTTTTTTTTAGTCCGTATGACACATGTCAGACTCTCCACGGCGTTGAATAGCGTAGGGCTCATCGTTTTATGACCCGAGTCCTCGGGAAAAGGGACAGGATGGATAGTAAACTTGGTACTACCGTAGAAGAGGAGGCTTTATATATCTTAATTTTTCCCATTAAAAAATGAAGTAAATCGGATTGATAGGTGGAATAAAACTATGTGGATTCGAAACAAAAGAAAAAGCATGAAGAATGAGCAAAAAAAAAACCTAAAAAAAAGAAATAGACAAATGAAAGTAGGTAGAGTAAATGAACGACACCAATACCATATATCATTAAAATCATGAGTTCATTAAACATACCAAAGCTCTTTCTGGCTCTCCCTCTCTTTGAATCTACCACGGACTCCGTGATCCCACCATCCAGTCCTCCATCGCTAGCCATTCACTCCATCGAGACTCAGCCATGTGAAGCTCTTCTTCTGATGCGTCACGAATAGGCCGTAAAAAGGGGACGTGTTCATCTGGGAGGATGTCATAAGATGCCTTTGTTGCTGCCCATCCGCCGCTTTTAGCTGTAAACAAGTAATTGATTCGCTCTTGCTTGCATATGTATCCAACACCACCCAACCATTCCTCTCCAAAGAAAGCTTCGAGGACTGCCGGGGTGTCTTGTCCTGTCACAATGAGACGCCGAATATATGGCCCCAGTGAGAGATAGGAAGAAGAAGAGGAGCAGGAGGAAGTATTAGTTGGTGAAGCCCGCCCATGATCTACAGTTGCAGAGCGCTCGCCCATGAAGCACATGACAGGATCCGACAGGTGCTGGCATGGAAGCCGGATGTTTATGAAGGCTGCTAGAGTCTGTACCGTGGCCGAATGCTGCCCTTTGTCGAGAAAATGCTTCATACAAGCTAGATAGCGCGGGTGCCATTCACCAAGATCTACTTGGGAGAACTCGGTGCTTGCGGGAGGCCCGTCGGCCATCTCCGAATTAGGATTCACAGTCCGTGTCGCCGGTTGGGCTACAGAGACATGGTGCGCATGTTCACGTCTGCCGGAAACCTGTTCAGTTTCCAGACATATGGACTCTGTTAAAGGGGACTATGGTTTAGAGATAGGTCTTCATAGAGTGGGGGAGGAGACCCATCAGGGAAGGGACGGGAATCCTTACTGGCGGGATGATGAGGCAGTGAAGTGAGAGACGACGGATCGCGCATGTCTATACAGGGAGAGCTTCCCCAGAATTCTCTCTCGAAGCCTTGCACGTTCGGATTCATGACTGTTGTTGGGCATATATATATTTATATATATATCTAAGATCTATAAAAGTAGTATGCAGGTGTGGGAGAGCAGCAAGATACTTTGAAGTAGAGAGGGGGATAGAGAATAGAAGGCAATGGAAACGAGTTGTTTCAAGATATAATATTAAATAGAGAATTTATGTTTCTGAATACGGGTTATGAGGAGAGAAGGGAGGGAATGTCCTCCTCCTTATACCCGGAGAAAGCAGACTCCCCCATCCCTCCTCGCAGGGGGACGAGCGCGGCCATCCCGAACTCCAGTCGGTGTCCTGCCAAAAAGGAAAAGGAAGAAAACCCAAGAACCGGATAATCGATGGTTTGGCGCCGTTCTAGTAAGCTATATGCCGGCTCCGCTACTGCATGGTGGAGATCGCGAAACGAGACTATTGCAGGTCTTGGATCTGAGGCTATCCCTCATTATTATGTGCTAGCTATTGAGAAAATGGGTCAAGCCACAGGGTTCCAGCCACAGAGAGTATACTTGCGGCGGTGCGAGGATACGTGGCACAGTTCGGGGCTAGCAGTTCCGAGGGTGGCTGTGCTGCGTGGGTTGGCTGGTGTAGGCGTGTAAGGCTGCCTGAGGCGCTAGGGAGATGATCACCCCGCGCTATCAGGTCTTGCTGGTTTGGGTGATGGTCTGCGAACCGATCTGAGCACTATTTGCTCTAGTCTCTTAGTCTCACAGCTCTCCCTTCAAGTCCAGAGTAGTCCCAGGAACCTGGACAACCCCCCGTCTTTCGATCGGACTGAGGCGAAAGATTTGGAAGAGGGGGAGTTAGCAACCCCTTAGCGACTACTAGTGAGGCACTTTCCTGGTTTTAGTTTGGTCGAGTATGGCTTGACGTTATCATTTTCCACGCCCTCCCCTGAACAAATCCTTGTAACTGGGAGAGGGAGCCATTACTGGACCTCATGGGTAGACAAGAATAATCGAAAATATCCCTGGCTAGCCACGGAAGTAGACGAGGGGGCACCGACCAACGACCTTCCGAGGTAACCGGTGCCGAGAGAAGTCAATAGTCAACTAGCTAATTTCACAGCAGAATGTGACAGCTCTCCTTGTCTATGCTTGTGGTCACGGACTGCCTGGAATCCTCAGGAAAATCATGACACATACCCACACCGTTATCCACACACCATGTCGGCCTGTCTCAGATTGGAAAGACACTGCAAGTCGAGCTGCTTTTGAGGTGACACAGGAAAAGAGGGGAAACATTGCGTGCCCCGTTCTTCATTATCATCGTCAATCTCCAAAACGTGGAAGGGACCAACGCGTCCTAGCGACGCAAGGGATGGCCATAGTAGCAAACAGCGAACAGGCAGACCCCCTCTCGGACACCCCGCCTGCCAGGCAAGCAGACAAGACGAGCAGTCGTGGCGATTGGTGAATTTGGTGCCGATCGGAGTCGAGCACCCTTGTCTAGATTTGCATCCCCAAGTCTGCCAGTTATGGAGTGAGCGCCACTAGAGCATCAGTTTGGTGTCTATCTTGGTAGCGTGTGGCTGCAACTTGCATGACCAGTCGCGACTCGCGACTCGCGAGCTAAAAATCCTACGCTTGACATTATTAGCTGATTTCGGGCTGGAACTTGGAGATTAAACATTGGTGTGCCTGGATGACGGGGTGGACCGAGCCCAGCCGAGTCGCTACTGGTCATAATCTCCATAGTCCATACTTTAACACTACCGAACTAGTCATGCTTAGCGACGATACCACCCCGGAGGTTAATAGTTAGCTCCAAGACTTGCTTTCGCTAATTTGTCGCCTCCTCCCATCCCCTGTTCAGTAACTTGATTCACTCGAATGTCTTGCTTAAAATGAGCTAGCCTCATGATCGAGTGAGATCATGGCCGACGCCAAATTCAAATCACGATGGTCTCCATCCAGCTACCCTCCAATCAAGGTCCCCTAGATGACGCTAAAATGATTAAAAAATTATTCAGATAAAAAGCAAAAAGCGGGTGCCGATCAAGGGTCTCCATGCCATGCGATGGCCATCTCCACCCTTGTCAGGACAGGGCACAGCCAGCTACGGCTGACCTCCACCATTCCACGATTCTCAGCCCACGATATAAAACCGTCTAGGTTTCTCTTTCAAGATGATTGTCAGCATTGTTCATAGTTTTTAAAGTCTCTTTCCCACAGAAAGTGTCCTTCATTTATTACTAGACCTCGCTCTCTAACAAATCTCTTTGGATTTCGATCATTCTACTTTCGCAAATATGAGCTACAAGTCTAATTACGAGCCATACGTGAGTATACGCCTTGAGTTCTCGATTTGAGAGAAGTTGGGGTGGTATCTAACAAGTTCATTTTGTAGACAAGTCAAAGTCTAGATATGAACAGACTTCGACCATCAGAAGAACTCCTCTATCCCTTAGGAGGCCTCTACCCACACGTCGTCGCTCTCCAACTACAAGCCGATGAGAATCCATGGTCACGAGCAAGAAACTTTTCCGGATATCAAGATACTGGATACTGGGCAGAAGTATCATCTCCACGAACACTACCGGAACATTACTCAAAACCCACTCCACGCAGGTACAGCGGTAAGCCTCCCTTGAATTCCCCCCTCCTGCTGTCGTTGACAGTTTTGGTCTTCTCTTCCCTCTACCTCTTCTGTTCGTCAAATATTACCTGTCATATGCTAACGCTGATGCAACGTAGACTCCACAGCGTCAAGATTTGTTTCTAGAATCCGCCGACTGCTCAGTCGAGATGATATGCGAAGGCGTCAACGACTTGACTGAGCCATTTTTTTTTACTTCCTCTGCGGTATAATCTGTAATGGCCGCAGCTTCCCCCCCAAAACCTCTTACATCACGATGAATTATGCTTCAGCCACCACACGGGAATAATACCCTCGTCTATCCATGGTCCTTTTCATTTGTCATTTCTCACAAGTATGCCGGGCCTCGTTCCTTGAGATAATTTTCTCTATTTGCCTCACCATTTTCTATTCTTTTTGTGTTATTTTTTTAATTTGTCTCACATTTCTTACATTTTGGGATTAGCAAGGAGTTCTTCGGGCATCGAAGCAAGGGCGAAACACACGGGCATTTTTCACTCTCGGGGTCACTTGATATACTATTCTCTGTTCATATAGCATTAAACTAGACGTCAGCATTGAAGAACAATACAATTGTCATGGATATAAAAACTTCGCTCCTCCTTTATCATGTCCGAGTCGTCCTCCCCTACTAAGTAGATATGGTATCTAGATACCCAGAGTACAACCAAGTAGGAAACAAAAATAGTAGTAGAACCATGACAAGCAGAAACCCCTATCCAACAACCTCCATGATACCTACAGTAGGTACCTAGATACCATCCTGACATCCAAACCCAAAAAACAACTTCCCAAAAAGGAACAAATCACACCACCACGAGATCAACACACACGCCCCCCCCCGAAGGCCCGAACCTACTCTCCTCGCACATTCCCTTTCTCAACCTAACCCAATCTAATCTACCCGAGAGGAACCCAAGGTTCTCAGAAGTCAGGGAGTGCGAAGGTAGTGACTACCTTTAGGTAGACTCGCATATGATATCGCAAGAACCCCTCCTAAAAGAGTAAGAATATTTCGAATGTTACATCTACAAGAGGAGGCGTGGATGATGATTATTGAGGGAAATCCTTCTTAGGTGTGATGCCTGCGTAGAAGAATTTCTACTCAGTAGTACAATTCTTTTTTTTATTAGTTACTGATTTCACCTGTCATAGAGTAATAAGAAAAAAAAAATAGAAAAAAGAAAAAAAGAAAAAAGAAAAATAGAAATATAGAAATATATTTATTATTGACGCCGGAAAAAAAAAGAAAAGAAAAGAAAAGCAAAGCAAAGCTAAGTTGAATTTAAGGCAAAAACCGTTTTATGCCTGGTACTTCTCTGCCTACCTAGCTACCTACGTAATGTATATTGCCCCAAAAGGGTCGAAATAGAACCAGTCTAATCGACAGCTCAACATTTAACTGGCAGACATACATACATTAGCAGGGACAAGTAAGTAGCCAGGGACCCGCAAAATTCCATGTCATATCATATCATATCATCCCTGCAGGATTTTCAATGCGGTCCTGCGTTTAAAACCAAACCTCAAAAAAAAAAAAAAAAAACTCCGTAGTCGATAGTTAGTGGAGGTCGAGCATGCTCTTCTCTTGAAATCGGAGTATTATACTACGTCTACGTACCGTATACGCCGACAGGATGCCCGTGTGTGGGTAGGATGTATGGAGACTGTTATGGCTGGGTGTAGGTATTGGCTAGGTACCTGGTGGAAGTATCTCAATGAGGACTCGGCTGCATTTGGGACAATCTGAGAGAAAGACGGAGGCATTGAATACTAGGTATTAATTGGGTGAGTCACTGAAGTGCTGTGCTTTATGTGATAGTCATGATTGGTTGGTGTCTGCTTTGGTTGGCATTTGGTGAAGGGGTTGGTATGTAGGACTTGCCCCCCCACCCCCCCTCCCCCCGGGTGAAAAGATCGAGAGGAGTTCGTGCACTGGACTCGGTGTGTATCTGACCATGTTTCGTGGGGTGGCTGAGACATTACTCGGGTCGGCTTGACATATGTCACATGGAAGGGAATTCGATATTTGTCATGCTGCCAGGAGTGAGAAGGAGATACTGCAGGCAGGGGCAGGTGTGAGATATCAGATCAAGAAACAGGGCATGCGTGCTGGTCTATCCACTTCGTGCTGCGTTCCTGTTTCTCATGGCGGCCCTGAACTGTGCATGAGAGTTCTCTACTTGAAATGAACATGATGGGATGGGATCTACAAGGGGCAATCAGGTGAGCAGGGTCATAGCAAGCAAGCTGTTTTAGCTATCGTGTTTCTCCGTTATCTGGTACATGAGCAGCAATGAGTAATAATGTAAAGCCTGAGGACTCCGAACTAAACGCATAAAGTGGAATATTTTTCGCCTTAAGAGTACCCCGGATTCCAAATCAGTCCCTGTGCTTGCGATACTGGACAATCTTTATGTGCAAGCAGTAAAGTTTTCAGATTAACGATTTCTTCGCGCAATTGTGTGACTGTGGTTGTGAGCGCGTCGTTCTCGGATGTAAACAGTTCGACTTTAGCCTGGAGGTTGGCAAGCCACTGCTTCTTTCGTTGTCGACATTTGAGTGCCGCAACACTGTAAAAAACATATTAATCCCTTATCCGTCGAATTAACTGGGGCGCGTCAGTAACTTACCGGTTCCGTTCAAGGAAATTCTTTCTCTTTTCTTCATCAGTCATCTTCTTCGTGTCGCCCTGCGATTTCTTCTTCATATCTTCCTCTGAGTCATCAGCTTCAGAAGGTGAAGTGCTGGCTTGCCCATTGTTGAGCTTTGCCTTTTTATTCGATCCCTGCAATGGTTCATCTGCCTTGCGCCTACCATTTGCCGTATTTGTGACTTTCACAGCAGCGCCCTTCTTGCCCTTCCCTTTAGCAGCAGGCTTAGCTTGTTCATTCTGGAGATCGGAGGAATCGCCACTAGCTTCCCTTCCGTTATTTATGCCGTTTACATTATGTGAATGCCGTCTGTTCGGCTCCCTTGACGTGTTATTGGTTTGAATACTTTGTGGCGGAATTACAGGCTGGTTAGATACGGCGAACTGGTTAGTCGGCTGCCCACCCTTGGCCAACATAAATAGCCCGTTGGCAGCATCTGCAGCATCGTGGTGCCCGAAGGGGTCGACGGTAGTGGGTTGGTTGGTCTTCATGTCGATATTGGGATTTTGGGGTATTTGTTCAGGTTCAGTGGTTGGGTTAGAAGTAGGGGGCCCTCCGCCGTTCTTTTTTGCGGCGTTCAAGGCAGTGCGGTGGAATTCGATGGTTGAGGGGGTTGCGCCTCCACTCTGCAATTGCTGGAGAAGAGCCTGTGAGTTTGGACTCGGCGCTGGGAACATAGAACCACCGCCACCTGGCGTTAATCCCGTGCGAAGCGAGGACTCGTTCGGAGTGGGGAATCCTCTGCCGATACTGTCAAAATAATCACTTGACCCGGTTGGGCCTGCAAGCATAGCCGGACTTAGTGGCCCGGAGCGCAGCGAGTTGGACCAGTTATACCCGCCGCTAGCTGAGTTGCTTCCTGGCAAGGCAGGAGATGTGAGGGACGCGACAGGAGGAAGGATCGATTTGCCTGGGGTCTCGCCAGACGACGCGCCACCACCAAACGACTGTTCAAATGGATTTGGTTCTAGAGAGAAAGGATTATGAACCGAGTTGAAGTAGTCCGGAGTATCGGTAGCGCTGGTGATGGAGGGTCGAGGAGGTGGCGCTAACGATGTTTGGGGATCGATCTCTGATTTTTGGTCTTTGGAATCTGAAGATGAAGTTTGTGAGTCTGTGACGCGCCCAAAAACGAAAAAAAAAGATTTGAGGTCAACGGCTGAAAGAACGCGACAGCAATTAAACAGAGTATGGGTATCAACAAGTGTGTGTGAAGGAGTTGAACATCATGCGCTACTGTTGATATGAATCAACGCGATAAACATTGCGAATTGATGCCCGGTGAGGTCATTTTGACATGTTGAGGAAGGATCAATCTGGGGAAAGGAAACGCGGCAGATGGAATCAAAGGCTGGGGGAAAAGCAAAATCTCGTGGGCACCACGGACGCGAGAAGGAGCGGAGTTTTACTGGCAGAGATGAGAGACGAACCTTCAATCTTTAGGCTGTTCTTTTTTGTGTCCATTGGTGATGAATTACGCGTATCACGAGTATTAGGTAGGCTGGTTGTGACTGTCGAGAGGACAGCCGCAGACATCGTCGCTTTCCAAAAAAGCGAACAATATATTAGTCGAACAAGGGGGCTGCAGGTGAGCCAGGGGATGGGAAAATAAAAATGATAAAATCGTGAAAAGGTTGAGGTGAGAAAAAAATATGAAGGGATTAGGAAGAGACGAGAAGCGATTGGAGGAAGTGGCAAAAAGACAGAGAAGGAGGAAAAAAATTAACAGATAGCCAATACAAGAGATAGAGAAGATTTCAAAAAGCCCGTCAGATCTTTTCGATCGCAAAGGAGGTTTTGCTTGAAGGTTCTTTTGTTGTTCTGCGTGTGCAGCAAATATCCGGAAGGGAGGAGATGAAGATGTAGGAAAAGTGACGTAGTTTGTGCTTAACAAGGCTGATTTAAGGGGACAGCAGAGGGTGGTGTTCATGCATTATTGAATTGTACAGTCGGTCGTAGTCGTACCCCAGAGTCGCTTGCGAGGGTGGAAGGGGAAAGAGGAAATAAAAAAAAGTTGTGACGTAGTCGGGTCGAGCAGGGAGGAATTTAGGGGGAAGAAGAGGGGAGGCGGTCGAGGGTGGTGAGCTAAGCAGCCTCAGGACCTCGACCCATGCAACCCTGGATGCGTACAAAAACCCACGGGTACCAGCCGGATTGTAACCTGTGGTCCCAGAATTTTTTTGGGAAAAAAAAAGAGAAATACTATTCTTGTCTATCTTTTTTCCCCCAGGTGATATCCAGACTGGTTCACTTATATCGTTCTTCCCTTCCGTTGTGATCTTCCCAATTCCCAACACAAGAATATTTCTTGGAGGAGGGAACCGAAAATATCGAATTTTATTATTATTAACCCAGAACTGCTTAATTATGCAGGCGAATAACGGAGAGTATTTCGCAAGAAGAAACTTGGAGATAGGTGGGTTCGGCAAGACGTTTGGCCAATGTGAATGACGCAAGTCCGAAAACTGTTGGATAAGGGCGGAGACAACTTATACCTAGTAATCAATCAGCAAGTCAAAACCGATGGAGCGATCACAACAGCTTTGAGAGTGCTGGTTTTTCAACAATCTAGGGATATAATTGGAAAAAAAAAAGATTTACACTACACATTTTACAAGGAGACTCATGTTGCTTAGCAGCGCCCAAAAATCCATACATACATCTGGGACAAGAAAAGACTTGGCCAGATTCAGATGGGCGAAGGGTGGGAAGAGGTGGGTGAAAACAATGAGATCACGGTGACGACGACAGGAATTTTCTTAGGGTGTCGGACCAGCCGGGTGGCCACTCGCGAAGGCTGGAGACCCACCATTACCCAGCCACTCAGGGCCTTGAGTTTGGGCCCCGCTCAAAAGAAACTCCTGGGACGACTCACGTCGAGTGCTTGGAATCTGCCATCGAAGGCATCCCAGCAAATCAGAGAAATCAGAGATGCAGAGCGGTTGAAAATGGTGGGCGGTGAGAATGTCGACCTTGTCTTGGTGGCCACTGAAACTCGTCCGCCATGCTCAGGGGCGTTTTTTCCAGGGCATCGAACCATCTCCCAGGCTGGTGATTGGCTCGCAGACGATGACGCAATGTCCCAGGATGGGTGACTGTCCCGTGGGTGCACATCACGTGAGCGGCCGTTTCTCGGTCTTGGAAGCAACTGGTTCAACTGGGTTGCCACTTGGATTCTGGAACTCGGCGGTGCCTTGCTACCATACGATTATTAATGCCAACTCTACAATACTACCGTACCTAGATAACTGGCCAGAGAACTCTATGGAGGATGTCTCCTTACCCTCTGGACAAAGTTTCGAGAGTCACATTAAAAATCTGGGTTTGAACCTGAGCCAAATCCGGATTTGGGAGCCTGCCATACAGACGAGAGGGGAGATCAATACTTAAAAGAGAAAAGAAAATACCACAAAGCCTACTTTGAAGCGATTTAGGAGGGGGCGATTTTGGGAATCCTGTCAAGTTGTCAACGCCATTTTAGCGTCTATGGAAAACCTCAAGGCTCCAGACTCCAGTTCCGTGATTTGTCGCGTGCTCATGTTTAGTATAAATTAAGATCTGTTGATGAAGAGTAAGCAGCTATTATTGTTGGTGTTTTGAGTTTTTGTTGTAATACTTAGTTGCGAGGTAGAAAGAAGAATTCTTGGCCATCTGACGTGAGCCATTCCTGGGCCCTGGCATAGGCATCTTTGAGATGGTATGTCCAAGCTCCTGCTCAATATAAAGTTTTTGATGGGTCTGTCGAGCTAAACTAGATCTGAACACAATGTAGAATATATCATACAAAATTAATTAGTTGAAAGACTCTCGGATATTCTTTCTCCCTTGCCTCTCTTATTATACAGTTAAGAATATGGATGTGCTCCGATGTTCTTTGTTTTAAAGCTGTGTTGCGAGGCTCAACTATATCCAGATCTATAAATACGTCATTGCATCTGGGCGATAAGATCTCTTTATCAATAATGATATTATGAGCCGCGATAGGTCGAGTAGTTCCAAGGCCCGAGCAGAACAGGGACGTGATAATGTCTCCACCCCTCTTCACCCTCACGACCACGGCCCTTAACAGTGAACTTCACTTCCACCTCTGGCCAGAAACTCTCAACTCCTTGTGCCTCATACCAGGGTCCAACCTCGAACCGGACGGCCCAGTTTGTCTTGTTCTCTGCTGTAGGGAGACTCGCGAGGATTGTAGGAACAGTGGTCGATGTTGTGGATAGGGGGGTCCAGCTTTTCACGCGTCCATCGGCATCTGTGGTTGCGCTGAAAGTGATCGGGGACTGGCTGGTCGAGGGACTGGAGAGCAGTACCAACGTCACTGGGAGGTTTGCGGCGGGGGTGCCCGTGAGGGTATTCAGGACGTGACAGGTAATCGGATCGCGCGACATTGGGGCTGGATTATTTGTGGACGTTGAACGAAGGTGGTTTTCGTAGAGGTGAAGACGGTCTGTGGCTTTACCCAGTTGTTCGTTCGAGGGGTGACTTCTGGGTGCTGCAAGGCCCATTAAGAAGGAAGAAAGAGATCACCAACAGACGGAGGAGAGAAAGGTTACAAGACGGGGGATTGAGAAAGAAATTGAAAATGTTTTCAAGGTTTACGTAGGGGCTTTTTCTGCGTTTTCTATCTCCGCTTGCTGCGTCGGAGAGCACCGATAACTACAGGATAAAACCCGGAGCACACCTCCAGTGGAGCAGGGTCCCGATAATGCTGAACTAATTCGAAGATGGAATATTGATTGGATTGATGTACCCGAATTATGTCAATTTAACTGAGAATTATCGCAGGAGGGCGAGTTTTGCTTGTTTTGTCTATCTTCTGTCAACTGTAGGTCGGATTTAGCTTCTGGAACCCTCGTCACAGAAAAGTAAGCAATTTATTGGTGGGGGATCTGACCCTGGCGGCCTCAGGCAGGAAAATAGACTCTCTGCACGTGCCACTTTCGTAACGGCTAAGTCGTCCTCTGCCCCCTCCACACACAAGCAGAAGGCCAGACTGGCGATAGCATTTGATTGTATGTTCACCCCTTCCATATCACTATCCCGATTCTGACACGTAAGCTGGATCGATCTAGCGTCAATCGAACAAGTGGGCGACTCAAGAAGTGCTAACTGATTCTGCCAGTTTCCCGAAGCTTCGGCCATCGCATCCTGAACTTTTGTCCTTTGCGGGGAAAACCAGTACGTGGAAATTTCACCCTTTCACCCTCATTGGTGTCTACCACCGGAAGACATCATCTCACTCGACTGAATACACGCAGACGTCGTAACGAAACCCCGCTAGTTTCTATAACCTTCCACAATGTCTTCTGCTGTCGTGCAAGCTGATGATCTGATGGAGCCTACGCTCCAGTCGATCCTCAGCCAGAACACCCTGCGCTGGATCTTTGTTGGTGGAAAGGGTGGGGTTGGAAAGACGACTACCTCATGCTCTCTCGCAATTCAGCTTGCAAAAGTACGCAGATCGGTTTTGCTTATCTCGACCGACCCCGCACACAACTTGAGCGATGCGTTCGGGCAGAAATTCGGCAAGGAGGCTCGGTTGGTTGATGGATATTCAAATCTAAGCGCAATGGAAATCGACCCGAATGGGAGTATTCAGGATCTCTTAGCTAGCGGGGAAGGTCAGGGCGATGATCCCATGGGTGGACTTGGTGTGGGCAACATGATGCAAGATCTGGCTTTCAGCGTACGTACTTCCAACACAAAGGGACAAGAGTTTTGTTAAGCCCTATAGCCAGCTCGGTGGTCTGATGGCGCTGACTTTTTTTTCTCCTTTAGATCCCCGGTGTGGACGAGGCAATGTCGTTTGCTGAGGTCCTGAAGCAAGTCAAGTCTCTCTCCTATGAGGTTATTGTCTTCGACACTGCACCCACTGGACACACTCTCCGATTCCTCCAATTCCCCACAGTCCTTGAGAAGGCTCTTGCGAAGCTCTCACAGCTATCGTCTCAGTTCGGACCGATGCTCAATTCGATCCTCGGAGCCCGTGGTGGTCTCCCAGGTGGTCAGAATATTGAAGAGCTTCTGCAAAAGATGGAATCCCTAAGAGAAACGATCAGTGAAGTCAACTCTCAGTTCAAGGATCCCGATATGACCACTTTTGTTTGTGTCTGCATCGCAGAGTTCTTGTCTCTGTATGAGACGGAGCGTATGATCCAAGAATTGACAAGCTACAGCATCGATACACATGCGATTGTCGTCAACCAGCTTCTGTTCCCAAAGCAAGGCAGCCAATGCGAGCAATGTAATGCGCGGAGGAAGATGCAGAAGAAGTACCTCGAGCAAATCGAGGAGCTCTATGAAGATTTTAACGTCGTCAGAATGCCGTTACTGGTTGAGGAAGTTCGAGGAAAGGAGAAACTTGAAAAGTAAGCTTCGATCTTCAGCTAACTGCCTACGTCTTGGCTGCTAACCGTTTGCAACAGATTCAGCGACATGCTTGTGCATCCATATGTTCCCCCGCAGTAAATGTGTGGCACTACAGAATAGGTCTAGTATGAGACTTTCGGGCTTGTCTTCTAATATTACTATTTGGGATGAATTATGAGAAAGAAATAGACAATAATATACGCAGCATTTTTGGTGCTTCATGTGGTCGTGTCGAAGTTTGCTCCGGGAAGGTTTCCCCCTTCACCTCGATTATCACATCCCAGAGCCTATCACCACACCCTATGCTCCCTCACTTAATGGCTCCTTATACTTTTTTCTTCTTCTTGCCTTGTCCTATTCTTTTTTTTTTTTTTTCTTTCTTCGTTCTTGCCCTGGACCTTGATTTTTCTCCCTTCTTTCCTATTTCTCCTAGTTTTTTTTGTACATTCACTGGCTGCTTCCTAATTTGCCACTCTGCCTTATTCCCGGCCTTGCTGAGGCTTGACTAGTATCTATAACCTCCATGCGATCGGCGCTCTGTCGAATTTTCTCCTAATTTCTCCTCATCATGGTCTTGAAAAGCTCTCTCTGATACCAGGCTGATAGGCTGGAGTCGCCCGCCCAGCTGTGAACATGTGTGGCATCTCGCACATCCTGTCTCTCCAACCACCCCCCACCCTCTATCGGCATCAGCGAAGCCGTCTATTCACCACAGCCCGGATCTCGAGGAGCTTGTGTTAGTCGCTCGAGGGATCCTACCCGTGGGGTTACATCTGACGCTGGTAAGCACCCATCCTCTCATTATTTACAGAAGACAGGCTTACATCGTCTATAACGCCTGCAAAAGACAAAGAACATGCGAACAATGAGAAAAATGGGAAAGTGGATACCTACTCCAGCCACGTACGTTTTCAATGGTCAACATCCGTCCGAAGGATTCTGTCATTCTCGCAAGCCGCGAGTTGCTGTCAGTCTTCATCGACTCGACCTTGGACACGACATTAATGGATGGTTCGTACCCAAACCACAAACGTATCGATTTGCTTTTGGATAGCTTCTCCTCGCGGCAAATCGTATGCCTGTCCATAAGCACAGGAGCAAGGCACAGTGGTCTAGACCCGTATCATCTCAGAAAAGCTTTTCGAGCGATGATTGTGGGCATTGATAATCTCCGAGCATGATAGCGAGCTCAATTAGCTTTCCCCACTCCTGGAATATAGGCCTTGTTATTTGATAGCCAATGTGGAGATAAACCAACGAGCGACGCAAGCATCCCAAACGATCTTCTACTTCGACGAGTCTCATGCCTGGGAATACATACACTACTCCCTCCCCCCACAGTCATTGGGTACCAGGCTGGAATTTGGAAGTTCATGCAGCAGCAGGGACTACAAACAGACAGCAAGGCAGCAACAGCTCCCCCAGCCAAACCTGCACAGAAGCTCCGCCATTATTGACTGTACTATTCAATTTATTAATTGTCATTATCATTACTCCATACTATTCACTTTTTATTTTCTGATCTCGAGAGAAAGAATGGGTCCGACTCAATACGAAGCAGTGCAGAACCAAATTGGGCGGAATGAATACTCTCTGTGGGTTTGTTATTAAATCAAAGTGCAGGGAACAGCAAGCCAAGCCTTCTTCCCGAATGGGACGCATGCATAAGGCGGTTAAATTTGGGTTTTTGATTGTCTTTCTATTTCCATCTTGTTCACGTCGCATCAGATCAGATCACTCGAAGCTGAGCTCTCCGCGACACCGGAAATGAAATACGGAGATTGAGCCACCAGAAAAAGAAATGTTGCCTACCCCTCCCTCCTCCGAGGAACGGCTAGCTAGCCCCTATGCTGCCTAGCGATGATTGGCCTTTGTCGCAAAACTAGGTTGGCTGGACTCAACGTGGTTTTTCTACCCAGATCTGCAGAGAACAGTTTTATACTATCCCCCAGTTCCATGCAGGTGTCATTCCAGCTTCGTTGGAGACATCTGGCCTCGGAAGTTGGGGCCCAAGAAATTATCACCGCATAAGAAAAGGAGGGGAAATGCAGAAAATTTAAACGAGTGCGAGAGAAGTGGCAGACTCAGGATGAGAAAAATATGCCAGATGAACCCTCGAGAGGCCGTTCTTGGAGCCACGGCATCATACATAACATGGCAGGCCCATTCTGTGCAGGAGACAGGTTCACCGCAGAATGAGCCAAGAAGGAAAAGAACAGTGACGAAACTTCCGGGCGCAGCAATAATAATAATACCAAAGGCTTTTTTGACTGGCGTTGGCGTCGATTTGTGGGAAGGGGGCTAGTTTCTCTGGTGGTTCAAGCCTCACTTTTTGTTTTTCAACCGGCGCAAAGGGGTTGGATGAAAGAGTGAGGCGGTTTGGCCGGGATCCGACATGAACAGCAGACCAAAATCCGCCCTCCCAGCGATGATTATTTTCCCCTGTCTGCCGCATGATTTATCGCTTGTTGCCTAGGCGCGACCCTATCTGGAACATTGACCGATTGATTATATTGTCCCCCACTGTCGAGTGAGCGAAGCAGATCGGCGAGGGATCGCGACTCGACTACTGCTGGGCATCTCCGAGCTTTAAAGGGTATCTCCACGTAAATATCGCTGATCGTTTTCATTCTTCATTGCTTTGACTAATAATCCCTTGCGTGGAAAGGATTATGTGAAGTATTTATACCTCTATAAAAGTCTCCTGGGCCACAGATTGCTTACGGCGTCCATCATATACAATTGAACCACAATTGAACCACCACCACACCAACAAGCACAATACCACAAGTAACTTGTTCGCACGGAGGACGCTTCAATAGTACATAGCTACATATCTCCACTAGGTCTCTCTTATATACGAAAATGTCTCAAATACAACAGTACTGGCTGCCTGGATATGGGCTTTCGCGGCATATTGTTTTGAGCCAGATACAATTCTTCCTTGGACCATCAGCATCCGTGAGGCCATACACTTACCAGGTAACTCTCGCACAGTCAAAGATGTTATAGCACAATCGCATAGATGGACAATCACCCTAACCAATCTGTTTTCTGATTCAAAAAGGGGCGCGAGGGCTATTTAATTATTGGTGTACCTCTCACACGGGTCTCTGCTCCCTCTGCTTCACCTCTCTCGTGCCGTCAATCAGGTTGCTAACTTTCCAACAACAGCAACAAATCGATGACCTCGCCATAATGTCGCGAGAGTATGAACGACAAGAGTCACTTCGTATGGCAGCCGATGTTGCCGACAGCTCCCACTCGCAATCAGAACCTTATATCAATGAAATTGTTCCAGTCCGCCTTTCCTCTGGACCCCGAAGACGTCCTGGAGAGTACGACTCTCGACGGACTCGATAGACTCAAAGAATTGAATTGAATACACAATAACTCTTAATACATCCTGTTTTGTGTTCCTCCTGGGTTCTGGCCACCACGATATTTTTGCTTAGCGTGTCTTTCTTTTCTCTTCTTCCTGTCTCTGAAGATTCTTTGCCTCTTTCTATTCTTTTTACCTCCTTCCAGCCATTTTCAACCCACCAAGATTCCTCTGGAAAGCGTCCCCGAAACTTGATACCCTTGATATACGTGGCCGTGCTTCTGAAGACCAATTCCTGACGCTGTGAAAGAGAGCAAGGAGTGATCGGCCACCAGGGACTGCGCCGACCTCACCGCAGACCTGTATATGCCTTAGAACTCCTTCCCCAGGAATTGGAATTTTGAATCCCTGATTAATAGTGTTGCCTTGTTCACTAACATTTAGATTTCTATTTTCTTCTTTTTCTCTATTTCCCTTTTCTTTGCATCTATGTCCTTTTTTTATTCTTTTTTTTCTCCTTTCACTGATTAGCTCGCGAAGATATCCATAGATTTCCTGTTTACCTTTTGTGAAAGAAACATTTCGGGTTGAGTGTTGCATAAATTTACTTCATATGAAATCGGATACGGATTTTTTGTTCTAAAACTGAAGAATCAGGTATGCTTGACTGGACATCCAGGCCAGAGAGCACTAAACAACTGAAGATTAGAGGTAGGTAGATGGGAAAAGAATAGTTGAGACGATTCCATAGCCAGGATAGATAGCCGAATACCTAAAAATGATATTTGTTTTCTTTTTTGGGATCATCTCTATCTATAGTAGATCATTCGTAACAGCATCGAGGTTCAATACATGGAAAACGATTTTGAGAAGGTCGTAACAAAAAAAAAAAAGTCCGAGAAGGAGGGATTCAAGCCCTCCTCACCACATTCGAAGCAATCAAGAAACATAGAAGAGGAAAGGAGAAAGGAAAGAGAACAGAAAAAAGGAAGATGCTAGCCTTGCTCTCTCCCGATCTTTCTCTTGGCTTTTTTTTCTTCTTGTTCTGTATTACACCCTCGCTTCGGTTCCCTTCCCACTAAATTTCGAGGGGGGAAAGGAGAAAAGAAAAAGAAAAAAAAGAGAAATGAAATGAAATAGGATAAAATAAAATAGAATACGGACCACCTGAACGCCGGCCTGATGCCACTCTTGCTGGGTCCCATTGCTCTCAAGAAGACATCCCATCCCCATACTGACCGCGAGGTGGGGGTAATACTACCAACATGAACAGAACCAACAGGAGAAACTGGGTAAATAAAAGAGTTATGTGGAGGGGGATGGTAAAAAAAAAAGAGGACGTTATTTTGGGGGTGTTGAGTTTGTTGTGATAATTTTGGGTCTTTTCTTCTTTTTGTTTTAGGTTTATTTTGCGACGGCCGCACTGTTAGGGAAAGGAGTTAGATATCTAGGAGTTTTGTATATAGGATAGGATAGGGGGACGTACCTCAGGACTTGTGTCCGGAAGAAAGCACCCTTTGTCTTCTCGATGACTTGTTGGTACACGGACTGAGGCGGGTGGTTCATGATCACGGTGCCCTCCTTGTAGTCGATCTTGGCATCGACGCGAGTATCGCGGATCAGGTTGACGATCCACTTCTCACCGTCATCCTGGTTGAGGCCGAGACGGGTGGACAGGTCCCTTGGACATGGTTAGCATTGGAATTCGAAAATAAAAAAACGAGGAAAAAAGGTCTTGTTTCAGGTACGTACTTGATGTCAATCCGTTGGTGGATCTTGCAGTAGCTCTCAGAGATCAGGTGTCGGGCAGCCTCGACAAAAGCATCGGCGGCGGAAACGAGGAAGAAGTCGCTTCGCAGCACATCCTCGGCCTCTCCTAGCTTCTTCTGGGCCTCCTCGAAATCGAAATCAACGTAGAGCGCCTTCACGAAATCGGTGATGGGGTCGGAGTATTCGTAGCCCTCCTGGCGGACGACGCGGATCAGATCCTTCAGCTGCTTCTGGTAGAGACTGCTGTTCTTGTGTGCACGGTTGCGGTTGGT
Source organism: Aspergillus panamensis (assembly GCA_027569225.1). Lineage (NCBI taxonomy): Eukaryota > Fungi > Ascomycota > Eurotiomycetes > Eurotiales > Aspergillaceae > Aspergillus > Aspergillus panamensis. The sequence continues at coordinate 522,281 of JAPDER010000006.1, forward strand.
GATAACGGCGGCAGCGAGGTATCGCAGGACCCAGGGGCAGCTGGTCTGGATGGTGTTGATGTAGGCGGGGGAGAAGAAGAGGTCGGTGAGGACGTCGCGGGCGGGATCATGGTTGAAGAAGGGGAAGAGAGACCAATGGATCAGCCAGGAGCGGTTCTGCAGCTGGCCCAGCGGGTTGTTGAATAGACGGGTTTCAATCGAATCCTTGACCTTCTGGACCTCCTCCATGGCGGCGTCCCAGCTGGTGGTGAGGATCTCCGACGCCAACTTACCCCATGTGGCCGAGGCAACCTTGTCGTTATCGGTGGAGAGAACACGGAACTGATAGAGCAGCTCCGCAGCATTACCGTAGCTACCGCAGCTGTACTGGAAGCGGCCATAGTCGTACAGGCTGTTGACCATCTCGACGGTGACGCCGTGTTGTTCCTCGAGGAATTTCAAGTTGGCAACCTTATCGCTTCGCAGGTTGGCGACGACGCTCTCATCTTGCAGCAGTTCGGTGATCTTGGCGCTCTCCTCCTCAAAATGTTGCAGTTTGGCGAGAACCTCCTCCCTCTTCTTCACAAAATCGTTGGGGATGGTGTCGGAGTTGTTGATTTCCTTCCACAGATTGGCCACATAGTCGGTCATGTTGGTGTGCTTGAGCAGCTCGTATTTCGCACAGACAACCTCCGAGTCATCATCCTGGCCGGAGCTAAATTCGAGCAGAGGGAATACCAGATGGCGGTCGAGGTAGGGAATCAACTTGGGCAGCAGGTCGTGCTGGCTGGCGACCTCTTCAGCGGTCTTGTGGGCGGCGGCACCGCTGAGAAGGGTCTCGGCGGACGGAGGGACGTTAGCTGCCATGGCGAACAGCAGGTATGGGGGGAGTTGGAGGGAGGGGGAGGGGTGAGAGACGGGATGGAGGGGGATGGGAAAAAAAGGAGGCTAAAGTTCGGCTGAGATACGATGTCTTTCTCTGGCAGTCTCTAATTGTGCGGCGTCTTTTGCGCTGGCGAAAATGTGGGTAAAAGGGCTGACAAAGACGCTAGGCTGTTCTGGGGCTAGTGGCAGGTCTCCGCGCAGAAACGCAAAAAGTCCTGCTTTTCAACATCATCGTCACTTCTCCCGTTGTCAACACGCGCTCTCATCCTCTTCTCCCACCATTAGCCCCCGTGGTCGGTGATTGATTCTCTCTCCCCTGCGAATCCAGGGTGGTGTCCTCCATCTCCCTCTCCCTCTCCCTCCTATCCTCAACGCTCCCCTTCCCATCCTGCCCCCATGGCGACCCTCTTCCACTCCGCTGTTCGCAACCAGTCGACAGCTGTATCAGGCTATCTCCAACATGTCTCTCGACCCATTGCCTCCTTAGGGACACGTAGCTCAATCTCAACGCGCTGCCTGCACTCTAAATTGATCAACCCCCGTAAGTTCCGACTTTCCCGTCTGCCGCCGAACGGCGATCTGGTGATCTTAAAAAATTGGAAAAAAGGAAGAAGGGAAAAAACACAACGGACAGAATAAAACCCAGGAGGATTCTTCCCTATATATCACTAACTTATCTAGAAAAATCTCTTCAATCTTCCCAGCGTCCCTCTTCCCCGTCAGTTTTCTCCACGCAGCAACGGCGAAGCTTCGTCGTCCAGCTCAAACGAGAATCGCAAACCCTCAAGGAAAGCACTTCTTCGACTACCACTTCTTCCCAATCAACCGCCAACCTGCAGCTCACAAACCTCCCTTACTTCGTCCGCCGAACAGCCTCCAACCAACTCCCCGTCTACCTTGTCACCAAGGCCGGTGGCACCAAGCAGCAGACCAAAATTCAGAAAACCGAAGGTGATCTGGATGCTCTGAGGAACGATCTTGCACAGTATCTGGAAGTGGAATCAAAGGGATCCAAGAGCCCCGAAGTCACCATCAACCGTCTCAATGGTCACATTATCGTCAAGGTAAGCAATATGCAGTCTGCATCATACCACCCACCCTCTCGGCCCGAACGGTGCTCATTCCTAACCCGAATTAGGGCTGGCGAAAACCCGAAATCCAAAAATTCCTCCTAGAGCGTAACTTCTAAAGAAACGGAATACAAAATTATCGATAATTCTTTGCCCCTCTTAATACGCTCCACTCGCAATCTCATTTCTCCTCGAATCCGGACATCCAATGTATATCTCTCACCTTCCAAATATCCATCCATCCAACCAAAGCACCGGGATCACGACCGAATTCCGAAAAGAAACCCCATCCCAAAAGCAACTCGAGGATACGTGTGGAGTAACAGGCTCGAAAAGCGGCAAAAAAGAGCAGATCTAGGCAAACACAAGCAATAACAGCCTGAAAGGGACAAATATGCTTGACCGTTAATGTGGTGGAGGCTTCTATATCTTGATTATATTTTCGCCTTTTCGCCCTCCTTTTTCAATTTTTGTTCTTTTCCTCTTCATCTCCAGCCTTATTGACTTCTCCTTTTCTCACGCTCTCTCCTTGCCCCGGAGTTCTGTTGCATTTTCATTGCTCTTCATTACCTTTTCCCCACTTTCTTGTCCCGGAATCTCCTGGCTTTTGTATTATTCTGGCGTGGGTCTGTCTTACTATCCTCCTCTTGATCTTTCATCACTAGCTCCTGTCGTGTGGCTATTTGTATGTAATACCAATCCAATGATCTCATGGCGCTTTGTCCTGAATATCCTTTAGCTTCCAGTAATCTCGACGGTCATTTTCTATTTTTGATACACTTATATCTTAGCACCTTATTTGCTTTACGAAGGGGACATTGGATATTGGTCTGCACTACAAAATAAAATCACAGTAATTTATGTCAGGTATCAAGGTATCAGACTTTCATTGCCATAGAACCAACCCTCAGAACAGCCTACCGCCTCCAAGTCATTTTTAACCAACCCATAGATAAGGAGCGTATACGAGAAAGCGGAGAAAAACCAAAGGAGATAAGATAATCCAGAGAACAATGACTATATGTTATGAAGGTACCCCATTGAGACATCATAAGATCTTTCGCCCGAGGGTATTGAGCATTGTACAGCTGTAAACACAAAGATACACAATGTCACGCCTCAACATAATCTTTCCACCGGCGCCAGACAGGAAAAAAAAGTGATAAGGGAGATAATAATAGTTTACTGAAAATGGGAAAAGAAGAGTGAAAAAAGAAGAGGAATAGAAGACATGACAGAAGGCAAACGTTAACAAGGCATGTTCAGATGTTTTTTTTTTGCCTTCACTGGGAAATATCCAAAGGAGGTTATCTGAATACAATGAGAAAGCCCATAACGAGTTCGTTAAGTTCAAAACCCGGCTTCTATCACTCTGCAAGCTTTGCATATGTTATCAACTGCCGAACCACACCTGGATCGACATTTGGCATCAACAGGGCCCCCAGTAAGCTTTCCTTTTTCGGTAGAATACCCGATGGAAATCGTACTGCGGAGACTGTATCAGCATGTTTTGATTTCTCAGCTAACCGGCGGAGGATCGCTAATCCTCGGTTGATGATGGAGCTATATGCAGAGGCTTCTGCTTCCGCCTGGCCTCTGGCAGCATGCGATTGCCGGGTGTTAGGGGGCGGTTGGGGAACACGTTCTGTGCTCAGGAGACAAGATAGGCGAAGAAGATGGATGGCAAAACCATCAACAGATTCAAGCCAAGATTTGGCAGTTGTTCCATCGGCGAATCCAGAGAGAATATCCGCGGCCAAAAGCCCTTGCATAAGGAACACTTTGCGGATATCTGCGATTGCGAGCGGTTTCCGGGGTTGGTCAGGAACTGGGCAGATAGCCAGCGCGAAGGCGCGGGTCAGTAATTCTTGTTGGGCTGCTGGAAATCCATCACCACAGAAGATCGTACGGAAGTACGTTCTATTTGGCTCATCCCGGGCCAAAAGCTTTGCGAAACTATCAACAGCGGCAGGGGCGTATTTATGTACGGAGGCATTATATGCTGTAAACATTATGCCATCTGATCCTGCAGTCGGTCCTGGATATGGAGAAAATGACAAAAGAAAATGCAGAAGACAGAGGGCATCTTCTTTGCTTGGGAGGTGAATAGTGTGCGCCACGTTACTCAGGTAAGTCACAGTGTCCTTCATGAAATCCAAGGTATTCTGATGCGTCCTTAGGAGCATATTTCTAGTTCCAAGATAGCGAATGATGGTCGAGATGAATTGCACAATGGGAGGAGTCGATAAAATGCCGAAGTTGGACTCGATGAAAGAAAAGTTGCGGATAATGGTGGAGATACAAATAAGCCTGTCAACTGCCCGGTCTAGCTCGTATTCAAGACTGCCAAACTCGGGAACATCAGCCAAGGAGGTCCACTCAGCTTGACAGCCACGAGTAATTTCCTCATACGACGGCAGGAGCATCATGTCAGATACCTCTGCGGCATGTTCTGCGAGAAATTCGGCTTGATCCTCGGCACATTCCATCAAGCTGTCCACCAGGTCATCACAGTTGTCAAGCGAGATTTGAATTGCAGGCTCCGAAGAAATAGAAACGAGAGTGTCAAGAGCCATGCGCATTTCGGCATGGATCTGAGATTTGATGCTCATTGTAAGAGCATGTATATCTATAACACCGAGCTCCGCAAATGTGGGTACATTGGGCTTTAATCGCGTGAGGTCTTCCCCAAGTTGATACATTTCATCCACAGCAATCGGGCCATAAATGTTACTTTCCGGTAGGACCATAGGCTTGAATGGTTCTTCAAGAAGATGTTTAAGAGATTGCTGAGACTGGTTGAAGCTTTCAGGACCTTTCCCGGGAGTTTGTCCAGGGCCTTTCTCGGCTTGGACAGGAGACTGCGTGGATAATTGACCATTCGAATCGTGAGGCGTAGCTGGCGGTTGGGATTGACGAGAGACACTGAGTCGATGCTGCTGCTTATTCTGTGACTTGACTTGCGTTGGCGTCGCAAAGCCGTTCGCGGCACTGTGCTGTGCGTTGCTTGACACTGATACACTACTAGGGGAAGGATGTCCTATTTGTTGAGGAGGTTCAAATCCTTGTCCCTGCTTGGCTGCAGGGGATTGAAACTGCATACTGGACGGGTCGCTAGGCTGTCGAGGCAAGGTAGGCTGCTGGACTTGCTCCGCGAATTGTTTTTGCTGGGTACTGAGGAATGCCTGCTCATAAGCAGCGAGGTTCCGCTGATAGTGGTCTCGAATCTCCTGAACCGCCATTGGAAACTGCATCGGGGGAAATTGGAGCTGCTGCGCTATTACGGGCCACATATTCGCGGCCGTTATCTTTTTGGAGCCACCGAGCTTCATAACAGTCGCATATAGTTGAACCAGATTGATAGGGCGGCCGCAAACAATTGGATTGGGATCAATGGGCAGATTTCTAGACATCATGAACTTCTGTAATGACCTCATGAATCCCTCCAGGTTGGGGGGTTTCGTCATGGTTTGCTGCATCTGTCTAATCGCTGCCATTTGTTGGGGATTGGCCATGGCGTTCATCCCCGCAGCCACAGGGCGTCCAGCCATGGCCGGATTCATGTTCATGCGATTTTGACCTTGCATTTGCATCGCATGTATTCGTTGTTGCTGTTGTTGGGCCGCCATCGCTTGTTGATATCCTTGTGGCATACCAGCAAAATGTGCTTGCATCGGTGCCTGAACGGCGGCAGATGTCATTGCAGGTGCAGGTGAGAACTGCGGTCCCATACCTGGCGAGAAATGTTGGCCGGGTATGAAAGAATTGTTCTGGGGTGTGTTCACTCTACTCGGGTGGTCGGGTTGAGCTGGAGACATGTGAGGGCCACCGACATGAGGACCAGCCGGGGAAAATGGACTAGGGGATGCAGTTCCCATTCTCTGGGCAGAATGTTGGTCAAAATCCTGCATGATCGGGGATTGTGAGACGTTCGATGAGGCGCCTTGTTGGAGGTGTTGATATTGCGCGGGATGATGAGGAAACTGAGGGGTCCCATTCGAAGGTCCTTGGTATCCGGGGAAAGGCACTTGATGGGGAGTCTGTGATCGTGACGCAGCAAGCCCACCAGGTGCTTGCCGAGGCGACATCGAAATTCCATCTTCTGGTCGCGGCCGTTTTGAAGGAATCACTTGGTTTGGGTTGTGGAAACCAGGAGAGGCATTTCGCGGGACGCCGTTAAACATGCGCTGGAACTGATTTGGGTCGGGGGGAGTAGGGGAGGTATGGAGAAATGCCGCGGAGGGATCAATGGTCGCCTGGTGAAAAGCGCCATTGTCATGGTTTGGAAGGTTCGAGGCGTCGGCTAGCCAGGCATTCATGTCGTGCGGTTTTACCAACCCATCTGCAAGGCGAAAAAGAGCTGTCAGAAATTGTGACGCATGTCTTCATCATTTAACATGCGATTATGAAAGGTAAAGGTAGCAAAATCATCATTATTTCCATCATAATTGGGGAGCAGTATAAAATCAAGAAATCGCAATTAATGTAAGAGATCTAGACGCGTCGGGTTGGACGACAGATAGTGGGCAGGTCGCGCTTTGGTCTGCGACACGACTGAGGCGAAGCACCAAGCACACCCGAAACAATCCAACCCAGCGAAAGACCCGTTGGGGGGAGGAGGGAATATGGGGGTTTGTTGGGGTTTTCTTTTGTATCTCAATCGCAAAAGGAAACATGAGGATCAAGAAAGATGTACATACCGACAAGGCTGGACAACTAAAATGCCGACTCGCAAGCGGAAGATGGAGACCGGTCCCGGAATAGCAACGGTTGGAAGCCTGAGAGAGTGCGAGGAAGAGGTGGAGGTCCCGTGACCTGGGGGGGCTGCAGAGGCGGAAAAAAATGGCAGACTCTGGGGTGGAAATTATCAGCAAATAGTGGCGAAAGGGAGGCGGCTACGACCCGAAGAAAGAATAGCGAATGAAGGAACTATAAAAAATAATGTTCCAGATAGATAAGCCAGATGGAAACAACAACAACGATCAGGACCATAGGAAGGATTCGCAACGTGCGTGGTGGTCCCGGAGAATGGCCAGATGGGTGGCCAGGAGTGCGTGGCCACAGTTGGGTGAGGCGTGTGACAAACGCAAATTACGACTGGGAGAGAAGTGGGGGATGAATAAGAAATGAGAGGCGTACCTGGTTAAAAGAGGACCATACACCGTGGTACCCTTGTCTGAAACTTTGTATTGTATTTTATATTATCCCTTGGATAAGAAAAATTCCAGGGAAAATAATAATAAAAAATAAGATGACCTTGCTTGCTCTGGGCAGGAAAGAGAGGGGATGGCTTGGAACGAAAGGTCAAGTGGAGGTCACACTGGGGTGGGAAGGCAGCTGTGGGCGTGGAGACAACCAACCAACCCAGGGAACAGAGGGCAGGATAACAAAGGGACTTAGGAACCAAGAAAGAAGTATAACTGTTCAGTAAGTTATTTTACCAGTTCTGACTTCTGAGCAGTATTATTATTAGCAGCAGGACACAGGAGAAGCAAGTCAGTCCATTAGTAGGGGGGCGGTAAAAGGGGACTTGGAAGCAGCGCGGATAATAAGATATTCCGATCCTGATGGATCCGGTGGAATGCCACCGTTCCTTTTTCGGCCACTCATGGCGGCCGAGTGAGTCCAGGAAACCGATGCAATCTCCATTTTTATTGAGGATTCCGTGCTTAGCGGGGAAAATCATTCGGAATATTTTTAATTTTCTAGAGTTTCACGAAGAACCTCATTTTTTCCCACTCTGGATGGCCATTGTTGGCTGAACATAACATCCAGGAACATCTGGGCTGTCCGAGTAGTATACCTCGTTGAGTTTGTTAGTGTCCCAGGTATGGTGACAGTCCAGAGCTCTGTTTCTAGGTTAGTGGAATGTCGACCATTGTGTGGTAGAAATAGTTAGCAGTGTTGGCTATAAAATCAGTGATGTCTTTTGGAATCATGATCTGGTGGTTGCTGTTTGAGTAGTGCTATCATCATGAGTAGTCAACACAGTCATTTTTATATATGTCTCTGTGTGCACCGGGGAGAGGGGGAGGGGAAGCAAGAGAAAGGAAACAGAACAGATAATTATGGCAGATAGAATAAGCCAAGGACTTTGAAAGATGAAGAGGAGTGGGAAAGTGGAAAACGTAGAGGTTGGCTACGGTAACAGGACGAAAGGGTGCCTGCTTTACTTATAACTGCTCACGTTCTAGCTAACCCACCGAATGGAAATGATCCGCCCAATCTTGAGTGTGTCGAACGGTATGGATGGGCATTTATCTCCCACCCAGCTTGATAACCCTTTCCCCGGGTTTCCCAAACCAAACCCTGGCCCAGCCGAGTTTTGAGTGGCTAACTGTGGTTCTTCTTTCTCTTCTGCCTTGTCGATTGTCCCACCTGCCACGTCCTTATGATTATCCACCATCGATTGGTCCGTTTTCAACGACACAGATTAGTGCCATCAAAGATGAGCTTGAAATCGACGCGCAAGGCAGTAATACTTTCTCGCCCAGCAAAGCATGGATTCTGCAACAGCCCCTAAACGGAATCCGAAGGGCCTTTACGCGGCTTCGATGTCACCATTTTTTCGGGTAGGAAATCTTGGTCACCAGAGGTGCATACTTTGGAACCCAGACAATAATGCGTGTCTTGGATGGATGGACCTGAGCAGTGATCAATAGGCAATAATTCAGGTACATAGTATGGTTACACGCAAAGTCTATTTAATTAACATGTCCTCGCAGAAAAAGAAGGCAAACTTCTGTGTGTACTCTGGACTGACTATGAAGTTTGTTTATTACTTCGTGGATTGTAGTTAACTCCCACCTGCTCTTAGCTTGGAATCCAATTTCTTTAGATTATTGTTGATTATTGTCCATCTCTCCTCAAAATCCTGGGCCGAAAGTGGGTGCTTATAAATGTAGCCTAAACCAAACTAGTTGATCCTCTCAGCATCTTAGGCATAACGTCTTGGAGTTGGTTACCCTTCTCATGGATTCTATCTATCGCCACGCTGGGTTGATCCGAGCTCTAACATCACGTGACGTCAACATGTAAGCTACGTGAGCCTGGTCTGTCCATTACCGAAGCCAGAAGCTCCAACTCACAGGACCTTATTGCATACTCGCGCATTGCTTTTCTTTGACTCACCCTTCCCTCCTCACTTCATTTTGAATCATCCGCGGAATATTATCTTGTATCTTCAACTTTTCACACCACCAACTTGACCATGGCAGACGTTGCCGTGGAGAACCCGGCGAACAGCGTCACGTCCTACACCAAGGCAGCTCCGCTGGATTCTATCCCCAATATAGATTCTCTCGAAGGCACAGGGACTGATGGCGGTGATGAATATGCTACTCTGAAGAAGTTACAGAGACACTTGGAGTAAGTCGAGTTCCTGCCAGGAGACTTACCTTCCGGTCGCTGTTCGCTAACGCTTCAACCCCAGGTACATTCAACTCCAGGAAGAATACATTAAGGACGAGCAAAGGTAATTGGCGATGGGCCTCAAAAACCAGAATCAATCGACTAATAATATTATGAACAGGAGTTTGAAACGGGAACTTGTTCGTGCGCAGGAGGAGATCAAGAGGATACAGAGTGTCCCTTTGGTCATTGGCCAGTTCATGGAGGCGATTGACCAAAAGTAAATTTATCCCCAATCAAACCACTCTGTACATATGCTTACTTGTCCTTGCTAGTACCGGTATCGTGCAGTCATCTACAGGCTCGAATTACGTCGTCCGTATCTTGTCCACCCTCGATCGCGAGAAGCTCAAGCCATCGTCCTCGGTTGCTCTCCATCGCCATTCCAATGCCCTTGTTGATATTCTACCCCCGGAGGCAGACTCCTCTATCGCTATGCTGGGTGAAAGTGAAAAGCCAGATGTGACATACGCCGATGTTGGTGGACTTGACATGCAAAAGCAGGAGATCAGGGAAGCGGTCGAGCTTCCTTTAACACATTTTGATCTCTACAGACAGATCGGTACGTGCACCCGTCTCCTCGCCTCTACCTCATAATTGGCAAAGTACTCATTTGGCTCAGGTATCGATCCTCCTCGCGGTGTTCTTTTATACGGCCCTCCCGGAACCGGCAAGACAATGTTGGTCAAGGCAGTAGCAAATAGCACTACCGCAAGCTTCATTCGAGTAAACGGATCCGAGTTTGTCCAGAAGTACCTAGGAGAAGGTCCCCGCATGGTTCGCGATGTCTTTAGAATGGCCCGAGAGAACTCCCCGGCCATCATATTCATTGATGAGATCGATGCTATTGCGACGAAGCGTTTTGACGCACAAACAGGCGCAGACCGTGAAGTTCAACGTATTTTGCTCGAACTTCTTAACCAGATGGATGGTTTCGAACAGTCGAGCAATGTCAAAGTCATTATGGCCACGAACCGAGCCGATACTTTGGACCCTGCCCTGCTACGTCCTGGCCGTTTGGATCGGAAGATCGAGTTCCCATCCCTCCGTGATCGACGAGAGCGTCGTTTGATTTTTACGACTATTGCATCCAAGATGTCTCTGTCTCCCGAGGTGGATCTGGATTCGCTCATCGTGCGTAATGAGCCCTTGTCTGGTGCTGTTATTGCTGCCATCATGCAGGAAGCTGGTCTTCGAGCTGTTCGGAAGAACCGGTATAACATCATCCAATCGGATCTTGAAGATGCGTATGCTGCTCAAGTTAAAACCGGACAGGAATCAGACCGGTATGTCTCTCTTTTATTTACTTTTCCACTTCTACAAGCGATTTACTAACATTTCATAGTCTCGAGTTCTATCGGTAATCTAAACTATCCGTCTATGAATGAGGTGGGACTGGGACTTCTCACGGCAAAAAGGGTAGCAATTAGCTGTATCAAGATTTTGACTAGCATATACGTAGTGCAATGGTTGATTTTCTTGGGGTTCTGTACTCCGGCCTTTGTGTCAGTTGTAGATTCACAAATAATACAACCAGGGACAGTTCAGCACCGCCACTGATGCAAGTATGGTGCAGTAAAAAGGCTCTGTATCTGATAGATGTTTTATCAACCCCTCTTCTGGTCGAAAGCTCGATGGACATCACCGCTTATTATTGCTATATTTACGAAATATTGATTTATGACAATGTACCTACATGTGAAGCAACCTATCATGTTTGCCAAGCCTAGTAGTCTATCTGAAGTCAGCATCAGCGCTAACTTGATTGACTCCAGCGGTTACCATCTGTTAGGCTGCAAGCTGGTTTGTGCGACAGTCCGACCGTTGAGTCATCATCACGGCCTCTCTTCAAAAGCTGAAATTTGGCCAGTTAGCTGCATTTCTAAAGCTTCTAATAGCTATGGACCTACTAAAAGACCATTGAGGATGACCAGCACGCCCTGATGCCGTAGGTACTGTAGTTCACCTGGCACTTGTGGCGGGTAACTGCTTTAGGCGGGATCAACGGATAGCCTAGAGATAGCCCAGATACCTAGAGATACCTGACGATACGCGGACCCGTAATCTAGTCCGATGACGCAGCAGCACCCCATTGATTGGCCGGCCCATAGAACCACAGGTCGCTCCGCAACCAGGTAAGTCACCCGCATCACCTCATCCCCAACTCAGTCCTCCTCTCCTCATCCCTTCACCTCCTCATCCGCTCCTCTTCTCCCATCCCTCTCTTTCCCATCATTGTCATTATCCCTATCTATAAACCTCATTCTTTACTCCATCCGCTCATTCTTCGGGTAGTGTTAGGGGTCGCCCATCATGAAGTCGACCACCTCTTTGCTCACGGCATCTGTGCTGCTGGGCTGTGCCTCCGCCGAGGTCCACAAGCTGAAGCTCAACAAAGTCCCCTTGACTGAATCATTTGTAAGTCCAGCTTTTTCAGTGTATTCTTCAGTGAGAACGAAGCATCTTGCATATGGACTTTTGATGCCTTGATTTAGTTCAACTTTGCTGACCGGTTGTTGAACAGTTCACCAACGCTGAGCACCACGTCCAAGCTCTGGCTCAGAAGTACTTTGGAAATCTCCATCAGGATGTCCTCTCGGACTCCCCTGTCAACGATCTGGGTCGCCATGACGTGCTCGTTGATAACTTCATGAACGCACAGTGTACGCCTTCTCTACCCCATGTCCGACGCTCCCTGAATCTAAAGTAACCTGTTACTCATGATGATGCTCTAGACTTCTCTGAGATCGAACTCGGAACACCTCCCCAGACGTTCAAGGTTGTTCTTGATACTGGTAGTTCCAACCTGTGGGTTCCATCCTCAGATTGTGGCTCTATTGCCTGCTACCTTCACAACAAGTTCGACTCCTCCTCGTCGTCTACATTCCAGAAGAACGGCAGTGAGTTTGCCATCAAGTATGGATCTGGTAGCTTGAGTGGATATGTTTCCAAGGACACCCTCAAGATTGGTGACCTTAAGGTCAAGAATCAGCTCTTCGCCGAGGCCACCAGCGAGCCTGGTTTGGCCTTCGCCTTTGGCCGTTTCGACGGAATCCTCGGTCTGGGATTCGACACCATTTCCGTGAACAAGATCGTCCCCCCCTTCTATGAAATGATCAACCAGGGCCTCCTTGATGAGCCTGTCTTCGCATTCTACCTTGGGGATACCAACACCGAGGGTGACTCCTCTGAAGCCACATTTGGTGGTATTGATAAGGACCACTACACTGGTGAGCTTATTCGGATCCCTCTTCGCCGCAAGGCCTACTGGGAAGTCGACCTTGATGCCATTGCTCTCGGTGACGATGTCGCCGACCTTGATAACACTGGTGTTATCCTGGACACTGGTACCTCCCTGATTGCTCTCCCATCCAACCTTGCTGAGATGATGTAAGTTTTCCCTATCTACAATTATTCCCCGGTTTTATCTACGAACAATAGGCTAATATTCTTGAAGAAATGCTCAAATTGGAGCTAAGAAGGGCTTCGGTGGCCAGTACTCTATTGACTGCAGCAAGCGTGATTCGCTCCCTGATATCACCTTCACCCTCAGCGGCCACAACTTTTCCATTACTGCCTTTGATTACACCTTGGAAGTTCAAGGATCTTGCATCAGTGCCTTCATGGGCATGGACTTCCCTGAGCCTGTTGGTCCTCTCGCTATTTTGGGAGATGCGTTCTTGAGGAAGTACTACAGCGTGTATGATCTCGGCAACGGCGAGGTTGGTCTGGCTAAGGCTAAATAGAGGATGAACCGTGAGAATCATCTTATAGGCAAACCCTATAACCAGAGTCTATAGGGCAATGTTGCATAGGTACATAGGACGCAACAGCAGCAGCCGGCTTTCTGTTTTGTTTTGGGCCTTCTATCTGAGGAAGTGACCGCTATTTGCTATGACTCCAATTATTATCTGTTACTGTGAATTAAATCCCATGTTTGGCCATGGAAATGGTCTCATGGACTCCAAAGCGACGTTTTTCGTTCTTATTCACCGTAATTTTGGTAGATGTTTGCCACAACACCATGTGTAGATGGTCTGTGCCTGCCCTCTGTAACAGAAATGTACAAAGCCAGTCCGAACTCCGATATCAACGTCAGTACCGATGTACATTGTCTCCCGAAGGGTCTGGGCCGAGCTTTGTTTTTCCTGCGTCAGTCTCGCCCCGCACGAGCTTCCCGACCGCCAACCGAGTTGCTGCCTTGGCAGCCAACCTTCTTTCACGGCTCTCGGCGGCGCCTCTTTTCCTCTCCCATCATCCCATACCTCCACCACCGCTTTCTCTCAATTCTACCCACTCTTCACCGTCAAGTGCGACTCCACAGTTTTATTTAGCGATAATTATCCGAGCTCTGGAAAGCGCGACTGATATTTATCCCAGCTGACGAGTTCTTTCGTCTGATTTCGTTCGTCGCGTGCGCTCGTGGCAACATTCTGCGATTCCCTTTCGTACCTCATCTTCGCCGAACAATCTGTGCGAACTCAGCTATTTTCTTCACTTCATTTACGGAACATATTCCGTCGTATCCTATTCCGATCGGTGTTCGCGTGAAAGAGGGGCTTAGTAGGCTCAGATCCGCAGTGATCTTTGGGCATGGCTTCATAAGAGTTAGACACGAGCTTTTCTTTCTGTCGCGGAAACGATTCGCATATTGACGAATATATTCCAGTATCTTTCGACTTATTTGGCCTACAAAGGTATTGGAGACGATCTGCGGCTTGTGCATGAAATAACAAGTCTAAGGAGGCGAAGCGAAGACAAGCCTTAGATATATTTGGGATACAAGAGCATGCTACTTCGTCTACCGTCTAGCCTCCACTACCCCATCACCGTCACGTCGTTGCTCAAAAGGCCTGACGATACGGTGGAAAGGGACGAGGCTCTGTTCTGGTATGTCTACCAGACGACCGTCACCGAGGGTGATGGGTTGGGGAACCGGGTTGATGTGAAACGCAAGTTCCCGACCAAGTTCGAGTCGACTGTTGATGGGACGGTTGTTCAGTGGAAGATATCGAAGGGGGATGTTATTGATGGGCCGTACGTGCTGTGTTTGGTTTGGTGTCGCCTCAGATTTGCTAACATGGATTAGTATCGATATTGTGGAAATCGATGAGCCATGCGCTCACGAAGTCCAGTTTGGAGGCCTGTGTGCTGAGTGTGGAAAGGACATGACTGCGTAGGTGGCCCGGGAAATCCCATGATGGGGGGAGACTGTCGGGTCTAAATTAACACTGATTGCTTTCGCTGCAGCTCGACCTACAACACGGAGATAGCCGATTCGATGCGCGCGCCGATTCAGATGGTTCATGATAACACTGCACTTACTGTCAGCGAGAAGGAGGCTACGCGAGTGGAAGAGGATGCGAAGCGACGTCTCTTGGCTGGTCGCAAACTGTCGCTCGTTGTGGATCTGGATCAGACGATTATCCATGCTACCGTTGACCCGACTGTTGGGGAGTGGATGCAGGATAAGGATAACCCAAATCACGAAGCGTTGAGTGACGTCCGAGCATTTCAATTGGTAGACGACGGCCCGGGAATGCGCGGCTGTTGGTACTACGTTAAACTGCGGCCGGGTCTGGAATCTTTTCTGCAAAACATCTCCGAGCTATTTGAGCTACATATCTACACCATGGGCACACGTGCCTACGCGCAACATATCGCCAGCATTATAGACCCGGACCGAAAACTCTTTGGTGATCGCATCCTCAGTCGTGATGAGAGTGGGAGCTTAACAGCCAAGAACCTTCATCGGCTGTTCCCGGTGGATACAAAGATGGTGGTCATCATCGATGACCGAGGTGATGTTTGGCGCTGGAGTCCCAATCTCATCAAGGTTTCTCCGTATGATTTCTTCGTTGGTATCGGAGATATCAACTCCAGTTTCTTGCCGAAAAAGCAGGAGCTGGGCCCGCTGAAGTCTGATGAGAAGGTGGATGAGACGCAAGCAGTCAAGGCATCGTCGTTGTTCGAACATCATGTAAACGGAAGTACGGAGAAGGCTGAAGGTGCTGCCGAAGTATCGACCCTGGAGCAGCTGGTGACGATGGGGGGTGGAGATAATCCCAGATTACTGCAGGAACAGAGCGATGCCCAGGAAGAAACGATAATGCACCAGGTAGAGGATCGACCGCTGTTGCAGAAACAAAAGGAATTGGATGCCGAAGATGAGCTGGCGGAGTCTAGTGAATCCAGCATGGATGAGTCGCAAGACACAGGCCGACCACGCCATCATCTGCTCGAAGACAATGATCGTGAGCTCTTCCAGCTGGAAGAACGGCTCGAGCAGGTCCATCGACAGTTCTTTGAGGAGTATGATAAAAAAAGAACACGAGCTCTGGGGGGGAGAGTGGCGGCTTTAAGAGGCGAGAAGACACCTTCAAAGGAAAGGGACGTAGACTTGAAGCTGGTGCCAGACGTCAAAGACATTATGCCGAATATCAAACGGCAAATCCTGGGTGGCGTAGTGCTGGTGTTCTCTGGGGTGCTCCCACTGGGGACGGACACGCAGAACGCCGACATCTCTCTCTGGGCGAAAAGCTTTGGAGTGGTCATTGCCCAGAAGATTAATATGAAAACCACTCATCTTGTTGCGGGCCGTAACCGTACCGCCAAGGTTCGCGAAGCGACTCGGTACCGGAATATCAAGATCGTCACGACGCAGTGGCTTCTGGACTGTCTGACGAGCTGGAGACGTCTCGACGAGGAGCCTTATTTGCTACCCGTCCACCCGGATGATCGGGGGGAGCCGATCTCACCAAGCTCCAAGGAAGTACTTGAGAGCTCCTGGCTATCATCATCCGATGAAGCCACAGGGGAGTCCTGGACGGATAACGAGGAGACGTCGGAGGCAAACGAAAATATCCTAAAGTCCTCCGGACTCACTGAGGTTTCCCCGATCGGGTACGATGAAGCTCAGCAAGCGGCCGTCCACGAAGAGCTGAAGGAGTTCCTTGGGAGTGACGATGAGAGCGAAAGCGACAGCGAAGCATCGCTCTGGGCCGATGACGTTTCGGCCAACTCAGGCAAGAAGCGGAAGCGCGGCGAGGGAGGGGATGGCAATGACGAGGACGAGGACGCGGACAGCCAGGGCGAGGAGAGCGATGTACCTGGCTCTCGGCTTTCGCAGCGCATCAAGCGATCCTACGAGCGAAGCACTGGGCTCAAGGAAGTGGCCACCGCCAGCGGCGCCAGTACCACAGAAGCCTCAGAAGAGCCGGCCGCCCACACTGAACGAGAACAAGACGAGAACCAGGAGGATTCCGTGCGCGGAAGCCAGGGCGTGGATTTCCCCGAGGACCCGGCCGAAGACGACGACGAACTCGAACGGGAGATGCTGGCAGCTTTCGAGGATGGCGATTACGATTCCAAAGCCGAGGAAGAGATTGCCACTGAAAATGGATAGCCTAGCTTTTCCACCTTGGTTAGTCTTGCTTCCTCAAGTTCGTTTGGTTTTTTGTTACTTTCTCCTACGATGCGGTGCAAAACGTTCCCGGGGAGGGGTCGAAATTCCGTTTATGCAAGCTTTCCATACGTGTGTACATTTTGTCGCAAATTGCGGTTTCCAAGCAGCAGTTGTGATGATGGCATAGCGATTGGCGTTGGGTTTTACTCCCTAATATTCAGTCTGTGTTATTATGTTGGTTTTTTTTTTTTACAGAAGATAAATGAGCATAAGACCTGTAGGATATCTACTATATAAAGAATTGAAATATCGATGCTATACTTACTACCTTGGTCCCCTTAACGCCATGCAATCGTACATCATAACATATCATACCATATCATAACCATACCTAGCAACACAGCCAGAACCTATCATAAACAACCGAACCCATCCCTCAAGAAAGCAAGAAAATAAAATAAAATTAAAAAAAAAGAGATCACCGATTCACATCCCGATGCACCTTCCACGACAGAAGCATCATCCAAAGAAAAAACACCGTATTGACTAATTCAAACGCAAAGGCCGTTCTCCAACAATTACCTACCCCAGTAAGTAACCAGTTAGCCCACCTTCCAAAAAGAAAAAGAAAACAACACCAAAAACCACCAAGAGAGCAAAGAGGGGGGGGTAAAGGGAAAGGGAAAGGGAAAGGAAAGAAGAGAAAAACGTACAAATATTATTCTGCGCCAACCAAGCCATCGTATTAATATTATCGCCGCCGATCCGGTTATCATACACCCAGATCTGACAACTATCGTTGACGTTGGCGACGACCCCATACAACTGCAGACTCGTCTCGATCAACCCGGTCAACCAGATCACGAAGAGGATGAAACTGCCCACGATAATGATGCCGGGGAGGAGGAAGCCCTGGGCGGCGAGGACGAGGACGAGAACGATGAAGAAGATGCCGAGGGAGCCGGAGACGACCATGTAAGGGAATAGCCTAGATATATATCAACATCAGTTTCAGTTAGTCTTGAGGGAGCTTGAGGGTTAGGGTTGAGGTTGAGGTTGAGGTGAGGGAGGGACTAACCATGGAATCCCAAGTTGAAGCTCAGTCTGCACGGCTATAAACCAGGCGAAAATACCCAGACAGATAGCGGAGGAAGCGAGGACGGTGAGGATCCAGACGTTGAGTTGGATTTCGGGCCATTGGTAGCGTTTGGGGCGGTATGCCATTTTATTTCTTTTTCTTTTTCTTTTTCTCCTTTCAATTCAGTTTCTCGGTCCTTTGTTTTGTTTTTTTCTGTGGAATGACTCGGGTGGTAGGTGAGGTAGGTGTCAATGCAATATCAATGTCAGAAGCATTGGATAGATAGAGATCGGTCGATTGTTCTCGTGGTGGATGTAAACAATATATACTTCGATACTTCGATACTTCAGGTTTCCGAGTCGGGTACAATCGATAGGGCTGATTGCTTAGGTAGATCAGATCGCATGCCACGTAAATATATCTCGATCGAATATGAGGTTAAATGGCCGATGGGGCCAGCACATCGGCGCCCTTTCTTTTATTTTTCTCTTTTCTTTTCTTTTCTTTTCCTTGCCCTCCCCTGTCCGGTTTATGTTGATGATGCGTTGGTCGCGAGTTACATAAGCGGGTTGGGTCGTTGGGTGTGAATGCTGTTTCGAGGTGAAGCTGTCTGTGACTGAACTTGGGATGAAGGAATGTGATTATTGACCGGACCTGTCATGGACCTCATTAATGGGATAGAATGAATGGAATGGAATGGAATGGGTTGAATTGAACTCAGTTGCAAGATTGTAGTAACGTGGGGGGAAAATGAGGTGGCGGGGAGAATATTGCTTTTTTAATTCTGGTGGCAGGGAGTTAGTCGGATGTCGTCACCCTTTTTTTTTCTTCCCATGAAGGAAAAACCTCCATAAATTCTAAAAAACAGGAATTATCATGGCCTGGCATGTCTAAGTTAAGTCTAATGGTATTGTTGGCGAGAAAAAAAAATCATCTAGGAGAGTTACAAAAGGGTATCACCCAGCGCACTGCGCACCAGCGAACACCCCGTCCGAATCGTCTCGGACGCTCCCACCTCTTCCAAGCTCGGATTGACCTCGACCAGATCCATGGAAATGAGGTTCCCCGTCTCATGCACACACTCGCAGATAAAGTCTCCTTCGCGCAGCGTCAACCCCCCTCGGACGGGCGTGCCCGTGCTCGGCGCATACTGCGGGTCCAGAGCATCGACGTCGAAGGACAGATGAATGGGTGTATCGTTTCCAACGTGGGCCAGGGCCATCTCCACCACGCGACCGATACCGTACCTGAGAAAAAGTCAGATATGGGTTATTTTTGAAGAGGGAGGAAAGCAGAACATACCGATCGATATCATGCATGCTAAACGCCTTAATCCCATGCTCGCGGAGCAACTTCTTCTCTGCACGATCCACATCCCGCAGGCCAATATACACCAGCTTCCGGAGATTAACGCGATGATCCTCCTGCAACCACCCAAAGATATCCGGCTTCTCCTCGCGCGCCAGCCCCGTCAGGAAGGCCATGGGCATCCCGTGCACGTTCCCGCTGGGGCTCATCTCGGGGGTGTTGATATCGGCATGCGCATCGACCCAGATCACGGCGATCTCGCGACCCAGACGCTCGCGCGTGGCTTTCACAATGCCCGAGATGGACCCGATGGCGATGGAGTGGTCGCCGCCCAGGGTCAGGACGAATTTGCCCTCCCGGGCGTGCTCGTAGACCTGCGAGCTCAGGGTCTGGGTGACGGCGCTGACGGCGCGTGGCTTCTTCATGCCCCGGTGGTCCGGGTCGTCGCTGGGGGTTTGCTTCTCGTAGTAGTGGACGGTATCGTCATAGTGGATGTCGTAGTCTAGGTCGTCGCGGAGTTGGTTGAGGAGGCCGGCTTCGATCAGGGCGAGAGGGGCAGCTTCGACGCCGAGCTTGCACTGATTTTTATAATGTATTAGCTTTGGGAATGTAGAACTTAGAGAAAAAAGTAGTCGAGGTGCGGGGGTGTAGATAAAGAGATTAAATTGGAGAGGGATGACGATGATCGACGGATCCGCTGAGGGCGCCACATACCTGGCCGCCATTGAAGCCAACTGCGACAACGCCCACCTGGTCCGGCTTAGAGAGGAAGCGCTGGTGGATCGTAGAAGGCTGAGTCATGGTTGCTTGGGTTTTGAGGCGATAGAAAGAAGAGCCCTTTGTTGTCTGGGGGGGGTGCGATCTCGAAAGTATAGGCAAAAGAAAAAAAGAAGAAGAGTTCTAGAAGGGGGGCTAAATTGCTAGTGGATTTCGATCCGGTCGGGTGGAGCTCGGATCCTGACGTAGGAGGGCTGAAGAAAACGTACGAACAGTCGTTCAACACAGGGGAAGACGGGGATCAGGGAGTGGAGAGGGTATACAGACAGATGCCGGTGATCGACTATGGAGAAGAAGAAAGAAGAAAGAAGAAACCCGGCAGGCAGAGGAGAAAGCCGCGAGAATTTATGTTACTCTGGCCGTGGGGCAGGATGAGGAGGCATCGCTAAGACCTGCTTTTAGGGAATGCGGGATTCCCCTAAGTACAGGTTGAGGAGAGATCTTGTCATCCCACTCCACCTTTCATTATTTCCCATTAGCAATTGCCAGGAGACCCTGGTTTTCATTCGCTGGCCGATGCTAGCCTGTTATCTGGGCGATTAGAAGGTTTCATCTCGCAAGTTTCTCTTCTGGGTATCATTTCTTGGTTATGTCGCTCACATGACCTCTATCTACAGTACAGAATAGTATACACCACCATCACCATCCCTAAATACCAACCCCGCAGACCAGAATATATTCTACAGAATCAGCTCGCGCAGGATCGCATCGGCCTTCTGTGCCTCCACCCGTCCCTTTTCCCCCATGCGCATCATCTGTCCCACGAACCACCCCAGTTTGCCATGTTGGTTCTTGGTTCGAATCTGCTCGGCCATCTGCGGGTTCAGACTAATGGCGGCCTCCGCTAATGCGATATATTCATCCCGCGAGAGGGGTCGGAGAAGTAGATTTTCCTCCTCTAGCAGTTGGAGCACAGGTCGTCGGTCCCCGTCAAAGACCGTCGCGAGGACCTGTTTAGCCGTGGCCCCCGTGATGCGGTGCCGCTGGAGTTGATCGATAATCGCGGCTAACGACTCAGCGGTCATCCGCTCTGCATCCCACGGCAGATCAGCCTTCGTGAGTAGACCCCCAAGCTCGTGGAGAACCCAATTCCCCGCTACGCGACCTAGGTTCTTTTGAGCCTTGGGGTCCTGATCTTGCTGCAGCTCACGTAAAAGATCGACAGCGTTTTGGTAGTACTCTAGGCGCGCTCCATCATCCAGCTCCACGAGGGGTTTTGCGTCCTCGATTGGTAGGCCGTATTCCGGTCCTACTAGCAGGCTAATGAGAGCATCCGGACGGATGGGCAGCGTCTCCGCTAGCTCCGACACCAAATCCTCACCGATACGGAGCGGTGGGATATCCGGATCAGGCATGTATCGGTAGTCCACCTCGCCCTCTTTGCCTCGAAGCCGTCGGGTTTCCGTACTTCCAATTGTCCAGCCTCGGGTCTCTCCTTGGATCACCCCCCCGCTTTCAAGAACCCCAATCTGACGGTTCTTTTCCGCGATAATGGCATCCTCCACCGCCTTGAAGCTGCTGAGGTTTTTGATCTCCGTGCGCTGTCCCAGTCCCCTAATTCCGCCATAGTGATGGATCCCAGAATCATCACCCCGTTGCCGGATTGAAACGTTGATGTCTGCCCGCAGACCACCCAGCTCCATCCCGGTTGTTACCGCATTACACGATTGGAGGATTGATTGGACTTTTCGGACGAATGCAGCCGCAGTGGCAGGGTGATGAATTTGTGGCATGGTGATTATCTCAACCAGTGGATGGGAGACTCGATTGAAATCAAGAAGCTGGATCGACGGGGGGTATTCCTGTGATTTGGCCGTGTCCTGCTCAAGTTGGACCTGTTTGATGCCGATGCGAACATGATCTCCATCTTCCGGCGCAATGCCATCGTAGCTAAACAGGTCTACGTATCCGTTTCTGGCGAAGGGCTCTACTCCACGTTAGGACAGGCGACAGTAAAACAAATGGAAGAGACTGATTTACCGTAGTATTGTGTGATCTGATACCCCGCAGGCTGGTCTTGGTAAAAGTAATGTTTCCGATCGAAACGGCTCACGGGCTGAATCTCGCAATTCAGGGCGATCGCCGCACGCAGCGCAGGGAGGAGGGTTGCGGCCTGAAATTCCTAATTTTGAGTATTGTACGCATTAGTAAAACCCAGGGCGAACAGGAGATGAAGAGTTGCATAAAACGAACCGGCTGACTACCCGGAAAGGCCAGGTCAAACAACGCGACATTGGAGTTCGGGAGGTCGGAGGGTAAGGTTGGGGCTCCTGTGTGTTTCAGAGGCGAAGATCAGATAAGACCCTGACGATGGAGGTTTCGACTGGGATATTCCACGCACTGGAAAATAATTTGGATTCGGTATTCAGCTGCGCATGGATCTCGACCCCCACTGTCAGCTCCCACTTTTGCCTGGATGCCTCCTCGTGCTCTCGTCGTTCTCGTTTCCGGGCCCTCGCGGCCTTTGCGTCCTGTTTGAGTTGTTTGCGGAGAGGGATGGAGTCGGGCGATTCCGTGGGGGGGGTGTAGAGAGAGCGAGTAGCACGCGAGGGTGAGGATTGAAGAGGGCCGTTCTGGCGCAGCGTGGGGAGCTGGAGACGGTCATGTTCAAGACGGCGTGAGCAGATGGGGGAGCGGAGGGTTGCGCGGGGGCAATGGCGAAACCATGGTCGGAGCATGTGGGGGAGAGTTGCTCGGGATAGTTGATGAAGGATGTTAAGCGAGTTTAAAAGAAATGAAGAGGGAGGGCTGGACTGCCGGGAATGACGATGATGATGTTTGGAGCTTGGGAGCTTTTTTGGTGGTGAATCTGAGCATAAATTTATGAATAGAGTTATGCACATCTGCATACAGGACGATACAAAGACCCGGGTTGTTGACACAACTAGGTAAGTACTAGTACCACAACAAGAACCAGAGGAATGTGACAAGGATGAATCTGGATGTGTTACGTAGTTTGGATGTTGTGCATGGTTCGGAGGGGTAAGAGTTTGAGGTCGGATGGGGGAGCTGATATTCGTGATTAAACCCTGTCAGAAAGATTCTTGCCATCTTATTCGAGAGAGTCGGATGCAGAGATGCAAAGATGCAGAGAGCAGAGGGCCAAAGTCCCCACGATGCAAGGCCTAGGTAATCAGCAGCGAGTAAGCATCAGCCAGCGCATCGAAGCGCATCCCACAGTCCATCTCCATTTTAACTCTTCATTCATATTTAGACGATCTTCACGTCCCGATAGCTTGACTTTTAGGTCCATATTTTATTTTCCACCCCTTCGTTTCCCCTCCCTCAGTTCTTATCTCATCATTTTCTTTTAATTACCGCCTTACACCCTCCTTGAGGAATCCAACCTATCAAGGGCAGGGAAGACGCAAAGAATAGAAACGAGTCTAAAGTGCCGCCCACCAAATCACAGGGATTCCTCTGGTGAACGGACGTGATCTGTAACCCTTGGCGCTTCTGTCAATCGACTGTGACGAATTGGACCCCTCCAGGATCATCGTATCTTACCTAGAAAGGTCTATTTTAGGTGGTTAATCCCAGGACGCAATCTTGAAACCAACAAGGCGATTCTTTGGGGTCCGTCTCATCATCTCTTGGGCTGCTTGGGGGCTGCTTCATCTTGTCTTATTTTGATATAATTACCTTACCCCGTCGTCTGGTTCCTCCAGGCCTTTGCGTGTTTCGTATAGTTGTGACCCATCTTCCTGGTGGTTCGGCCCAAACACCTGGGATCCCATCCGTATCCTGATCCACTTCTCGCGCCATCTGCAAATTATTCCGAACCATTGAAGGTAAAAATCCCAGAAGAGGGAAAAAGAAAACAACATATCCAAACCCTGGGGCCCAACCGGGAAAAAAAAGCAAAAGAAACGAAAATAATCGGGAAATAATATAACTGAGGAGAGAGATCTCCCATTCTGTCCTACATTCCTCTTGATCGCCGTCGCCCAAGTATCCCTCCATTCCGCCCTCCTCCCCCTTCACCCTCTCCGCCCTCTCTTAACCCACGACCACAACGATCGCCCTGCTTTCTTGAATCAATGCGATTTCTTCATGTTTCTGTCGCTTCCATATTCTTGGTCCCATGACCCAAAAAGCTAAACGCCAACAACCCTAACCTTGACTGTTTTTGTCGTATGATCTGATCCTCCTCGTTGATTTGCACAGCTCTCGCCAGCATGCCGCTCTATTCTGTGTCTGGTCGCCCCAAGAAGGCGAAGAAGGACGGCTCCAATAGAGCCTCCACAGCCTCGACCATTTCCACGGCCTCCAAGGCTTCCAAGCCTTCCGTGGAAAAACCCCAGAGTGATTCGACCAAGCCACAAGCGCCAGCATCGCGTGGCAGCGTCTCGAGCTCCGGATTTCTGGCCAAAGGGAAAGCGACTCCCACCCTCGCCAAGCCCAAAGCTGGAGATTCAAATCCTCCGAATGTGTTCGAGTACCTTGACACCGACTCCAATTCGGAAGTTACCTCGTCTGATGATGAGGGGTTCGACCCTCGTGCGATTGCGCCCAATGCCAAATTCAAGCCCCTGTACCCTTCCTCTGGCCGTCCGCCTGTCGCAAACACTCAAGCTGCTCTCGACCGTAGCCGAACATCGTCAGTGAGATCTAAAGACTCGACGGGGTTGAATCAAACTCCCGGCTCGTTCGAAGGTTCTCCGGTCACAGCACCCCTGCAACTAGCCCGACAGAACCTGAGCCCTCGCAGACCTTCCACGGATGCAGCATCTAGCATTGCGGGCTCCGTCAATGAGGGTTCGCTTCCACCCGAACAGCGCAATATGGATCTGGCAGCGCTTCCGGAAGCATATTACCCGAGGAACCCAGCTGCTCTACAACGAAACCCTCTACCACCATCTCCCCCGCGAAGCCCGGAGGATGATCTTCATCGTTCGAGCCGAAAGCTCCGGCGTAATACGAAGTCGTCGTCTCGCCCTCCCTCGGGGTACGGGCTTCTAGCCTGGCGGTTAAGTGCCGCCGCCGAAACGAAGGAGCAGCCCCGTCTGCCTCCGCTCTACCGCCGTTTCGAAGACCTAAACCATCGTGTGCTTCTGTATCTCCAGGACGAGATCTCACAACTAGAAGAGGAGCTGCGAGCCCTGGACGATTACGAGGAAATGCACCGAGTTGGAACTGCCGAGCAGGAGGGGACGAAGCTGATGCCTGCTTCCCGACGCATGGATATACAGACACAGGTGTACTCGTCTCTGCATTACAGGCGAGAAGAGGTAATGGGAGCACTGATCCAGAAAACCGACCAATATAGTAAGCCCCCCCGACTCATTAAATCTCAATCTACTTCCTACCGATGTCGTGAAGCTAACCTGATATTGCCGCGCCAACAGACAATGCTCTATGTGCCTACAGCAAAGTACTCCAAACGCTCCCCCACGCCTCGGAAGGTGAAACAGAGACCTACCGGACCTGGATGAAGGATAACAGCCCTATTGCTGCAACCGAGACCCGATTCCTCGAGCACACCAAAGATCTCATCTCCCTCACGCCACACATCCTGGCCAACCCATCCAAAATGACTCCCCCCGTTTACTCTGCGATTATCATCGCCTCCGCAGCTATTATCCTGCCGCTACTGGCCTTCAGCATGATTGCTGAGTTCTCCGGTCGCATTCTCGTCGTGGCTGTAGTCGGGGGTGCCGCTGCAGCCATCGCATCCCACTATTCCACCGGGACCGAACACCTGGTTAAATCGCAGGACGGTTGGCGATGCGCTACTTTGTATGTCCCTTCTTTGGAGAAAGATGTAGTTTCTGCTAACAGTCAATTTAGATACTTTGTATTCATGACTGTCGCCGCAATGTGTATTTCTTGAACGGCCACACTGCACAAAACAAGGCGTGAACTGTACCCCTCTAGACACCAACGGTGAAGAAAACAAACTACTTAACGACTTATGAATTTTGGGCAGCGTTATCTAATGATTGGACTGGACTGGACTCTTCTTTTTATCGCCTTTTTAGCTGAGAAACAGATAGATAGAAAGGCGTTTTGTTTTCATCTATGTATTTGAGGACTGGATGAGGATAATATGGCGACGGGACTATGAAGGGTTTCTCTTTCTTATTTTATAAAGGCGATGTCAGGGTTTGGCTCTTTTTTTTTTTCTTTTGCTTTTCTTGTGTGTCTGATCAATCATGTAATGTACTATACGATGATGTATACCTCATTCGTTTGAGCGTCGGATAACTTTTGGGTTTGAATCTACCATGTTACCATCTTTTTATTTCCCCGGACATGACCAAATCTTAAACATAAGTTAAGCTTAGATTTAGAGTACGGTGAACCGCAAAAGTCAGATCTACTCCGACTGTATAGATCAAGATATAAATACAATCGAACCCCCCTCTTTTTCACCCAGACTAAGTATAAATCTGAATTAAAGTTAAAAAAAAAAAAAAAACTACAACTTCGCCCTCCTCCCCCCCTCCCACCTCCCCCTCAACTCCCTCTCCACCTCAACCCTCCACCCCGCCGCGCTCCTCAACCTCTCCCACACCTCCTCATCCCGCAACTCACTAACCGCCTCAATCGGAATCCGCCGACTAGTGCGCAACCCAGCCTCTATAAAGGTAACATCCCCAGACAACCCGGTCACCCTCCCGGCCACGACATCCCGACTAAACTCCGCCATACGCGCATGATACCGCTGCCCCACCGCGGAACCGAGCATCACCAGCCCGAAACAATGCGGCATGCCCTCGAACTGGTCGACGAGGATGGGGGCGCCGGCGCGGTGGATGGCCCGGGCGAGAAGCAGGCCTTCGTCCGTGAGGGCTTCCTCGCCGAGGGCGATGTAGATGGGTGGGGCGGAGGACCAGAGGCGCGGGGCGGCGGCGAGCGGCGTGACGAGGGGGTGGAGGAGCGTGGCGGCGTTGACGTAGTAGTCTAGACGGGGTGGGGTGGTGGGCCAGATGGTATCTGCGGGGATGGGGGCAGGAGTCCAGGGGGTGTCGGATTGGGGTGGTGGAGGAGGAAGGGGGAGGTAGTCGTATTTGGCGTTGTGGAGGATAGAGGGCATGGAGCGGGTGAGGTCGCACCAGGGGGAGCTGAGAGCTAGGCCGGCCGGGGTGGTGGTGGGGATGGAGCGGTTGTGGAAGCGGATGGTGGTCGAGGTGCGGGCGAGGGTGAGGAGGGTGAGGAGGAGGGATAGGGCGAGGTTGCCGCCGGCGGAGTCCCCCGCGAGGATGATCTTGTTAGGGGGGACGGGGGGGTGGAGGGCGCCGGGGGGCGGGGAGATGAGGGAGAAGTAGGCGACTAGGGCGTCGACGAGGGCGGAGGGGAAAGGGTGTTGCGGGGCGAGACGGTACCGCACGGAGAGGACGGGGGCGCCGGTGTGTTTGGAGAGTTGGGCGGTGGTGGCACGGTGGGTGCATGGGTCCATGAGGCTATGTAAAAATCAGTTCTGGCCTGTAGTAGAGCTGGTTTGTTTGTTTGGGGGGGGGGGGGCGGGGACGTACTAGTATGCGCCCCCGTGGAAGTACAAAACCACCATATCTTCTTTGTTTTCCTTCTTCAACCTCTCATACTTCTCTTCCTCTGAGATATCCGGCTGCGGTTCATTCTTGCCCACGCCACGTCGATACCCCGTCCATTCAGCCTCAACGGGGACCACACCGGGGATATCGTAGGTCTCGTCGCCTACTTTCAGCTCCTCGATGGCCTTGATGACCGCGTCCTGGACGGCGGTCTCGGGCTGGGGAAAGGTCACTTTGGAAACCCATATGCGGCCCTTGATACCCGGGTCCCGATTGGCGCTCTTCTGCTGCTTGCCCACGGGGACCATGGAGTTCAGGAATGAGCGGATAATGGTGACGGTCAACTCGGTGCGGAGGTCCTGCTTGCCGGACACGGGCGACAGGTGAATAGTATGCAGGATGACCGTTTTGAGGATCAGAGGGATCCTCACGAGGAGGGCCTTGAGCAGGGCCACGGGGCTCCCGAGGGTGCTCATTTCGCATTATGAAAGAAAAGAAGGACAATTATAAATAAGCAGGAAGAAAAAGAGGGCGAAGGCGGGGATGAAAAACAACGCTCATTGAATTGAAGCCTCGGCAGAGCGGCATATACTAATAATTCCAGGCAAACCTACACTTGATCCTCAATTGAGCCCGTGAAGACCCCCTCAGCTACATCAACCTATTTTCGATACATCCTATTAGATAGATTTAAGTATCCCTGCAAGACTCTCACATAGTACAAAAATCTTATACCTAGAGATATATAATTCCTTACTGCAACAAGCTTTATACACCAAAAGTAGCCCAAGTTCACTTTTCTTATACAAGTACAAATCGCTGAATACTAAAACCCCAAGATACAATTAATTCTATATCAAATCACGACTTATTCACCCCCTCCTTCACCTTCCCCTTCACCTCCCCCAATCCCTCCGCCGCCTTCCCCTTAATCTTCCCCTTCACCTCCGCCGCATCCCCCTTGACCTCTCCCGCCTTCTTACTAACCTCGCCAGTCGTCTTCCCAACCGTCTCTTTGATTTTATGCGCGGCCGATTCTACCATTTCTTAGCCCAACCCAGAACCTAAAGAAAAAAAAGAAGAGAAGAGAAGAGAAGAGAAGAGAGAGGAAAGAGGGCAACGCACCACCAGTCTCAATCCCCTTCACAGCGGCATCAGAGACTATCCTATCGGCCTTCTTCAAGGTACTCTTGGCTGTGTCGACGGGCCCGCTCTCTTTCTTGGTGGTCGAGGAGATAGTCCGGGGTTGGGTTCGGGAGCCTCCAATCGACAGGGTCCGGGATGCGATAGATGGGTGTAGGGGGGTCAGGGCGCGAGCGCGAGCGGTGGATGTGAGGCGGGTAAGATAGGACATGGTTCTTATTTCTTATTTTTCTTTTTTTCCAAGTCGGGGTTGGATTTGTATGATGTGGTGGTGGGGTCGTTGTTGATAGACGTCTTGAAGTATTGGAAATGTAACTGTTACTGTAATGTAGATGGAGCTCAAGGCATTCTAAATCTGCCCTGAATTGACGTTGTACATACCATATTTATACCATTGCTGTCCTCAGGGTTGTCCTCCCAGCGACGTCATCCACTGGTGTCAGTGTGACGTCGATCTCCACTGTGTACCCCAGAAATGTACACTCAAGGCAACGTACAGAGCTGGAAACAGATCCCACTACGTCTTAATTTCCTTGTTGATGAATTGAGTCTTTCATTTCCTTGGTTAACTTGGCTTTGGTTTCTATGGAGTTG
This sequence comes from Aspergillus panamensis, assembly GCA_027569225.1. Taxonomy (NCBI): domain Eukaryota; kingdom Fungi; phylum Ascomycota; class Eurotiomycetes; order Eurotiales; family Aspergillaceae; genus Aspergillus; species Aspergillus panamensis. Next base: position 551,426 of record JAPDER010000006.1, read on the forward strand.
TTCGGCTTTATTTCACAGGTGATGATTCAGTGCACATGATTTATATACCAGGTCATCCAGGACTCTATCGATGATGCTCATGCCAAAAAAAACACAAAACAAGTTTATATACTCCCCAATGAACAAAAAAAAAGTAGACTAAGAACACGCAATTATTCATTATCAAATTGGAAACGCCCCTTTTAAGAGAGAACAAAACTCCTGCCTGCTTTCCATTTCCATGCCATATGCTTCATGACTCGTCAACTCCATGTACTGCAACTCCCAGAAAATTAAAATGCTACTCCAACAATGCTTCTTGGATGTCTGACGCCGTTGTACCTTTGCATTAACCCTCTTTTGCATGTTCCTTTTGTAATGCTTTTTCCCTGTTAAAATTAGTAAATAATTCAGTACGAGATAATGAATTTCCGAAATATGCGAATCACGCTGGCGATTGGTATCGACACTATTTCCTCTCGGCTTAAAAGTCCAACCCTAACCCATCATATCCGTACCGCGTGGGAGAACTCCCGCTGCGGGCGCGCGTCTGCTGGAGCGGAGGCCACACCCCCTCTGTCGGCATCAGCGGCCCTGAGCGATTCTCATGGTACATCGGGTATGGCGGTGCCTGGAGCTGAACCGGTGGATATCCACCTCGGCGACGGGCGGCATCCAGATCCGCGCGCCGATTGTCATAGTATAGTGGCCAGACCGGCCCAGAGCTCTGCAACGGGTCCGCACCAGGCATCACCACGCTGGTGTCGAGCGGGGGAGGGGCGGGGCGTCTCTGTGCCACGGCTGCGTAGGTTTTACCGGGCTGGAGCGTGCTTGGGAAAGCCTGGTTGGGATGAACCTGGGGCATGTCGGTCACCCAACTTCCCGCGCCAGAGAGCGTGTGCTGCTGCGGAACGGCCTGAGGGTGCATACTGGACGAGATCGGGGAGATCCTTGGCGGGTAACGAGCTGGTTCGGTTGCCCAAGAATGGTGCGATTGTCCGGATGGACCACGGGTCATAGACTCGGGGGCTGGATCGGAAGCGTACTCTGCTCCTGCATCCATGCCATGTGAAGATGCTGGCGAGGCTCCAGGCATGATGGCCGAGGGATGAGTGATCGGACCTAGATTGGTGGATGACTGGCTGAGAGTTGGCGGAGCGGAAGGATTGAACCGTCGCGAGACAGATATGTTGTGTTCATATGGAAGGCCAGTGAAGATGGATGGTGTGCTCGCCGACATATCGATTGGTCGCACCCGTTTTGGTCCAGTGCTGCGATGGGCCGGGTGGCGGAATTCATAGGCCATGCCCAGGTCAAACTCGTTTATGTGCCGCAATTGCCCTTGGTCAGGCTCACTGTACGTTGATTGACTGAGAGGATCTGGCCTGTACTCTCTTGAGAGAGACGGAAACGGAATATTGCTCGATCGGCTATGCAATGACTCGACAGAGGAATTGCTCTGTAATCCTGACGAGAAAACAGGGCGCTCCCGCCCCCCGGGGGACGACGCAGACCGCTGCTTTGCTTGCGATACTGGGTCTTGTGTAAATCTAGATGCCACAGCTGCATAAGTCGGGGTGTTCTCCTTCCCGAGGTCGAATAACGGCCTGATATCCTCATGAGATGGAGGGCTACCCCTATGCACCGCTGTAAGGGCCTGGGATGCAGAGACATGAGGAATATTCCGTTTTTTGTCCAGCATATCGCTTGATGCACTCCTTCCCTGAACCAACGTCTTCTCCAGAACGGGAGCAGCCGGTTTTGGGCCCCGGATTTTAGGAGGAAACCTGGGCTTTTGTCTCCATTGCCTCAACCTATCGGGTCTCATCCGCGACAGGTTTTCAACAACATGCCAACCCTCATCGTCTTGATGTGGAGGACTAGAAGCCTGAGACGATTTGGGCCTCTCCGTCGCCTGGCTCATTTGGGATATTGCTGGGGAGATACGCACGATGGGATTTGGGCCCTCATCCTCCGTTTCATACCCGGCCTCTCCTTCGTCACCCGACTCTCTAAAAATATGGGGGATGAACGGCCCCAGGTTAACGTGATGTGGCGACATGCGCATTTCCTGCGGAGATTCCACCTTGGAAGGCACCAAATCGCTGAAGTCGAGAGTGAGTTGACGCGAAGGCCCATCAGATGCCGAAGACTCCGGAAAGGATGAAGAGCTACTGGACCGGTCGAAAACGGATCGATGTTTGCGAATTGACTCCTGTGAAGAGCCTGGGGATACCCGCTCGATCTCACTCCGGATGCTCTTTAGCGCCTGTCTGAGGTCCCCTAGAGCTTCGCGCACCATCTCATGCGACGTTTTCTTCGGGAAGTTTTTGATCAGCTGTGAAGCATGAGTCTCATATTCCCGGTAGTCTTTCACCAACCCACAGTCATCGACACGATTCATTCGTTCTTTGGCGTTTCCATAGGAGGCGCAGAACACATGAGTGGCAACCACAAGCCACGACTCATAGTAACCGGCGTCGCGGCTCTCCTCTTTCGCTGAGTCTGCCCTTCTTTTGAGTTCTTTGTCCATTTTCCTGAGCTCATCACGGCAGAAGCCTTGAACAACACTGTGGATCTTAATTACGTCAGTAGTGCCAGCGTTTTGATACACGGCAAAGAACCCTTCTTGGCTACTTTCAGTTTGTGATTCTGATAGATCAGCAATTGCCTTCACGTCTAGAATAGTCTGCCTTTCAGACTGTGGAGAAGCACTCTGTGGTTGAAGGGGGTAGGTATTCGAGGTCCGCTCGATGAGTCCATAACGAATTAGAATCCCCAGCGTGGTGTCAAAATCTCCCCGCTCCCCTGGTCGAGAGCTTGTCAAGACTTCGATATTCCAGCCTTGCAGAAATGATATCCCAAGGGTAATGAGTCCCACGGGGATGTGATGACTGAAAAATGACAAAAGATTTATGAGGTTTAGAGCTGCAAAATGTTTCCCCCAATATAGATCATGCATGATGCTCAGAAACGGCTCTGCAAGCTTCTCATCCGCGAAATGCTGAGAGCTGATGTGGTACCTCTCGATTGGCTTGTCTGTCGCACTGAGACGATGGCTTATAGCGTGAATTGCCAGGGGAAGACACTCGTAGTGGTTCACTACCTCGGTTGCCTTCTGAATTTGCTCTTTGGTAGCCCTTTTGATTCCCAGATCCTTAAACAAAAGCTTACAGGCATCATCGACTTCAAGAGGCCGTACCATAAGGCAGTACGGCTCGTATAACCGCTGTTTCTTCCTCAAAGTCTTGTCGACCGAGGTGTATATGATGCTGCATCGCTCTTTGTAAGGGAGAAATTGCTTAAACTCGTTAATCTCACCATCCTGGGCGAAACTGATCCCGTCAAAAACCATCAACCATGCATCGCGTCCTTGAAGCCAGTTACGGACTGCCTCCACATACTTGCTCGTTGACTTGGAATCAGGGTTGTGGGACTTTGCGCTATCAATCAGGGTGGCGGCTTGGGCAATATCCCAGAAACACTTGAAAGTCGATTGACGAGATTTGGCATCGATCCAGAAAATGCCACCAGGATAGTGATCCCGATGTGTCCACACATATTGCCGGGCTAGATGGGATTTACCGGATCCAGGGACTCCACAAATGAGGACTGCTCGAAGCTTCTCCGGGTTCTTTTTCACTTTCACGAGCCTCGCGTGTAAAACTTCAAGTTCCTTTTGCATTCCAAAGAAAGTTGCGTTGGGGTGGAATCCCGGGGGTACCACCCAAATGGGTCCGATTTGCCATGAACGAGAGAGATTCATACTATTATCGGATACAGGGGAATTATTCTCTTCAGGAGCGGGGAGCGAGAGGGGTTGTACATCGCCAACTGGAGGGGGAAAAAGTCAGCAAAATCTGACTGCAAATTTTGTTGATAGGGTTTAAAATTAGGGTACAAGAAAACAACAAATATTCATAATAAACAGTGCAATCAAACACTTCAATTGGGGTGGAAAAAGGAATAGAAAACGAGACGAGGGCCTGCATGAGAAGGAGTTGGAATAGCAAGATGGTGAATAAAAGGGGAAGCAACGCAAAATAGGAGGAAAAAGAGAGACAGAGAGAGAAAGCAGGAAATAATGAGGCCTAGAGCCATTCAACTACTCCGCTGTCCTATAAAGAGGATATGAAGCCTCTGAAGGCTCCTCAATCTCGTATTCATGCAAGGTGGAAGAAGACAAAGAAGGCGACGGTGCCGACTGTAGATGTGCCCTACCTGTAGGTGGAGAGTCCGGTGTTCTTGCCCGTGGCTGCCCTGCCGGCCCTAGATGCGCCGAATGACCCGAGTGACCTGAATGGCCTGGTTCTGTTTGACAACTGTCAGTCAAATGGACTATCTCATCACTCATCTACTCTCTTACCACCATAGATCTCCCTCATCCTAGTCTCCCTGGTGAGACGGCGTGTTTTGTCCTCCTCAACCCACCGTTCGTAAACCATTGCAGGCGCATCGCGAGAGTATCGCAGCAAGGCCTCTGCAACCGCCTCGTATCCTGGAGCGTTCTCATCATCGAACTTGCACATGTGGCTGTGATCCGCCTCAATCCCCATCCTCTCCACCCCATTCGCATACGGGGCCGCAGAGCTCTCGTCAACGATCAGCTCGCGCGTCCCCTTGACGTCTGTGGGTAGGGTCTCATGGAAGAAATATATGTGGAAGCGAGGCATCATGTCGGTGAAGAGACTGTTTATGTTCTGTAGGGTCTCGTTGTTGGTTTTGAGAGCCTTGACGAGGTGGGAGGACGAATCCATAAACTTCCTCGGGAGAACGGCACTGCAGATATTCTGCAACAACAGCCCCCATTTTGCGACATCAGAGCCATTGTGTGGTGTGCCTAGGAATAGAATTCCGTAGGTGGAGACATAGATCGACCGCAGGCCCTCGGTCTTCTCGTCGGTCACGCTTCGGGAGTATATCAACGCTCGTTTGACGACCAGGCCACCGAGCGAGTGGCAGACAAAGATTATCGGTCGATCGGTGCACCCTTTGAGCGATCGATTGGCTCTCAGTTGTGCGGTGAGTGTCTCTGCATGATTTAGAATGCGATCCTTCGACGCACCATCCGTAAACGCGGTGACGTTCGCGTTGTACCCGTAGGTGAGGATCCTCACTCTGTTTGAGGCAAGAACGTCCGGAAGAAAGTCTGCCGGCCAGAAGGCGTCTGTTGTTTTCGAGGTCCACGATCGATGGGGGTGGCCATTGAGCCCATGGACAAACACAATATCGACGATGGGCCTCTGGGGGGATTCGTAGACCAGGCTGAGTCCGAATTGTCGAATACGAGAGGCAAGGTCCATGGCGGGGCCCGCCTCAATGGAAGTCCGGTTGTGTTAGAAGTGTATGCCGGTGCTTGAGGGAATGGAAAGTGAGGAAGGAAAGGCGAGGAAGAAGGGGAGAGGGGGAGACGATCAGGCTGTTAAGTACGAAAGACAGGGTGCAGATGACTGGAGCTACTGGCCATAGTGTGCCTGGTTCCTTGACCAGCGGGTCAGAGCTTTTGGATCGAAGTAACCACACTTCTAACCCGCACACACCCTCTGGGTTATTGACACCCGGCTGCTGCTAGTATTTCCGCGGGGGAGGGGGTGCGAATAACCCCTATCGGGCGTGCGAGGTTGGGTAAGTTTACCTCGTATAGTACTGTAGTTACTGGGCGTGGGCGTGGCACGAGGCTGAGAGGCAAGGCTGACCAACAGCGGTCATGCTCTCGCTCTCCCTGACCAGCCCCGCCCAGCCTTCTCTGGCTGCAGATCGCGGGGAACGGCAGGCGGAACAAAGATCTTGATTGTATTCAGTGTTACCCACTATCTACTAGTAGTAAGTAGTATTACCCGGGTGGTACGTACTGGAGGGTGAGAGGAAATTCAAATCAGCCCCTTTCTCTCGCTTTCAGTTGCCGCCATTACCGACGCTGCCTAGTACGAGAGAAGAACGACCGGCACCTACTGAGGCTGTAGCGCCCAGCTCGAACACTGCTAGTCAGAGATACGAAATGATTTGAGAGAGGATAAGCGCCCCATGAATCAAAAGATTTTCCCGATTTTGCCCCTTGATTCGGCAGATGAATGATGACGTGCATTCTGCAGGCAGCAAGGCTGTGTAAGGGCCTTGGAGGATTCTGTTGGTCACGATCTCCTGAGTTTTGCGCCAACAACATAAAGGTCTATTGAGCCGTCGTCCCTACGAGCTATGGCAATGGCTGAGGGAGGGACACCACCGCCTGGAGGTAGTTTTAAGCGACAGGATGAAGAATTTCACATCAAATAATGCCCTACGTTACCCATCACCCAGATCCTTCGCCCGCCAGCAACCCTAGAGACTCTCCACTGTCGAGAATATTCTACTCCCTGAGGAGACGCCCGAAAATCGCCCCTCGTTAATGCTCTACATCATTGACTTCCGAACACTGTGTCCCTCAAGATTCGAGCGGCTGATCGAGCGTCCCTTGGAGACAAATCTGGCTGCAGGGGTAAGAGTCGGGGACGGGTTGAAAGATCTTCAGGCCAAATATCACTCATGAGCTACCTTAGTCCATGGGAAGTAGTAAATATGGAATTGAGATTCCTTAGGTTATAAACCTAGCCTAGCCTAGTTTTAAACCTTCAGAGCCACGCTCGAAATAGCAGCCGCAACCTCCCCAGGAATCGTCAAGAACGGTGAATGGCCAGACCCGAATCTCACAACCTCGAAACCTCCCGTGCTCGCCATTGCTTCCTGCCATGCCGGCGGCACGGCTTTGTCCTCCTCGCAGAGAAAATAGACCTTCGGACAACGGATCTGGGATTCCACATATTCAGGAAACACGGTAAAGCTTTTCCGGGTTTGCGTTTTGGCCAATGCCGTGAATTCGACATCGACCTCTTCAGGACTCAATCCGGAGAAGAAGATCAGTTTCGCACCGCCCTGCAGATGGGCGATGCCATCCTGGATCTTGTCAGGGCTTCTCGCTGTATCTCAATTCCGGGGAGAGAGGGAACCCCACCTTCACGATTTGATACTCCGGTGGTGGAACTTCAGTGTCATCGCCCATGATCCCTTTACCAGGAGTGGGAAAGGCGAATCCCGCGATACTGATGACCGCGCCGACACCGCCGGCGAGGCCCCTCTCTGCCCGTTCAGCGACGGTGTGGCCCACAACAGTCGCGGTTGCAGGCAGAGAGCCATAGCTGTGGGAGACGATGACGGCTCTTCTGCCCTCGTCGAGCAGGGGTACGATTTTCTTCTGGATCGCCGCTGCGTCGTCGAAGTATGTGGTGTTTGGGTCGGCGTTTTCCGCACAAACGAGGAAGTCGATATCGATCACATCGTATCCTTGTGCACGCAGGGGCGCCGAGATCTTTCGATAGTGGAACGGCGTGTGGAACGCTCCTGGAATAATAACGATGAATGGCCTTTGTGTCATGATTGCTGGTTGGTAGGGAGTGGCTGAGGCTCTTTCCTTGGGTTGGCTTCCCGTTTTCTCGCGCGGAGATAGTTCTGCAGGGTAATTGCTTGAAGCTGGGTCTTTAAATAGCCTGGACTCCAAGAACTTGGGAAGATTGCCGGAGAGTTGCTCTTGCAGTTGGCGTGCGGCTGAGATTGTACTAGTAGTGTTGGAGGTTGAGTCACTTACGGGCTATCCAATAGTAGACGAATAAACGCGTCAGATGTTGGAAATCCAACTACATTCTCCATACCTAGGTAAGCATTGGTGTATAGACGAAGCCGGCGCTCACAAAGCAGGAAAATAGATGCCTAGTCCTCCAACTCACAGTAATATTTGGCATGCTAAACATAGAAGATGTGGAGAAATACCTCCGGGTGAATCGAGGGGTAGGTAAATGATTTGTTGCGCTCGATCCTGGGCTCCTTTATCTGCCAGGGGCAGTCCAGGCTCGCATATGCCGAGAAGCTGGCTTTATCCTCTGGGCTTACTCACAGAAGTCCAACTTTTATTCTACTAATGATGTGAAGCAGCATAAACTGGTATATTTTCATGATATACATGTAGTGTATAATATAGCGCATCATCCAATACTAGAAATTGTTACCTTCAGATCTATATTAGCACGCTCACCCATATTTCCATAACACAGAGCCATAATGCTAAAAGCTCCCAGTACATCATGATGTGTTCACTGGTCCATAGATGATTTTGCAAGGTTGATGCCAGAGGATTGGTCCGGGTTCCTGAAAGGTTCCAAGTTATATTGAAATACTAGTAGTAGGCCCACGGCAAAAAGAGTTGGGGCTAGCCAAAGACTCATTAATTTAATACAAATTTCCCTCTAGCTATGCACTTGTCGGCGTAATGATACCAATAATGTATGGAGTAGTCATTGTAGTGGCGCTTCAAGCTAAATAGTTGTGGGGCGTAGGGTGTTTATACTTCCAAGTTCTCCTTACACTACTGGACTTTTTATCTTACTAGAGTGTCATGTTACCCATGTAGCCTGGACTGTTCCACCTTATATGCTATTTAGAACATTCCGTAACTAGTTATAGTTATTTATATTAATTACTTTAGCAAGAACAGGTAAGTAAATGACCAAATATCATACGCGTGGGTAATGATTATATTGCCACTGAACCATACTAGGTCATCCTAAGGCTCAGTGCCCGGTTGCTTGGCAACAAAGTTACCTTTGAATGATTCAGTAATTATTTCTTGCGCTAAGGTTTGGAGTATAATTTGCCTATTGACGACTCGCTATTCTACAATACAGGGTGAATAGGACAATGCGGCTCAACCACGGCGGATGTTAGAGAGAACTTTACAAATATAGAGTTTGGGTGCACCCACCCGTTCCTGCCTACAGCCTAGTTATTACAAGCCAAAACTGCTAGAGTAAATACTCAGTACTTTCCAGGTTCGTTCGTATTTCCGGGCACCATTGACTTTCTCAATTGGGAACATTCCTGAGCCACTGGATAGTCATCTTCTGCCCCCCTGCCTCTCATCGCCCCCGAAAAGCAGGCTTCCTCTTTTCTGCAAACGCCCGAAGAGCCTCCATCCTATCCTCTGTCTCAATCACCCCATCATAAGCCTCATTCTCACCCTCCTGGCCCCGCTGGAAGGTATTCACAGCCTTGAGCGCCTGGTGAATCGCAATCGGCCCGCCCTCACAGATATCCAGAGCAAGCTTGATACTCTCCCGGAGGATCTTCTCGCGCGGGCCTCCCTCCTTCGCCTCGTCTTCCGGGAGCACCTCGACCAATCGATCGCAGAGGCCCATGAAGTATGACTCGGGGCCGGACACCCGACGGCCCGTTAAGATGAGGTCGCGTGCGCGGTTTAGCCCGATCAACCCGGGGAGGCGAAAAGTGCCGCCTGCTCCGGGGATAATGGCGAGCCTTGTTTCGGGGAGGGCAACGACGGCGGAGGAGGCGAAGACGCGGAGATGGGTGCAGAGGGCGAGTTCGAGGCCGCCGCCTAGGGCCGTCGAGGAGACGGCTGAGATTGTAGGGATGGGGAGCGCGGCGAGTTCGCTGAAGGTGCCTCGGAGTTTGGATAGGAAGTCGTTGGTCCTGTTTACGAAAAGTAAAAAAAAAAGTACGCGTTAGAAGAACGTAGAAAGCGTAAGAAAATGAGATTGGGAGGGGGAGGGGGGGCTCACTCGGCCTTGGTCATTTTCAACCGCTCTTTCAAATCTGCGCCGGCACAAAAGGCTGAATCGGTGTTGCTGCCAATGACCAAAGCTCTTGTTGGTCCGGTTCCCCCTTCCGCGGCGATTGACTTGACATGGTTTGCGAGGGTGTCCAAAAGCTCTCGGGACAGCGCGTTACGTGCATTCGGTCGATCCAGTAACAGAACTCGGATATTTCCTGACCCGGGGGCAGGGACCTGTTGAATCTTAATCACGGCATCATCGGGGGCGGTGCTATATCTCGCGACCCGAATTCGCAGCGTGACGGTTGGGGGAGACCGCAGCGAGGATGCGAGACGAGGGAGGCGTGGTGGCATTGTGAAAAAAAAATTAGTGGTGAGGGATACAATTGAATAAGGGGTCGCCCGCGACAAATAATATATGGTAGAGTTGGAAGAAAAGCCGGATCTTGTTGTGACGTTGGGACTTGGAAGTTGGGAGGCTGTGGGAAAGGCGGAGATTGGCGGATGTGCGGGGGGAGCTAAACCCCAATTTGAGCCGGGAATAAGCGCCCATTAAAGAAAAAACAATAAATAATAAAAATAACCTGGGTATCATTTTTGCCGTGATCTATAGACTGTTGTACAAAAAATATCTATCTATATACAGAGAACAATATGACCTATGGGACACCTATTTTTTCCCATGGGCCATATATGCTGAAACCTCCTCATCACTTGGCCAAGGTCCCCAGACCGGGTTCGCTGTGACAATGTCATATGCTAGTTGCAGGTCCGGATCTGAGAATGTCGGCTCATCATCATCCCTATTTGGTGTAACCTGAGATGCAAACACGGGTTTATGTACGTCTCCCCAGTATTGCCGTTTCCAGTACCCTTCGAGAAAGGTGCGAGTGGCAACGAGTGTACGTCGCATCATTCGATCGCCGTTGAGGTACTCATCAGAAGTATCTTGAAGTGTCGATGAGTGCTCACTCATCCATTGAAGAAGGCTTAGCAGACCATCGGAATCTTCGGCCAATCCGAGGGATCTGACAAACGCGTGTAGGATAGCAGGGGACGGAACACGCAGTAGCGCCGGCAGGGTCACTTGTGAATCAGTACCGCGTTCGAGAGAGGCTTCAATTGGCTTAAACAATGAGGTCATCTTTGCGTCCACAATAACAAGACGGTCGAAGTGACTTTTGAGTGTTGCCAACCCACGCCTCACCATGTCCTCAAGGCCTGATGAGGCAAATCCGAAGTGGGTATTTTTTCTCTGGATCGCCTCGTTCACGAATTGCAAACTTTCTCCTATAGCAACAGGGCTCCCGACTCCCGCAACCACTGCCTTCGAAAAGCCGAAGCAAAGGATATGAAATCCTTCAAATCCAAGCTCAATGTTGCGCTCTTTGGTCCATTCGAGAACCTCGAGGATCTCATACCAAGCAAGAATTTTTTGGGTCTCCTTACTGGTGGTATTGGTGGAAGTATGGTGAATGCGTTGCGCACCCAGAGCCGAGAGTAGTTGAATCCACCCTTGAGGTGATTGGGAATTCCGCGCTCGCAATAATTCAATTGCATGAGCCAGTGTCATCCTATGCCTAGGCCACCTGACTATGCGCGTATTTTCAGCATTTGTAAATAGAGCTGGAGCTTCCAACGCATCTTTCAACCAACTGCCGGTGACAATAGGGAAAGCATCGGCCGTCTTGAGATCACTATACATGGTGGATGACCCCCTGGTAGTAGGAAACCGGCACAGAAAGTGAATAAACGCAGAGAAGAGATAGTCGGGTAATTCATCCAAAGCTTTCCGTAATTCCGCGTCGGGTTCAAGATTTGCTCCCCTTGCCGTGCACAACGATTTGACCTGCTGCTTTGTGAGGTCGCTATTACTGAGGTAATCTAAACCAGAGCTAAAGGTCGGCGCGTTTCGCAGAAGTAACGCCAGAAATCTGCCTCGCGGTCGGATCTCTTGGGAAAGCATTCTCTTAATAAGGTCGTTCAGCGTAGGTGGCTCTGTGGATGTATAAATCCAATCCCGGAAGGAAGATGGTTCGGGAAAAACCTCAAGACCATCTCCCGGCAAGGAATGACTGTTGATGTCAAAGCCTTTCTTCACTGCCCGCTGTCGGAAGATTATTTTTTCGGCCATAGCTGCGTAAATAGTGACATGAGGTGGTAGACCCTGATTTTCGTACGCTAAAAAACATGCCCAAGCCTCGCGCACCGTCCTTGTGGCACGAATACGGGCTTCCCATACTGCACGATTGTCCGCCCTTCCCGCGGGTCCATGTAGATTCTCTGGTCGGCGCACCAGGGCCCTTGTTTGGATCGTTGGGCTGTTGTCAGTATCCCAGCCCGCTAAGATACTAGAAACCTCCTCCCAGCGAGAATGTGCATACCCGGCTTCTTTCATCTGGGACATCACGCGTATTGCGCGGCTTTTCATACCTTCAACGCCTCTTTGGAAGTCGATGCCCAACTTCTCTTCCTTCCAAGGCGGCCATGACGGAGCTTTCAGTTCCGCCGATTGGCGTTCGGCAGATGTTTTCTTATGCGCCAGTTGGACGGCAATGAGTCCCTGGTAGCCTTTCCGAGTGACAGGCAAAACGGGTCGGTGGTTCGCCATAGCCTTCAGGAGCTCAAACTGTGCTTGTTGCTGTATTGAAACCGATGCGAAGGGTCTGATTTTGCAGGGCAAAGACAGAAGTCGAAGGCAAGTATTGAACTTCTCAACCATAAATTTAACAATTCGATCTGTTGGAGTTGTCGAACCACTGCTTGCTGTTTCAAGGGTACTCAAGTAAAAGGTAAAAGCACGGGCAATGATAAATTGCGCCTCAGGCCATAACTGTCGGGAATGGTGGAGCAAACGAACAACATATGTGACACACATGTTAGGGTCAACGGAAGGCTTCCTCTTGTTGCAATCGTAGTCCATATTATAAGCTATACTGCTCGATACAGCATCAAGGGAGACTTTGAGCGAGGGGATTGGTAGGCCGCTAATGAGATGCAATGAATAGATCAAAAGCAACCTGAAGGTTTTCAGATCGAGTGTCTGTCTTAAGAGCAAAAGTGGAATGAAAGAAGGTACTCTTGAAGACGTTCCGCTATTAATGGCCTTCTGATCCGCTTCCAACATAACCAATCGCAATGCAGCCTCATATGGCGTTCTGCTTCTGAGCACCCACGCCCAAGCCATCACATCGGTGATATCATACTTTCGGGAGGCCAGGTACTGGGTATAGTCCTCTCGAAGCATGCTTCGTATAGCATAATCGAATTCCGATGCTGCGCGGGGGTTGTTGATTATAGCTTGCTCTCCCTGCTTTCGGAGAACAGGGTCCACAAATTGTATATAATCCGCAATGATCTCCTGTAGTGATACTCGATGTAGTCGTTTGAACTTGAATCTCTGCTTAAGGGATAAAGGGGCTGTGAGGGTGGTTGGGTTGTTCCCATCCATAACAGTCCAATTTTTATTTACTGAAGACAGCGCAAGATTCTGAAGGGTATCGATCAAATATTCCGATGGGCTTGGTTCAGAGTATGGCGATCTTTTGGGGGATACCGTGGGGGAATTTAGGGACGGATCCGAATTGAATGGCTTTTCGAAAGATGAAGATACATCATGGGAGGGATGGAATGAGGGTTCTCCCGCCACGTTTCCCTGGGGTTCGTTTGCGACTTGGGTTTCTCCTGGCCTAATGGGGTGTGCCGGAGGGGGAAAAGACTGGTTTAATCGAGACTGGGCCTGTGGCCCGCTCTGAAAATTAATCGACGAGAAATTTGCATCGTGAACCAACCCATGTCGTTTTCCTGGTTTAGGTTCTCGTTCGATTGAAGCGGCGGTCTCGGTAGTGTCTCTAGAAAAAGGCGACGCAGGCGAGCTGAAAGTATTGGTGGGCGAATCCACAGGCTTCGGGTACGTTGGACGGAAGGAGGTACTATAATAACACCCCTAAAGTTGATGGCCTTTGAGTTAGTGCTGCATAATACTAGGTAATTGATAGCTCTTCCCATCCCGAAAGCTCAGATGAGTACCTTCTGTATTGAACGACTGCCCAGGTGCGCCGCTCTTAGAGAGGAGAAAACCATCGAGCGGCTCGGAGCATGATTCCAGACCGATGACATCCATGAATTGAATCACGGAAAGATGGTGGGAATCAAAGGGGAGGGAGAAGACACCGAGGAAGCTGGGAAAAGATGCCGCGTACTTCTGATAGAGAGGAACAATTTCAAGTGGCCGATTATTGGCCTCGCATCTTGATCGGGAAAAATGAATGTCACGTGATAGATCGTCACGGGTTGCGCTTTTTGGGATGGCGCGAGAGGAACAAAAGAGGATCTCCCTCGTTGCGTCTGTTCTCCCGCCTGGCCACCGGTACGGGGTGTCGACGATTTCCTCCCTCTGTTGTCACAGATTTAATCCGTGGAGTGGACTCTCCGTCGCGTATGCTCAATTTAACTCCATTGTGGTGTTGGTTTCATCCCGTGTGAATCTATTCTCCCTCGGTGCGCTCCAGTTCTTTGTGTTGAGCCTTGTAACTATTGGCGCATCCGCTCCGGAGTTCAAGGAACACTCGATCTCCAAATTCTGCCTCTGAGGACCCAGATTTCTCTAGCCAACCTTTCTTCTTTGATTACGGGTCAATTTGTGATAAAATCGCGGTCGCACTGTCGCGTTCCATTAATTTCCAGTGCACCTGATCTGCTCTGTTTTTGCAACGAAAAAAGCCCTTGGTTCTCGCGTCAAAGCATAATTGCTGCAGCGGCGCGACCCCGACGCCATGAGCGCAGACGAAGCCGGCGGCACGGCTTCGATACCGGCCACAAACGGCGAACGCTACACTGCCACCCCCGATCCGTCCGTATTGGCGACACCTGGCAAGCGAAAGCGTGGATCAAGCCATGAAGACAAGGTCGCCCAGGATGCTAGCACGACAGCATCACAGGCGGATGAGAGGGCCAAACTGCAGGAAACCCTTCGCAATCTGGTCGATATCCTGAGCAAGTGAGAACCCCCCATTACCCTTCGTGCATTGACGGTCGATCGACAATCGCTAACGAACACTAGAAGCGACACCGAACTCCAACTTTTGTCCTGCCCCCTACCGACGTCGCCCGTGAAACCCCGCTCAAAACGTGCCAAAGTATCGGGGGATAAGGATGAGAGTGCTAGCATACAAGCAAGAGTTGCCTCGGATCGCTACACTTCGTTGTCGGAATTTCTGAGCGATATCGAGAAGGCATCCACCGCAGTGATTGAACGGAACAAGAGCCAGGCGAGCGGAGACCAGGCTGATGGGTCACCGGTGACGGAAACAGTCAATCGCATCGCAGCATTCAAGAAGCTGTTGAACAGCCTCGTTCGCCAGGCATCCGTGAGCCAATCCAGTGTCAAGGCGGAGACCTCAGAAGACGACACGGAAGCAACAGCAAAGCCCACTGCCTCCGCCGTAGAGGTTAGGAACGATAGCCTCGTCCTAACACTATTCGGCAACCCTTCCAACCCTAGGCAGCTTTATTCGAGTCTACAAAAGTCCGTGAAGGTTCCCTTGCCTTCTGATGACCCCGAAGCGAAAAAATACGTTGAGGTACAGACCCCGCTCCGCGAGGTTGGCTTGCCCAATGGAATCACCACCACCAAAGTTACTCCTTACGATTTTGAAAAGAAAGCGAAAGAGCCAGCAAAGACTTTCGGAGAAGTGTTTGCCCCTCGGGCAAATCTTCCGCCACTAGAACCGCCACGGAGAGCCCGATCTTCCTCTCGTACTGCCGCGAGCAGCTGGGTCGATCCCTATGAGGTAATCACCAATTACAAGTCTTTCCCCGGCGAGCGCAATAACTATTGTCTTGCACCTCTCCCTTCAGGCCAATGGCTTCATTACGGCGGAGTCTCTTCTTCCCCTTCGTTCTGGGGTCGTCGACAAAAGCAGCAACCTTCCCAACAACATGGCGAGGAGAGATTCCACGAAGATCCCGCTTTGTGGGTGGACGAGGACTCGGCTGTCCTACAAGGCGTTTATTCGTCATTTGCCCCCTCTTTTGATAGTTCAGGCGCTGTGCTACAGGTTGACTCCAAGGACCTAGTATGGTGGAGCAAAAAGGGAACAAGGCGACTAAACACATTGCTGTCAATCTTTGATCAAGAGGAGCCTGGGGAAACGCCGAACATACAACTGGGAAGCATTGGCGACCTTGATGAAAGTGCATTAGAGGATATGGTAAAGTCCTTTAAGCCCGAAGATTTTTCAGACGCGTCCGTGCAGACCGATACTCCCAAAGAAGAGCAGGATGATAAATTATCACAAGAAACAGACGAGCTATTACGTGACATTTCAGATCTATTGGAGACACTCAGCTCCTACCAGAAGATTCGTAGCCTTGAGCTTTCAACCTCTGGCGACAAGGCCGCCGATCCCAAGGGCATTGTCCCTGATCCAGGAACTCCGGACTCTCCAACTGAGCCTGAGAGAGCGGTTTATGACACGCTGAAGGCCAATTTGACCCTTCTGGTTTCACAGCTACCGCCATTCGCTGTTGCTAAGCTGAATGGCGACCAGCTGGCAGATCTGAATATTAGCCAAAAGATCCTGATTGAGAATCCAGACTACCCTGGAACCATGGAGCAGGATGATTACTCTATCCAAAAGGAGCGGTCGGCAGCAGCAGCAGCAGCATCAGCAGCAGCTCCAGTGCCCAACAATGCCAATAGGACTTCGACGCCTTCGCGCTCCGGAAGTTTCCAAACACAGTACAACCAGCGCGCCTATAGCGCTAATGTGCGGGTACAATCACAGCCCAATTTCCAGACTCCACAGCCATACTATGGAGCAAGGCCGCCTGCTCCGTACACTCCAGGGAACCCACAGCATTACACAGGAGCTCGCCCTCCTCAAACGACACCTGGCCAACGACCCGGCTTTTACCCTGGTTACTCGCAACAAACTCCGCAATTTAACCAAATAAATGCCGCCCCGCCACAGTTTCAACGACCGGGACCGAACGGCTTCAACCCCTACGCACCGCAGCCAGGCCCGCCATCTACTCAAGGCTCGCCTCAACCATTCACCCCGCGACCTGGACAACCAGCAGCACCATACAATTCAGCTTATGGGCCAGGACGTAGTGCTTCACCTCAAAAACCACCTACATACGTAAACGCACGGGGCCCATTCATGACACCGGGCACCAATCCTCAGCAGCGTTTCATGCAGCATCCGCAGCAACCCACCCCTTACACGAATTTCACCTCTAACCAAGCACCTCCTGCAGCAAATACCTACTCCAACTCAGCCGCCGCCATGACGTACGCCAGAAGCGCCGCCGAGCAAGCTGCATTGATGGATCGAAATAGGAGAGAGCTAGCGGCACAGGCCTCATCATCAACACCACAACCCGCAAGCGAATCTCAGGGCTCACAGGATCGAAGCGTAACACCAGGAAACAAACATAATGGCACACCAGTACCGACATGAGAACGAGACCAGAAAACAAGCCGGTCTGGATTCAGCTTGAGAAGTGACTGAGAAATTGAAGCCCAAATACAGCCCCTTACTCTTGTATGTGTTTTTGCGAACTTCTTGTCCCTCCTGGGTTTTCTTGATCATGAAAAAGGGGACGAATGCTTTTTAGGTAACGCTTTTAGTGAATTATGGGATGTTATTTCTATCATTTTTTTCTATCATTACCTTTTCTGATCTCTTTTACTTCTTTTTCTTCTCCTTTTATTCTACCTTTTGCCCAATTACCCCTTTATTAAATCGCTCCAGTTTGGGTTTTATTAGACTTCAGCGAAGCGCATCTCGATCCCGGATCAAAATGCTGCTTCGACCTTTCCCCCTTCTTCTTATTCTTCATTAACCCAACGAACCAGTATTACTACAACTATTTTTCTCCCGATACTATTCCACCAGTTGACATGTAACCCGCCAAGCTATCTATCTATCTTGTCTCTTTCTTATTATTTTCCGATTCTCCTTTTTCACCCGTGGTTTCTGCGTTCTGCGTCCATACCTACTCTTCCGAGAGTGTCTCCTTGTGTGTTGATCAATTCAGCAATTGGCGCGGATTAAAGTGTGATTCTCAAGATTGATGAATGTTTACTCAGGGGTTTTTTCTCACCAGCTCTTATTTTCATTTATTATTTATTATTTATTATTTGGTCTGGTAGGTAGGGAGGTTGGTTGGTCTGTCTTCAATTTCATTTTCTTTTCCCCATCAACCCTGCACAATATGTCTTTCTAAAAAAAAAAATTCTTTAGAAATGTTATGTATTTTTTTGCTATATCAGATCTGCCGTTATGTTGTCTTTCTTATGTAGTCTCCCTTTCTATGGAGGTTGATGGTAGGGATTTATATAGACCGGGGTTATATAGCTATCATAACAAGGAGGGAGATCTTGGGATATTTCCCGTCATGCTTGAGTCTGTCGTAGTTCTCTCATTTTTTGCCTTAAGGTGGTATGATATTATGGCTTAACGGAACAGACAATTTAAAGTAAATAGGCAAATACCAGTAGCTTAATTGGTAACCATGAAAAAAAAATAACACTGGATATTCTAGGTACATCCAGCCGAAAAAAACGCCTAGCCTCGCTACCCCCATTCCCACCCAATCGTCATTATTGATTACCTGTCCCTTCCATTCGTGAACGCCTTGTAACCTTTCCTGCCAAATAAACGAAAAAGGAGGAATAGTGGTATATAAATAGCAAGAGATGAAGGAGAAGGAGAAGAAGAAGAAGAAGAAGAAGAAGAAGAAGAAGAAGAAGAAGAAGAAGAAGAAGAAGAAGCGAATGCGGGCCAGCCTAAAGAATTTCATCATCGTCCATAGATACATCATCACCCCAGTTCTCCGCTGCTGTGTTCGTCTGTAAATTTAGGGTTGGCACGGCCTCCTGGGTGAACTTGGGGTCCTCCTTCTTCCATTGCCATGAGTTTTGCAAAGACGGGGTTGTAGCTGCGGTGGGAATGGGACCGACGCGGGTACCGCGGATCCATACCTCGCCGGTAAGATTGACGACGGTGGGTGGTTCATCTACGTATCCGTCCCAGAGCCCGAGGAGCTGCGCGGTGAGTTTGAAGATGGCTAAGCCGATAGCCCAGATTGGGGTCACGATTGCTGAAAGATGGAGCCAGCGCCATAGCATCGTGGGGATCACGAAGGGGAATCGGGGAGCGTCAGGGAGTAAGCAGTTCCCTTCGCAGACGGTGGCGATGAAGGGGTGGCAGTAGTAGTCGCACATGGTAGATTCGGAAAAGAACCAGGTCAAGGAGACTAGGATGCACCAACCGAGACGAGTTGGGCGGATGGTTTTGGTGGTGGGCCCTCTTTTCCATAGACGGGGAAGGGGAATGGAGGCGTAGACACGACCATCATGGGAAGGGCTATTCGGGTAAGAGTAGACTGGAGATGTGAGAGTGTGTGGAGATCTTGAGATCGAGGATAGCACGTCATTATCGCGGGAGACCTGGTCTTCGAGACTGTTCAGTCCCACCTTGACTTTGTTGATATTATCGGACAGCGATTTCAATTTTCCGTTCAGTCGGTTAAGATCCACGACATCAAGAGCCCCGGTATTCGAGAGCTCTAGTTTTTCTAGGACTGCCTTCTCGAACGCCACGTCCTCTTCTTCCTCTGACTTGAGTCCAGTTGTCTGTCCGTCCATGATGATTTGAAGCGACTCGATAGTATCGTCTCCAACATCCAGGGGATCTTTGTTATCTTTATGATCTTGTAAAACGGTCTCAAGAGCGCTCTTTGGAAGATCGGGCTTGACTAATGCGGGCTTGCCGCTCGGGTTTACCTTCTGCTCTACAGCTTTCTTCGGCTCTGGTGCTTTCTCTTTCTCTTTCGCTTCTCGCCTTTCTTCCTTCGCCTTGCCCTTGGTCTTTCCCGGGAAATCCTCCATCGGTAATGTTTCCTTGGGTTCGTCAGTAGTTTCACCTTCCTCTGGCTGTTCCCGTAGTTTCCCTTCACTAGGCTTAAAGGCCTCTCTTATCCACTTTGGCTTCCAGTCCCCAGCGCTAGGCTGGGCATCGTCCCGGCGGTGCGGCTTTTCTGAGGATTTATCGAGCTTGGTTTTAGAAGGCGAGGACCGTATGATATCGTTCGCGAGATGCTCTGGAAATCCAGCCACGCATTCAGTTGCTGGAGTGTCGACCCAGGCGCCAGTCACCACGGGTGTTTTGTCATAGATACGTCTTTCTCGTATGGGCTGTTCCGGCGTTTTGAATTGATTCTGGGGTGGGCTTTCGGCCCTTGCAAGCTTTCGCAAGAGGTCTTGGGAGTCGCGCTTTGACGGACTGCGTTTGGTAAAAGTCGAGTTTTTGTAAACAACAATTGGCGTGTTAGGAATTTGATTTCCGTCGGTCAGCTTAATGTCTTGATAGTCGAAGGAGATTTTGTTCAGATTGTCGGATAACGAAGCGTGGTCGCGCCGATTCGCGGAACGGTCCCCAAGTGTATTTCTGCCTGTGGCTTTGGGTAGTTCGGGGGCGCCGACAGTTTTCAGGTCTATTTCAGCGAGCGGCTGTCGAGCAGGCAGCTCTTTAGGCTGGTCCGTCACCGATTGGAGTCCGATGCCATGATTCCGGGTAAAACTCTTTAGCCAGTCTTGACGATATTTGCTCCTACTTCCCCAGGTAGCCGGCAAGTTCATGCCTGTAAGCCCATCTCTCCCCCCCTCATCTTCCACACTCTGGTCCTCTTCGTCTCGCCGCTGTAGATTTTCCGACGTCAACGCAGCTGAGGTCCCGGCCCTACTAAATACCGGTGATCGCGAACTCGTTGCCCGTTGCAATCGCTGCTCATCCTGGGTGTAATCGACCAATCTCCGACGGGGCGACTCGCTCGTAAAACTCGCATCTGATGGCATGAAGAACCCATTCCCTCGTATTGAAGAACCGGAAGACAACCTTCTGCTCTGAGTCTCACCTACTCGAGCCTCAAAATCCCGATTCTCGTCATCCAACGCTTCAAAATCAATGAGACTCCCTTCGTCATCGATCCGACGATACGCCTCGGCCAGCTCGTCGGGCGGGTTCGAATCGGGTGACACGGCGTTGTACATCGATCCCTGTCTTCGTCGTCGATTGGGAGTACCCCCTAGAGCAGATCGATAGCGTGCACTTGTGCTAGTGGCAGTGTTGGTGGTGCGGAACAAGCTGTCGTCACCGTCTTCTGTTGTGACGGGGAGGCGCGTTGCGACTTCGAAGGCGCCCCGTAGCGTCCCTGTTTGGCTGAAATTCCTCCGATGGTGGCGAGCGCTGGACGAGCGGGATGGGCTGGGGATCAGCGACGCGTCAAAATCATTGGGCTCATGGCGGGCTCGTCGGAAGGGAGAGTGAGGCTCTTGCTGGTTGTGTTGCTCGTGACTGCGACGCGAAAGAGAGGTTCGACGCTCGGGGGTGGGCATGGCGCCATTCAAGTAGGGGATATGAGTTATAGTGGGGGATTAATAATAGCTCATGATACACTGACAATAAGAATAGAAAAGCAATACCACCAAGAATGAGAATCAGAGTAGAATTAGAGTAAATAATAGAGCCCAAGACTCCAAGTGGGCGACGGATCCACCATTAAAACACCGCCCAAAACAGGATTAGCGGCGCAGAGCTCCCCTTCTTCTATTTTACTTCTTGGGATACGGTGACGATGAGATTCATTGTTATCAGTATTATCCATTCAGAACTGTTGGCGGACTTCTCTCGATCATCTTTGCCAATGATCGGTCACTTGATCTGAACACCACCACGTATACCTATACTCATCACCAGCGAAGTAATCTTTCCCACCACAATCCCCTCCTGTTCGCGTTCACTAACACATGTGACCCAGTCAGATGTCTTGATCACCAGCTCGCTCCTGTCGCTGCCTACCCAACACTGAGAGCAGCCTGTCCTATATAAACCGATTCATCCTCACACTCTGTGGTGCGGAGACAAGAAGACATTCCTCCCTTCATGAAATTGAACCGTTCCTTCTCTCCGTTACCGACTTCATCACTGAGGACCGAGAATCTATCCCAACCCGAGTAGCAGGCCAAGAGAAACGAAATAACAATGGCTAAACCAGCCAGGCGATCAGCCAAGGGCAAAAGCCCCATGTCATCCTCCTCCGGAGATTCCACCCCCAGCTCACAATCCGGACCACTTCCACCCTTCGCCAACGCCCCGGAAGCCCTCGGCCCATTCCTCGACCTCCTCTCCCCGAAAGAAGTCTATCTCGTACATATCGACCCTTCCCCGCAAGATGTCAAGCGACAGACCTTCATCGTCCCCATCGTGATCAATGTCGTGATCATCCTCGCCCTCGCCGTCCGCATCTACATGGCCCGCACCACCTACCCCGCTCTCCTCGCAACGGTCATCGGCCTCACGAGCTCCATGACCGTCGACACCGCAACCCTATCCTGGGCCGAGATGACCAAACTCATCCTCAGCCGCACCGGCACCCTCCTAATCGACTACTTCCTCGTCACCGTCTTCCTCCCCTGGCCTATCCGCTTCTACAAAGGCCCCATGAAGTGGCGCCGCACGCTCGGCTTCCGTAACCACGAGATCATCGTCCGCCGCAGCCAACCAGCACTGAGCAAAGGCCTCGAACGCAACCGGTGGATCCGCGACAACGACGAGGCACGCGATAAGATCGTCGCCGCCGTGACGCCCGACCGCATCCGCAAGACGGGATACCTCCTTGTCGACGCAGACTGGGACCTCGACTACGCGGCCATGATCAAGGCGCACGAGCTGGTCGACAGCACGCGCGACGGCGCCGGATTACCACTCGATGAGTTCCGCACCGCTGTCTTGGTGAATACCGATGCCGATGGCTGGCTGATCTGGCATGTTGCGGACGAGAATAGCCCGGAGGGAAGGACGGAGTCGGTCCAGCGTGACCAGATCTTGTTGTTCAAGGAGAAGTTGACCGAAATGGGCAAGGAGGATCTCTTTTATCGGTGGGTGGAGCTCATTCAGTATGAGAGTACGCGGCCTGGTGGCTTCACTCCGGAGAGACAGCAGTCGGCGATGCTCCAGGCGAAGCAACTCTTCGAGGAGGCCGATGTTGACTTTTCGCGCTTCTGGCAGGAGGTCGGTGGAATGGAAGGATTTGCGGATCAGTTAGATTAGCTCGTTTTTTTTTTTTTTTTTCAAAGCTTATTCTTCTCTTTAGTCTTGTGTCTTTTTTTCTTTCATGTATATCCTCTCCTTGGTCTAATGGTGTTTTTCGGGGTACTAATAGAGTATGAGGCGTTTGCTGGTCTATAGATGGATGGGTTTTGGTTTAGTCTGTTTCAATAATGCAATTTCAATATAGTTAATATAACTTAAGCCGATGTTATGTGAACAAATGCTGAATATCCAAGTCTATGTCGAATTAAACAGAAGACTAGAAGAGACGAAAGGGAAAAAAAAGGGGAGGACAGGGTTATATGGACAAGTACTGTTGCATATGGATGGGTATCATATACGCCACGACACCACCATATATCGTGACACCATAATCGCCAAGCGTTCATCGTGTAATGCGCCGTTTTAAATAGCAAGAAGATAAGAAAAAAAGGGGAAAGGGCCAGCCATCCGAAATAAAAACACCACCGCTAAGATCATATTCAGTTATTCCCACTTTCCAGACGATAATCCACCGACCACAGCTTCTCCCACGGACGATACCGAGCAGACTGACGTCGTGTCGGCGTGGAAATCGATGAAGCGAGAGCGGCATTCGCAGTACGCGGAGATGAAGGAGACATTGCACTATCTCGGTGCTTCTGTGGCGAGCTCTCATGGGTTCGTTGCAAGCCCTAACAGGGTCCGTCAGCTCCGCTCCAGGACACAGTGGAATTTGGGACCGCGGAATTTCACGGACCCTGGAGTAGGTCACGGCGAACCTCATCAAAAACAGGGGCTGCCTCTCGTAGTTGAGAGCTTGCAACCGAAGTCTCTCCCTCAGCCGGCCGCACTAGTTCCGTTGTGGAGTGATTTGGTCGATGGGTTGGCGTTGCAGGCGCTTTCCTGTTTGAACCGGAGCTATTTCGACGGCTATCTAGACTTCGTGTTAGGGTTTTGGCAACATTCCCTCCAGCCGTTGTGCGTTTTAATCGGATGCTGCCTCGGGCGTCTACGTGAGCCGGAGCAACGGTGCTCTTACCCAGCCCAGGGGTTGCTGGAGCCCCGGGTTTCTCTTCGTTTGCATCCAGAAGATACCAACGTAGGCCGTCAGACAGTTCGAATGGATTTTCATCGTCGAAGGACGTGCCATCACTGGTTTCACCGACCGATCGGCGATCGGGGTTGGCACCGTTCATTGACTTTGACAGATCCACAACACGCTCCTCAATCTTTGTGATACGAGCAAGCAACCAGTCTCGTGTCTGGAGCTTGTGAGCATCTTGCTCGCGGAGAAAGTAGTGTGGAGCGCCGACATTAAAGGCGGCCCAGGATCGAATGGCCTGATTGCGTGTTGGCAGGAATAGAGCGAGGTCTCCTTCTTTGAATGATCGATAAGCGATTTTCTCGTGAGCTTCAGTCTGCATACGATGGTATTTGTCTCGGTAGCCCCGAGCTTCCTTTTGCCATTTGCGAGCAAGCAGTTCGATATCCTTCACTCGCTTGACAACCGATTCACCGAAAATATCGACATCGAATTGGCGCAACGATTCCATGAAGCTGGCGAATTTCTCGGTTTCCTCCTCAAGGCTACCAGCCTGCATCCATGTGAGAAGGCTCGGGTCTGGTTTCACAGACACCACTCCGGATTGGGCGAGAGAGTCACCAGTGACGGACAGAGCATTGACTTTGGACGATCTCTGCACCACAATACCTCTGTCTTGACGAATGATGGTAAAACCCAGCTGCTCTAACATGTGCTCCAACTTTTCCACCTGCCCAAAGAGCTGCCGTGAAAGTTCCTGGGATCTTGTCGCGCTGGTCTCAACACGAGAGACGGTTTGCTGCTCCGAATTCGACATGATCTCCACCCTCTGCTTCCATTCCGAGAGCTCTCCCTCGGTCTTGCGAACCCGAGTCTCTGCTTCATCCAATTGTTGGATCATCTCTGTTAGTTTCCGCTCGTCCTCAGTGGCCCGTTCACGAAGAGCATCAGACCCTGTTTCTCCGGCCGCAAGCTGGGTCTGCAGACCAATAAGCTTTGATCTTTCTTCCTCCAGCTCGGATTTCACGGCAGTGAGCTTTGATTTTTCTATCGTGAGCTGCTCTTGGACTTGGGATAGCTCCGACTTGTATGTTTCTGAGCCCTTCCTTAACTCTTCGGCATCGGATTCTATCTTCTCTAGGCGCTCTGTAAGTGTCTTGTTTTCAGTGGCGGCTTTTGCTGCGTTGTCTTCGGCGTTCCTGGCATGGATAGTCAGACCCTCCGAGAGAACATCTATCGCCTTAATAATGTCGGGTGTTTCTGCTGGCACAGTTCCTCCTGGTGACAGGTTGATGAAGGCAGCCTGCAGAATGTGATAGGCCTCTTGATCCTTCTTCTCATTTTCAATTTCCCGCTTTTCAAGGTAATCCAGGCGGGAACGAAGGCCCTCTTCCACATTCTTTAAAGACTCGAGTTGCTCAAGTAAGCCGGCGACTTTGTGCTTTTCTTCATCCGCACGGCCGTGAACATCTTGTAATTCGGTCTCAAGCTGCTGAACTCGCTCATCCGCATCGTGCTTCTCATGTTCACGGCTGTCAATAATTCTGTCCATTTCTTCTTCTAGTTCTTCTACACGGACTTTGAATCGCTTCATTTCTCTCTCTAGGTATCTCCGTTCGTCGTCGAATTCCCGCTGTCGGTCCTCGAGGTTTCCAATCAAATCATTTTTGGTGGACTGGGCTTCCTGGATTTTATCAGTATTAGATTGTCTTTCCGCATGCGCCTCTTTCTGTAAGCGCTGCACCGTGTCCCGCTCTGTTGCGAGCTCCGCTTCAAGGTGAACGATACGGTTAACAAGAGCTTTTTCTTCCGGGGACTGATTTGAAGACATCCGTCTCGATGATACTGACGACCGCCTCGAGAGAGTGTCAGGATGAGGTGACGCTGGGGAGTTAGGGAACTCTAGGGAAAAGTTGCCACTAGATGGTCGGCTAAAATGACTATGGCGATGAAGGAGGTCTTCCAGCTTTCGAATTCTGCTTTCGGACCCTTTCAGTCTCTCTTCAAGTTTAGACTTTTCATCCCGCAGACTTCTGACCATGTCATCACTATACAGTAAGAGTGAGCTTCGGTTCAGGTCAAATACGCTCCCTTGCTTGAACGCTTTTGCTCGGCGGCGCTGGAGACGCGTGGGGGCGTCAAGCTCCTTATACAGTTGCGTCAGTTCCTGGGCTATGCTGGACATCCCAGGTTTGGTCTTAATCTCCTCGATATATGACTCGATCTCCTTTCTACTGACAACCGGCCACTCATACTCCTGGCCACGTAAGTTAACCTCGATTCCCGGCGTCGTAGTATCGGTTATCGAAATAAATTCGCCCATGTTCTTCACCCACTTCTTCCTACGACGCAGTTCCTCATCCTGGAAAATGGACATCTCTTCCGCAAGAGTCAACGAATCGCTTTTCATCTTGGTACTAAATTCGCGACGTCGCACTGACTCGATGAGGACCGACCCGTAAATCATGGGCATGTGGAAGACCGAGTAAATGAGATCGAACGCATCACTTTGAAAATTAAGATTGACGATTTGGGGTTGCACATCGGCCAATCGCAACTCGATGGACGATATGAGTCGCATGTGACCCAGGGCCGCCTGTATCGCGGTGTCATATCGTCGGAGTGCTTCTTCCAAGCCAGCTTGGATCTCAGCACCGATTTCCAGCAACGACGGTAGAAGGTCTTGGGTGTGGTTGAAGGCGAGTCTAGATATATTTGCCAGCGTCTTCTGATTATTAGGCAGGGCCAAAACATGGTCGTAGTCGGATTGGATTTTCCTCGATATCGTCTCCACTTCTTGGAGCAGGCCGTCGACACCATCAACACTGGAAGGAAAGACATCCTCAAGCAAGCGGCGGGTGTCAGCAGCGATCTCTCCAACAACCTTCTCAATACCATCAAAGTCATGAATAAACTGCGAGGATATCGCAGAGGCTTCCGCCCCGGCCTTTTGTACTTCCGCTACATCCACATAATCGAGCAGTGTGCCTGATGTCCTATCCATGTCCTTTTTTGGAGTTGGTGGGCGACCTATAAAGGGGAAATCCTTCCTCGCCGGGATGCCCTCCAAGGTAGTTAGGACTCGTTTCCACCCCTCAAGCGCCGTTTGCTGTTCTTTTACTAGATCTTTTACCCATACTTCTGCTTCTTTGAACCGATGTTCTAGGTTACCAACATGTGTTTTGAGGTTTTCGAGAGCTACGCCGGCAGCTCTATTGATGACGTCGGTGCGCTCATTATAGTCTCGGATGGTCTTGTCCACAGATTCACAACGTTCCGCTAGGTTCCATGCCCATATCTTCCTCGCTTGGTACAAATTTCTCCAGGCTTGTAGGTCGTTCTGGTTCGTGAGGGTATCGGGAGGATTATCGAGCTCGAGAGGTTGGGGGGAGGGGAGCTGTGGGAGCTCAACATGTTCTTGCTCGCTGACATATCGTCTATCGTATACAAATATCTCACTCTATTCAAGACGAATCAGCTTCCAGATCACCGGGATGCCTGCGGATTACTAGCACCAGTGAGCATACCTCAGTGGCAAGTGTTTGAATCTTGACATTTTTCCCACGTGCGGTCATTAAAATCTGGCTCAGGGGCGGGATCGTCGTATTCTGAGTTATCCATGACCGAAGTGCGTCCGTGCTAGTTGCCAGAGATATTAGAATAACGTGTCAGTTCAATACCTGGGATGGGGAGATAGACGCCTCAGGGATGGGCCGCCTAAGCTCTTCGGGTGTAGAAGGTGGAGGATGGGCAGAACCGAGAGACGTACGATGTGAACGACACCGGGTCGGCCAGTAAATGCTCACCCGTGTGAGCGATGTAGATATGCAAAGACATCCCCTCCTCACCGACTGAGCAAAGAAGCCCAGGAAGTTGTCTTGTCGAGGAATGCGGGAGGGGAGACGATAAGAGAGAGAGTAGTAGTTGCGAGGCTTCCAGACGGCCGGTCTAGAGGAGCTTTCCCCAGTCTAGGCTGTGTTTGGGATTCTGGCAATGACGCGTGCCCTGAAACCACCCTTAATTTGCCAGCCCGCCAGCCGGGAACTCCACCGCCCACCCAGCCTTAGCACCAAGAAAGTCAACGAACGGGCGCCTGGTTGGTGAAAGCTTTCCATCACACGATGCTTTTTCCGACCTACTACGAGGTCTGGCTCGATGTCATCCACCAAGGCTCATCCTCTCCCCCACCTCACCCCGGGGGAGGTCACCCTGTTGGACCTGGCTGCTAATGATCCTCGGGACGCGGTATCGCTCTCCGATAAGGAGGCGCTAATCCTTCAGCTTTATCACCAGATCCAGGAACAAGAACTAGAGAGGGCGATCCTGGAACAAGGTGTGCATATTATCACCCCTGTGCACATTCTACTACATTTCTAATGCTAACATCCCCCCAGAACCTGATTCTTTGTCTGGTGACAACACAGAGGAGCAACTCGCTGCCGCAGAACGTGAGCTTCTCGAGGCGAGGGCTACTTATACTGTCCGGAAAAAAGCAGTCGGAACAGTTGTTATAACGGATCCTATTCTCAAAGCGGTTCATCTGAAAGCGGTATCTCCTTCTGAGCGGTATGGTGTCCACTCGCAATTATTATTTTACGCCTCTTTTTCTTAGACCTGTCCTCTTCTAAACAAATGTCAGAACTCTCACTCGCCTGGTCAATCGACGCGATGTACTTTCTTTGGCGCAAGAGAACTTGCACACTGCCCACAGCTCGGCTCTAAAAAAACTCTCGACCTTAGAGGTCGAAAATTCGCAGCTGCATCAAGCAAACCAAGAGCTTGTCCGTGAACTACTCGAGCTTACAAAAGATGATGAATCTTGGAAGGATCAGCTTGATGACCCGGAGCTCAAGGAGAAACTACAGCAGCTCGAATCAGAGCACAAACAGAGTAAAGCGAAATGGGAATCCATGAAAAGCATTGCGAGCGCAATTGTTGTGGGCAGCGGAGTGAACTGGGCTGAGGATGAAGCTCTCACTGCTCTTGTGCTAGATGAATCTTACGATTAAATGCGCTCGGTCGTAAAAAAGGAATACGCCTACACGAGAGTTTTTGGGCCTTTCCCCCACTTTTTTTGCGTAATTTGGATAGGCGTTAGATTAGTATACCCTTTTTATGATAATTCTTCATCAGGTGTCTCTTTGAATTCTAAAGCTACAGTGTGGGACATCATATAATAATCGGGAAAGTTTAAGAATAAAAAAAATCTTCAACAAAGTGGCCGGTATATCTTGGCATTTCGGTATCTACTTACTCCCTACTCCTGGGGCTCACAAATGAAGTCGAGATGATACCCACGTGATATCAGGGTCCACCAGAGCAAAATGAACGATCGTCATATTATTCATTTTGTGCTAACCATTATTCATGAGACCTCTCGAAACCGGCGTGCCGAGAAAGTTCCTCGACCCTGGAAGAAGGATCCCAGAAAATTCCGAGGATGACTCAAATTATGACGAGTATCTCCCGCATGCGTGACAATTAAATGTTTTGGAAAAGAGCGTTGAAAAAAGCGAAAAGCGTAGGGAGTGCAAGCCAAAATGAAACAGGCATTTCCAAGCAAAGAAGGACTAGATAACCCCCTTCATCACGCTTCAGTATTACTTTTATTATTACTATTTTTATTATTTTTTTTTATTATGACAGTAGTAATAATGTTGTTCTGACTCGGAACTGAGAAGCCTTCTTTACATTATTATTATTACCAGGGAGATGCTAAGGTTATAGGGATGTGTGCCCCATGATACGGATCCAGTCTTTCTTCCGGTAAGTTTTGGTGTTGTTTGTGACGGAATGTAGTGGCATTTGGGTTGTGCTCCAACTTGGTGCTGAGCTCAAGAGTCAAGAGGCCATTGGCATCTGAGGTCCTCGACAGCCTATTTACCACATATTGAACTTTAATTTGGCATGTTAGCTGAAGCCTACCTAGGTATTATTAAACCTACTGTTTTATACCCAGGAAACAGAGGAAAATAGCTGCCTTCTGATAACCATTCTCGAGGCGGATTGATAAGCGCCGAATCTACTCCGTTGGTAGAAGATACAAGCTCGGTGTAGAACCTTCCCTCCCAAGCTCTCCTACTGTGCTAGTAATAATCTGGCGTGATACCTATCCATCGCTGACCACTTGTGACTGGTAAATTACTATAGCAGACCCAGAGACCCCTACTTATCTGGGCTGTGCATGGGTCAGTCGGAGTCCAGAGAAGCGCGAAGGACCGTACGGAGTATGGTCTCCGTACTTGCTACCAATACCCGTCGATTTCCTACTACCTACCGATGAACAGCTCCTCCTAGTTTACTATAGAGTACTATAGTATCATTATTTTTAGGTTTTTTTTCTTCATCCCCATTGGCAGGGAAGGATGATGAGAGCCCAGTGCGTTCCTTTTGTGTCACTTGGCAGTAGTTGTTTTATGATGGGGGGAGCAAGCAACTTAATCCACCACATACTTAACTTACCCACAGAAACTTAGCGGTGCAAGGAGGGTTGTAAGGTATCAAACTATACAATACCAAATCGCCGTCCAGGCCAATTATAACCACCAGATCCCTCATAAATCATTAGGTTTCAAGTAAAGCTCCTCTGTTCGTACTTTGGGTTGATAATAATAATGATAATAAAATATTCATGGGTCCGAGTTGAAAAGGTCGGGGTTCTTCGACGTCAACACATGCAGGTGGAAATAAAGCACCTATAGGTACAGTAGTAGTATTATTTGCCCTGAACACGAACAGCCAGAGGCTAAAAGACTGACGAAAAGAGCTTATGTGGAGAGAACAATCACGAAAACAACGTGACCAGATGGATGGGTTAGAAACGCAAAATCTTTAATTCAGTTTTATACTTCTTTTATTCATTTGTCTTTATCCATAGGGAGAGGGATATGGATTTTTTTTAACTTTCTTTGAAAGATTCACTATTAAGTTTGTATGCGCCGAGGTCCTCATTATCAGTAGGTATGTCGACGGTAGGTGCCGGGAAATGGGGAGCTGAAATTGCCCGTGCTATGACAAAATCCCCTCATAGGTATTTGAAGAGTAGTGTCCATAGTACACTACTAGTATTTGCGGGATAAAACTGTTGATTATTAGGTATTATTACTATCTCCTATTATTATTATGATTTTCCTTAGTAGTCACACACAGACATCACGACTAAGAATGCACCTACAGAAGTACTTGTTTCATGGGAGACTACTGGGGCTAGTCCAAGCAGGTACAAATAATAGATTATTCTTGCTGCTAGTATTGCAAACATGTATGATGAAAGTAGGTATGAATGGATACTCCGGATACCACTCCAGCAGCAATAGTGGTGTACGTACCACTCACGACTGTATGGTACCACTAAGTCTTCTCTAACCCCATCACCCATCACCCTACCATCCCCCCGTTATGTGTGATATTTTACCCAGGGTAATTTTATCCACATCATATTCGCAAAGCTGCGTATCCGGATGGTCCTATACAATACCATACAATGAGAAACAGTGGAGCTGGATCAAACAAGTTTCCTAGCACACGGCGTCGACTATGTGGGCAAGAAGAAATAGAATATTGCGTTGTTCATCGAAGGCCTTGACGGGGTTTCCTTTTAACAACAAGCTCTGCATCCTCCCAGCCAAATCAACCCAGGAAAGTGCAGCTGAAGCGCCCAGAATGCTGCAGCGCCGGTCGCAGGGGAAACTGGAGGATAACAATACATAACCGGTATGATACAGTACCGTCCATTCCCCAGCAGCCAGCCAGCCAGTGGTAGCCGCTAGGCCTGCTCGCTTTCCCTTGCTGTGCTGCCCACTTTCCCCCCTTCCTAAGAGTGAGGTAGGTAATGGCCCGCTTCCCGTCTCCTTCGCTCTCCCACTACTACTACTACTACTCTCCCCTCTCCCTCTCTTCCCTCTCACTCTCTACTTACTTTCCCTCACTACGCTCACCTCGCCCATACAATCTTCTCTTCCCATACAAAAAAAGTACACCCGCTTTGGTGAGTATACACATAAACATTTCCTCTCTGGAGCTTCACATCTCCACCACCAACACAATTATTTTATTTTTATTCACCACAGCTTGTTTCCTGTTCAAACATCATCTGAAAACCTTCGTTCCCTTGATTTTACCTACATCATTGCGCCGTCTCGTTGTCGCGCATCTGCGACAGCGCCCTTATAGTTCGTGAGCTAACCAACGCATTATCGTCTACAGGTAGTTAACGCCAATCTCAAAGTCTCTTATTTGATTCTCTCCCGAGCTCCCTCTCAGGTAAGTTGCTGCCTTGCGCGCTTTTCTTTTCGCGTTTTCACCCGTCCTGCGACCGCGATCTCTCTTGTTTGGGGCGCGCACTGCACAGTCTAGCCGCACAACGGTTTTCCCGTGCGCGCGCTGTCGCATTATCCTTTCTTCCTTGCTACCCTCCTGTTCCTCGTTGCTGAATTATCCTGCTGCTCTGGTTTTTGGTCTCTAAGGCCAATTCTATGCTGCTTTCGCTTGGTGCCTACTTTCAAATCTAACATTCACTTTCAGTTTCAATTCTTCAAAATGCCTAAGGACAAGGTTACCCGCAAGACCAAGGCCCGCACTGAGCGCAAGAAGAAGGGTAAGTTTTACTAGTCGTCTCCTACGTGTATTTGACTAACCTGCCTGTCAAGACCCCAACGCCCCCAAGCGTGGCCTCTCTGCGTACATGTTCTTCGCCAACGACAACCGAGATAAGGTTCGCGAGGAGAACCCTGGCATCACCTTCGGTAAGTCTCGCACCCTTCGGAATGACTATGCATCATCTCTCGATGTCTAACTGCTGCCTACAGGTCAGGTTGGTAAGATGCTCGGAGAGCGCTGGAAGGCTCTGTCCGACTCTGAGCGCCGCCCTTATGAGGAGAAGGCCATTGCCGACAAGAAGCGATACGAAGACGAGAAGGCGCAATACAACGTAAGTTACTTCTAAATGGTTCCTTTCACTTCAGAACAGATCAAGCTGATGGTTGTTTGCCAATTCCCTAGGCCGGCGATGACGATGAGGAATCCTCCTAAGTTGTCTCCTGATAGGTCTTGTCGCTCTTGACCAATTGGCGTTTCGTGTCCTTTTTATCTTTCCTTAATCCTCTCTGATAATCGCCTCAATTGTATTTGTCTTTTTATATTTCCTTGTCCTCTACTCAATGGCTTCTGGGATGGGTTGATGGTGGTTTCTCCTTGTGCTTTTCTGTTTATGAAGGATCTTCAATGGTAAATGTGTTACTGTATGGACTGGCAGATTTGGGAATGGGTTAACTTAATCGGAGGGTGCCCGGCGCTGAATCCAGAACGGCGGGAGAGCCTTATTTTGAGTATACCTAATGGTGAAATATGAATTGAAGCTGCGGGAAGTAAATTTTCTTCGAGGCAAGCCCAGCATAATCCATATTTTCTGTAGTATTTCCCCCTAATTTTATACATGCACATTCCAAACACTCCTCCAGAACTCTCTAATATGCAATCTCTATCGAGATCCATGATTTGTGGTGGCCTGTTGGAAGAACGAAATGCGCCATTGACGGTTGAGCTGGTTGGCCCGAGCTCCCACAGTGACGCGGGGGACGGACGACTCGGCAGGATTTGTTTACGTGTTGGACGCGTCGTGGCTCCGATATCTCCGAGGTTGAACAGTTTAATGCCTCAGGCGCCAAAAATAGTCTCTTCCCTCAGATTTCTCTCTTAACCTTAAACTCGGCGACTCGGTCTGATAAGCGAGCAAATCAAGGGTCATCAGGCAGAAAAACTTTTAGCAGAAAAGCCTATCGCACCCCAAGCAACTTTCATGATACCGCCCGGCAAGCCTACAAGGGTCCCGCTCCCGTCTCTCTACGGTGTTTCCCCCCGTCTGTATACGTACCCAACAGGAAGCGGTCAAACCAGACAGACAGCATGCATGAATGTGTTAACTTGACAGCGGTGCTATGGTCCTTTGCATGGAAAAAAAAAAGACTAGCTATTAACAGGCACAATTTAAGCAGGTCGTTCTCAATCAGAAGCGATTATTTTTTCATTCACGCTTTTATTTTGTTTCTGAAGAAAGTTGAATGGGACTCGATCCTCTCAGCACTTGTGTATCAGAATTGGATCTAAAAAATAATGGAGGCTGAATTTAGAGAAGCTAATTCTCGAGCATGGATAGTTTGACCAGAATACAACTAAGAATCCTGTCGGCACTGTGCTTAACTTTTTTCTGGAACTCGGATTCGAGAAAACTTTCACGGCTTTTGGCTATAAAAAATTGATCAACTGGGGGCTTTTAAGCCTAGTCCATTTTATTCGGGGTTCAGGCTCAAAAACTCAAAGTACAAAGACATACAATGCGTTTCACTTGCCAACTTACACAATGTTAGGGTCTTGACTCTTGCCACTTGGGTTCCACGATATTCGCCTGATGTTTTCTGGCCTGATTTATGTCTTAGTTCACCCAGGATGGAGCGGTTCTAGGCCAACCACCTACAATCACGAACCGCAAACATAACTTGGAACTGCCTATGACTTGGTGAACAGTTTTGCATCATTTGCCTTGTTGGCTCCCTTCAGAGAGCTCTCAGAGAAGAGTATAGATGGTGGCGGCAAGTCCTGGTCCTATGGGATCGTGGCCTAGTGCTATTGTAGATGGTTAGACAGGCGAAAGTCAATTTGTTGGAACCACCGCAGAGCATACCTCATCTCTCGGGATAAATGAGGATATTATGGGGTAGGGTTTCTATTCACTTAATGACAACGGATCTTCTCTCCCATTCCTCGACCTTAATCAACTGGTTAACTATTTCTGTGGATCTAACTCAACCGGTCGAACTGCAGTTTATGCAAGTAAAGAGCAAACCCACTTCTTGCTTGCGTAGATAATTCTCTTGTTCCTACCAAATCGCAACGTCAGATAGGTTTTTATTTTCCGGATTCCGGAGAGGAGGTTTTCGAAGGCAGATGAAAAATGCCCGGGAAAGCAACAACAAAGTCAGTCTCTGCAGCCCAATCGCGGGCATCCCATCAGGGTCATCTCGGATCTCCCTTAGGATTTTCTCTCGGGCCTTCATCCCTGTCGATAATCCGAATGCGAAAATCAACGTCTCGTGATCCACGTTGACTGGATGAGGGCTTGCATTTGAGTTTGGTTTTGGAGAGAGAGTGACTTCGAATATCTTCAATCACCTCCTCCCCACCCTTCTCCTTACTTTCTCCGTGCAAAGATAACGGGGAGGGAATCATGAATAAAGGCTAGTATCCCAATAACGGATGGATGGGGAAGGATGACTCGCTTCGCCACTAGACAAACCTTGATGAAGCTCCATCTGCCTTACAAGCCAACTAAAAAGTGACCCTACTGCTAGCGACAGCGGGGTTACACAACTTACACAACCCCATTTAAGTACATGGTAATTCGTTTTATTATGAAGGCTATTATGAAGACGAGCAGAAGAATTAATAATTGCCAGGATACGACAACAGAATAAGAGTAATAATATTAACCCATACTAATCCACGCCATGCATTTCCGCCGCCCATAACACATGAACACGTCAACGGTCCCAAGACAGCTAGATAGACATTCCTCTGTTAACCCGTTTCATCGGCCACGCTTCTCTTCTGTCCCTCATCTTCTGAGAGCCGCATTTCCTGACCCTCATTTGGAGCCATTGACAACGATCGGCCCCACTTCACTATTTCTTGTTCGAATTCCTCTGTCGGGCGGATGACATGACTCTTTTCCTCTCTCCTTCTCTGCGCGCTCTCTGGTAACATATTATCTTAGTATTATTATTTTATTCCCCTTTTTCTACCCTAATTTCCCCCCTCTCAATTCCCATTCATCCAGACCGGGAGACGGCGGTCTTTCCCACCCCTCCTCTCCATTCTCGTCTGGGAGAGGGTTGTCTTCACCATGCATCCGGGGGGCGATCCTGCCGACAGTACCACACCTTCTTGACTCCATCCAGATTATTACGATTATTGTGGGCTGCGACTGAGTTGTCCTCTCAGTGCCCCTCACCCGCTTGATCTTTCTTGACTCCTCGGCCTATGCCATTCGAGACCTCCGCTTCCCTTCTCGTTTCTTATGTAATTCCATCATTAGATTATACCGTATACCGTCCTCGTGTTTGTCTTCTCTCTCTGCCTCTTTCCTCTCCACAGTCATTCCGCCCTTCTACCACCTACCTCTAGTCTTCCCCATTCCTGTCACCACCTACTTACCCCGACCCTGTGTACAAGAATCAAGACAATATATACCCATCTAGACTTGCATGGCCCATCGTAGGCGGCTTTCATGATGGCCTTGCGCACTTCTGCCGACAATGCAGAGGACGTGGCCGCTGGCTTTCGTCGCTTCCGTGACCCTCTCCCAGAACATGCCACCGAAATAACCGGCCTCATCGCCGATCTCTATACCATCAGCACGTCTTTGAAAACCTTGGAGGACCTCTCCAAGAATCGTCTATATCGACACAACCTCCCTTTG
Organism: Aspergillus panamensis; assembly: GCA_027569225.1. Lineage (NCBI taxonomy): Eukaryota > Fungi > Ascomycota > Eurotiomycetes > Eurotiales > Aspergillaceae > Aspergillus > Aspergillus panamensis. Next base: position 587,617 of record JAPDER010000006.1, read on the forward strand.
GTGCGGCCTGATCTGGAACTTGTCCGTGCCAGCTTAAAGTTAACGCTAGAAGATATTGTCGACTTCTTCGGCGATCTGGAAGAACGACGAGGCCCAAGTCGAGATGTCTTCAAACAAACTTGGATTGAATTGTGCACTTTCTTCCTCGAGGAGTCCCAAGAGGCCCTCTCCACTCGTCTGGCCCGATACAAGGTCTTTCTGAAGGACTTGGAGGATCTGATCAAGAAGTGAGCCCCCCCCCCCTTTCAATCTCAGTTGGAGTTCCCTCGTATTGACCCATGATTACCTTTCCAAAGCAAATTCCACGACACCACGCATATGTCTCAACTTCGGGAAGGCTTCAAACATTTACTAGTCCAACAAGACGGCCGGCTTGCATTACGACTAGGTGCCATGTCCATGAGCTCGCCGTCCTCTTCCAGCAGTAACAGCACCGCACCAAGCAGCCCAGTCAGTGACCGCAGACCCCGCAACCGCAGATCCTATGAGCGGGCTCGTCCCGCTCATCTCTCTCCGCAGACACCTACCTCTCCTTCCTCCGGCTCCTTCTTCGACATCCCTCCATCAGCTCCTGATGCCCCCGCGTCACCTATCACTAGCTCAGCCACCAGTCACTCGATGGGCTCCAGCACAACCAGCGACCACTGGGCCAAGAAAGTATTTTTCCATGAACGCTCCGTAACGCGGATTCCCAATACAGGTGAAGGGTGAGAAACACGACGAATTAGAACGTTTGGTGGTCAATTGCTGATATATGATATAGCTCAAAGTGTCTTGGAGACCCAACACCAGGACTGAAAGTATGGCTCCGGGAGGAAGGGTTTGAGGAACTGCTTCAGCTGTGAGCATCTCGATATATTCTTCTATGTTGTTCCTATAAAACAGCTGACTGACTGGCTGTAGGGCGTTCCCAGATGGTCAAGACTTTAGAGTGTACTTTTACCTCCGAGACGACGACCACCGCGCACGCATTGTCTGCAAATCCTCTCGCTCCCGCAAGTCCAGTGAATACTTCTGTCTTCCATTGAATTTATTAGAAATCATCCGGGTTGGTTCCTCCTGCTTGCAGCTCTGCCGGCGGCGCCGAGGCGGCCAGGAGCTGGTAGTGTGGGCCAATCTGAAATTTAGCACAATTGAAGGTACGTGTTTCGATCAAGGATGTATCGATCTTGGCTTACACATATTGAACAGAAATGGTGTACTTTTTCTGTATATTCCTAGCTCTCCGATCCCAAGACTCCGGTCGACCCGTAGACCGCATCCGAGACTATGAGCTCGATGAAGAGGAGGAGCTCTTCGGAGGGTAGGCCTCCCCCCTAGCTCCCCAAATGGAGACACATTGCTTACAATCATAGACAAATTGTGGATGACGATTTCCTTCATGCCTTGCGCGTGTATCGAGACAACGTAACCGGTGCCGTCAGACTTCAAGCCTCCGTCCATAAAGGCGAGATGAAGAGGTAAAACTACCGGGTAAACCCCAGCACACGGACTCAGACTGACCATTAAGCTATCGCAGGGCACCTGTTTGGACAGCGTTCGTCACAGAACAGGTCAGAACGCGAGGTTGGTTACGTCGAGTCGAACCGAGAGTCGTCATGCTCCGCGATCTCCGTCAAACGATCTTCACCTTCCCCGAATACACGCCGCCTCAAACTTCAAAGGGCGAGCATTTGCTGAGATTTACGAATCGTGCTGGTACGACCTCCATGGTCTGATTCACAGTGATCTAGAGCTAATATCAAGATATAGATGCAGAAGGATTCGTGGAAACGATGGCGGAACTCGCCAGTTTGGGAGAAATCTAATCAATATACGGCGCTTTCTATGGTGCTCTTCTGGTCATACATCCCAGGAGGGATGAAGGAATGGAAAACTAATATAAAAGCTAATTCAGGGCATGTTATAATAATACTATATGGCCCTAGCGTTGGATGGTTCAATCACGACTCATGAGCTTACGCGTCCACGACCGATACGACCTGATGCTGACGAATTGGATGATGATTTCTTGGTCTCTGTTGCTTTTTTCTGGGCGTGCAGTTGTTGGCTTTTTGGGCGAGGGGGGGTTGGCGCAACTGGAAGTGATATAATGATACCAAACTGGAGAATGGAACGGCTTGCTTATATTTATTGGTGACTTGAGTAGATTCAAATAGAAGCCGGTTCTTGAATCATGCTTTCAACGAAGGGGTATCTCTAGTGGAATCTATGAACGCCGAAAAAGAAAGAAATGGCAAAAAGAAGCATGAGGATGGTATACTACCCGGAAGCACCCACATCCCCCAATCCAACCAAAAACATCTCCGCACGTCTTCTCGCCCGCAGCTTCTCAACCTCTTTCCTTCGGTCATCTTTGATACGCTCCCTCTCCGCCCGTCTCTCCCGTCGTGCATCTCGCTCCCTCTGCGTCTCCTCCCGAGCACTCAACAGCTCCTCCATCTGCTTCCTCCGCTCCTCCTCATCCTTCGAAAAGGCATAGAACCCCGTCCCCCGATTCCGAACCTCCGCCTCAGCGTCATAATGCGTTTCCTCCGGCGTCGGCGACCGATCCCGCCTCGTAGCAAGATACGCCATCTGCGACGCCGTCGCTGCCCCGGGGTTAAACGCCTCACTCTGCACCGTAGCCCCATAGATTAGATTCTCGGGGCGACTAGGCCGCCAGCGTTCCTTCTCCTCCCCGTCTCTCCGAGAAGACTCCTCCTGCGCCCTGAGCGCCGCTGCAGCCCGCGCAGCGTCCTTTCGGGTCCCACGGCGCGTTCGACCAAGCTCGTCCTCGTAGGAGACTACCGACGCAGCCTCATCATCTTCATCCTCCTCGCTACTCTCTCCTTCCGAGCCCGAGCGCGACCCCCTCGCCCGCTCCGCATCAGCCCACTTCCGATCAAAATCCACCAGGCCCTCGCGTTCCCTCTGACGCAGACGCGCAAGATACTCATCCCCCTGTCCCCGCTGCTTTTTTTCTCCTTCATCACCATCATCATCACTATCGCTCTCCCCAGCCAGATATACCCCGCTCTTCAAATCCTCGTACATGCGCGCCTTCTCCTCCATCCGCCGCTTCGAGCGGTGCAGCGTTGCGGCATCCACGGCGCCGCCGAGATCCTGGCTCCGCTGGTGCGTCTGCACAAAGGCATGGTTGTTGTCGGTGTCATCGCGGAGGTCAGCGGCGGCGCGTTTCTGGGCGCCTTTGTTGTGGCGGGTGAAGATGTCGGATTTGGGGGCTTTCGAGGGTCGCGGCCGGCCGGCCGTGGAGGAGGATTCGGCGGTGTCTTTGGAGATTAGGGAGGAGAGGGCCGTCGTGAAGGCGAGGGTGGAGGAGGAGGGGGCGTCTGATTTGGAGGATTTGGCTTTGGAGCGCGGTTGGCCGTAGAGGGACATTTTGCTTTGTTCCTCGAGAGCACTGCACTACTACTAGTACTCCGTAGTTGAGGATAAGAAAGTTGAAACTCGAGAGGAGTGAAAGTTGGAGGAAATTATGCAGTGATGTGATGGATGACGAGATGGGTTATGTATATGACTAAGCGCGTTGTTCGTCGTGGGGTAGTTTTTAGCGTGCTTGCTGTGGTGTGTGGATGGAGTCATCATTTTTCTTCAGTTATTTGCTCGCTCCCTTCGATTGACTACTTGTGTCACCGTGAGAGGTCGGAAATATCGAGTAATCGAACCAATCGATCATGTCTGCCCCGATCTATCTTGGAGTTATTGGTATGATTCTCTGTCTTAGGTCCTACCCCCAGTTTCAGTCCCTGGATATATATACCCCGCCATCCCACCAAGCCGGGCTGCTCCTCAAGGTCGATATTTATAAGGGAAAAGCTAACACAAGTATCCCTTTGTACAGGCGTTGGAGGCGTCGGAACCTCCTTCCTTAACCAACTCGCCTGTCTCCCCAACGCCCCCCAACTCATCCTCCTGGCCCGTTCCTCCCAGACCCTCCTCGCTCCCACCCCTTCTTACTCGCCCGCCATCCCCGCCGGAGACTGGAAGACCGCCGTCGAGACCCCCTCGCTGACCAAATCCGGCGCCCTGACCCCCGATGAGATCGCCTCGTACCTCTCCGCGGCCCCAGGCCGCTCCATCCTCGTCGACAACACCAGCGACCCGGCCCTGGCGAGCTCCTACCCAGTCTTTCTCCGCAAGGGCATCTCCATCGTGACCCCGAACAAGAAGGGCTTCTCCTCCGACCTGTCCCTGTGGAAGGACATCTTCGCCTCGGCCGCCCAGGGCAACGCCCTCGTCTACCACGAGAGTACCGTCGGCGCCGGCCTCCCCGTCCTCTCGACCCTGCGCGACCTCGTCGCAACCGGCGACTCCGTCACCCGCATCGAGGGCGTGTTCTCGGGAACCCTCTCGTTCCTGTTCAACACCTTCGCCCCGGCCTCGGGCGCCTCGGACGCTAAATGGAGCGAGGTCGTCGCCCAGGCGAAGGAGCTAGGGTACACTGAGCCTGACCCCCGCGATGACCTCAACGGCATGGATGTCGCCCGCAAGCTGACCATCCTGGCCCGTATCGCCGGACTAGAGGTGCAGTCGCCCGACTCGTTCCCCATTGAGAGTCTCATCCCCGCTGAGCTGGCGGATCTGCCGTCTACCGCGGACGGCATCGCGCAGTTCATGGCTCGTCTGCCGGAGTTCGATGGCCAGATGGCCGCTATCAAGGAGGGCGCGGAGAAGGCCGGCAAGGTCGTCCGCTTCGTGGGTAGCGTGGATGTGGGTAAGAAGGAGGTTCGCGTCGGTCTGCAGCAGTTCGACAAGGATAGCGCTATTGCTGGGCTCAAGGGCAGCGATAACATCATTAGCTTCTACACCCGTCGGTACGGAAATAACCCGCTTATCGTGCAGGGTGCTGGGGCCGGTGGTGATGTGACTGCTATGGGTGTGACGGCCGATCTGCTCAAGGTGATTGAGAGACTGCACTAGTTCACTATATACTATCTCAGTCGATATATTCTGCCGTAGTAGATAAAAGAAAGAAAGAAAGAATAAAAAGTATATGAGCTACGACCGCAAAAATGCCTTCACTGCCTCCCCCCAAACCGAACCCCTCTTGTACTGATGGATCTCTGGTACACTCCCTTCCTTGAACCCATCAATCGCCATAGCCAACTCCTCGCCCAGCCCTTCATCCTTGATATCCCGGATAGGATACGTATAGGTATGAAAGCCGAACACCAAGGCCCTCGATTTCGGCAACCGATGCAACGTCTGTCTCTCGCATCGCAGCATAGTCTACTTCCATTAGTTTGCTCCTTCTTCCCCCCCCTCCAAAAAAAAAAAAAAAAAAAAAAACGCGTATCTAAATAGAGGAAGAAGGTAGAAAAACTTACAGATTCAATATCCAACCCCCCCACCTCGATCTCCTCCTCTTCCACCTTCCCATCCCCATGTAAGCCCCCAAAAGCCGCAAAGAGGCCCGTCTCGCCCGTCGCCACACTCCAATTGGCCCTCTGCACGAACCGCCCCACCTCGATCTTCGCGAAGAAGCGGTCCATGCTCTTTTCGAGTTTCTCGGCGTACCCGGGAACGGGGGCATGGATGGCCGCGAGGCGTTTCCCGAGCTTCAACCGCGGATTAAACCCGGCGGGGTAGTAGGTTGAGTAGGCTTGGAGGATGTACTTCTCTGTGTCGACGCCCGCGGGGCCAGGATGGCCGGACTCGGGAAGGAGGATGAGGAAGTCCTCGTCGAGCCAGGTGGATAGGGTGTCGAGGAGGGAGGTTGGGGTGCATGTTGGGGTGGGGTGGACGGGGGCGGTTTGGTTGGTGATTTTGTTTTTGAGGAGGGTTGCTGCTGTTTGGTCGTCGGGGAGGAGCTCAAACATGCGCGGGTAGCGGGTGGGGAGGTAGGTGGCCATGAGGAAGGTGTAGTATTCTTGGATTGCGGCGGTGGTGGGGAGGGGGTCCTGCGTGGAGGAGGTGTTGATGGCGCGGACGACGTCGGGGTATTGGGTGAGGAGAGAGCGACGGAGGGAGAGACGCTCGAGGTAGGTTTTGTCCATGGGGATGAGGGCGGAGGGGTCCAGAGAGGTTATTGCTGGGTGTTTCATGTCTTAGTGACTTTCTGGATGTAGTGTGTCATGGGGAGAGGTGGTTGTATACCCATCGTCAAGTGGTATTTGGGCTTGAATGGGCGAAAGACGAGGGGGTCGGTGGTTTCCCAGTCGAAGTCGGGGAGGGGTTCGATGGGTGGATAGCCGGTTGTATTGTCTGTCTGTGGCTGTTTCTTTTCATCTTGATATTGTGCTGTGTGTCTAGGCTTGAATTGGGTGTTCTATGGGGTGGTTAGCTGAGTTACCTGATGAGGGGGAGAAAGATAAGATACACGGATGTAGATCCCGATAGTGAGTGCGATGGACAGGAGGAGAATCGCCAGTGGGGATGGAGTGAGATACTCAATATGAGAGATATAAGGATGCATGATGGTATCTGCGTAGATCGTGTCTTTCAATGGTGAAATTGTGAAGAGGAGAAGAACAGGATGAAGGTGAATCATACACTAAATACTTGCAAAATGAGGAGAAACCTGGAGAATGAGATATCGCTTGGACACCCGATTGGCTCTTAACGCCGATTGACCAGAACCCCGACCGAGTTCGAGTCCTCAGAAACAAAGATGCAGGATATGCAAGGGTATATACATGCAGACAGGGTATCAATACTACAACAATCAACGATCCACAGGCAAGAAGGAGATAGACAGAGCGCGGGAAAATCCGAACATACCTCACCCGGAGGCGGCAACGCCTTGTAACAAGAATCCGAACGCCAAACAAGCAAAGAGAAATCAAAATCAATCATCGCCGTCTCCCTCATAGGCACTCCTCTGCTTCAGGTCCCCCTCAGCCAGCACATCAACACTCGCATCCTTTGCGTCTGCCTCCTCGTACCCCCCGTCCAGTCCTAACGCTCTCCGCGGACGCTCTGGTATTTCATTCAAACTCGGCGCACGCGGTCGTTGCATACCCCTCGCTCGTCCCCCCAAAACAGGGACCTCATACGCCAGCAGCCGACAAACATACAGCACCATATCGAAGACGATGAGAGCTAACCAGGGACATATGGTGAGAAAACCAAGGAAGACCTGTCCCACTCAGATACTCATTAGCCCAGATCCATAAAATAAAAATCACACAAACGACAAGTCTGCTTCGGCCCAGGGGGCAGTCATAGCAAAAACAGCGGGGAATTAGAATTCGGATTGACGTACGAAAACCTTCACAGCCCAGCTTTCAACGTGGATCAGGTATGGAGGGAGGAGAGAGTACCACGCCATTTTCCTCAAGATTTATCGTCGTTTCACTGTTTCCTCTTTCCGGGGTATTATTTATGGGCGTGTCCGTCTGTCCCCAGCGTTGTCTCTCTGGTGAGGCTTAGCCATCAAGCGGAGAAGTACTCCGAAACCCAGGCAGATAGATTGTCCTCTCCCCGCACGTCACCTTCACGAAGCTCTCAGAAGATGCAGATAGTGGTTCTCCAATTTATGTATGAGAGAGAGAAGAAAAATCTCTTTTTCCTCCTTCGTCTCGTCCTTGGTCAAGCTAAAAGGGGGAGCTTCGCGGAGCTTGTCGGTTTGGAACGCGGTTGGTCACGGAGAATCGCGGTCGGTCGTGGTAGAAGAGGGGTGATTTCGTACTAACGTCTAGAGTTTTCTGGGGTTCGTAAATCGACGAGCCGCATCCCCATCGTCGGGAGGGTGCGATCTTGTATTGAAGAAGAGAGGAAAAGAAGGGGGAGGAGGAGGGGAACGAAAGGCTGAGCTCAGGCCAGAAGTTCCGTGGGCGGAAATTAATTATTGGGGAGGAAGTGATGATCGGCCCAATCGGGTAATTGGTAAGCATCATCACCAGATGCCTCAGGTACAAGTGAGGTATACCACCACTTCATGCGTTGACTTATTATCTTTGACTTAGGCTTGCACTAGCAGGTATGTAGTGGCTGAGATGCTTTGTATCATATTCACGCTTGTATACACCAGGTATTTCTAAACTCCGGACCACCAAGTATATGCAAGAAAAAAGTAGGCGGAAAAAATAACCTTTAAAACCGCCCCATGAACCGAGATTCTATCTAAATGTACCACTCGATAATATTGTTGTACAATGAGAGTGTATAAAAATGCTCAAAAGAAAAAAAGAGAAAAAAAAATATGTCGGATCATCGTCCCATCCGGTAATTTTCATATGATGTGAGGTTAGGGTCGTCCTGGTCAAGAGGACCGTACCCCCTTGGGCGGAAGGGTGTAGGGGCCACAATATTCATTGCTGGCTGTTGTGCCTGGCTAAGGAGTGAGGTCTCACTTTCGTCCTGGTGTTGATAGAGTCCCCCTCCTATCGAGACACTATCCTGCCGTGACGATACTCGGAACGCAGGATGGACGTGTTCCTGGGACCGCGCATCTTGTTCATTATACCCGTTCAAGACCGGCAGTGTGGGCATGGATGGTACCGGGGATGATGCCCGTGATGAGCTGGGAGACCACTCGCCCAACCCACTTCGTGGCGTGTGCGAACGTTCAGTCATCAAGTCCTCCGGTCGACCATAGATACCTCCACCAAATTCGTCTCGGAAATCAGGGCGATCCTTGAAGTATGAGAAATCGAGGTGATTTTCTGGTACCACTTCGAACGGCGCTGCTTGCGCGGTATCCTTCATTGTCTTGCCTGGGTGAGACGCCATCATGGGGTCCATCACAATGTCCGAGTATTCGCCCTCCATATCTGTGGTTCCGAGGCGTCCCCGGTAAATAGACTTAAGGGCATCTGCCGCCCTTGCGTGCACCATAGGCGTGATCAACGGCTTGTAGAGGGCGGGGTGGCCGAACCTAGAGTTTAGGCGCTCTGCTGCCTTATTGTTCGACTTTCCGACCGCCAGAGCTTCGGCGTCGGTCAGATTCGCTCGATTGTAGTACTTGCAGTCATCGTCAAACTTTTTCATGCAATAGATTTTGAATGCCAGCATCAAAAACGGTAGCGGAACGACGCAGAAGACCATAGTCCAGGTTCCTTTAGCCTTCGCGACTAGTCCGATAATCATATGCGATAGGATCGTCGCAAACACCATCCGGTTGTACAAGACACGCCAGAACTGACCGCCCGACTCTGTTTTGGTCACGAACACATATAATAGCATGTATTTCTTCATCAGAGCATCCAAACCAAAGTATAAAGCAGTGACGGGGAGAACAATCGGCTGTAAAGTGGCAAAGCAGAGAGCAACCGTAGCGTAGAACAGGAAGTAGTTGTAGTAGCTCGTGTAATCAAATGAAGGAGGAGCTGTCCATTCGATGGTCTGTCGTGGAGTAGGTGCCATGAAGGTCTTCGCGAACCACACCCAAAAGAGGTGCACCAGCTGAACCAAATCGATAGCAGCACCCATGTTCCGCTGCAGCAAGTAGGTGACCCAGAATGGGGACACTTGACAAAGAGCGCTTACAGCCTTGTAGTAAAATTGCCCATCCTTGACTGCCTGCCAGGCATCCTCGTTGTTGTTTTTCAACTCGATAACAGCCGCAACAAACGTCCACACGGCCGAGAAGAGAGAGAAGACGATCAGGTTGTTAAAGACAAAGAATGAGTAGAGGTGGTTAAGGACGTGGCGCTCTCTCAGAGTCTTGGTTGCATCACCGGCTTGGATTGACAGCCGGCGGAAGATGATGGGCAGGATGAGATAGAACAGAGAAGTAATTGCGGGGGAAAGGATACCCTGAACGGCTGCCCAAGCGCGGGGGTTGCCATTGAGTGAGTTCTGAAACGTGGGCCAAACCAGGCCCAAATTAGACAAGTTGGAGAGGAAAATGGCGATCATGGCGTTGGGGGCAATCCACACGACGGTCAGAATTGAGACCCAAATGAAGAGCACAAATCGTTTCCACCGGCGCGCTTTTGGTGACAGTGCCAGGTTTTCCCAGATGAGATCGTTCGGTCGAGGCGCCAAACTAATCGTCGTTCCCCGGGGGTGTTTATTGCGTGCGGCGTACGCCACCGCATGAGCATGCTCAATTTTATCCCAACTAACAAACCCGTAGGGCATGGCATTTCGCCGATCAATGGAGGCCCGAACATGACGGATTTCTTCCTCTAGCCTCTGAATGCGGTCGGTCAAGTAATCAATAGCATCAACCTTGCTAACCCCCTGCTCGCTTTTGTGACCTCGGGTCGGACGCATTGTCGGGCGGTTTGGAGGCAGTCGATCTGGGTGTTTAAGGTACTTGGCCAGGACCGACTCAAGCTTGCGCACATGTTCCTCATGTTCCTTGATAAGTATTGGAAGCTCCTTCACATTTCGACCGATCGATGCTCGAGGGATAGCGGCAGTAGGATTCAATTTGTCAATAAGACGCATAACGCCTTCGTCATTACGAGTGTCCGCGGGAATATTGGTAATCTAGGCACGAGTTGAGATTAGAATTTGAACTATTCACGTCTCCAAATCAAAAGCAGAAAAATGTGCAGGCTTACCATTAACGTTCGAGCATGCAGACTGCGCTGGTAATCAGGACTCTCGAAATATCTCCTTCTAAGCGCCAGCACCGCCTTGTAGTTCCTCCAAAGAAAGAAAGCAACAATGATAGTAAAAAGCCAAGCACAAATAACCTGGCCCCAGATTGCTTTTGTCGTGACGTAAAGCGGAGTCATTGTTGCGAACGCCGATAAATTGGTGCTGTCACTTTGTGTGAGGTTGAGAGGAATCATGACACCGCATCCGATGATGCTGAGGAAGATGAATATGTTGCGGCACATCTTGGTGAAGCGTATGAATATGGTGGCATCGAGTCCAACAACGTCCACAAGTTCAGGCTCCTTAGTATGTATGACCGGTCGGATCCAGGCGAAGAATCCCTTGCCCACCGGGGGAGGGGCATGCTTGCGATCCGCATGTTTGATCTTGGGAGCATACACCACCGTATGGCGAGGTCGAAATAGCGAGAAAAGTAAACCGAGAGTGATCGCTAAAGCGGCGGATGTCCCTAGTGAGGCCCAGACGGCGTTCGTTTGAAACTGTTCTATACTTTAGCCGACTGATGCCAATGACTCTCGATAATGGGCACATACAGCAGACTTAAATGGGTCCTGAATGAGCTCCAAAAACTCTTCCGCGCCGTCTCGCGGGCGGAGAGCGTTAAGTTCCATGGTTTGGGGGAGGATAAGACGGCATGGATGTTTTTGCCTTTTTTACACAGAGTTGTTGACCCAGGCACGACTGTTGAGAAAAAGTGAAAAACCAAAAAGTGGAAAGAGAGGAATAAAAATCGGAGACAAGGAGAATTGCACAAGCGACCCGGGGAAAACGCCGCAAAAAGAGGTTAAGGATAAATTGGTGGGGTTCTAGAACACGTTCTGCTCAAGTTTCAGATCATGGCAGCAAAGAGATAATTTTCCTGTTCCTCGGGTTGACAAGACGATGATGACTGCGGAGGCGAATAGGACAGGAGCCCTTATATTATCATGGACTTGCGTACGTACTGGGGCCGATTTGTAGCAAGAATCAAACAAAGATGGAAGAAAGCAGACAACAAGAAACAAAGAGTCCCCTGAGTGGACGGACTGTGCAAGAATGATTAATTTAAATGCTTGATTCCTCATCAAAAGCGAGGTTCAATAGTCATGATGCTATTAATATCTCAGCCATTCTTCGCCAATCTTTTCCACTCCATCCAGACTCCAAAGTAGTAAAAAAAAAAGACAGTCTTCCGCTGCTTAGCTAGAAGAGGACTAAGTTTACTTAGCGTGTCTTACCTTCAATTTGACTTGATGTCTTTCTTTCTGAGTTGGCCTGCCCAGGCACCCCCGCTAGTCCCCATCAGGTTCCATGGTTGCTTTCCCTATCTCTAATTGGCTGTAGCTTTGATTCCTCAGTACATCTTCGAGCCGTCTTATTGGCAGAGTAGAATACACCGCCTGCTGGAATTAGACTTTCTGCCATGCCTAGAATGAAGCGGCCCAAAATGTCTCACCACAATTCTCTGATGGCACGCGCTCCGTCGGCGTGTGGCAAACGGCCGGTCCACTCTCCACTGGAGATTCTCCAGTCACCAGTATGGGCCGTGGTGCTCGCTTCCTTGGAGGCTTGGAGTTGCTCTATCGTTATATTTCTCCGAAAGGGAATGTTATTTTTACCCTCCGTTTTGAATGGATTGCGTTAGACCCACAGTTCAACAGCCCAGCAAGATGATAGATACACGAGGATCGACAACGTTCTGAGATCGCCATGGTGTTTCTTAGCTGGTGGGCCAAGCTCTGGGATTGCATTCGAATACGAGAGGCACCAGGCCTCACGCGACACGGGCAGTTGTCTTCATTCTTCTTACGTCGATAGGAAGCTCTGGCTCTCAAACTATTTGTTTACTTGACAAGTATATACAACCCCCATATAGTTGTTCTCTAT